>BSBK01003191.1:1050000-2250000 GCA_027943335.1 Chamaecyparis obtusa
GGAGGGCAACTCGGAAGTAGACGCCCTAGCTAACCTAGGTACCGATGGTGCTACTATTATGGATTAAACTATGTTTACCCCCTCCCATGTAGGGATCCCTATTATAAAATTTTCAACCCAACTTATATGCTCCCTTACTGTATTTAACCACCGACTGTTGAGATTCCCCTGCCTCTTCCTAGATGCAAATCAATTCTCAGGATGATAAATGGCTGACTAAAATTTAGCATATATCATCATTACTCAGCATGTTAAGCTATCCTAACTTGTGAAGCCAGATTTTCCTATTATCTTTCTCCTCTCTTCGGGCTATGGTCCTCCATGTGACATGGCCCCTTTCTAGTTCTTTCTGGAACTATTGAGAACCAGTGAGAGGCTTCTGCAAGATATTTTCTTTTGATCTTCCACGCCACATGAGCTGGTCACTTGTTTGCATAGAAAATTTCTTGGGTCTAAGCATGAAAACTAAGTTAGCTACATTCAACTCTAGGGGATTCAGAGCCATGGCCTTTAGAGGGCCGATCACCCCAGAAAGGTGGAACCAAGTCTTACTACCTTTGCAAAACTCTACCAAGAGAGCCTTGGTAAAGGCTCTGGGTGAACACGTGTTTGACAATGAGCTCACCTTTAGGACAAATGGGAACATCATTGGCCTGTTCATAGCCATATCCTATCTGGCCGGTAGAGAGAAGGTAGAAATTATACAAGTCTCGAAGCTAATCTTCAACAAACACTTCCTCATCAGTTTCAAAAAAATGGTATCCTCCATTGGCAATCAACTCACTATTCCCTTCCTAAAAGCTATCATGTGAACAAGCATAGAAGATCTAGCACTAATCCCACTGAAACAAAGGATCCCATTAATAACATTCAAGGATGAAACAGTGTTTGACAACCACTGGCCAAGCATATATAGAAATCTAGAGTTCCTATACAAGGAGGTCCTTCAAACGAAACAAGACTCGGTTGAACTCCTAGACTACTGGAGGGAGGAAGGCTTTGAGATACCAACCTTCCTGAACAAATATGAATGATCAAAGCTCCATATTATATCTCTTGCAATCAAGAGGTGCACACACCGCTCAAAGGCTATGGTCAAAGAAGAAGAAGGCATTGTGTCATGAGACAGGAAAATAATACCTGGCTCTATAATGTAGTGGAAAAGGAGCAACATAGTGTATAGGTTCCATGCTTCAATGTTTATTGTTATGCTCCGTATAAATCTAGGTAATACTATATACATATGTTACAATTCCAGCTTGTAAATAATATAGCTACTGTAGTATATAATCTTAGGTAGATATGCTATCTACAGGTAAATGATAAAACTATTGTACATCTAAACGCAACTCCAGGGGAAACTTGAATGATCCCCTTTTTTTTTAGACACCCATGTACGGCACTATACACTGTTAATAATAGCTATCTTAAAATGGTATATTAGTTTCTCCTACAAAGTGGTATGAAGGGATTAATAGGATTATGTTTATCATAGTCTAGACTGATAATGTACACTATAGAGATTAATCATTGCATCTATCCCGCCCTCTATCCTGTTCCATTCCTCCATTCTCAACAACTTCTAGATTTCATTGGTTATCTACACAAATGACTTTATGGTAGCACTTTGCATCTAACTGGATTAATTCACCTCTTTTACCATATTCTCAGATGAGAAATTTAACCCTTTCTAAAGTGATGTATAAATCAAGATAGGATTCTGTGTCTTTAAATCTAAATTAGGGTGGTTGTAAGCAAGGCTATTTGATATTTTGTCTCGATACTCCTAAGATTGCAAGTCTAATTTGATATTGTGGATATTACACATTTAGTCAGTATTTGGAGGTTGTCTGGACTATATTTTAACCAACATTGTTGATTCTCTATATTACCATGTTGTTAGTTTCTTAAGACATAAATATTTGAATACAATTGTATACTCAATTCCACAGGCCTTACTATGCGCAAGCTCAGTTATACATATTGACAGCTTTAAATTAGCAGATTCTTATATAGAATGTCAAGATCAAACTTTCTTCTTATACTATCATCATACTCTCTGATACAGGATTTTACATGAGCCTATGTATACATATTCACATATATATATATATATATATATGTATGTGTGTGTGTGTGTGAACATATTCTCACTTATATTCACATATATAGATATATTTATATATATGAATACACACACACACACACACACACATATTTATATATATTCCCATTTATGTTTATATATTCTCAAATATATATATATGTGTGTGTGTGTGTGTGAATACATACTTTGAGTGCTCATCTTGGTTTTGGATTATGTGTTTTTCACTAGTAACCTCTGCTTTAAAAATAGCTAAGTAGCTTAGCTCTTTCATTCTAATAGACATTTGTAGTGATATAGTTTTAAGGAAACCACTTGGTACCCTTCAAATCTCACCTTATCAGCTACAACTAACGTCCCTTCCCATCTTACAGAAGGATCTCTTTGCGATATGGGAAATTGCTCATACGTGTTTAGTCCCTCATTATTTGCCCCTATGAATCTTTACTTTTGGTCTTATCTTTTGTGGCCCTCTTAATCTTTATTATAGGAAAATAAAGATAGATGAATTTTCATTATTTGCCACGACTAATGATCTTAAACTAATTGAGGATGGTTTCTTCTATTATAGGCTTCCTTAAATTTTAGCTTTCTCTTAGTCAAGAAATATTAATGTTTTATTAGCACGACAAGATATTTGGTTTTGTTATCTAATAGATCCTACAAAGTTTCTTTTTAGATGTCCCACCCCACTAAAACTTTATGGGGTGGTTTAGGTGCCAATATCTACTATCTCAACAACACTAGTGACTTTATGGGGTGGTTTGGATGCCAATATGTACACTCGTAGTAAGGTTTCCAATGCATGAGGTGGTATTTTATCATAAGGAATGTGTTCAATTAAAAAGAAGGTAATGTTAGTAGCACTTGACGAGCAGTGACTTAGAAAGGGTAAAAACTAAGAGAAGGATTCTACTTTAATATCATTTTAAGCATCTCAAATTCCTAGAAACCCCTAATATTCTTAGACAGGTTTAGAACATTATATTGATGTTGGTTAACAATTGGTTTTGGAGGTTTTTGTATGATTTTTCAGGTAAGTTTTCATCCGGAGGCTCAATACTTATTCTTGACAAATGAAGATTCAAAAATTTCTTTTTAAACAATCTAAAGGACTTAATCCTTAACGTATCATCAATCAATGTATATATATTAAACCATGATTTTCTCAGGACGTGGGTATGCCCATGAAAATATGTATAATTCTCGATAATTATCGAGCCGTGGGTATGCCTACGGAAGCTATGTATTTTAATAAATCTTGACAATGTCGAGTCGTGGGTATACCCACATAAATTCTGTATAAGGACAGGACCAATGGTCTCGGGCAAGGTAGGAGGTTTTCTCAACCCCGCTCTTTCCTACCAGCGCCTGCAATGAGCAGGGTCACACTGTAAAATAATTATTTATATTAATAAATGTATGCACCCTAAAATGGTCGCCTAGACTTTGGGCCCCATTTTTGCAATTTGTCAAATCCCTGAATCAATATTTTCAAAAATTAACATTTTATCAATTATATCAATTTCCTTGATCAAATCATAATCAATTCAATATTTCCTAAGGTTTGAGCTTTATTTAATTTAAAAGAAATAAAAATAATTTTTTTATTTAATTAAGAGAACATGCTCCCTTTTAATTAATTAAAAATCTCTTTTAATTAAATAATAAAATCACTTTATCCTAAGTCTTTATTTAATTAAAAAGAATTTCCTCCCCTTTTATTTAAATAAAAAATCTTCACTTTTCTTCTTATCCTAAGTTGCACAAATAAAGCATTTATTCTTATTTTATAAAAAGAGAAAAAGTATTTTTTGTCTCATATAGACACAAAAGTCAACTCCTATTTTCTCATTGGAGGATATTTGTGCACAAGGATCAAGCTTCTTTTTTTCTCCACCATTGATTAAGTCTTTTGCCTCTTAATCACAATGGCCCATTCCTTTTCATTTCCTATAAAAGAAGAGCTCTCTTCTTCATTTTTATATCTTAAGTTTTCATGGTAATATTATGTTGCAGGTTTTCTAGGTCATTTGGAGCTCTTTGAAGATATTCTATATCCAAGCTTTGAAGACTTGTTATTACATTTCATTGTAGTTTCATATTTCCTTTCTTATTTGCATTATCATGGCATATTAGCTTAGATTTCCTTTTATGCAATAGATTAACTTGCATTGTCATATAATTTTGCATTCCATTGCATACATTTGGTTTCATTGGAGATATTGACATTCTTGCCCTTGTTTTCATTGTGAATCTCTCATTGTATGGTTGACTAGCAAGGTCATGAGTTTATAGATCTAGCTAAGATCAATTTTACAAATCTTGCAACTCCATGCATAAAGAGCTATGGATCGATTTGTGAGGGTTCATTCTTGAGTTTTCTTGCATGTAAGGATTCATAGAAGTGTGGTCACATTTTCACCATACATTTTTGGCCCCCACCGTGGGGCAACCCACTTTTACATGCTGGTTTCGATTATTTTTGGAGCTAACCCTTGTGCAGATTTATTTGGAGATGGAAAACCCTAGATTTTTAAATATTTAATCATATCTCCCAAACAGCTTAGTTTTTTTGTTTGAAATTTTTTTTACAAGTTGGTGACATATCAAAAAAGTTCCAAAAAAAAACTTAGATTTTTTAGAAGTGATTTGTATTTTTTATGATTTTTTTTTATTTTTCATAAAAAATAGATTTTTGGCACAAATCAGTGTATTTTTCAAAAAAAATTATATTTCTGGAAAGGTCTTGAAATTCTATAGGGGGTTCATTCACTGTGTTTTTAATTTAGAGGTCATATCATAGCTCATTTGGTTGATTTATAAAAACTAGTCTATTTTGGTAAAATGACTCTTTAGGGCACAAATGAAAAGATCTTTTCAAAATTTTGACATTTTTGGAAAGCTCTCTATTTTTTGATAGAGGTCTCTTTTCTACATTTTGAGTTTAGGGTCTGAATTCATATGATATAGGTCCAATCTTGTTGACAAGGTCAAAAATCAAAATTAAAAAAAAGGGTATTTGATGATTAGTATGCACTTATTTTTCACATGGTTCAATGCATGATGTGAGTTGTCATTTAGATTATTTGCTAGTTATTATTGCTCCTAACAATTAATTTTCAGATCTAACCACCTTAGGGTTTGCATAAGTTGGATATACATTGCATATCTTGTTTGCTTGTTTCTTGTCTTGTTCATTTCAAGGTGTTCTTGCTTTCATGGAAAATGCTTAAAACAAAGCATTAGAATTGAGGTACTTTGTTCCATCTCTACGAAATTTGGATTTTGGGATTAAAATTGAACCTCTCATGTGTTTGGCTTGAGTGTTTACATGCTTTCATAAAACACATTTCAATTGATGCTCTTAATGGGAAATGAATGAACATAGATTTGCTTTCATACAAGTTTGTGTAAGTGAATGCTTGTGTTTAAACCTTAAGTAATTCTTGGTTCCAATATCAAATATCTCATTGAGTGATTGAGAGCATGGATTCATTCCTTGTTTACATAGGGAGTTAAATGCACCACTTTGTGGACTCACTCTATGTTTACTTGGAAAGTTAAATATTCCATTGTTCAACCCTTTTTCATTTGTGAGTAATATTGATAAGCAACTTTAGATTACTTTTGATTGAGCAAGTTAGCTAAATTGGGTTTTGGACTCATTTATTTCTAATCACCCCTCATTATTTTCCCTTTAGGTGCAAGGTCACCATTCATACATGGGGGAGGGGTCTACTTGAAAAGAACGTTAAGTGTTCCACAAAGTTTTGCCCCTTTTATGCTTTCTTGATCTCATTAGTTTTCTTAAGTGTGGACTCACTTTGAGTTGATGTGAGGAGTTAAATGTTTCACTTTTGGGTTCACTTTGAGTTGATGTGAGGAGTTAAATGTTCCACTTTTGGACTCACTTTGAGTTGGTGTGAAGAGTTAAATGTTCCACTTTTGGACTCACTTTGAGTTGGTGTGAAGAGTTAAATGTTCCACTTTTGGACTCACTTTGAGTTGGTGTGAAGAGTTAAATGTTTCACTTTTGGACTCACTTTGAGTTTGTGTGAAGGGCTAAGTGTTCCACTTTTTGGACTCACTTCACATTCTCTTGAAGGGTTAAATGTTCCACTTTTGGACTCACTTCACATTCTCTTGAAGAGTTAAATGTTCCACTTTTGGACTTGCTTCACATTCTCTTGAAGGGTTAAATATTCCACTTTTGGACTTGTTTCACATTATCTTAAAGGGTTAAATGTTCCACTTTTAGACTCGCTTCACATTCACTTGAAGGGTTAAGTGTCCCACTTTTGGACTCACTTCGCATTTACTTGAAGAGTTAAGTGTTCCACCTTTAGTGCTCTAAATAATTTTGATAGTGAATTACTTAATTTTTATTTCTAAAAGGTCTGCTTGGGGACACACCACCTCAAGGGATGACCTTAACTCCTATGTTCCAGTGGATTATAAATATCAGGAGGTGAATCCAAAGAAACCTCTCTTGGGAATTGAGTTTGATATCACTCTTGGCTAAGCCTCAAAGAACTTTATACCTTTGAGAAGTGAAGGAGGAGATTTGGGTTACCGTCTCCCCCCGGCTGTGTGATTTTAAATTCTTCTCATCTACAGATTTGGGCCTCACGTACCTTGTGTATATCGAGGACTTCTCTTAGAAAGATATGTATATCCTTGTAGACAGCTTGATAGGGTGTTGTTGTGTTCTAAGTGCCTGCTAAAACATTCTCAAGAACATACACAAGTAGAATCCCTAAGGAGTAGAAAATACTAAGTCACTATTCTTATTTATGTGCAAGGTTGCTTTGTCCCTTGCCCATTGCTTGAAGACTATTTTCTTGAACTCCTTGATTGTTGTCTTATGTGCCTGATCAATGATAAAAATCTGTTGATATACTTGCTTGATTCTTTGCACCTTGCTTGGTTTTCTACCTTGCTGTCAGAGACTTGTTTTGATTGCAAATTCTTGATTTTTGTCTTCTAAGGGCAATTTTAATTGGTTCACAAGGTTGTCTTAGAAATAATTTGCCAAGTTAGAAAGCTATTCTTATTGAAAATTTTATCTTTAAGATTGTTGATTACACCCTTGGAAAATTTTGGTCCTCTTATTGTCCAAATCATTTTTCACCTATCTCAATTTCAATTGAATTTTGGCCTAGTCCAACCTCCTAATTCAAAAGTGCAAGGATATTCATCTTTTGATTTAAAGCACCTCTTTGACAGTGTTGGTAAAGCCCTTTTATTTTCTATCTTTTCATTTTTCTCATCGGACAATAGAGAATCATAATTATCTTAGGTTGGAATTGACACTTTGAGAGATTGGCCTATCACTTAGAATTTCTTTCTTTCATGTCAGTTACTACAAGATACCAAGTTAGTCAAAGGAAATGACCTCCAATTGTCAAATCCTAGGTGTTGTCATGTTTCTCAACATCTCAATGAACGTTATGGTATCAATTGCATAAAATGACTCTTAGTCTTCTTCTTCCTTCTCTATTTCCCATGTTCTTCTGAAGTCTTCTATTCCCATAAGAAATTCTTCTTCTTCTTCTTCTTGATTCCTTTCCTCGTATTATCTACTCTACCTTCTTCTATTCATCTCTTCTATTCATTTCTTCCATGCTTGATTCCTCCTCTTCTAGAACCATGAATTCCAACTACCTTGCCATGGAACCTCTCTTGAGAATGGATGATCTTGAACTCATTTCTCAATTTGAAGAATTTTGTTCCTCCAATGGCTCTTCTAAATATGGCATGGGTGATAAACTTATAGAAAAAATAAAAGAAAAGTTGATTAAATCATACGCTTTTGCTAGAATCATACTCATGATCTCATCCAAATATTCTTCATCTTCTAAATCTTGTAATCATTCTTCATCTTCTAAGTCTTATCATGATTCTTCTAAACACTGTTCACATTCTTCATCTTCCAAATCTTATCATGACTCTTCTAAACATTATTCGCATTCTTCATTATCCAAGTCTTCTTCTTCCACTAAGTCTTCAATTTCCTCTTCTTCACGATCTCATTCTTCTTCTACTTTTCCCAAGAGTCTTACTTTTCTTCAGAAGACATACCATAAAGAGCAACGTGATAGTCCTTATGATGTCTCTTCCACAAAGAGTGACACACCCACCTATGATGACTATGATGACTATGATGATGGACAATGTAGTGATGCCCATGAAACTTCTATTCCTAAGCATCATCCTCATGGTACACTTGTGATTTCTAAGGGGGAGTCGTATTAGGTAGACTGTGATGGTGATCCATATGACTCTAAATTTGAAGAATTCTTTGATGATAGTTGCGAACAATACAATATTCCTACTAAGGAGGAGAAAATCTATCTCGCTGATTTCAAACATCAAAAGGATCTCTCCTCTAAAAGTTCTCATGCTGAAAATAAAGGTTGCACTCTCAAGCAAGACCATGTTAATGCTAAACCTTTGTCTTGTGATGGTTCCTTTCCATCTTCTACTTCCTCCAATACCCACACACTTCCTAAAGCTTCTGAGTCTTCCAAATCTTTCATAAATCTTTCATCCAATAAAGATCCTAAAGCTTTCCATGTGGTTCCCTATAGTTATTCTCAAGGGCCACCTCTTAAAGATACTCAAGCTAACCTTCACTTGGCTGCAAATACTTTCAATAATGCTAAACCTAAAGAGCCTAAGCCTTTAAATGCTATAATGCCTATTTCAGCTAGTCTTTCAGCATCTCCTCCAAAGTCTTCCGTAAAATTCCAACATGCTTCCTTGTCCGTAGAAGTGGCTCCATGTCAAGAGGACTCTAAAAATGATAAAGAAAAGAATATAAATAAAGATCAAGATCAGGAACCCTCCATATCATCCAATTCTCTTCATGATGTATCTCCTCCATTTTATGGTTCTTTTGATCCTCTACGCTCTTCCGCATTCATTCCACCATCTCTTAAGCAAAATCAAGCTACTATTTACACCATTGAGCTTATTGATAATCAAAATAACCTTACCACACTTTCACTTTCTAAAGATGATACTTTCATTAAGGTTATTAAAAATAGTGTTGTTACTTCTGATGTAAAGCCTATTGAAAATTGAAAGAAAGTTGATACGCTTATGCTATCCAATGATCCTTGTCAAGATCAAAGTCTTCCATCTTCTTGTTCTACCACTCCATGTTCACTTCCACTTTCTACTCTTCCTAAGTCTTTGCAAGCTTTGAATGATCCTATCAAAGAAGGTGCTCCTATTCAAGATGTCTAGGATCCTGTTGAAAATCCTAATGCTCACTCTAAAGATGCTGATGAAGTTATTGATTATCCTTTTGCATCTTCCACATCCATCCTTGGACCTCTTCCACCATTGCTAAGGGCTTCATGTCTTCCTTCCATCTTAGGCCCTTATGTCCCTTCACTTTCCTCTCATAACTCTCATAATTCATCATCCATCTTGGGTCCTTACGTGCCTCCATCTCCTATCTTCCCTCAAGATAAACATAGATGCATACCCTTGAATCATTTTCATCCATCCACCCATCTAAATTAGTCATATTTTCCTTCTTCTTCCACAAGTCCCAAGTCCTTTGGAAGTAACTTGAATGTTCAATACAAGAAAAAGAAGCAATACAAGAATCCATAAAAAAAAAAAAATCACTATGTCTTCTCTAATCTACATGGAGGCATAAAGTCTAAAGAGATATCTAAGAAAAAAATTACAAGACAAGTATGGGTTCCAAAATCCATCATTGAAAATATTCTCTCTAACACATAAAAAGAAAATAAAAAGCTTAAAGCTATATGGATTCCCAAGTTTCTCTTGAAAAAGTCTCATGTTGAGAAAAAAGTGAAGTTGACATTCAAGCTTCCAAAGGCTTCCACTTCATCTTTTTCCAAAAACATTCTTCCATTCCATGCGCCTGAACCACAACCTCTGCTACACATTTTCCATATTCCTTCTCATATTCCTCCATTCACATTTGAGAATTATAACAAGCACACCAATCCGCTCTTTGAGGAGTCAGATAACAATAATGAACTAGAATATGGTTCACATTTGGACAAGAATATGGTTTACGTTTCCTCCATTTTTCCCGCCACCCTTCAAGGTGTGTATTGATGTTGATCTTTCCTTCCTTTCCATCTACCTTTTCACAATCCTTCCATTCATTATCCTTCTACCTTCTATCATTTTTCCTCATTTCCCTATTCCTCCTATCTTCCAACCTCACTCGCTTTACATAAAACCTTATCCCCCATTTTCCTCTTCCACTTTTCTTTTCCTATTAACATGTTTGAGCATATCATTTTGAATCCTTGGCATATTATGGTTTATCCTTTTAAGGAGCACTATCTAAAAAGCTTACCTTTTTCTTCCAAAAATTATAAAATTTAAACAAATAGAAAAATTCAAAAAAATAGAAAAATGAAAAAATGAAAAAAATGATGAAAAAATTGAAAATGTGCCTTGGTGAAAACCTGAAAATAGGTGCCTTGGTAGAAAAAGTAAAGAGAAATAAATTCATCCTATGTTGAAAACCACTCCCTTGTGGCACCTTGGATAAGTATCATGATGAAAACCTAGCAATCAAGCATCATGCGTAGTTCTTCTACATATTTTAGTCATTCCATCTTTTCATCTTTGATCTTGACAAGGTTGACCTATACGCGAACAATTGGCTATCTTGTGAGCTATCTTATGATGGTCTTGCTTTCATTCCTTTCATGTTTAGCCTTCATATTTATTTTCCTCCATTCATCCTAGTCTTTCGCTATCCTTCTCCCCTTTGGTCTTGATCTAATAAAAAAGAGAAACATGATGCTATGAAGCTTCTTGACATGTCTACTCCTTTGGATTGCATCATTTCCTTATTTTGCATTACGCTTTTTTGACTTATCTTATGCTGGCTTTTCATTGCTTATCCAAATGTGCTTTACATGACAATTATTTTTCCTAGCTTGGGTACTCTTGAGGAGTTTGACCTTGAAGATTTCTTCCTTCCGTTCACCTTCATTCTCCTTTCCTTCATCTCACCACCACCAGCTTGCTAATCCCTATTGTTCTCCACCTTCCTAGACATTGGGACTACATGATGTGATCTTGCTTGGGAGTTTGATGCCCATTCTATTTGGGGGCATCCGTTGTACATATTTATTAATCCTGAAAAAATCCAAAAAAATGGTATATTGTTAAAAATTCTAAAAATTGAAAAATGTCCTGAAAAAATGATCATCTTAGTGAAAATCTAGTAATAGACGCTTTGATGTATCTCCAAAAAAAAAAAATATTGCAAAAAAAAAGTCAAAAAAATTGATATATGATGCTGAAAAAATCCTAAAAAGCATAAAAAGTCCTAAAAAAAATACAAAAAATTTAAAAAAATCAAAAATTCAAAAAAATTAGAAAAAGTGCCTTGGTGAAAACTTGGAAATAGGTGCCTTCGTAGCAAAAATACAAAAAAAGAAAAAAAAAAAATTGCAATAAATCCAAGTGGTGAAAATCTGGAAATGGGCGCTACTTGAGGCCTTTGCACTCCTATTTGTTAGCATGCGTCCTCGACACTAAACTTTTCTCCATCATGTCTTGACCTTATTTGGCATAGTCTGGAATTGGTCTTTATTTTTGTCTAGGGGGCATAACTGTTAGCATAGGTCCTTTAGGTGCGTTTGTCTCTTGGGGCATTTCACAATAGGTATTTTTCAACACCACCCCAAACAGTATTTTTCAACACTACCCTTGCGTCGAGTGTTTCTTACCACTTATTAGATGTCTTTCCCAATAGTCTAAGTATGATACGATATTTCTCATTAGCAGATGTGATAACTAGAGTCTGACTCTATGACCAACACACACGCACTTAAACAATCAACTTGTTGAGATATGTTGACTTTATTTTTCTTTGTGTACTGTCTATGAGGATTTCTTTGATGAGTGGTCTCTCCCTGAAAAATTTTCAATGATGCATAGCTAGAAGACTGAGGGTATGAGAACATGTTTTATTTCTTTATCTACTTATGGGTATATTTTGTTGATCCTAACTGTCATGAGCATTTATCCTGGTCTTACTTGACACTATGGATTGACAAGGTATTATCCTTGACTATTTTGCGAGTGCATGCTTCTAGTTATCCTGACTTTCATATGTCTTGATACAAGCATAATCTTGCCATATCAAACTTAGGTGATCTCACTGCATTAGTCATCTGGACCTACATGTCTTTGATGCCTAGGTGGGATTTCCACATTTCTATCTGATAAAGATCATATTCATATCCACATAGCTATGCTAGTGTGCATTGTATGATCTTACAGCGCTACCTAATACTCGATAATGATAATTAGATGTCTATAAGCATTGTGACCTTGCAAGTCAACCACTTTCATAGTAGCTTGCATTCTTAGGTTCATGATTAGATTAGTTCTTTGCATTTTGCATATGGAGAGAGTGCTCCTTTTCATCATCTACGGACTAGTTGGTCAATTGTACTCATTTCCTGATTCTTCTTGATCATATCTTTCATTTTTGATCTTTCATATCACATCATTTTCTATCCATTTTCGGACTCGAAATTGAAATCCGAGTCGCATTTTCAAATTTTCTCATTCTTCTATGCAGTTGACTAACCTTTTGAGGCATAATTCTTCGATCTTTGATGAAATTTCTTCCTTTCCATGTCTTCCAAACTTCTAGTCTTTCATTCACCCCTTTCGCTTCCTCTCTCTGAGGTTTGACTTAATTTTTATCCTATATCTTTCCCAATCAAACCTAGTCAACCTGGGGCATGTCTTCATTGTTTGATGGTTATCCTATCATGCTCCATCCTTCGATTATGATTTATTGTGACTTGATCAAGTTTATCAATTTGTTGTTCTCCTCTATCTGATTTCGATTTCGATTCTGAGGGGGTGGTACTTATCAGCTTTAATCTTTGATTCAACTTTATCATTCAGCTCAGCTTGAGATTCTTATTTTTAGACTTGATTATCACCTAGCAGCGACGGTGGTGATTTTGTCTTTCAATTTTTATCTCCTATTTTTTTAGACTTGATTATTGCCTAGCATCGATGGTGATAGTTTTGTCTAAGGCTTGATTTGCACCTAGCAGTGACGGTGTTGGTCTTATTTTTTGCTTATTTTTGTCCTGATGTGTTCCCAAAATTAACACACATCTGAGTTATTTTGTGATCCCAAATCGATCTCACATTTCAATTCTTCTTTGACTGCATGTGTTCCCAGATTGATCACACATTAGTCAAAGAGGGGCAAATGTATGCACCCTAAAATGGTCGCCTAGACTTTGGGCCTCATTTCTGCAATTTGTCAAATCCTTGAATCAATATTTTCAAAAATCAACATTTTATCAATTATATCAATTTCCTTGATCAAATCATAATCAATTCAATATTTCTTAAGGTTTGAGCCTTATTTAATTTAAAAGAAATAAAAATAAAATTTTTATTTAATTAAGAGAACATGCTCCCTTTTAATTAATTAAAAATCTCTTTTAATTAAATAATAAAATCACTTTATCCTAAGTCTTTATTTAATTAAAAAGAATTTCCTCCCCTTTTATTTAAATAAAAATCTCCACTTTTCTTCTTATCCTAAGTTGCACAAATAAAATATTTATTCTTATTTTATAAAAAGAGAAAAAGTATTTTTTGTCTCATATGGACACAAAAGTCAACTCCTATTTTCTCATTGAAAAATATTTGTGCACAAGGATCAAGCTTCTTTTTTTCTCCACCATTGATTAAGTCTTTTGCCTCTTAATCACAATGGTCCATTCCTTTTCATTTTCTATAAAAGAAGAGCTCTCTTCCTCATTTTCATATCTTAAGTTTTCATGCTAATATTATGCTGCAAGTTTTCTAGGTCATTTGGAGCTCTTTGAAGATATTCTACATCCAAGCTTTGAAGACTTGTTATTACATTTCATTGTAGTTTCATATTTCCTTTCTTAGTTGCATTATCATGGCATATTAGCTTAGATTTCCTTTTATGCAATAGATTAACTTGCATTGTCATATGATTTTGCATTGCATTGCATACATTTGGTTTCATTGGAGATATTGGCATTCTTGCCCTTGTTTTCATTGTGAATCTCTCATTATATGGTTGACTAGCAAGGTCATGAGTTTATAGATCTAGCTGAGAGTAATTTTACAAATCTTGCAACTCCATGCATAGAGAGCTATGGATCGATTTGTGAGGGCTCATTCTTGAGTTTTCTTGAATGTAAAGATTCATAGAAGTGTGGTCACATTTTAATAAATCTCGACAATGTCGAGTCGTGGGTATGCCAACATAAATTCTGTATAAGGACAAGACCAATGGTCTCGGGCAAGGCTGGAGGTTTTCTCAACCCCGCTCTTTCCTACCAGTGCCTGCAATGAGCAGGGTCACACTGTAAAATAATTATTTATATTAATAAAAACTTCTCAGGGCTTCGGCCTTTTACCGATCAAAAAAAAAAAAAGATCATGAATATACCCATGTTATACAAATACTCTTGATTGAAAATTTATACCTCAGTCATTATATACTTACACATGTTTATATATTATATTAACATATATATATATAAATTTATTTATAAATTAAAAAAAAGGTAAATTAACAATATTTAAAATTAAAATTAAAAAAATAAGAAAATATTGGGGTTGTCGGTTGCTCACGACTCCCCAGCCACGAGGGTTGCAGGAGGCCTACTACCACAAACCCGTGGGTTGCGAGAGGTCTGCCTCCACAGTCCCCATGGGTTGCAGTGGCATGCCATTGCACTCCCATAGGTTGTGGAAGGACCAACCTCTGCATGCCCAATGGATTGCGGGAGGCCCAACCTCCGCAAGCCCCATGGGTTGTGGTAGCTTGCCACCGCAAGCGCCATCGGCTACGGACAACCATTGCCTTTGCATACCCAGGGGGCTGCAGTAGGTCTTGGATCACCAGTCAAACCCTAAGGGCTTAAAATAAAATCAAAAAATATTATTATTATTTTTTAACAAAAAAAAAATAAAACAAGACAATATTCTTAACAAAATAATATAATGGTATTTTTAAACTAAAACAAGTAAGAGAAAAATAATACGTTAATGTTTTAACTTCAAAATAATAGATTTTACCCTCATGGTGAATCTGATTTCTATATTCAAGGTAGTCTATTTTTCTACAACATTTTCTGTATATACAATAGTATATGTGGGTGTATATACACAACCTTGGTGTGTACATACACACAAGTATACTCTTGTGTATACTTCCTCTCTATCTTGTTTTCTTCCATTCTTTTATCTAGACAAACCTGCATTCACAAAATGAGAGATTAGGGTTTCGTAATGACTTTTATTCTTTAGCCCAACCCTAATTTTGAATTAGGGTTAGTGATGGCCTTTTTGGACTTTGTGATTTTTACATTTGGATTTTAAAGAGTTGTTAAAATTTTGTTTTTTTAATTTATTATTATTTTAATGGCTAAGTTGACTTTTGTAACATGTCTCTTTATTAAAATATTTTATTTATTTTTTCATTGGATTCTGGAACTTGTTATTTTTTGGGGAAGAATATAATATTATAATGTTTAGTTAAATGTATTTATTTTTATTGTGAACGAAATTATTATATTTTGAAATTTAAAGCTTAAAGCTTTCCAAGTCAAATTTGGAAATTTGAATATTTTAGAATTAAATCTTAATGTCTAGCCAAGTGGATTAATTTAATAATGTCTACATGTCTATGGATTTATTTAATAATAATTTAACCATTATTTTAATGTTTTTTTAATATTGGGATATTTTTTAAATATGAATTAAATGTCTAGCCTAGAGGGAGATATAAGTAATGTTTTATGTTTATTGCAATATTTAATAAAAAAAATTTGTATTAATTTTATGAGTTTATTAAAACTTTAGTTAAATCTAGTGACATTAATCTAATTATTCCAGTTAGGAACTTAGGAATTCCCTTATTCCCCCTTAGCCAAAATTATTATTTTATTATTAATTCTTATTATGATTATTATGCCCTTTTAAATTAATTAATTAATTTGACTATGGGAAAATTATGTTTTGATAAAGTGTTTTAATTTAATTCAAAATTATTTGAACCTTTTTATAGAGTGGGTAAATTTTGTTCCCTAGGTGATCGCTTAGGGTTAATTAAAGACCCTATTTTTTTATATACTCTAGCGACCCTACCCTATTCATATAACCTAGTACTTTGTTAGAATCCTTATAGTTACAATTACATTATGATTTATTAATTGTTGATTAAACCTTTATGAGTATGTTAATTCATCCTTTGACCCTATGTTATATAAGATAAATAATTTACACTCTTAATACTTTTTTTTTTTATAAATTAAACGTGATTGTATTTAACCTTGTTAGGTTATTATAGAGGCCTAGTTAGGCCCTCTAGTTAACTAACACAGTTTTCAATCAAGGGACGTTGACAAGAAAGTGTTTGTCATGATACCTCTTGAGTGTAAACTTGCATTTTTCAATGTGACACTCATGTTAGTTTACCTTAGATAGCTAGCCTTATTTGACTTTTTGTTCTTTTTAGAAAAAAAAATGTTGGTGTGTTTTTGCCCTAATTTTTGGGCATGACATTTTGGTATCAGAGCCAAGTTTTCAACACTTGGAACCTCAAACCATTGTGTTTCCCTTTGGATATTTGAACTTGTAGGATGCCTCCATGAGCGCGACAAGCATGTAGACATGGGAAGGCCTTAGATGTGCTCCTCAACACACAATGAAGTGGATCAAGGAGTTGAGGATACTGGAAGGAAATCAAGATCCACCTTCCTGAACAACACCTGACCCAGAATTGAAATATAGTAACTGCCTCAGAGACAGGTACTTGACCGAGCCCATGGACATACATACGGATCTCACCAATATGTGGTCTCATATTTATAGTATTGGTAACTTGAAGTTAACTTGTGGCTTGGGTACCCTTGTGTAGTATCTTGGGGCTTTTTGAGAAAACTATCCCAAGTAACTTGTGGTTTAGGAAGGAGGGCTTCCTTGGATGTACTGAAACTGCCCTTAGTTTTGAGTGCTTAGAGACCCATTTATGTTCCGTAGTGTGGATGGCTTGGCGACTATGGTAGTGATGCCACTAGGCATGGCATGGTGGATTGTGTATGTTTTTGGTTAAGGAAAACAAGTTTTAATGGGGCCCTGAAACCCTTATAGCTAAAAGACCAGTATAGATAGTAACAGTTTAACACAAACCAAATGAAACAACCAAAGCTAAGCAAAGGGCTAGGCATGACCAATCTTAAATAGCTAAACTACAGAAAGCCAGTGAAAAAGACCAGAGCCTAAGAAACAAAAAAATCGTGCAGAAAAAGGCCAGGAGAAAATTAGGCAAACTCGCTGAGAGTCTCCGCCGCCCGCATTTCCAGCTTGGTCACCTTCTCAGCAACCTCCTTGAGAGCTTCCAAATCTTTATCAGGCTCCTGGCTGTCCATCTTCCTCATGCTAGCTCTTGTTCTCTTTCTCGGCCCCTCCTCCTAGTGGATTGTGTATGTCTATTTGAGTCCTTTGTTGCTATTGGTAGCCCTGTAGGGGTTATCTTGCTAGCATGACCATGTACAGTCAGGATGGGGGATTTTTGTCTGTGCTTGGTATGGGAACCTATTAACTCCCTCCTTGCAAACTGTGATGCATTTTTTGCTATATTGTTATGGAATCATGAGAATGTGATGAAACTTGTTGTGTTAGGCCCTTGGAGTAATGGCTCAAGACCCTAGATTGTTCATGGTTGTCTTGATCTATATAAGAAGGGTGTTTTATTATTACAGATGTGCAATATCTTAATGAGTTATTCCTTGTTGTGGAAACATGATTACCGAGTATTATGATCATGTGAACCATACTTTTACCCTGCCACTTGACAATGAGGCCTTTTGTGAAGTCAAATTTATTTTTCATTTGTGTAGTGTGAGATTTCTACCACACCTTTGAATGATGTCTTATTGTAGAAGCCTTTTCTGTGTTCGTGACATAAGTTGTGCGTACCCTAGCTGTGGGAAGAACCTTCATTGGAGTTCCAAATCTCTTCTTAGAGCACGGAGAGACCCCCCCCTGACTGTTTGAGGCTCATGTTGAGACCTTGAGAAGATCTTTCTACATATGTTGTGAGGTAGTTTGAAGACTCTCATATTAGTGATTTGCTACATTTAGAAGGTTACTACAACTAGGGTGAAGATAAAATTGTAAGGATCAAGATATTGTTGTAGCTACCAAATTTTAGTAATGCTTATATCTGTGAACCTTATGTGGTGGATATGTTCTCTAAGGTTGTTGAGAAGTGGTTCCCTTAGTGTCTTGTGGTGATTCCTCCCTCTTACATGACTAATTTCAGAGGCAATGTTTTGTGAATGACTCTTTGATTTATTTTTATTCTTTTTTCTTTATTTGTCTTTTGTGGAGGATCTTTCCTCATGTTGTGTGGCCTAGCACATTTTGGTTATTTCTTATACTTGGAAATAGTCACCAAATATATCTTTGTATGACATATGACACATGCTATTTATTGTTGAATTGAGATCATTTTTGAATTTACTGTTGAAATTAATGAGATTTACCTTTCTTTTGGTTCTTGGTGACTATTCCAGAAGTTTTAACTTGATGGCTAGTCTTATTTGTGACTCTACCTAGTTTTTTTTGTGGATCAATGATAATACATATAAAGGGGGAACACCAGGGAGAACATACTATATTGTTCCTTTGTAATGATAAAGATTTGGCGTAGGTTGGTAATGTGTAGATGCATGATTATGTTAGTTATTATCTAGGTGCATAGATCATAGGGTTCCCTTGTGTGGGAGTCGCTACCTGAATTGAAGTCATCATTGGTTAAATTATACCAAGGAAGTAAGGATTATAGTTATCTTGAGAATTAATCATATGGTTGGAGGTTGAGCAGACCTCATATGGAAGTAATTTGAATCAATGAAGATATGCCACTTGGTTTTGAGTCCTTTCATGGGTTATGTGATGACGTAGGAACCCCTTTTTTTGTGTTGGAACTACCATGTATGCTTAAAAGTATTCCTCCTTGATCCCGTGATGTATTCTGGAAACCAGGGGGTTTCCCCTTCTTAGCATGGTTTTGATGGGTTGTTAGGTGTGACTTATACCACTCTGGAGTTTGATCCATGTGGTGGGTCTTGTTGGCATTAAAATTTAGTGGTGTTTACACCCTTTTGGTTATGTTTTTTTCATGCTATTATATCGAATAAGTTATTTCCTCATGGGGAAAATCCTTGTTATATATTGGGGGCTACTAGAGGATGGCCTAATTTGAGGTATCCCTAGACTTGGCTAGAAGGTCACAGATTCTTAGGCTTATCTTATATTCTAAAGTTGGGTTGGAGGATGAGTGTTAGATATCATCCCTTTTCTAAAATTATTTTCCACTTTTTTGAAATTATGACTGAGATACTCTGGGGTAAGTGACCCTATTCCCCCAAGGATATTTGACCACTCATCATCAAGGAAACATATTTATCCTATATGCTTGGAATATTTAAGTTACTCCATTTATTCCTATAAATGGAAGGGGTGCATTAATGGACCTCTATTTTGGAGTGTTATTTCTTGTGTGAGGAAATCCTTTTAGATGTGCCCTTCATACACTTGAGTGGGATGTAGCATTCCTTTGAAGAGTGCAATTATAGTAAAATAAATTTATTGCTTGTTCCTGAATTGATAACTTGGAGTTCTTGGTGTCTTGGCCTTAGAGATATCTTGGGGAGAAACATTAGGATTCGGGTGCCTCATGGTGAAGTATTAGAGTTGGAGTTACACCATTTATGGTAAAGGCAATGTTTTGATGTGTCCTCCTTTTTTGAGTTGGGCCTGTGATTGAAGGGCTTTGTGAGATTTTTTGAAACTCTTGTATATTGGATGTATCCATTATGTAGTTGTCAAAATGATTTGGTAGGGAACAATTATGTTGGGAAGACTAGTAAGTATTCTTGTTTCTAGGATAGTTCAACCACGCATGAGTAGTGTTTCCTTCAGCTTGACTTGTTAGCTTCCAGGAGTAAGCCTAGTCCTTAGGGGGGATGCTGTAGTGCCCCCTTCATTTTCCTCTCAACACAAACATCTTGATGGTGTGGTTTCAACATTCATAATTTTTTAGTATGATCATGTTGGTCCCATGAGAGGGAGTACCACCAGGAGGATCTAATTTTTTAGCAGATTTTCAATACCCTACCTTAACTAGGAGATGTTGGGTGTGGTCTTGGTTTGTATTCTGATGCTCCTTAGTGTTAAGGATGAGTCAATATTTTGATGTTGTCACTTTTCCCCGTAATATGTTTTATGATGGCATTGTGAGATGCACCTAGTTTAGCTTTGTGTTGTGATAATCAGGAGGTTACCATTGGAGTTGTGACAGGTATATTGAAAGGCCCTACCCCAGACCGGTCATAACATTTCTTTTATCTATATTATAGACTCATTATTTAGATACACTATGTTGATGCATTATGGATTTATATTTGGTTGGATAGAGATTTGACCTCACGGTTTTGTGATGTCCTCTTTTTCATGTTGCTTATGTACTCATGTCAATGATTATAGGATGCACTATGTTTGTTTAAGGGATAAATGAATTAAACTAATTTTATTATAATAGAGCAATTGAGTGCATGTTTCAAGGGATTTGTATTGGAATCGATAAATTTAAATAATAATAAGATGAGATGTAGATTCTAATGAAGTTAAATGTTGTTTTCCTTGTGTATGTAATTTTTAATAGAAAATGTAGTAGGAAATGTGTGTAGAGTCATAAATTGAGTAGGAAGAAATGTACCCTTAAAGAATATTGAAATGTTACTATTGAAAATGTATGCTTACATAAATGACCATTTGAACTTATATTATGTTGGGATGTGAATTGATAGAAAGTTGATTGTTAGGTCTTGATGTTAAGAAAGCAATAATGAGTATTATACTTTGATTATTGATTTAGGAAATGTAATTCAAGGTGAATGTGAAATCAATTAAAATGTTAAATATTGTCTTGATAATGTAAAAGTTTTGGGATGCTTGCGATTATTGTGTTTCAAGAGATTTAGTGATGAAGGAAATTAACAATGCATAAGTCAAAATTATAGAATGTTTTGAAATTTCAAGTTGATTATATGATGTATTTTATGTGACCATTAACATTGCATTTATATATATATGTTATGGTTCTTCCTGGAAATACTAATATTTTTTTCTAGTGTGCAGGAAATTGACCATGGAAATTAACTGAGCAGAAATCTAAGATGGATGAATGTGAAAATTATGTTAAGCCAAGGTTAACTCCAAAGAGAGAAATAACCTTATTGTTCTGTGCTATTGTTGTAAATGTAATGTTTGAATGTTTGAATGTATTAATATTGTTATATTTATTTTATTTATGAATATGTCTACTTGGCATGTCGTGTGTGTAGTAATGTGTTGTGACTTTACGTGGTGTCAATTAAAACTTGTACATGTGAGTTGGCATGGCCAAGTAATTTTTTATTGGTTAGTTGTTCACCTTGGTGTCACCTTGTAGTTTCCCTAGGTTAGGTATTTTGGTTGTAGATCCATGAAAGGGTATCTTATTTTTAATTTTCATAGGTCAACTCTTAGTGAAATTTTGAGGGGTGAAATGTAGCCCTAGAGGTTAGTTATGGTTAAAAGAAGATAACCCCATAACCTATGAAATTTTTTTGAAAAACCCGTGTGTCTCTGCTCTGTGGGGATAGGGAATATTTTGGTCAAATATCATCAGTCAATAATTGGGTACCCAAATTTATCGAGTACCCGATATTTCCAAGTAGATGAAAAAGAGGGTGGGAGAAAATGAAAAAATTGAACTTTTATATATAAAATGATGTATATTATATATATAGTAATGTATTATATACTAATGTATATAATATATATATAATATATTATATATATACTAATGTATATAATATATTATATATATACTAATGTATATAATATATATATATATATATATACTAATGTATATAATATATATATATATATATATATATATATATATAATATATTATATATATACTAATGTATATAATGAATTATATATATATAATGTATTCAAAAAAATATGTGCACACTTGATTTGATGATAGACAGTTTTAGTCCAAGTCCTCTTGAAAGTATCCAACACAGGATTTTTCTACAAACTCCTTGTAATGTCGACGATATAACTATACTGAATAAGTAGATGTCAATGGACTTCCCCTCGATTGAATTCAATCAATTGATATTTTAACTCTCAAAAATAAATTTCACACAGATGTACAAGCACCGTACACTCATCATAGGGTTCCAATGTGTCCATAGGGGTCATGGGGACTTCCTAGGGGTCCTAACGCATGATAAGGCCTACTAGGACCCCTAGGAAGTCCCCATGACCTCTTTTGACACATTTGAATGCTCAAGTGTGTTCAATGGGGTCGTAGGACCCCTTAAGACACACTTGAGGGTTCCAATGTGTCCACAGGGGTCATGAGGACTTCCTAGGGGTCCTAACGCATGATAAGGTGTACTAGGACCCCTAGGAAGTCCCCATGACCCCTTTTGACACATTTAAATGCTCAAGTGTGTCTAAAGGGGTCATAGGACCCCTTAAGACACACTTGAGCATTCCAATGTGTCCATAGGGGTCATGGGGACTTCTTAGGGGTCCTAACATGTGATCAGGCACACTAGGACTCCTAGGAAGTCCCCATGATCCCTTTTGACACATTTGAATGCTCAAGTGTGTCTGAAGGGGTCGTAGGACCCCTTAAGACACACTTGAGCATTACAATGTGTCCATAGGGGTTAGGGGGACTTCCTAGGCATCCTAATGTGTGATAAGGTGTACTAAGACCCCTAGGAAGTCCCCATGGCCCCTTTTGACACATTTGAACACTCAAGTGTGTCTAAAAAGGTCGTAGGACCCCTTAAGACACACTTGAGCATTCCAATGTGTCCATAGGGGTCATGTGGACTTCTTAGGGGTCCTAACATATGATAAAGCATACTAGGACCCCTAAAAAGTCCCCATGACCCCTTTTGACACATTTGAATGCTCAACTATGTTCGAAGGGGTCGTATGACCCCTTAAGACACACTTGAGAATTCCAATGTGTCCATAGGGGTCATGTGGACTTCCTAGGGGTCCTAACACATGATAAGGCATACTAAGACCCCTAGGAAGTCCCCATGACCCCTTTTGACACATTCAAATGCTCAAGTGTGTTTGAAGGGGTTGTATGACCCTTTAAGACACACTTGAGCATTCCAATGTGTTCATAGGGGTCATGGGGACTTCCTAGGGGTCCTAATATGTGATAAGGCATACTAGGACCCCTAGGAAGTCCCCATGACCCCTTTTGACACATTTGAATGCTCAAGTGTGTCTGACTAGGTCGTAGGACCCCTTAAGACATACTTGAGCATTCCAATGTGTCCATAGGGGTCATGCAAACTTCCTAGGGGTCCTAACGCATGATAAGGTATACTAGGACCCCTAGGAAGTCTCCATGACCCCTTATGACACATTCAAATGCTCAAGTGTGTCTAAAGGGGTCGTAGGACCCCTTAAGACACACTTGAGCATTCCAATGTGTCCATAGGGGTCATACAAACTTCCTAGGGGTCCTAATGCATGATAAGGCCTATTAGGACCCCTAAGAAGTCCCCATGACCTTTTTTGACATATTTGAATGCTCAAGTGTATTTGAAGGGCTTGTAGGACCCTTTAAGACACACTTGAGAATTCTAATGTGTCCATAGGGGTCTTGTGGACTTCCTAGTAGTCCTAACATGTTATAAGGTGTACTAGGACCCCTAGAAAGTCCCCATGACCCATTTTGACACATTCAAATGCTCAAGTGTGTTTGAAGGGGTCGTAGGACCCCTTAAGACACACTTGAGCATTCCAATGTGTCCATAGGGGTCATGTGGACTTCCTAGGGGTCCTAAAATGTGATAAGGCCTATTAAGACCCCTTGGAAGTCCCCATGACCCCTTTTGACATATTTTAATGCTCAAGTATGTCCAAAGGGGTCGTAGGACCCCTTAAGACAAACTTAAGCATTCCAATGTGTCCATAAGGGTCATGTGGACTTCCTAGGGGTCCTAACATGTGATAAGGCATACTAAGACCCCTAGTAAGTCCCCATGACCCCTTTTGACACATTCAAATGCTCAAGTGTGTTCGAAGGGGTCGTCGGACCCCTTAAGACACACTTGAGCATTCCAATGTGTCCATAGGGGTCATGCGGACTTCCTAGGGGTCCTAATAGGCCATAAGGCCTATTAGGACCCCTAGGAAGTCTCCATGACCCCTTTTGACACATTTGAATGCTCAAGTGTGTTTGTAGGGGTCATAGGACCCCTTAAGACATAGGGTCATAAGAGCCCTTAAGACACACTTGAGGGTTCCAATGTGTCCATAGGGGTCATGGGGACTTCCTAGGGGTCCTAACACTTGATAAGGCATACTAGGACCCCTAAGAATTCCCCATGACCCCTTTTGACACATTCGAATGCTCAAGTGTGTACAAAGGGGTCGTCGGACCCCTTAAGACACACTTGGGCATTTCAATGTGTCCATATGGGTCATGGGGACTTTCTAAAGGTCCTAACATGTGATAAGGCATACTAGGACCCCTATGAAGTCCCCGTGACCCTTTTTGACACATTTGAATGCTCAAGTGTGTCTGAAGGGGTTGTAGGACCCCTTAAGACACACTTGAGCATTCCAATGTGTCCATAGGGGTTATGCAAACTTCCTAGGGTTCCTAAAGTGTGATAAGGCATACTAGGACCCCTAGGAAGTCCCCATGACCCCTTTTGATAGATTTGAATGCTCAAGTGTGTCTAAAGGGGTCGTAGGACCCTTTAAAACACACTTGATCATTCCAATGTGTCCATAGGGGTCATGCGGACTTCTTAGGGGTCCTAACACATGATAAGGTGTACTGCGACCCCTAGGAAGTCCCCATGACCCCTTTTGACACATTCAAATTCTCAAGTGTGTCCAAAGGGGTTGTCGGACCCCTTAAGACACACTTGAGGGTTCCAATGTGTCCATAGGGGTCACGGGAACTTCCTAGGGGTCCTAACATGTGATAAGGCATACTAGGACCCCTACAAAGTCCCCATGACCCCTTTTGACATATTCAAATGCTTAAGTGTGTCTGAAGGGGTTGTAGGACCCCTTCAGACACACTTGAGCATTCCAATGTGTCCATAGGGGTCATGGGGACTTCCTAGGGGTCCTAACATGTGATAAGGCATACTAGGACCTCTATGAAGTCCCCGTGATGCCTTTTGACACATTTGAATGCTCAAGTGTGTTCGAAGGGGTTGTAGGACCCCTTAAGACACACTTGAGCATTCCAATGTGCCCATAGGGGTCATGCGGACTTCCTAGGGGTCCTAACATGTGATAAGGCCTACTAGGACCCCTAAGAAGTCCCCATGACCCCTTTAGACACATTCAAAAACTTAAGTGTGTTCGAAGGGGTTGTAGGACCCCTTAAGACACACTTGAGGGTTCCAATGTGTCCATAGGGGTCATGGGGACTTCCTAGGTGTCCTAATGCATGATAAGGCATACTAGGACCCCTAGGAAGTCCCCATGACCCCTTTTGATACATTCAAATGCTTAAGTGTTTATGAAGGGGTTGTAGGGCCCCTTAAGACACACTTGAGCATTCTAATGTGTCCATAGGGGTCATGAGGACTTCCTAGGGGTCCTAACACATGATAAGGCCTACTAGGTCCCCTAGGAAGTCCCCATGACCCCTTTTGACATATTCAAATGCTCAAGTGTGTCCAAAAGGGTTGTAGGACCCCTTAAGACATACTTGAGGGTTCCAATATGTCCATAGGGGTCATGGGACCCCTTAAGACATACTTGAGGGTTCCAATATGTCCATAGGGGTCATGGGGACTTCCTAGGGGTCCTAACATGTGATAAGGCATACTAGGACCCCTAGGAAGTCCCCATGACCCCTTTTGACACATTTGAATGCTTAAGTGTGTTTGAAGTGGTCGTAGGACCCCATAAGACACACTTGAGCATTTCAATGTGTCCATAGGGGTCATGGAGACTTCCTAGGGGACCTAACACATGATAAGGCATACTAGGACCCCTAGGAAGTCCCCATGACCCCTTTTGACACATTTGAATGCTCAAGTGTGTTCAAAGGGGTCATAGGACCACTTATCAGACACTTGAGAATTCTAATGTGTCCATAGGGGTCATGGGGACTCTCTCTCTCTCCCTTCTCTCTCCTTCTCCCTCTCTCTCTCTCTCTCACACATACACACACACACACATCAGCCTCTCTCTCTCTTTCTCTCCCTCTCTCTCTCTCTATGTCCAGTGAACTATTCTTCAAAGCCTCCATTTCTGCGTAGCTATGGTTTACGACACCTGTAAAAGGCACAACTATGCCCCTATAGGGACTCATGCTCATGCTCAGAATCATATTATTTTCATGCATTCCCTGAAATTTAATACAAAGGTTTAGTTAGCCACCCTTAAAGACCTAAAAGAAATGAAAAATAAAATTTAGGCAAAAAATAAATACTGCATTTCTTTATGTAGTGCTCTCAACTTCAACAATCCAACTGGCTTCCTCTGCTAAGGCACGGAGAACTTCATTAATGTCTATTCTAGGAGGAAGATTATAATTTCCATATTTTCACAAGCCCTAAAATATTTTCATCACTATTGCTCTCTACCTCCACTCTCTCAATTTAGTCCTCTCCCTCTCTGTTGCACTCAACTTAGCCATCCTTACCTACTCTTTAACATAGATTCTCCAAAATTTGTATACAAAGGCATCCTATAGGAAAAAATGAAAAGTTTCCTAGAGAATATCCACAATTTGTATACAAAAGCATCATATAGGAAAAATGACAAATTTAATTAATAGCTAAAAGGTAAAATTTATCATTAACACCGGTAGTACCAAGGTCATACCCGCTATCAAATCCTGGCCTATGATGTGCAAAATGAATAAAGAAAGTGAAATGAAAGGGAAGTATGGATCAAATAGCGAAGGTGCATCAAATCAGATCAATATCATAATATATGCAAAAAATAATGTTATAGACAAAAATATCTGCATATTAATGGGAAAGAGTGGGAAGAGCTTCTTGGACCCATGATAGAAGTTACAGATAAGGAGGAAAAGCTAGGAAGGGGAAAGCAGAAAAGGAAAGAAGTAAGATATGTGTGTGAGCCTATGTCACATGATGATGATGAGTACTCACCATCTGATAGTAGCTCAAGTAGTGATAGAAGCTCTTTAGTGCACATGTACTACACTGACACAAAAAATTCAGATAGAGAAATAACAAGTGTTGTGGAATTGTCCACAGAGCAATGTGAAATGAAGCCTCAAATTGGTTCATTAGCAGGAAAATAATTTGGTCATGCACTTCATTCTAGCACCACAAATATTTCTATTAGAAATGCCTATTCGTCAATGGCCTTGCATTTACGAGACTTGGGAAATTAGGTTACTCATGTTGGGCATTATCCCTCAAATGTAAGTTCATTGCCACCTTTGGCAAGGTAGTCTCACTCCTCATTTTACAACAAAGGGCAGCCATCTATGGTCCTAAGTTTTAATTCAGCTGACAAGTGTAGAGCTTCTCAAGGTACTGATCTCTTTCAAAGAGAAGTTCTTGATTCATCTCAAGGTTATCATTTAGGTGACCAACACCTTGGAGGTCCACAAATAGACCCATTGATTTCCCAAAATGGTAAAAGGGTAGATGCAATTTTGGAAAGAGTGTCCCAATTGAAGAGAAATGGAAATTCTAGTGAGCATAAAGTTACTACAGATCCAATGGGTGTATCTCCTCCACTGACAAATATAACCGCTTCCAGAGACTTGAGTTTAAATGGAGACTGTATGTTCCCAAACATGCCCTAGTTGAGTAGATGAACTAGATGTTGCTTGAGTAAAGAAGATAGTGGTTTATTAAAGCATCTACATTATCCCACTTGCTATTAGTTACTACTTTTTGAGTGGCTTGCCAACTACTTCTGTGTGGGATTACTGTAATATATAATGTCCTCATGCCAGTTTTTGTAAACATTTTATGTTGTAAAAGGTTAGTGAGTAATATCAAAGAAAAGGTTCTTGCATGTATTATTTAGACACATATCAATTAGGAAACTATTTTTCTCCCATTACATGGTAGAAATGCCTAGATTCACTTTGTCGGTATCAATAGGCAGCAAGATGAGGGAAGAAATATTTGTAAAGAGGAAGTACAAATGTTACTGTCCAAAACCATTTGGAGAGTAATATTATTCTCTTGATTGTAATAAGAAACTCAAAATGCAGAAGACGGTAAATAGCTGGGGCATTTATTTCCTATGACCTATGTCAATTTCAGTTCAATTCCTATTGATCATATTCTCAATGTGTAATAATAAATTGATGTTCAAAAGTACAACTGATGTACAACACAGTAATATTTTTGAACCGATAAATAATCTTAGTCTTACTTCAAACCTACTCCCATGTATGTGGGTTCTTGAAGGTATCTACTGAACAATTTGTGGATCTGTAATGTCCCTATCCAGGACCTTACTCACTTTGCTTAAAACTCCTAATTATAATTTGGATTTCTAATGCCCGTTGTGATATTATTTAAGTTTGCCTTGCTCCTTACTGATTAATATTGTAATGAATTAGTTATCCTTCTCTCTCTCTCTCTCTCCTACTCTCTCATACTCTCTCTCCTTCCCCTTCTCTCTCTCTCCTACTCTCTCCCCTTCCCCTTCTCTCTATCTCTCCTACTCTCCTTCCCATTCTCTCTCTCTACTACTCTCTCCACATCCCCTTCTCTCTCTCTCCTACTCTCTCCCCATCCCCCTCTCTCTCTCTCTCTCTCACTCACTCTCTCACTCTCTCTCTTCCTCAATGGCCACCCATGAATTTTTTAAATGGCTGATTGATTTCCTTTGCTTCTTTCAATGGCCATCCATGATTTTTCTGCAATCTTCCAACCTTTCGTACATAGTTGTAAAATACATATTAATAGATTATATATATATATATAATAATAATATTTAATATATGATATATAGTGTAACATTTAATATTAATATATATTAAATAATATTTAATATAAAATGTATATTATATAATATTTAATATATAATTGATATTATATAATATTTAATATATATAATATATAATCTAATATATAATCCAATATATATCTAATATATAGTTTTTGATATATAATATATCATATGAAGGATGGAGAAATGGGAGGGAGAAAGGGGAGGGAAAAGTGAAAAATCAAAATTTTGCTTGCATTTTCAGGTACCTGAAAATATCAAGTACACAAAAATATCAGGTACCTGATTAGGCTCAGTATTGCTTTGTGCACCAAACCTAAATGGTCAACTATTGAAATATCTCAAAAATGTGTTTTTCCCCTATTTCTCTAAGTTCCAGACTTCAACCATTTACCTGACGACTTTTTCTTCACCTGAATTTGATGAAATGAAAAGGGTATCTTAAGGAGATTATCAGCTTTCCATCGATATAATTGTTGTCAAATTTTGAATTCGATAAGTAATTATCAGTTATTTTCTAATTGAGTTACCTCTAAAGTGTTGATTTATATACTGATTGAAAAATGACTATAACTTTCAAACGGTATAACATTTTTTAAATCCAAAAAATGCATCACATTCTATGCTTCGCCTACTATACGGAAAAAAATAAATTTGAATTTTGTATAGTTTTGAATGAGTTAAGGTGGTCAGACATGGGATTTTTTTATTCTGAAAATGTAGCAGAAAATTCATAATTAGTACAAAAAAATATGCGTCACATCCAGGAATGAGTCTACTACTTATATATAAAATCTTATAATAAAATATTATCATTTGATTATGATTAAGGTGGTCAGACATACACCTACTTATTTTTTTCCAAAAATTTTTGTACTGTTGCATTGAAATTTATACTTTTCACCAATCATATTAACTTTTTTTCAAAAAAGGCCTAGTAGTTTAGAAACTACATTCAATTTTCTACAGATTCTATTCATACAACTTTTTGATATTAGGTTGATAGCTAGTTGAAATTTTCACGTCAAGTTGACTAGCCCTGATTTACTGATTTTTCATTGCCACTTAAGGGCATAGTTTGGCCCCTCATGATCTTGCACATACCCTCGAATTAAATAAACAATTAAATCCAAATAATCAATTATTTGACTTTTAATTAAATTTTCTCAAATAAACTTAGGAATACGATTAATATTAATTTTCAACTATAATCATTAAATTAATAATCACATAAAATCACCCACATAAGCAATAAATCAACTGAGACCAAACAACATAAAACTAAGAAAACTTAGGAGAAGGGATCCACGAATCCATATCAACTAGACAAATTGAGGTAGGGTAGTCAAACTGATACTTGTCCAATCCTAGGACAATTAGGCTTAGGTTAGGGTTTTGGGTCTATGTATTATCTCCCCTCTTTACCATTGTGATTAATATTTATGGGAACACTCACTCCTACCAATTCAGGGAAGACAATGTCCTATACCTGCAAACCTATCATCACAAAATGAAGCATGTACATCCAATAGATACAGATATATATATATATATATATATATATATATATATATATATATATATATATATATATATATATATATATATATATATATATATATATATATATATATATATATATATATATATATATATATATATATATATATATATATATATATATATATATATATATAGGGTATGGTCGGTCGTGTGGATCTCGACTATGCAAGTAACTACGCCTCCATCCTCTACCACACAAACACGCCAAAAAAATGCACACACATGATAATCATACACATGCAAGTATAGGGTCAGTATCATCATAAACTGATATAAAACATAAAACATAACATCATGATAATATCATCATCTAATCTATGTAATCACATGATACACATATAACAAACAATAATCTAGAATCATCATTTATTGAAATAATCACTGATCACATCAAAAGTGACCTAAAAGAATTCAGCTAATCAACTAAAATAGAAAGCAAACTACAGGTGGGTACTACAATTTTATTGGAAAAACATGGGGATATTTGAAGAATTTTTAGAAAAGGATTCATGAGAAAGAAAGGATACCTTCAAAAATAATAGAAAAGTACAAGGATACCATATGCTTCATGGTAGATACTAATTGTTTCTTTATGGAAGTAGTGGAGCCAATAACCTCATGGGTTATGCCGATGGGATATGAAGTGGAAGGATTTATCCTAACATTGTATGCAAAAAAATTTCTAACACAATGGGTAGATCCCAATACTCCTAGATTTGGTACATTTCAAGAGAAGTCATTAGAAGTACACAATGTACTGATAAAAATGAGTACTAAGAAGAAAGTAAGAAATAAGTAGAAAAATTTATCATCCAGAAAGGTTTTTCAAAGGAATAAATTGAGAAATCTAGAGCTAAGCATGTTGCAAAACAAGATGGTACATCAAGTACTGATAAGGATGAAGATGTTGAGATAGTAGGTGCAACTGGTAGTGATCCAACTAGTAGGAAGACAAGGAGCACAAATCAAGTCAAGAAGGATAAACCTTCTCCTATCAATCCATGAGAAAGGATATCAATAAGGAATGTAAAGACTACATCGGTCATAGAGGCACTAAGTAGAGTATAGGGAAGAGAAATAAAGAGAAAACAAAAATATTTCAAAAGGTTATTGAAGAAGAAAGTGAGGAGACAGACTCAGAAAATGAGCAGAAAGAGCTCAAAATCAAACGTAAGAAATCAAAGGTGGTAGGATCTCCTACTACTAAGTCTATAGATACTGATTTTAGTCAACTAGTTTGTGTTGGGGACATAATACAAGTGAAGAAATAGGGAATTCTAAAAAGAGTGAAAATGTATTATGACAAATTTAGTGAAGAAGATCAAAATAAAATTAAGGAAGCAATAATTTTTAGTATGAACATTTTGAGTTAAGTGCTACTATATTTACAAGGTTTGTTACCCAAATCCTTATACAAAAATCTAGATGCAAGATTGAAGGCATCAATTAATCAGGACAAGGAGATAATTTAATATGTTATATTAAATCTCCTACCTGAACTAAGCATGGAATAAGTTTAAAATAAATTAAATGAAGTGAGACCCCTATTAAAAACCAAGATGAGAGTAATCAAATTACTAATAGGTGAGTCTAAGGTAGTACAAGATGAGACTGAGAGCATTTTTAGTAACCATTTGGGACTTAATGGTGGAAGTAAAGAGGATGAACATGTTGAGGAAGAAGTGATACTTCAACCAGATGAAGATAAATGGGTATTCACTCAAACAATGAAAGGATGGAAAATTGATGGTGTTGATGTAACACTTGATAATGATTTGTTGTATAATATACATGATAATGTCAATATCTCAAGTGATATATCAACTCAAGGAGTATAGGAGGAATAAATTGATACATTTGAAAAAGAGAATTCACAAGAAGAACAAAAGGAAGAAGAGAAAATTGGAACTACAATCTGTCAAGGAATGACTGATGAAAATCAAGAAGAGATACCTATCCATTAGCTACATGGAAAATAAGTACATGTTAAAACTAAAAAAATTTCTCTGAATCAAAAAAAAAAAACACCAGTTGTAGAGGTCAAGCTGGATGTAAGGGAAAAAGAAAAGGAAAAGGAAAAAGGTAAAGAAAAAATGAGACATGAGACGTGATGGGGTCACTTCTCAAATTACCCTGGGTGTCTGATGTAGAAGCATCCTGGGTGTAAGAGCAATCTTGCATCACCCAAAAATATTTATGTTTTTGTATTCAATAAGGGCTATCTTATGCAGAGCTGCTATTTATGGAAACTTGCTGGTTTTAGTAAGTTGGTCATAAATCTCAAAATGTTCTAATTTTACATGTGGAGGATCATCTCAGTCATAACAGCCTACTAGTAAAGTTTCGTGGCTAGATCAGGTCTAGTTTTGAAGATATTGAAGATTTTTAGTATTGGCAGCAGGGTACAAAAACTTTGAACTCAATTTTGAAGGCTTTAGAGGCTCCGGATGAGGTTGAAAATTTGGGTGGTGGACGCTTGTGCTAATCAAGCCTGTAGAGTGCTTTGTGACCTTTCTGAAATGGTGAAAAATAATTTTTCTTCAAAATTTTTGTTCGGGTTTCAAAAGTTATTTTGAGCTGACTCTGATGTAATAAATTGAAAAATAAAATAATTCTAAGTTTGGTCGGCCCTAAGGGCTAAATTTTTGGAACCTTCTCGGGTGGTGAAAAATGCCTATATAAAGAAGGCCCATAGTGTTGTCTAGGGCAATTCTGGGTAGTAGATCTGGGTATTGATTCGAGGCTTTATCCTATAGAATATTGTAAGGGAATGCCCATGTGGCTTTGCATATTGTAATTCTGAAAGTCTGTAATTCCACATTTGGGGAGATAATAAGAAGCCAATTTTCTGTTCTTGCATATTGTTGTTGTTTCACTATTTCTATTATTTTTTTGTGGTATTAAGGGGAGCACCCTTCATCAGTGGTATCAGAGTAGGAGTTCTTGAGTGTATAAACAGATCACCAACTGTGAGGTAGTTTGCACCAGGACCGTGGTTAGGGTTTCAGTGCACATCACGAAAATGCCTCCATGAAGGGAATGTGGTGGAAGAGCTAGTGTTGTAACACCTGAAGTTAGAGCGCTCCAGAGACAAGTGTGAGCATTGCAAAAAGAGATTCGTAGAAGAATGAATCTTAACGTGAGAGATGAAAGTGAGGATGAAGCCGAAGAAGGAAATGATAATCAAGAAGAAGAAGAAGGTGAAGTTTTGAATCGAGAAGAAGAAAGGCTTTTTCGAGCCATTTCCAAGATCAGAAAAAGACCTAAGATCGAGGTTCCTACATTTTTAGGAAATCTTAACCTAGAAGAATTGATCTATTGGATCAATGAATGTGAAGAATATTTTGAGTATGAAGATATTGAGGATCCTGATAGGATCAAATTCACGAAGGCCAGACTGAAAGGTCATGCAAAGATCTGGTGGCAAGAGATTCAATTAGAGTGAAATAGAAGAGGGAAAGATAAAATCATAAGATGGGATTAGATGGTGGATAAATTAAAGCAATAGTTCATTCTTGTTGATTATGAGCTTGACATACTGAAGAAGATGCAAAGTTTGAAGCAAGTAGGAAGATCTGTTTAGGAGTATGCAAATGAGTTCTATTGAATCCTCATCAGAACAGGCGATGCAGAAGTTGATAAGGAGAAAGTTGCTCATTACCTTAATGGGTTGAGGCCAAGCATTCAGAAGGAGCTGAATCTGGTTCGAATGAACAATATTGAAGAGGCTTACCATTTTTCCCTAAAAGTGGAGGAAACGCTGAACAAGAAGTTCAAGAGCAGACAAAATGGAAGAGGTCATGGTGGATGATCTGGTGGATGGTCATATGGAAGCCGAAATGAAGATCCAAAAAAGAAGGATGAGGCCAGTAGCAATCAAAATCAGAGAGGAAACAATTCCAATCATTTCCAATATTAGAATAATAGAGGTCAGAGAGGAAGAGGAAGAGGACAAGGTTCAGGAAGAGGAGGCTTCCATGGAACATGTTTTCACTGTGGAGAAGAAGGTCATAGGACATTTGAATGTCCTTAATGCCAAGGAAGGACAAATAGGAGGAATGAAGTTTAGGCCAGAGTTGCACATGTAGATGAAGATGTCAGATCATCAAATTTAGAAGATGTTAAAAGAGGAGAAACGCTGATAAACAGAAGAGTCCTCCTGAGTGGTGAAAATGAACCTGAATAAAGGAGGATCCTATTTCGCACTAGATGCAAGTGTGAGGGAAAATGTTGTGATGTGATTATTGATAGTGGAAGCACTAACAATTTGGTGTCAGAAGAGATGGTGACAAAGTTGAAGCTCAAGAGATAGAAACACCCACATCCATATCAGATTGTCTGGGTGCAGGATGACCACAAGGTCATGGTCAGTGAATAGTGCCTAGTAAAGTTCAAGATTGGCGGGTACCAAGATGAGGTACTGTGTGATATCATATCTATGGATGCATGTCATATGTTGTTGGGTAGACTGTGGCAGTTTGACAGATGTGCTATACACGATGGTCGTGCGAATACCCATTCCCTAACAAAGGATGGAGTGCAACATAAGCTAAAGCCATTGAAGGAGACCGAAGAAAAGGTATACGGTAATGCAAGAATAACATTTGTTGATGAAAGAAAATTCCTAGATGGTATGAGGCATGAGCATGTGTGTTTTGCTTTAATTCCAAAAGCTAGTAAAGAAGAAGTAGAGGATGTGCCTATAGAGGTTGCAAATTTGATGAATGAGTTTTAGGATATTGTATCTAATAATGTACTTGATGGATTACCACTGGTAAGGAAGATTAGTCATCAGATGGATTTGATTCCAAGAGCCAGTTTTCCAAACAAGGTAGCACATAGAATGACACCAGCAGAAAGTGAAGAGTTAAACTGACAAGTACATGAGTTATTGCAGAAGGGGTTGATTCAAGAAATTTTGAGTCCCTATGTTGTACTAGTGGTATTAGCACCAAACAAGAATGGAGAATGGAGGATGTGTATAGATTTCAAAGAAATAAACAAGATCCCAATCAAGTATAGGTTTCCATTGCCACAAATGGATGATATTATGAATTGTTTGAGTGGAGTTGTGTATTTCTCAAAGATAGATCTGAAGAGTGGATATCACCAGATTCAGATCAGAGAAGGAGATGAATGGAAGACTACCTTCAAGACAAAGGAAGGACTGTATGAGTGGTTAGTCATGCCTTTTGGGCTAACCAATGCACCAAGCACTTTCATGTAGCTCATGAACAAGGTTTTGAAAGAATTTTTGGGTAAGTTTTTCATTGTGTACCTAGATGATATTTTGATCTTTAGTAAGACATTGGAAGAGCATATGATGCATATTCATATGGTGTTTGAGAAGATGAGAGATGAGAAATTGTTGATTAATTTGAAGAAGTGCAGTTTTGTGAAGAAAGAGTTAGTGTATTTGGGATTTGTAGTTTCAACAGAAGGTCTAAAAATGGACCCAGAGAAAGTACAGGCTATCCTTGAATGGCCTACTCCAAGGAGTGCTACTGAGGTAAGATCTTTTCATGGTTTGGCTAGCTTTTACAAAAATTTTATCATAAATTTTAGCAATATTTGTGGACCCTTGACTGAAACAATGAGAGGGGATAGAAAAGAGTTCAAGTGGACTAATGGGGCAGATAAGAGTTTTAAACTGTTGAAATAGAAAGTTACAGAACAACTTATTTTAGCACTTTCAAATTTTAATAAGGTGTTTCAAGTAGACTGTGATGCTAGTGGTACTGCAATAGGAGCTTTTATGAGCCAAGAAGGTAAACCTATTGCTTTCTTATTTCATTGAGAAGTTAAATGATGCCAAGAGAAAGTATTATGTTTATGATCAAGAATTTTATGCTATAGCTCAAGCATTGAAGAAGTGGAGACACTATTTGTTTCCTAAGGAGTTTGTTTTGTATACTGATCATCAAGCTTTGTAATATTTGAATAGTCAAGGAAAGTTGAATCAAAGGCATTTGAAATGGGTCAATTTTTTGCAGAGTTATACATTTGTTTTGAAACACATAAGTGGAAAGTCTAATAGGGTTTCAGATGCACTTAGCAGAAGGAAACTATTGCTGACAGAGATGTAGATTGAGGTGGTTGGGTTTAGGGAACTCAAAAATTTGTATCCAGAGGATCCTGATTTTGGTAAAGCTTGGAAAGCTTTTAAAGAACCTGTTACTCTAGACAGAATGAAGTGGCTGAATTTTATCATCTAGGATAATATCCTATTCAGAGGGAGTCAGTTGTGCATTCCATGAAGCTCTATGAGGGAGAATATCATCAAAGAGAAGCATAGCAGAGGATTGCCTGGATATTTTGGTCGTGATAAAACCCTTGCTTTGGTCAGTGAGAATTATTATTGGCCATAGTTGCAACAAGATGTCAAGAAGTTTATACAGAGTTGTAGAGTATGTTAGATGGAAAAAGGAGTGAAGAAAAATACAGGGTTGTATCAGCCATTACCTATACTAGAGAAACCTTGGGAGGAGATAGGTATGGACTTTGTTCTTGGTTTACCAAGGACACAGCAAGGACATGATTCAATTTTTTTAGTAGTTGACAGATTTTCAAAGATGGCACATTTTGTTCCCTGCAAGAAGACTAATGATGTTGTTCATGTAGCAGAATTATTTTTTAGAGAAGTGGTGAGACTGCATGGTTTGCCAGAGAGTATACTTTCAGATAGGGACACTAAGTTTGTTGGATATTTCTGGCGTATATTGTGGAAGAAGTTGAAGACAGATTTGAAGTTCAGTTCATCACATCATCCATAGACTAATGGATAGACAGAGGTGGTGAATAAGAGTTTGAAAAATTTTCTGTGATGTTTGGTTGGAGATAAGCCAACAGGATGGGATTTGATTTTACCAAAGGTAGAATTTGCATATAATAATTCTATCAAGAAGAGCACTCGTAAATCACCATTCTAGATTGTATATGGGAGTAGTCCCAGAAATGCATCTGAGTTGAGAAGGATAAATCAAGGAGAAATAAGTAGTGCTGAAGCTGAGGATTATGCAGAACATTTGAACAACATCCATGAGGATGTGAGGAAGCATATTACCAAGATGAATGTGCAGTATAAGGCTAAGGTAGATGTGAAAAGGAGGCATAAGGAATTTTAGGTTGGAGATGAAGTCATGGTTCATTTGCAAAAGGAGCAATTTCCAGTTGGTACATATAACAAATTGAAAATGAAGAAGCTTGGGCCATGTAAAATACTAAAGAAGCATGATTGGAGAAATGCATATGAAGTAAAATTGCCTACTAAGCTGAATATTTCACCAGCGTTTCACATTTCAGATGTGACAGAGTATCATGAGGGAGGTGTTGAAGATGAGATCACAATAGCACAGTGGAGTATTCCAGCAACTAGTTTAGATACCAATGAGATTGAGGATGTACTGGATAGTCATGTTGGCAGAAGCACAGGGAACAAGACATATGAAGAATATCTAGTCAAGTGGAACGGATGACCTGTTGAAGATTCATCATGGTTGACAAAGGAGGAGGTTAATCATCTTGGTTTTCCTCTACACACTTGAGATGTGATGGGGTCACTTCTCAAATTACCCCGGGTGTCTGATGCAGGAGCATCCTGGGTGTAAGAGCAATCTTGCATCACCCAAACATATTTATATTTTTGTATTCAATAAGGGCTATCTTGTGTAGAGCTGATATTTATGGAAACTTGCTAGTTTTAGTAAGTTGGTCATAAATCTCAGAATGTTCTGATTTTATATGTGGAGGTTCATCGTAGTCATATCAGTCTGCCAGTAAAGTTTCTTGGCTAGATTAAGTCTAGTTCTGAAGATATTGAAGATTTTCAATTTTGGCAGTAGGGTACAGAAACTTTGAACTCAATTTTGAAGGATTTAGAGGCTTTGAATGAGGTTGAAAATTTGGGTGGTAGGTGCTTGCACTAATCTAACATGTAGAGCACTTCATGGCCTTTTCGAAATGGGGTTATAATAGTCAATTGGGTCAATTGGTGATGACTTATGGTCTCCAGAAGTCAGGTCACTTGAAATGGTGGAAAATAATTTTCCTTCAAAATTTTTGTTCAGGTTTCAAAAGTTATTTTGAGCCGACTCTAATGTAATAAATTGAAAAATAAAATAATTCTAAGTTTGGTTGGCCCTAAGGGCTAAATTTATGGAACCTTCTCAAGCGGTGGAAAATGCCTTTATAAAGAAGGCCCGTAGTGTTTTCTAGGGTGGTTCTAGTTAGAAGCCAATTTTATGTTCTTGTATATTGTTGTTGTTTCATTATTTTTGTTATGTGTTTGTGGTATTAAGGGGAGCACCCTTCATTAGTGGTATCAGAGCAGGAGTTCTTGAGTGTGTAAATAGATTTCTAACTATGAGGTAGTTTGCACCAGGATCGTGGTTAGGGTTTCAGTGTGCATTGTCAAAATGCCTCCATGAAGGGAATGTGGTGGAAGAGCTGGTGTTGTAACACCTAAGGTTAGAGTGCTCCAGAGACAAGTGCAAGCATGCAAGAAGAGATTCACAGAGGAATGAATCTTAATGTCAGAGATGAATGTGAGGATGAACCCAAAGAAGGAAATGATGATCAAGAAGAAGAAGAAGAAGGGAAAATTTTGAATTGAGAAGAAAAAAGGCTTTTTCGGGCTATTTTCAAGATCAGAAAAAGACCTAAGATCGAGGTTCCTACATTTTTAGGAAATCTTAACCCAAAAGAATTGATCGACTAGATCAATGAATGTGAAGAATATTTTGAGTATGAAGATATTGAGGATCCTAATAGGGTCAAATTCACGAAGGCCAGACTGAAAGGTCATGCGAAGATCTGGTGGTAAGAGATTCAATTTGAGTGAAATAGAAGAGGGAAAGATAAAATCTCAAGATGGGATCGAATGGTGGATAAAGTCAAAGGACAGTTCATTCCTGTTGATTATGAGCTTGACCTACTGAAGAAGATGCAAAGTTTGAAGCAAGTAGGAAGATCTGTTTAGGAGTATACAGAGGATTTCTATCGAATCTTCATCAGAACAGGCCATGCAGAAGCTGATAAGGAGAAAGTTTCTCATTACATTAATGGGTTGAGGCCAAGCATTCAGGAGGAGCTGAATCTAGTTCGAATGAACAGTATTGAAGAGGCATACCATTTTTCCCTAAAAATGGAGGAAACGCTGAACAAGAAGTTTGAGAGCAGACAAAATGGAAGAGGTCATGGTGGAGGATCTGGTGGATGGTCATATGGAGGCTGAAATAAAGATCCGAAAAAGAAGGATGAGGCCAGTAGCAGTCAAAATCAGAGAGGGAATAATTCCAATTGTTTCCATGATTAGAATAATAGAGATTAGAGAGGAAGAGGAAGAGGACAAGGTTCAGGAAGAGGAGGCTTCCGTGGAACATGTTTTCATTATGGAGAAGAAGGTCATAGGGCATTTGAATGTCCTCAATGCCAAGGAAGGACAAATAAGAGGAATGAAGGCCAGGCCAGAGTTTCACATGTAGATGAAGATGTCAGATCATCAAATTTAGAAGATGTTGAAAGAGGAGAAATGCTGACTAACAAAAGAGTCCTCTTTAGTGGTGAGAATGAACCTGAACAAAGGATGATCTTGTTTCGCGCTTGATGCAAGTGTGAGGGAAAATGTTGTGATGTGATTATTGATAGTGGAAGCACTGACAATTTAGTGTCACAAGAGATGGTGACAAAGTTGAAGCTCAAGAGATAGAAACAACCACATCCATATCACATTGTCTGGGTGTAAGATGACCACAAGGTTATGGTCAGTGAACAGTGCCTAGTAAAGCTCAAGATTGGTGGGTACCAAGATGAGGTACTATGTGATATCATATCTATGGATGCATGTCATCTGTTGTTGGGTAGACCGTGGTAGTTTGACAGATGTGTTGTACATGATGGTCATGCGAATACCTATTCCCTAACAAAGGATGGAGTGAGACATAAGCTAAAGCCATTGAAAGAGACCGAAGAAAAGGTATGTGGTAATGGAAGAATAACATTTGTTGATGGAAGAAAATTCCTACATGGTATGAAGCATGAGCATGTGTGTTTTTCTTTAATTCCAAAAGCTGGTAAAGAAGAAGTAGAGGATGTACTTGTAGAGGTTGCAGATTTGTTCAATGAGTTTCAGGATAATTTATCTGATAATGTACCTGATGGATTACCACCGATAAGGAAGATCAGTCATCTAATAGATTTAATTCCAAGAGCTAGTTTGCCAAATAAGGCAGCACACAGAATGACACCAGTAGAAAGTGAAGAGTTGAACAAACAAGTACATGAGTTATTGCAGAAGGGGTTGATTCAAGAGAGTCTGAGTCCCTATGTTGTACCAACAGTATTAGCACCAAAGAAGAATGGAGAATGGAGGATGTGTATAAATTCCAAAGCAATAAACAAGATCACAATCAAGTATAGGTTTCCATTTCCATGAATGGATGATATTATGGATTGTTTGAGTGGAGCTGTGTATTTCTCAATGATAGATCTGAAGAGTGGATATCGCCAAATTTGGATCAAAGAAAGAGATGAATGGAAGACTGCCTTCAAGACAAAGGAAGGATAGTATGAGTGGTTAGTCATACCTTTTGAGCTAACCAATGCACCGAGCACTTTCATTCGGCTCATGAACAAGGTTCTAAAAGAATTTCTAGGTAAGTTTGTCATTGTGTACCTAGATGATATTTTGATCTTTAGTAAGACATTGGAAGAGCGTATGACGCATATTTGTATGGTGTTTGAGAAGCTGAGAGATGAGAAATTGTTGATTAATTTGAAGAAGTGCAGTTTTGTGAAGAAAGAGTTAGTGTATTTGGGATTTGTAGTTTCAACAGAAGGTCTGAAAATAGACCCAGAGAAAGTACAGACTATCCTTGAATGGCCTTCTCCAAGGAGTGCTATTGAGGTAAGATCTTTTCATGGTTTGGCTAGCTTTTACAGAAATTTTATAAAAAAATTTAGCAGTATTTATGGACCCTTGACTGAAACAATGAGAGGGGATAGAAAAGAGTTCAAGTGGACTAATGGGGCAGATAAGAGTTTTAAATTGTTGAAATAGAAAGTTACAGAACAACCTGTTTTAGCACTTCCAGATTTTAATAAGGTGTTTCAAGTAGACTGTGATGCTAGTGGTACTGCAATAGGAGTTTTTATGAGCCAAGAAGGTAAACCTATTGCTTATTTCAGTGAGAAATTAAATGATGCCAAGAGAAAGTATTAGAGAAGCCTTGGGAAGTTTGTACAGAGTTGCAAAGTATGTCAGATGGAGAAAGGAGTGAAGTAGAATACATGGTTGTATTAGCCATTACCTGTACTAGAGAAGCCTTGGGAGGATATCAGTATGGACTTTGTTCTTGGTTTACCAAGGATACAGCAGGGACATGATTCAATTTTTGTAGTAGTTGATAGATTTTCAAAGATGGCACAATTTTTTCCCTGCAAGAAGACTAATGATGTTGTCCATGTAGCAAAATTATTTTTTAGAGAAGTGGTGAGACTGCATGGTTTGCCAAAGAGTATAGTTTCAGATAGGGATACTAAGTTCATTGGATATTTTTAGTGTATATTGTGGAAGAAGTTGAAGACAGATTTGAAGTTTAGTTCATCACATCATCCATAGACTGATGGACAAACAGAGGTGGTGAATAGGAGTTTGGGAATTTTCTAAGATGTTTGGTTGGAGATAAGCCAACAGGATGGGATTTGATTTTACCATAGGCAAAATTTTCATTTAATAATTCTGTCAATAGGAGCACTGGTAAATCACCATTCTAGATTGTATATGGGATTAGTCCCAGAAATGCATCTGAGTTGAGAAGGATAGATCAAGGAGAAATAAGTAGTACTGAAGCTAAGGATTTTGCAGAACATTTGAACAACATCCATGAGGATGTGAGGAAGCATATTGCCAAGATGAATTCACAGTATAAGGCTTAGGCAGATGTGAAAAGGAGGCATAAAGAATTTCAAGTTGGAGATGAATTCATGGTTCATTTGCAGAAGGAGTGATTTCTAGTTGGTACATATAACAAATTGAAAATGAAGAAGTTTGGGCCATGTAAAATACTGAAGAAGCATGATTCAGGAAATGCATATGAAGTAGAATTGCCTACTGAGCTAAATATTTCACCAGTGTTTGACATTTTAGATCTGACAGAGTATCATGAGGGAGGTGTTGAAGATGAGATCACAATAGCACAGTGGAGTATTCCAGCAACTAGTTCAGATACCAATGAGATTGAGGATATACTGGATAGTCATGTTGGCAGAAGCACAAGGAACAACACATATGATGAATATCTAGTCAAGTGGAAGGGATGACCTATTGAAGATTCGTCATGGCTGACAAAGGAGGAGGTTAACCATCTTGGTTTTCCTCTACACACCTGAGACATGACGGGGTCACTTCTCAAATTACCCTGGGTTTTTGATGCAGGAGCATCCTGGGTGGAAGAGAAATCTTGCATCACCCAAAAATATTTATGGTTTTGTATTCAATAAGGGCTATCTTGTGCAGAGCTGCTATTTATGGAAACTTGGTAGTTTTAGTAAGTTGGTCATAAATCTTGAAATGTTCTAATTTTACATGTGGAGGTTCATCTCAATCATATCAACCTGCCAGTAAAGTTTCGTGGCTAGATCAGGTCTAGTTTTGAAGATATTGAAGATTTTTGGTATTGGCAGCAGGGTACAAAAACTTTGAACTCAATTTTGAAGGCTTTAGAGGCTCTGAATGAGGTCAAAAATTTTGGTGATGGGTGCTTGTGTGATTCAAGCTTGTAGAGCGCTTCGTGGCCTTTTCGAAATAGGGTTATAATAGTCAATCGGGTCAACTGGTGATGACTTATGGTCTCCGAAAGTCGGGTCACCTGAAATGGCAGAAAATAATTTTCCTTCAAAAATTTATTCGTGTTTCAAAATTTATTTTGAGCCGACTCTGATGTAATAAATTGAAAAATAAAATAATTCTAAGTTTGGTCGGCCCTAAGGGCTAAATTTACGGAACCTTCTCAGGTGGTGGAAAATGCATATATAAAGAAGGTCCGTAGTGTTGTCTAGGAAAGTTCTGGGTATTGATTCGAGGCTTTGTCCTACAGAATATTGTAAGGGAATGCCCATGTTTCTTTGCATATTGTAATTCTGAAAGTTTGTAATTCCACATTTGTGGAGATAATAAGAAGCCAATTTTCTGTTCTTGCATATTGTTGTTGTTTCACTATTTTTGTTATGTGTTTGTGGTATTAAGGGGAGCACCCTTTATCAGTGACATTTTGATCAAAGGACAAATATATTTTAGTAACATGAGTCTTGAGGAAATGATGAAATATGCAATGGAAATCTATTGAGAAATCAAGACCGTCCTATAGATAATATATGTGAGTGTTGTAGTGAAATAGATTACCATTGTGATTGATCTTTTCACCGGCCATCAATATGCATTTATATCCTTTGAATAGTCATGTCTTGAAGAGTCATGACCATACGTGGCTTATGCTACGTAGGGTTGTGACCCTTCATAACCGATTGGTAATATTAACTATATTGTAACATATAAAAATATCAAATGCTCTTTATATATAGATAGATAGATAGATAGATAGATAGATAGATATATATATATATATATATATATATATATATATATATATATATATATATATATATATATATATATATATATATATATATATATATATATATATATATATATATATATATATATACAACTATTAGATTAATATAATTATATCAATCAATTCGATGCTATATTTCAACACTCCCTCTTAGGGAGAGGAGATTGATATTCATAATAAGTGAGTGTTATTGAAATCCCTGACTTAGTTCGGAACTAGATTTCTTTTATATAACACATAATCACTTTGAATCAGGATATCCAGCATAATTCGAAACATAACTCAACCTGATAAGAAATTTATCAAAATCCCTGACCAATTCGAAACTAGATTTAATGATAACTATAGGTGTCAAGATATCCGATGCAATCTGGATCAAAACTTAAACCATTCGTTATCATGATCCCCGACTAAATTCAGAACTAGATTAGATGATAACTTACACACAAGTTCATATCAAGATATCTGACATAGCTCAGGACATCATCATGATGTACTCATCCTAATAAAAGAGTTATCACAATCCCCAACCAATTCAAAACTAGATTTAGCGATAACAATCAAGATATTCAATGCAATCCAAGTCAAAACTTGATTTACATGTTGTTATAATCCCTGACCAATTCGGAATTGGATTTAAAAAATAAAAAATTTAGTTTCAGGAATAGTGACTACAATACATAGTCATACCTAAGTTCTAACACTAGGTTAAGTTATTGTCTAAGTCGTCACCTAGAAATAGTAACCCAACACATATGAAAGATCATCACCTTTCATAATATAACACAAAATGAATGAGCCCATAAAGTCACACATATGACATCCACCTTGACTCTTCTCAGAGGGTGTATCCACCAAGGATCATCCTAGAGAGTGGAAAGAAATGTTTCCACCTTAGACTTGTTTATCAAGGACAAGAATCATTTACGATACAAAATGATGGATCACTAAAGTTGAAAACTTCTTTTCAGCTAATGCTTTATTCCTCAACATACCAAGGTTATCTAAAAGTATAAAATCTTCTTTCTAGCAAGAGGCTTGGTAAGAATATCAGTTGTTTGTTCTTTAATGAGGATGTACCTCCACCAAATTGCATTTGTTTGCACTATCTCATAGTCTTGGTGAATTTTGGGCTTACAAAGTATACACCATCTTGACATGTTACACTCCCTTTGAATTTGTATGACCAAGATCATGGGGTGCCAACTTAATTTGATCTTCTAGCTTCTCCCTCTGACATATAGCCTTCTCTCATGATAATAATCATAATTCTTTGCTAAAATTTCTTGATTACTAGAGAACTAACAAAACATGGTCTACTCTCTCTAAATCAAGATCCTCAGATGTCCACTAATGCAGATCCTTTAGATTCCTCTTCTGTCACAGAGGCATACCCTATTTATACACTTAGCTCAGTGTCACTACAGAATGTGACTTCATACCTTTCTTCCTGAGAGAATCAATATCTCATATACAAGTAATCTTAATAGTCATATAGCTACCAACTCACATCGACTAGCATAGGATATATTTTGATCTTTTCCAAGGCCACAACATTAACACTCCCTCTTGGACTTGAGGGAAGATAATAAAGACTTCTAGTATGATGTTTATCTCAAAGATTTGTAGTCTCATTATGTATGGAATGCCTTAATCAAGGATTATATCCATGTGCATCTCATCGGCAATTCTATCCACTAGTTCCCACTACTATAATCTCATAATTGTTTTACCTTCAATAGTGAACTCCCTCTCAATCAATACGATTGAGATTGTCACAAGTTAATTGTTCACCATATGCTCCCTCTGAAGCTCAAGTTCATCAACTTCTTAACCTCTTGAAAATGTCAGACTTTCTCTGAATCTGAGTTTCATATGCCTTTGTCCTGAAAGTATGTCAGAGATAGATTACAAATAGTTTATAAAGCTAAACTATTTCGTACAAGAATACAAATGATAGAAGCATACAAGGTTTATTATCTAATAAACTGTAAATTCATATGGATTAATAAAACATGAGATACTTATCTTTTCAAATATTTTCAAGTATTCCTTTCATAAGGTGACCCCATTAATATGATACTCGTACCCATCATACTTGGTATCAATGTATCTCATAAGAATTTAAGATGCATCAACTTCTCTTCATACTTAATTTAATACATACTACCAAATTCTTTCATATCCTAGTGATTGTAATCATATTATGAAACTCTCACAGATAAGAAGAAGCCATGGTTTGTAGATTCCATGCTAGGAACTCAATGTATGTGCAAACCTTTCCGGACTGCTCTCCCCAAGCAAGTCAAAAAAAAAACCCCATGGTAAGTAGGATGATCAAACCTTGATATGAAACTTTGTATTTTCATTTAGTCTACATAGCAACAGATAAACCCTCCATAATTATATCCTTGTTTAGCTCAAGCAATTACGGGAGTATTTGATCTCCTTGATTCTTGGAAAGATTGGAAACTTCTTCCCCAACAAATCACTTAGAATGATTGCCCATCCTCAAGTTATTGAAATTTTCCTCTTCTCAATGATTTCTATAAAATTTTGATTCATATATATAGATTCCCATCCACTATTTAGGTTACTTCACTCCCTTGTAAAATATCCATTGTTGTATTAGACATCTTAGATATTCTTAGTCACTGCTATCTGTCGTTCCATTATCCCTATGCTATTGCTACTATTTGTCACTACTTATCTCCATTTATTAGTATGTGATTCAAACCTACTCTCGGTCCTTTCCTTATTTCTTTGCATGAGACTTCTTCATGTTTATAAATTTATACTCAATTCTTTGAAGAGTGTAGTTCCATGATTCCTCAAGGTTCGTGATTGGTTATACCATATTCTCTACATGGTCTCCAAGCCACTAAATGGAAGTCACTACAAGATGATCTCACCCACAACAAAGATTATTCATTCCACCATATTGAATATGGATGTCATATTATAACTTTTCTCTATGATGATGCTCATGGCGATTATCTGATTCAATGCAAGATACATACTATTGTGGCAAGGATCAATCAATGTTCCTGATATTCATCAATTTAGTTCATGTGATGCCCACTTTCTAATCCAATTGGTGGTTTGGTGTACAATATTTGATATGAAGTTATGTATTGTTTCTAACCTGTTCTCTTGTTTATCCCTCCACTTAATGAACTATGACTATTAGATCCATCCAATACACCTTGAACCTCAACAATCTTCTAATACAATTCCTCTGCTTATATTAGCCTCAGGTGTCAACGATATCTCACATCATAATAATATTATCGATAATAAAGTTATATTATTTTTATCACATCACCTCTGTTTAATATTAAATGTCTGAACAATAGTTTTTATGATTCGAATCTAGTTCCAACTATATTAATATGTATAAATCCTCCATTTATAACTTTCACCTAATGAATAAATGTTCATAAGAGAATGACATAGGACGTCTTAGCACCTCGCATTTAATGTCAATCTGTAACCATTTCTATCTCCTTTCATTAACACACAATAATAGTTGTGTATATATTTCCTAGTCTTTTCCCCCCGATGATGGTCTTCTCTACAAATGACACCGTACTTTGGCAGTAGGGAGACGGTGAATGCAAAGATGGTTGTCTAATGCATTTTTGAGTGTTCAACTCTGGATGTATTTTCGATGAGTCTTGTATCCATACGGTTGACTATGTTTATATATTGTCCATCATTTGTCGTGACAATTCAAAGTATCTGTGCATGTCTAAAGACCATCAACACCCACTGTTGTTCATTTAAAGAAGATCATCGCGTTCAATACATGCCCAACTCTTGCTAAAATTCTTGCATCCAAACTCTATATTTCTGCTATGAAGAGTGTTAATACCCAACATCATGTTATAGAATTCAACACACAAAACTTACGTGTTTAGTATGGTTTGGAGGCACCTATCGCTTATGTGTTCTTTACAATTTTTCGTTCACGCTGGAATGGAATTTGTAATCATATAATGACCTGATATCAATGAGTTTGATGTTGTGTCTATTGTCATCCACTCAGTGTCACTAGATGAGGGAGAGGTTATGCATTGATTATGATAATGGATGATGGAGTCACATCCTTGCTTCCTGTCTAAATATTGTGTCTGCCACCAGCCAATATTTCTTGTACTAGTTAGACTCAGTATTTTCCATCACTAGACATGTGCTTCTGCATTTATTTGTCCTGAGAGACTTTCATTTGCATTTCTCTTTGTAATCCATCCACAAACTATAATTTGACTAACCATCAGCATACATGAAATGACTAGAAACAATCATTAGATCGGATGTCTCACCGATGAAATGACTACTCAGTTTTAATTCTGAGAAACTTTAGACATGATCAATTAAATTTCCACCCTTCTAAAAAATTAACAATTTTCTCTTTGCCGCGACTAGTATCCTCTTAATTTGATGTGTTGTCTTCTCTCCAATACTTTGCTCGAATATATTTTCTCTTATAGGTAAGGCTCTGATACCATGTTGAGAAATCAAGACCGTCCTATAGAGAATATATGTGAGTGTTGTAGTGAAATAGATTACCATTGTGATTGATCTTTTCACCAGCCATCAATATACATTTATATCCTTTGAATAGTCATGTCTTGAAGATTCATGACCATACGTGGCTTATGCTACGTAGGGTCATGACCCTTCATAACCGATTGGTAATATTAACTATATTGTAACATATAAAAATATCAAATGCTCTTTATATATATATATATATATATATATATATATATATATATATATATATATATATATATATATATATATATATATATATATATATATATATATATATATATATATATATATATATAAGCGACTATTAGATTAATATAATTATATCAATCAATTCGATGTCAAGGCCAAGAAAAAGAAGGAAAAGAAGGAAAAGATGGAGAAAGAAGTTCAAGTGATTCTATAGATTGGAGATATGATAGCTAATTTTTAAAGTGAAGTTGAATATGATGAATCAACTACACCCATTGAGTAATTGACACATTTAGTTGTTGTAGCAGGTGAAGAAATGAAAAACTTGGAAGATGATGCAATATACAAGGTAGAAAAGGAGTTTGAGAATAAGAGAACACTAAATTTGGCACAATATATTGTCATCAATAAGAACTCACTTGCATTGGTTGTCAATCCGGTGAAGATTGGACTAACTGAAGGAGCTACTTCATTTGGAGTCAAAGTAACTATTGATTCCTAGTTTAGCAGAATTTTAACTACCTTGAAAGTGAAGAAATGCACCTATGGGTTATATTACTTCCCATGATCAGTAAACTCTAACAAGAACAAGGACCAATTAACAAATCTCTTAGGGTTTCTACACTTTGAACCTTGCATAATTTCGGTGGGTACACCTAGGATTAGATTCATTCACTTCTCAAATTTCCTTTCCACTAATCCTTAACAAAGAAATAAATGCCCTTAATATCTTCTCCTATTTATAAAATAAAGAGATACTATGAGAGCTAATCACACTACCAAATCAATCACAAGCTAAGAAGGGGCTTTTCACTTTAAGTCTACAACTTCAATTTAAAAGTTTTGATTTGATTTTGAAATTGAATTGAGAGAAAAGAAAGAATATCTTCTTGATTGATTCTCTATGATTGGTGCCTTATTCATTGGGCATATTTAGAACAAGTCCACACCATGGTTGGTGATCCAATCATTTACCTTGCAAATGAAAATCAATTAATACTTAAAATCTCATTCTTATCACAATCCTCTATAATACCCTATAACTCTATTAGGTTATAATAAGCATTCACTTAACTCCTTGAATTAAAAGAAAAGTATATCAGTGTTGGTGTTTGAAAATGCTTATGCCATCTAGGGCTGCCAATATGCCTTGAGACTAATGTTAGGAGTGGTTAGCTCCAAGTGTGAAAGCTTTGCAAGACAACTTGACCAACTATAGGGACAAGACTGTCATCTTCACTTTTGGCTTTGCAAAACCATGGTGGGTGCACCTAATCCAGTAACTTATGGCATTTTAGGACTTTGGACTGGATTAAACAAAGCAGATGATAACAAGAGACTACTAAATGTTAACCAGACATTCATTGAATATCAATTGCTATTGGGTATAAAATGGCCTTGTGAAGGGTATTACTACCAACAACAATACTTAAAACTTAAAATGGTCTTTGATTAATGAGGATAGGGAAGGTAGACAAGAGCCAATCAGACATTGGACTCAACTAAATGTACTAATCCTTGATCAATGCCATTATCCATTGGGCAGACCTCACATACAAACAATGAAACGTGAACCGACTATTGTCAAAGACTCATAGCCATAAATATAAATATTCCAACCCATCCACTACTTATAAGATCCTTCTATAGACAACCAAGACTAAATCTATGTCCCCTCTAAAGTATATTTCACTTGATCCTAGATCAAAAACTAAAGACAAGAACATATGAAAAGGTAACCCTATGCAATGGATCAGAAAATCCAAGATTCACAAGAATGACACCAAGGAGAGACTTGGAAGCATGAAAAACTTATATTAAGTATAATGAGTCATGTACATGATCAAAGTAGGATAGAGATCAAACAACTTCAATAACATGCAAAAGACTTCCAGAAATTCTATTTAGCTTACATGCAATGTGATATAGCCCTGCTACAAACCCTTGGAACTAACTATAATCAGAACCTCTAGACTGATTAAAATTCAAACCCCGACTCTATCAAAAACTAACAACTTATACCACTAGCCACCTTGGGAATCTCAAAGAGATTGCATGAAGCTTAGGGTGACTAGGGTTAGGACTACAACCACCATACCAATTGGAAATGGTCAAAAACTTATTGCAGGGGCTGGAAACCAAGCAACCTGGAGAAAAAAAATCTCAAGCAGATCTGCAATCATGAAAATCTGCGAGCTCAGTACAGGACACCAGAGATAGCCATGAAAACTAGTCAAATCAGCCACCTGCAAATAGCTTCTCGAGCTCAAAAATACACTCCACCAGGTACAAAACAACTTCTGCAACTGACCACAAGAGCCCTGGATCACATCGCAACAACCAATGCCACCAAACCAGATCAAAAACTATCGTAGAAACCATCAATTATGGTACTTCATGTCGCTGCAAACCCTTCTACAAATTTGAATTCAAATGCAACGGCTAATCGGCAAAGTTTAAAATGTGGCCGTCGATCTCTTCCCCTTCCCGACAAATCAGCCGGTCATATTTAATTCACAACAATTGCGGGCCCCTTTGGAAAGTCAATAGCCCCGTCAGCAGTCAGCAACTAATTGGAAAAGAGCACATCAGTAGCACTGGCACCATGGACCCACCCGTAACTCCACAACTACGATGCCAAATAGTTGTCGCATGATCACATAGCCCAAAACTAGGCTATGCGAACATGCGACAAGCCACGAGATTGCCACGTTGTCACCTGCCGGCCAATCAGGAACAACCTCATCATGGAGACCGATCAACTGGACCCCTTTAAACACTACAACCCTTGGCCCCACTGACAAAAAGCCAAGTCACTACTCCCTGACCAATGAAAAGTGCACACGTCGCAACAAACTAAGAACCGGACCCACCTCACTGTTTCCCTTTTGAATCACTGGAAGATCGGACAGTTGTCACATGATCACAAGGGGAAAGAATAGTCCTTGTGGTCATGCGACAGCCATAAGATCAAAGGGATCTGACAACCGGGCCCGTGACTGGCAACTTCACCACATCACCGCTCTGCATCCAATAGAACTCTACCACCTCAGCATCCTCTGACAACGGTCCCACGGTCCATTGCATCATCGAAGAAGATTGACGGTTGTCGCTATACCGTGATCTTAAAAAATGAGTAGCTTTCCCTAGCGGTATAATGACAACTGCCAGATCTTACTGAAGTTTAACCCCTTGGGAAGGAAAAGGTCCCACCAACTGATCGCACTTGCGCAATTAAGTCCGACGAACAAGGAATGCCAGCAAAAGGGAAGAAAAGTGGGGTCAAAAACACACAGGGTTTTCAACAAACGATCGAAAACATCCAGGGTTTTCAAGCAGACCCAAAGGTGGCAGGGAGACCGAAAACATCATGGGTTTTCAAAAATATTGTGGGTTTTCGACACTTAGGTAGATTTTGAAATTGTTTCTTGCAGACCTTAAAACTTGAATATCTCCCTGGGATTTGCAATTCAGCACGTGTAATTTGGACTGGAGCAAGGTGACACAATAAACTACTAGGGGCTAAGGCCACACACTATGAAACACTATGGATTTTCAATGCAAGATGAAACTATGCAACAAGGTGGGATAACTTCAAAATTTGCAGGGAAAAGGCCATTTTCTCAGGATTTTGCATTGACAGGAAAATGGACCAACAATCAGGACATACAATTTAAAACAAATTGCAGCTATGATCTTGAGCTCTTTGTTCACAAGACATAGGAAATTATAAACCATTGTAGAAGGAGATGAGATTTAAAGCAATATTCTGCTAAATATCTATATTAACTTCCTTGAAACTAATATATGTAGTATTGGAATAGACATAAAAAAATCCCACAAATGAATTCAAAACACTATATGCTTCATTAAAAATCCTTGCAAGCAAAACATTATTGACTCTCTAAATAGTTCTTGACTAACTACTGAAACTCTTTTCTCAAAAAATACAAACTGACTTCAACTTGAAATTCTTTTTCTGTAGTCATCCTCTTCCCAGTCTTGGAAATTCATATATATATGAATTTCAACAAGCTTCAGACTCAGGAAAAGTAAATTATCAACAACCAAATTTCCATTTTCATCAATTTGGAGTTATTACACAAGTGACAAAAAGTAGCTTGAAAACATCAGAATCTAAATTGATATACATTATAGGTGAAACCCTATTAGGAAACCCGAAAGGACATGGTTTGATTCATTAAATGGCCTCTTCCCTCAAATTCTCAATTAGAACTATCTCACCTACCTTTGTGTACCAGGGACTTGAATTTATTTGACAAATTTTCCATACCATAACTCCTTCCAGATGAGTGTCTCAATCTCAAATTCTAGTAGCGATCAAAGAAAACAAATCAGATTTGATCGACCACCATAACATCCATTCATCAATTTTCACCTACAATTCTGTCCTTTCCATCTATGCAAAATCAGATCAGATTAGGTCAAGAATCCAATTTGATCTACTCACTAACTCCATTAATCTGTTGAAAATACTTTATCAAAATTCAAACATGTAACCCCAACGAGTAAAAGCAAAATTTAAAATAAGGTCATCGATCTAAACCCTCCTGACACATCATGTGGTTCACAAAAAGTCAACAAATTGGTAACCTCCACATCACTCCACATGGAAGCAAAAGTAACCAATCACAAATTGGCATCTCAACATTATCTTACACCCATGCCCCACCTTTTTTCCTCTTCATCAAACTAGACACATGTCAATTAGGCACAATGCCTTGAAAGGTATACTTCTTGCAAGTTTTGATCATAGGAATATGCCTACCGTCTGATCAAACTTGATTTGACCATACTTTATCTTCTTCAATACTGGTCCCATGATCTTACACTGAACACTTGTCAATCAGGCGTGATCCTGCAAAGACTAAAAGGGTATGCAACTTTGATCAGCGGTACCACACCTACAGTTGGATCTAATTTAATCTACTCAACATCTATCTTTATCTTTAGCCTCGGCCAAGTCCCACCATCTGCTACGTGTCACTCAGGAGTGATCCCACGAAGGGTAAACTTCATATATCTTTTGATCATAGGATCGTGCCCACCATTAGATTGAAATGGATCTGATTTTCTTTTAACACATCACGGGAAACTTTAGACTTAGGAAAAATTAAATCACGGGTCCCACTAGGAAACATTAAGGATTTTGGCCCCTTTCAATGATGACTTAAGACACATGCCTTAAAATCAACTTAAGTGACTTCAAAAAGTAATGAATAAATAGATTGCATGAAGGGTTTTGGACTTATGAAAAAATATTTTGAAACCCTACCAAGATAGTAAATCCTATTTCCTCAACCTAAGGCAAGAAATGATAATTTCCTTAAAATTTTGCACTATGACAGGAAAATTGACCACTAGTAGCTTTGTCTAGGGATGTATGCCTCTTATAGGCATAGCAAGATCTTAGAATTTTTGGGAGAGAAAACCACAAAATTGACAATAGGACCACATAAAGCACCACAAAAATAACCAAACCTAAAAACAAGACAAACAGAAAGGGAAACACACATACACACTAAAGAAAATATATACAAACTTTACAAACCTAACTAATGTTCATGGAAAAGAAAGTACCTTCATGAGAAGTACCTTTTCAAAAATTATCCATGAACATGCAATTCTTGAATGTTACTAGAAAGCTCTCTAGTAAAATATGGATTTTCTCCCCACCTTTCATGAATTTTGTAGGGGCCTAACCAGATAGGATCAAATTTACCATGTTTTCATTTATCCTCCAACCTAGCATTACACAAAAGAACCAAATCATCAACATCAAATTTTCTCTCCGTAGTTCTTTTGTCATACAAGTTCTTAACTTGTATCTATAATTTGGCATTCCTTGATGCAAATTATCTCCTTGTTTCACAGATAAATCTAGGATATCATTCATCCTTACTCGCATCTCATATGTCATGTCTTCATCATACAACTAAATAAATTTTTACATTCCAATCAATTTATTATGAGGCAATCTATCTAGAATCCCATACACACGATCAAATGGAGCACATCCAGTTGATTTCTTCACAGTGACCCTATCAGCCCAAACTGCCAGAGGTAGCTTAGCATCCCATGCTCTCTTATTTGTATCAAGGATTATTTTGACAATCTTCAGTAGATTCTTGTTGCTTGATTTAGCCTACCCATTACCTTGTGGATGGTAAGGGGATGAAGTGGACTTGTTTATACCATACTTCTCACAAAAGTCAATATATTCATCAGACCTAAAACACATTGCATTATCTATCACAATTCTCTATGGACATCCAAATCTGATAATAATATTATTCAAAATAAAATCCATCATAACTCTACTAGTGGATTTCCTAATATGGACAACCTCTACCCACTTGGTAAAATAGTCAATGGCCACCAAAATCCAAGAATGAGCACCACTAGACTTATTTATAATTTCTCCAATAAAATCAATGCTCCATTGTTGGAAAGGAGCTTGAACTTCAACAAGTTTCAGAGGTAGGTTAGCTAAAAAACTTTAACTTACTATAAAATATCTAGCATGCATCACATTTCTTCACAAGCTCAACAACATCCTTAAATAATGAAGGCCACCAAAAACTTGATATTGTGACCTTATGTGCTATTTTTTTAGCCATATAATGGCCTCCACAAATCCCATTATGCATATCATTTAAAATTTTATTCGCTTGATCCTTTTCAACACACTTCAACAATATACCATCAACAGTTCTTCACCATAGCTTATTTAGTATTATTGCATACTTGATGGGATGAAGTTTTAAGGTTCTTTTAGCACTTTCATTCAAACTAGGAGGGCACTTCATTTTTTGCAAATAATAAATGATGTCAACATACCAATCACAAAGATCCATATCACAAGTATATGATCTTTGTCCTTCCTCAACTTGATTTATTTGGTTGGCATCTATATTTTCTTGGGTCGTCAGCTTTGCAAGCCCTTGATCTCTAACCAATTTGGTAATCTGAACATCAATGTTGAACTCTTGGATTCTATTAATCCATCTACATCTCCTGTCTGAGACCTCTTATTGTGTGAAAATATCTTTTACTCTAGCACTAGGCACATAAGCAACAATAGTTGATCCCATCAAGTAACATCTAAAAGCCTTTACTACTTTTACCAGTGCAGAAGCATGTTTCTCCTTTATTTCATACTTTAACTTAGTAGCCTGAAGTGACTTGCTAAATAATACAATTGGTTGCTCAAATCCCTCTGAATTTTTTTGTAGTAATACTACAACCATTGTATGAAAGGATACAAAATAAAATATATGCATGTGCTTATCATAATCTAGATCCTTAAGCACATGAGCATCCTTAATTTCTTGTTTTATACTTTAGAAAGCCACTGATGGCTCCCCATCCCAATTAACCTCATTTCCTTTCTTTAACATCTTTGAAATAGGTGTGCAAAATTAATGACAAACCTTCTTAGGAAATTCACTTGTCCAAAGAAAGACTAAATACCTTTCACATTTTTAGGCTACTGGATTTTATCAATGGAAGCCACTCTCTCGAGGTCAATTCTAACACCTTCTTTGGAAACAAAATGACTCAACAATTTACCTTCAGTCACACCAAAGAAGCAATTTATTGGGTTTAGAGATACACCATATTCCAAAGCCCTTGTAAATATCTTTTCCAAATGCAAGAATGATCTTCTTCTTTCTTAGAACATGTTGTCAAATTATCCTAATAAACTACCAAGAATTTATTAATGAATTTAGCAAAGAAACATCCATGGCCCTCTGAAAATTTGCTCCTACATTAGTAAGACCAAAAGGCATTCTTACATACACATAAGTTCCCTAGAGTGTAGTGAATGTGGTCTTAAACTACTCTGATTCTTGAACTGAAACTTGGTTATATCCAAAAAAACCATCCATCATGGGCATCAGTTCAAAACTAATCACCCTTTGTAACACAACCTCCATATTAGGCAAACAATAATTATCTTTGAGGGAAGACAAGTTGAGATTCCTAAAATAAACACATAACCCGATGTCACCATTCTTCTTTCTAATAGTGACCAGATTGGAAACCCATGATGAATGCCTAATGGGCTTGATAATACCAGCATCTCTAAGTTTCATCAATTTATTCATGCATTTTGGGTGCAAGAGTTGGGTTAATCAGCCTTTTCTTTTTGCTGAAAGGTTTTGCATCATCTTTAAGAGGGATAACATGCTAAAATAAATCCTCTCTATAAGCCTTTAGATTATCATAGGAAAAAGAAAAAACATGTCTATACTTTCTCAATAACTTAATCAAATTTTTCTTTACATGAGGTGACATTGTCTTACCAATATAAACCTTTTTAGGGGCTTCATTACTACCCAATTTTATTTCATCAATTTCATCAAGATTTTTTTCCTTTGTTTATTATAGCTCTATCTTGGTTGTCGAAAATATTTTCCAAAACAACCAGCTCCTTTGGAACTTTATTTTTCTTCTATTGAATTATTTCACTTCCAAGAATGGTGTCCTTTTCATCAATATTTTCAACAAAGGCACTACAATCCAATTCTTGTCTATGAAAGTTGTCTTCACAATGCACGAATTTAAGAATATCCATATCATCTTCAAAAAATTGCCAGTTTTGGACATTATCAAGCACATATGGCCTTGCATGTACTTCAATCTTGGATATTCCAATAAATGTTATATCAACTGGATTAATTTCAACATTTTCTAATGAATCTACCATCTTATTATTACTCCTATCCATCCATACAATACCAAAAGCATCAAATTCTTCTATCAACTCCCCAAAAACATTCATGTATTGCTTCAATCTCTTATTCTTAGATGCATAGGAAGACCTTACCTGAGATACAACCAACTCGGAATCACTAACAACATGTAGGGAATTAATTCTATGTCTTGCTGCTAACCTCAAACCAAGCAACAAAGCCTCATATTTTGTAATATTGTTTGTACAGGTAAAGTTCAATGTGAAGGAAGACTTGTATGTATTTCTTTCTAATGATATTAGTAAGAAACCTACCCCTAAACCTTCTTTTGAACTAGCACCATCAAATTACATAGTCCATAAGTCCTCAATATCAAAAAACTTCTTTATTTCAGCATATATAGGGGCAAGTTCAGTTCCCTTCTTTATGACAACAACTTCACCTCTAGAGACATTTATATCTATATCAATGAAACAAGTTGTGTCATTATCCACATTTTTCTCTATCATGTGTAGAACCCTAAGCTCCCTTCCCACCTTTACAAACTAGTCATCAATGTGGAAAGTAGAAAAAAGATAAATCACATTGTAAACTCCCACCCATAGCTGCACTCCATTTTCTCGATAGTAACATTGCATAATGGGGTGGGATATCAACAACCAACACACTCATAATTTGGTCCTTTTCAGGGTATGCTGAAATTTTGTAAGGAAAGGCTTTAATAGTTCTAATAACATGAACCTCTCTTGAAACTAGGGCACACCACTTTTCTGGTGTTGTATCTACCTTAATTCCTAATGAATCCATCACTTTAAAAGGCATCCCAGTATTGGATTCTCTTGAATCAATCATATAATTCTTAACAATTTTTCCATTCACTATGACACTAAGGAAGAATAGATCAATAATATCCAAATAGGCAGTAGCAGAGCTATCTAAATAAAATTATGGGATCTGAGAGGTTATTCCTTCCGCCTCTTTCATTTTCTTTGATTCTTTCATAGGCTTATCAAAAATCTTGTTATTATGAGTTTTATAATTTATATTTACACTCCCTACCCATGTTAAGGTCTTATTCTTATGTTCCTTTATTATTAACATTTCTAACAAAGGAACCTTAATAGTAATTTGTGATAGAAATGAAATCATATCAATTGAAGTATAAGGATGTATTTCAATAGGCATATACCTCTTTCTTTTGTGTTTCCTTCCATCTTGTCAAATTAAGTTCCCACCTTGGGCTTGTCAGCCCCAACTACAGGAATGGTTGGTTTATTAGTCTTTACCTTCTTATCAATATTATGTGTTATATTTGCCTTTGTTACCTCATCTCTCTTGGGCTCCTATTTCTTTCCTTTTAGATCCTTAATCTTCACAGTAAGATTATCGACCTTGGGCTTACCCTTAATAGAGGCATTTTTATTTGTCTTCTTGATGAATATGTTAGCAGGCTTCCTAGCATCTTCGTTCACTATTCTATTTCTCAACTGATAATTACTTTTGACTTGAGAAATAATATTTGTTGTGACCCTATCAATTTCTTCTTTTCAAGGTCTTCTTAAATCCACACGTTCTGATCCAAATACCACATTGCATGTTGAATCATCTATGTCTTCTTCATCAGAAAAAACTTGTTGATGAAACATTTCATTTCTATATCTTTGTGAATTCACATCAGCCTCAGACTCCTCCTGGTATGACACCTCACTATACTCCATGAAAGAAACAACCATGTTGCATCCAATACTATCATTATGATCTTCTTGGTTAAATTCATCAAAATTTTCATTCTGAGATGCAAAAATAGATTGGGCTATTGCACAATATTCAAGTAAATGAGGGGATTGGAAAACCATAAACCAAGGTGTATCTTCAACAATACTCATAGTATTTCTTTGTAAGGGATCTGGGGTAGATTTATCATTATTAGCTTTTTTAGGAGTGGAGTACACAGGCTTCCCATATTTCCATTGGGTATTATAAGGAAAATTTTGCAACTTATTCTGACTATAAAAATTATTAAACTGAGAACTGTTTGTATTAAAACATTTTTCATTCCTGACATTAGGTGCTTTCAAATCTTTAAGGTAATTTAGTACCTTATCCAATTTATCATCATCTGGTTTCTTATTTCCAACACCCTTATCAACTTCCCTCCTATTGTTAACCTTACCAACAAATAATTTTGGATCATCCCTTATGCCTATCTTAGCAGATGCTCTTCTATTACTTTCATTGTTCACAACAATCCTATAAGCTTCCCTAGTGGTTCTAGGATTCTTATCCCTGAGAAGATATCCCATCTTGGCATCAAAAGAATTTAAATAAGTTTCAATAAATACCTTCTCATCAAGCCTCATTACTTGGAAAAGCTTATGCATGGCCTTTTGAAATCTTACATTGAATTCAAGCACTTCCTCATTCTAATTTTTCTTGATATTGTTGAATTCATTTAGCATGAAACCTTCATTGGTCTTGTCACCATATTGATCCTTGAAACAATTTATAAATTCATCCCAAGACCCTACACAATCATGTGGTAATCCTCTAAACCAATCCCTAACATCCTCAGTTAGTGATTGAACAAATCATTTCATAATCACATCTTCATGTTCAATTTCATAGTCATCCATCATGTCAATAAATTTCTTTAAATGTTCTTCACCTGTAATGACATTATTTCTGACAAATTTAGGAAGCTTCTCTCTAATTTCATTTGGAATTGTATTACGATAACCATGAATACCAAGAAAAGAGAGTTGTTTGTACCTTTCTACATGAACTAGTCTCCTTTGGAATTAACCATCAATTTGGAAAGTAGATTCTTTAGCATTTGATGTGGCAGAAATTTTAGCACCAGCTGGTAGTGGAATAATGATTGTTTTTTTAAAAGGACCTGAGGACTGCCTGAGAAAATCCATCTTCTTCTTCATCTCTAGAGAAGTATCCTCCAACTCTTCCTTCTCAAGCTCCTTGGCCAAGATATCATTCTCTTTCTTATCCCTCTCAAGATCAGTATCCAATTTGGACACCTAATGCATTGGAATTGTGCCATTCACAGGTTCATTTATTGAAATTCCTATTGCCACCTGCTTACCTTTATCCTTAGGTTTTTTAGTTTCAAAGACTTGATAGATGATAGGTTTTGTCTCATTTTTCTTAGGTGTTGCAACAAAATTTATTTCTCATAAGCTCAGCAATTTCCTTCTTAACTAATCATACCTAATTTGAGCTTTTCTTACCTCTTCTTCTTTTCCTTCTTCTCTTTGTTATCTGATAGCAATTTTCTCCTGGATTCTTCTCTCCAAATCATAAACTAATTGAAAAATATCTTCAGGATCTGGGAGAGTGGTTTTAGATTCTGAAGTCTCAATGTGAAATCTATCTTGTTTGTCTCTTAGGATATAAGGTCTCTCTAAGGGTGAAGACACTAGTACATTTGACCTTAAATTTCGACTAAACAATTCGACCATCAAATAAAAATGTTTAGGTTGGTCGCAATATAGAAGGAAAACTTTTGTTTTTTTTAATACATGCCCATGTTGGTCAAAATTTCAACCAACATAGGCATAACTTAAAGTAAAAAAAAAGGTTTGAAACTTCATTTCAGCACGTGCAAAGGAGGTAGAAGCTAGAACAGGGTAGAAGCAAAGGAGGTATGTGTTGAATGCATATGTTTCCAATTTCTATCATTGAGCATTATAATGTTGAACAGTTTGCGTGCATTGTCCATGACTTCACATCGCACATGTATCCTTATTGGCATTCTATAAAACATTACACTTTTGTCGATGATTTCACATTTGCTAAGCATAGGCTTTGCATCTTATAGTTCACTGCCTCATCAATCCTTCATTTTTTCGAATGGTACATGTGTGATCTTTGTTCTTTGATGTAATTTTTTTGCTCAAATCAATAAAATTAATCATATTCCTACACTCTTGGTGGCATCAAAAATTTTGTATAGTTTTGTACGGCACTATCAGTGGCTAAAACTAGTTTGGTTTGAAGGCCCTATGCCTTAGCTCCCAAATGAACTTGGTTTGAGGCAAAACCATTGCCTATAGCCCAAGATATTGGGTTTTTGGTCTCTACAACCTGTTTTGGCTCATCTTCATGGGTTGCACACATTGGGAGACTTACTTGGGGCATTTCCACCATGGAAATCAACTGATTTTCAGTGGGAAGCTTCGTTTTAAGATGTTTTTTAAGATTCCTATGATAGCTTTTGAAGTCATGCAGGGAAATGGCCGCATGAGAAAGCCCTAGGTGGATGCCAATAGGTGTGCACCAAATCATGAATGCACAGTAGTGCATAATTCACAATAAGTCAAGCACCAAACTTCAAATCTTGGGTCTGTCATTGGTTAAGTACTCCCTACGCATTCCATCTGGTCTTAGGGAAGGATGCCATCGACCCCGAGCAATTTCTACATGGAGGGATATCTAATTCACTCCTCGGCCCTACCTATAGTCAACTGATTCCAAGCCTAGATTGGCTCTTGAAGTTTGGTGCCCCCCGAGAACTATTACATTCTTGAAATGGGTATGTAACCTTCAAACCCGATTCTCAATCATTTGGAAGTTCCTAGTTAATGTGGACTGTTGTTACAGCACCGAGTTGCTAGTATTCTGAATAATCTAGGTTCCTTGTGCATGAGTTGAGTCTTCAATCAGTTTGCAAGTTCTCATCCATGGTTGTTGGTGGATACCCTAAGTCTGGGTACTTGAGAGATGCCTGAATCTCAGTGAGAGACAATCTAAATCTAAAATTGATTCCTAGATTATTTGGAAGTTTTAAATTTGGATACACTAATATTTCAAAGCAGAGGTGTTAGTCACCACCTTCCTTGTTGCATAAATTCCTTGAAGAGAGTAACCAAATCCAGGCCTGATACCTAAATGCTTGGGGATTTTTCTAAACCGAATTCTCTGGTATTGATAAACAGGGGAAATTTACTCACTGTTCCAATTCACCGAATGCAGTGAGAACTCCAAACTAGATTATTGGAGATGTGTGGTGAGATTCAATTTGGGCCCCTTCCATATAGGTAAGGATTTCCTTTGGGGTGTTATGTTGGTTTGTGAGTCCCATAATCAATCATTCACCCAATTTGTGCCAGGAATCAATTGACTGTTCAACATATGTAACCATCTTTTGTACTTGCTATCCATAATTCTCATGAGGATAGTTGTGAAGATGTTCAATGTCTATAATGTAGGGTGTGAGAGCCAAGGGTAGATTTTTCCACATAAAGAGTTAACAAAATCAGTCAAACTAATCATCGAATACCCTTTGATCAGTCAAACATAAACACTATAGGAATAAGTTTTCAACATTCAAATATACATGTACACAATCTCTTGGCATTTCAAAATGAGAGATTCAAGTGCCTAATTGGCTTTGTCTTTTCTTATAAAGAGTTTGTTTCATCCTCAGTTTAGTTACTGTTCTAGAGATAGTTGTACTGTTATACACTATACTAAACATGTAAACATCGTGATTCACAGGTTAGTCATAAAATACATAAATTGAGTTTTGGAGCACATTTCCCTGGAGTTATAAATCCTCTTGATGGGTAAGTAAGGTGGTTTCAATGAAATGACTTTGCTTAAATAAGTGCAGTACTTTCTTTGATTGTATACACTAAAGTAGCAAAGCTAGATTTAGATTGAATTTGTGTTATCTCATTTGGTTATCTTGTAGAGTAGAACAAGGATAACAAACTGCCAATGGCATGTATGAGTATTTTATTAAGGTAGGAATACCATGTTTATCAAGGTTTTGTTGTTGTTCCCCTTTATGATCTATGAGGAATGATTTTTTAAATGGTGTGGAGTTTTATTTCTTTTTTTGAAGCAACTTTGGTTTTGACATCATGTCCTTTTTACTTTTTTTAGGTGGTCCCAATTTTTTATATCAATATAAGAGGAAGCAAGATCTTGACTAAATAGGTTAGTATGGAGTTGGAGTATCAAGTTACATCTTATATATGCATAATAGCAATAGTTATGTAAGATGAGTGCCATAACTACAAATTTAATATGGTTGTATTTCTCAGTGACCGAACACTTCAAAGCTGCAAAAATTGGATTAAGCTGGTCTCTTCCTAGTGTCTTTTTATTTTATGATCTTTCCCCAATAAAGGTGAGCACAACTATAATTGTAGTTTATAGTTTTCTTTTTCTTAAATGTGTTAATAAATCTTTTTGTTTCTGCATACTTTAGTATCAAGAGTATGCTATAATATTTTATTATAGATGTCACTTTGAATACCTTTACATCTACATGTTGAATGGTAAAATGAAATGTGCTACAAATTCATTGCATGCAGTTTTAATTTGACATGGTTGTGAAGCTAAAAGATTATGTTTTCTCTTTCCTTAAGCTACATTGAAATCTTGTAACCTATGCAGATTCTTGGAGTTGCACCAAAAATCGTTACTTGTGCAATGAAATGGGATAAATACCTCTATCACATGGCCTCAATTTTACCCAAAGATGCTCAGTGAACAACCTACCTATCTTAGACAACTAGGATGTTTTGGGGAGTGGGATGGGATCTTTCTTCTTTCAATGAACAACCTACCTGTCTTAGCAATAAAAAGAACATTCCAAAACAAATAAATCCCTAAAATTGGGGTCCACCAATCCCCTAAACCATGTTATGTGAACTCTTGAACTGGATCTAAACTCATGTATTCACGTCCCAAATATTCATTTTATCCTTCAAAATGCTTCACATCTTCTAATAATATCCACACCCCTTGAAACTGTAGCTATGATAGTGAACATGACTATTTTGCTTGTCTATACCAGCTATGATTCCACTACCATTCTCCTTGATTAGCTTTAGTGTATCTTATTTTTACTCAATCATTATTTTTCAACATTGTGAAACTACCTTTCTTTTCACTATCATTGTCCTTTTAGGACAATGGATAGAGACATCAACATGGTTTTCTATACCAATGCTTCCTTCTGTAACCATAGTCTTTGATCTTACAATGATACCTTTCTTTTTTGTTCATTGCTATTTCTATTGATTTTATTGTCATTTTAATCTGACCACTGTCATCATGATAACATTCATGGCTTCTATGGTTGAAACACTATCCACACCTATTTGAAACTACTAGTATTGTTGCACTCTTCATATTGACTACTCCTACATCTTTCAAGGTACTGTTTGACCATGCATTCACTTTCTTTAAGATAGTGATTAATGTTGTCTTCATTTTGATATCACTACTCATCAATATTCATTGATAATTTTCATTTGATATTCATGCTTTTCCCTAAAACATTCTTTCACAACCTAAAGATATGTCTCTTGCACTTCTATTACTATCCTCCAACATGTTCATGCACCTTGATTGACCTCTGATTTTAAGCTTCTTTGACTTGTCTTTTACCATGTTATACCACTATATTTTGACTACCATTTTGATGTCAATCTTTTCTTACACTCTATTGTCTCGTGACCTCTATATGCTTGGTTTTCTTGAACACACCCATAACCCTATTGTGGTAGGCCTATTATACCATGTGATTACATTCATTTGTAGACCCATCTCCTTGACATGACTGTGACCTTCTAGATTTTACCTATAAATCAAATCCATCCTAGTATGTATTGGTCCAAAGTAACAATATGAAATTTTTTTCTATGTTGTAGAACTCTGTAAAGGGCATCTATAAATGTCATTACCATATCAAGAGTTTTGAGAAAAGGTTAAGTTATTTCAGTATCAAGACTACTGCAGGGTTATTAGACAGTCTTTTAAGCTTTTGGTTCAGTTTGAGGAAGTTTTATGAATTGGGAAATGGGAATTGAAATCAGAGCCCTAGAATTCCTTGAATCCAAGTAATTGGGAGTCTATAAAACCAAAATCATCATGTAGGAGTGTTGTGGAAGGCCTTGACAAGTTAGATCCTTGAAGCATGTTTTCTTAAGTATTTATTGTCTTTTGATAAGACCCTCAAATTCAACCTGTCACACTAGCTACTGACTATCAAAGCACCTGCCTTCATTGCATGAATATCATTCTCTTCATGAGTGTATCATTGGGTGACTTGATTTTTAGTTCTTAGTTCATGATTGATCTCTCTTATAACCCCTATTGAGCCATAGTGTCCTTTGCATCCAATCTTTACTTCAAGCTATCATGAAACTGATTTCATGGCTTTCTATCCTAGCTCAGCATTATTTCTTCATATTATTTTCTTCTTGCTACCTTTCCTTTTTGGGCTCCTTCATGCATTATCTCTTGTCTATGTAAAGCATTTGTTAAGCAAAGTGTTCTTCATAGCATCTTTTGAGACAATCAATCTCACTACTTTTCCATTGTAGACCACGATTGTTTTGAGACAATCAATCTTTGTAGCAATATGACTACTCGATAATAGTGATTGCATACTCTGAGAATCAATAAATTCATCTATCCATGACAGTGAATGGACCTCTTCTAAATATTTTTGTGTTGAAAGTGTTTCTACCAAACATGGAAACCTAGGTGAACATAGAGATAATGCTTGAAAATCAAAGAGGATTGTAGGAAAACATGAAAGACATGATGAAATCAGGAACCCTGCCAAATATTGATGGATAACCTATTTAAAGATAGCTACCCCTGCTGATATAACAAAGACTTTAAACTAAACCTGCTGCTATTAATCCAACTCAACCAAGTTTTGGAAGGAAACAACATGAAGGATGAAGAAAGAATGGAAGGAAATTGATCAATGAAATGCTTGCATAAAAACTTGATTCTTTTTAATTATAATTCTAATCTAACTCTTGGTTAGGTGGAAGTAAGAGATGCTTAGTTTCAATCCTATGCACTATGAAAATTTAAACTATAATTAGTTTGTGAAAAAATTATAATAAAAGTGTTTCTATCCAAGCATAGGCACACTACACATCATGGAAAGCAATTGTGTAATGATGCATGTCATGAAAGTCATAGCCTAGTTATTGAACTCACAAAGTACAAGAAAATTTTACCTCAATGGTTAGGCAGGTTAGTCCCAGTCTCTACAATGTTAATGTCATTAAAAAAATACAAAAAATTAACTTTGGAAAGTTACCATGTTAATGTCATTAAAAAAATACAAAAAATTAAGGCCTATGAGATTTTATGATAATGTTCTATTTGAAATAGGGTGCTCAAGTTAACAATGAAATAAAAAAATCCATGCTTGTATTCATATGATTAGGAGAGGTTTCTTTGCATTTTGATTACTTAAGAGCAGCCTATATATGGAGGTAAGGAGTCCTACAATGTTATTCAGCTTCCCTAGTTATTTACCTAATTTTATTTATTTAAATATACTCTTTAGAACTATTTTTCTATCTATACACCCTCTATTGCTATTGTAATGGCAAAGCATCAAAACTGTCCATTTCTAAACTTTGATTTGGTATGATAAATGTCTCGTTGCATTGAGAAAATTATAGTTGAGAAAATGGTTGTTCAGTAATGATTTGTATCTGCAGGTTGCAAACAAATCATCCTTCTTCCACCAACGAGTCATTCCATTCAAGAAAGACCATGTTTAATGATATCAACACACAAAAAAGTAGGGAGACAATTTCTAGACTGTGGTCTAACTTAAAAAGAAAAGGTGATGGAAAATGTTATTGTCCTTGCAAAATTTGTAAGGGCTTAAAGACTCGAAGATATCTAATCAAAACAGCTGAGGAACATTGTAGGCAACATGGTCACTGTGAAGGGGGAAATGAATTTCATCCATTGGTATGTATTTTAATAATTTATAAAATACATAAGACATGATTTGATGATGACATCATGGTCATGGTTAATATAAGGTCATCATTTTCATATAGGTCAACCTCCCTAGGTTTCATGTTATGGACCATGACAATTCGGAGAATGTGGATTTCCAAATGAGGGAACATGGAAGTGTGAATATAGAAGGTAATGATCCCATGGAAGAAGACCACGATGATGAAAAAGATCATGATGATCAAGATGATGATGATGATGTTGATGATGTTGACGCAAACCTTGATGTACCTATACTTGAGAAGGCACACGAGCCCCTAGATGAAGGCTCCCAAACAACTCTTCTTGTCACTGTATTGTTGTTGGTGAACTTGAAGGTTATGAATGGTTTATCCAACATAGCAATGACACGTATGTTAAGGTATGTCATCTTTTTTCATTATTTTAGTCATAATTCCCTTACAATTAACATTGGGTGAATCATGTACCAATTAATATTTTTTAAATTAACAAATTATATTTTTGGTCGTAGGTTGATAGGTGAGTGTTTGTTGCCACCATCAAACATTCTACCTCGCTTGTACCGAGAATTATCTGCCATTATGAAAAATATTGGAATGGAGTATCAAACAATACATGCATGTCTGAATGATCATATTATATATCATAAATAGCATGAATTTGCAATAGAATGCCTTATTTGTCATATTAGTAGATATCAATCAGATCGAATAACAAAAAAGGTGCCTCACAAGGTTCTTCGATTTATTCCCATTATTCCACGTCTGCAACGATTATTCAGGTGCAATAGCTTGGCACAATTTATGGATTACCATGCACACAATAGAAGTCAAGATGACATTATGCAAATGCCTACAGATGGTTTGGCATTTAAGGAAATAGAGGAAAAATGGCCACACTTTAAAGAAGAACCTCGTAATCTCAAGCTTTCATTGGCAGCGGACGGTGTCAATCCATTTGGAGAGATGAGATCTACTTACTTGGTGTGGCCTGTTTTTGTTATCAACAATAACATTCCTCCTTGGTTATCCATAAAGAGGGAGCGCATAATGTTGGCACTGATTGTTCCAGGTATTTTTTGATTTAATGGTCATCTAAATTAATTTATTATAAATAATCCATCAAAATGGTCATAATAATTATGTAATATTTTTGTTCATTCAACTAGGTAAGTACCAAGTTAAAGATATCAATGTATATATTGAGCCCCTTTTCGACGAGTTGATGGTGTTATGGAATGGGATCACTATGTATGACATCTCTAGACCAATAGGACAAAGACAATTTCAATTCCATGCAATGCTTGTATGGACAATACATGATGCCCTTGGGCTAACACATTTTTTTGGTATGTTCTCTTCTTAACACCTCTTTTTTGGTATGTTATAGTGCTAACACAAGGTTAACATATTTAATCCAATTATACATGATCTTGTAGGTCTTCAGATAAAGGGAAAATTTGCATGTCTAGTTTGTGGTCCAAAGATGAAATCTCGTCATTAAAAAAGTTTAAGAAAGTAGGTGTTCAATGAGAATAAACACTTTCTCCACAGAAATCATAAGTACCGAATTACAGAAAAACATCTTTTCAATGGGAAAGAAGAGACTAAATCAAAGCCATGGAGAATGACACCTCACCTATGGAAGTTGGCATACAATAAAATAAATCATCAAGGTAATGTCATTCCATCTGATGGTTTTTGTTTCAAATTTATATTTTGATATTGTGTTTTGTTTACTGATGATGTAATTGATGCTTGTGAAGGTCGTCAAGGCATCAATGACCAACTTCCAAAAGGACTAAAAATTTATCCTACGCAATTTACTAGGTTGTCGTACTACAAGCAACTCCTAATCGTGCATTTGTTTGATCCTATGCATATTAGAAAGAATGTAACAGAGACATTATGGAAAATCTTGGATGGAAGGCGTGGCAAAGACTAAATTGTCAAAATTTGTAGTGACATTGAAGAATCCAGCCATGCAATGAAAAATGTCATTTGATCAAATAACAATGGAGACCAGATTGATACAAGTGCCCTTAGTTGGTTATTGTCGGAGCAACAAAGCAATGCTATAAAATAATTCATAAAAAAAATACGATTTCCCAGAGGATTTGTTGCGAACATAAACGATCTCATATCAAAGAAAAGTGAATTTGGGCCAAGAATGAAAACACATGATTGGCATACATTTATTAAGGTAATTCATGTTATTTTGTATTCACTATATATTTATATACTACATGTAGTTTTCATTGCATTCTTTTATAAAATATTGACAAGATCATTTTACAAATATTGCAGTATGTTCTACCTTTATCTCTCCCACACCACTTCATCAATAGTGTCAAACAAGTTATATATGATCTTGGAAAATACATGAGGTGGTTGTCATCTAAAGAAATCAATAAAGAAGATATAAAATATTGTAAGAGAAAAATTCCTCTTCTTATGTGTGAAATGCAAAAGTGTCTACCTTCAACTTTTTTCAATGCACAAGAACACTACCTCATACATCAAGTTGAGGAGATTGAATTATGTGGACCTGTACGAACTAGGTCAATGCGGATGGTTGAGAGACACTTAAAATTTTTGAAAGGCTTGGTTCGACAAAGAGCACATCCTGAGGGTTCTATGGTGGAGGGATATATGGTATACTAGACCATGGTGTACATTAGTGAATATCTTCCTAAATTTGTAGCAAAGATCCATGTAGATCGTATTTGGGATCCCAACTCCATTAAAAAATTCTAAGGAGAGTACTTGATGGGCAAAGGTAGATTGATGAAAGTGAGGTAAATCTAAGATGTTATTGTAATTAATTAATTCTTATAAATCTTCAATATAAGTTATTTATAATTGGTGTATTTTTTTTTATACAGTTGGTCGAGAGTGGGATGCAATACATTTGTATATTGCGAACAATCTTGATTGGATGATGGTATGGATTGAACGATGTCAACAAAATAGTTTCTTATTAACATGGGAAGGTGTTGCTTCATTGGTTAGAGAAGCTCATCATAATGGAGATTCCAATGTTACACCAATGGTAATTGATCTAGCACATGGTTTAAGAGGTGGAGAGGTATGTACAAATTTATTAATGATCATGACTCTTGTTTTGTATCAACTCACAATACAAATAATTTACACACACTTGAAAAATTGTAGGTTAAACACGACAAAGCTATGTACTATCATGGCCACAAATTTCACATAAAAAAGTTGGATGACACAAAGAAAACTTGTGATTCTGGGATAACTGTAGTTTTCGAGGTCACCAATATATCATCTAGAAATGACATACATCCTCAACAATCTCAAAATTGATACTATGACATCTTGGATGATATAATTGAGTGTGACTTTAACTCCTTCAAAGTAGTTCTATTCATCGTCAAATGGTACAGGCTACGACTGAATCAAAATGATCCAGATAGAACTGTTATGCAACATGATAATGGATTTACAATTATTAATACAAGGTCATTTGAGCCAGTTGGAGATGAGCCCTATGTTCTTCCAAGCCAATGTGAGCAAGTGTTTTACTCAAAGGTTCCACATAAATAGGGTTGGTCATTTGTTATTAGACATGATCCAAGAGGAAGGCCGATAAAGTATAATGTTATGGAAGAAGAAGATATTGAAGATGATGAAGATCAAGATGATGATGATGATGATGATGATGATGATGATGATGATGGAGATGGAGATGGTGATGATGGTGATGGTGATGGTGATGATGATGGTGATGATGATGATGATGATGATGATGATGATGATGATGATGATGATGATGATGATGATGATCAATGACATGATTGAAATGATAAATGATATGATTGACATGATTTATTGATTTTAATTGTAATGATTACATATTTATTGTGTTCAATTCTAATGATTACAACATATGTGATTTATAATTACCAATTTTTTACTTATGATGCTCAATTAATTGCTGCTGATATATGTATATATTGTGTTTGATTATCACCTTTTTTGCAAATAGGCAATTGACTACAGACATCATCACCCCTTCTGTTGATGATCTTGCATTTCATATATAAGGTAAATTTGTTCATGTTTACGATGTTGCATATTATTCATGTTGTCTTCTAAGTTATTTGTAGCATATGTATCATGTAATTTTTAGCTAACTTAAGATAAATGATTAACATATGCAGGAAATTTAACCCCTTTGGCATGGATCATGCACAGTGACATGGATCACAGGTATAAGTCAATAAATAGACATAATTTTCTTATATTCTTCTTATTTATCACTAAGCACCTATGTTATAAATAGACATATTATATAATCATATAATGTCTATATAGACAAAGAAGAACTGTATAGAAATATAATTATATATAATCACTTTCAACTTAGTACATTTTGTATCTCCCACGTATAGACAAAGAAGAACCATACGTATGGGTCACGACTTGATTATTCTATATATATTATTTAAATATTATCAAAATTCTATTTGAAGCAGGGACGTGACAATATCTCATTTGATGGATTGCAAGACCCACCAAATAGGTACTTGTCAAATCTATCTACGTTGAATGAGGGAAATGAGGGAATGCTAGATGAAAGTTCTACATGTAGTACGGCTAAAATAGGGAGATCAACTAGAGGTCAAAAGATTAGAAAAAAATTTGATAAACACATGCAATTTTTCCTTGCTAATGGGGGGTCATGTTCTTATGATGATGAGACCAAAGGCAACATCAAGGTGTCATTTCAGTACACACACATTGAGAAAGAATGGGTACCCAATGAGCTACCTCCAATTAACACTGATTTTTGTGTTAATGAGAGGATATATCACAATGCTCCATCCTCATTACATGGTTTGGGCCTATTTTCCATAGATGGGATAAAGGTATGTTACAACAAAGTTGTTGAATTGTTCAAGTATGTCGGTATGTGTTACAATTACAATGATTGGATGTGGATTGTTCAATATAAAAAAAGTATGCGTAGGCATGCACTATCAGCTAAATATATACAATGGAAAGAAAATGATCAAAGTAAAAGATTTGTAATGTACATTGATGGGAGACCAAAAGCAACAGGTAATATTGCAGATTTTATAAATAGCATGTGACCTTCCTCAACTAATAAGCAACCCAATTGCATATTTGAGGTGCATGAGGGGAATCAAGTTTTTGTATGTGCGATAAAATCAATAAGTGTAGCGGAAGAACTGCTAATAGATTACCATTTAAATCACATAGATACAAACAAAGTTACTATCATGAGGGTGGTAAGTACTATATACCATTTTATTAATAAGTTTTTTTTGCTAAGTCTATTGCTTTCAGTTCGTTGAAGTTTTTATATTTAATCTTGGTCATAGGATGATATGGATCCTGCACATGATAGAGGCCATGAGGATGCTCCTCCCACCCATTCTTCAGCAAGGGTAAACCTTATTAAAATTGTACAAATTAGATAGTTGAAAAATGTTATATTATTACGTTATTTTATTTACAGTTTTGGAGTTTTTATGATAGTTTTACTGATATTCCTGTCACAATTTGATGTTTAGGATAGGGGAAAAGCACCTGTAGTAAGTACAGAGGCAATAGCTACCCCTTTTGATGGTGATATTATAGAAATGCCTAATGTAACAATTATGTTGAGGAAAAAATTTTAAAAAATCAATTTAGAAGTAATGAGAATTTTGGATGAAGCAAATATTCCAACAGAGGAGATGTTGAAGAGGCTATCTGAATTGAAAGCGCAAGCACGTCGTTATGAAGTAAGCAGTAATGAATCTTTAGTTATAACAAAAGTTCAATAAAGGTTTATATTTTATACTCTTTTATGTTGTGAAGTAAAATATGTAAGATGTTTTCTTGTTACAGGAATTTTTGGCAACTGATCTAGAACCTAGTCAAGGACAACGTAGTGAGGTTGGTACTAGCAGAGGTCTGGCTACCTCAGGTAAAATAATCCTTTAGGTGACAAGTTACAAGGAATTTTTTCTTTGGAACATTCAAAAACTTCTTAATTTAACTCTTACTTTTATTATTTCAGAATGTCTTTGCTAACAATGTATTGTTCAGGTCATCAAGTGTAGGAGACTCCTCCTAGGAGGTCAATGGATGTCCATCCGAGATTTTTGAGTGTAATGTCGGCAACAAGGGGCATACAAACATTGACACCTTCATGGTCTATGCCAATTGGTAAATCCTTGTTTTTCTATATTTGGTTTTGTGTTAATTATGATTTGATAATTTGTACTTTAATCTTGGGTGCGTCACATAGTGGATTATTTGTTTGGAGTAGGAGATACACCAGTAGCACCATCTGGTACACCAGATACAGATTAGAGTACATGTATTGGTGATAATTCACCATCATTTCCTGTATCTACCCGTGTTTCTAGCACGAGAGTTATGTAGATGTCATTGTTGATTGACGATAATGAATCGATGCCTTTAAAATATCCTAAGCTTCCAGGTACTTTAAGTAATTATTTTTTATATTGTAATATGCATTTACCTATTCATAACAAGTTTTGGATTGATTATCCCATGACATTTTTTGTAGGAAACAATTCATTTTATAGGAAGCTTTATGACCTCGCACTCCATATATTTGGGCCCACCATATGTACAAGGTGGAACATCATAAGTGAACTAACTTTATCCCACTATTTTTTTTCATATCATTAATTGGTATAGTATTTTGCCTTTCATTCGGGTCTTTTTATTTTACTATATCTAATAATTTTGTGTTTTTTCTTAAAAGGTGGAACTTGTAAGACAAAAAATTAAAAGATCAGCTCATTAAAGATTTAGAGCATGAGTTTGGTAATAATATTTTTGATGAGAAGAAAATTTTAGAAAGAGCTTGCAAACATCTTAAGACTGTAGGGACTCATATAGAAAGAGTCTCGTCCAGAACCCAAAGTATGAGCATCCTCCCTTTATTCCAGTGAGGGATTGGAATGAGTTCATTTTGGATGCAAAGGAGAAAGGGGATGCTAAAAGAGGAATTACACTAGCAAATGAGAGAAGAAGGTATGCAATAGTATTAACTACTAGTACAATGTAATATTGCACTAATTAGTGATCTTTATATCTATATCATCTAACATATTTTGAACTTTTCATAGGTTGCAAGACACATCAAAGGCAACAAAGGCCAGGTTGCAAAAGATTGGGCAGCACAGACTTGGCTCTGGTGGATATTCAAAAATTAAAGCACGAATTGTAAGTAGTAGTAAATGAATTGCAGAGAAAAATTATTTATAAAATGCAAATAATTTTGTTTAATCAAAAAATGTAGGGCTCTGAATTTAATTTAGAGGCCACGGCAGAACACAAAAAAATTGCCTTCAAGGAAGGCTATCAAGTCGTGGTTGAACGCCTACAGAAAGCTTCCACTGGCCCAACCGAAGAGTCTCCGACATCATGTGCATAGTTAAATATGCCAAAAAATATATTAGAAATTGAATACTTGAGCAACAATCTATTTGATAATAATGTGCATGACATTGCAATGCGGCCTCTTAATCGTGACACAGATCATATGCCACATGATGAAGCCCCTGATGTGCATCGTACTATCGATGGAGGTGCTCATTTTCTATTTAAAACTAATTATGAAATTATTAATACAATTTAACATCTTAAATTGAACTTGGTGTAACCTTTTTGTGTATATTTTAGAGGATACAGAATCATGTCATGATGAACAAGTGTCGGAGGATGTTCAAACTGATCACCATGTAGATCATGTGGCACATTCAAGTAAAGAAAATCTATGTTTTGTTCTTTTAAATTAATTTTTTGATTTATAGTTCTTTTACTTAAATAAATACTTTTATTTCACTAATATAAAATGTTGTGAATTTAACTCATGAAGTAGTTGTTATTGCAACAAACCCCCCTTTGGCGCAGCAGTCTCATTTTCCTGAATAGATGAGGAGGAGACATGCGTTGGAATTAGAATCAATAGAGGAGGGGAATGATGAGGACATTGATCTTCCTCTTAGAAATTACATGATTAAAAAAAATAGCAAGAAACCCAAAAAGAAATGATTATAATTAACATTTTTTGCTAATGAAAGAACGTTGTCTTAATGGATGTAATTTTCTACTAGTAATGTTGATGAATGATGTGTTAATGAATTCTTCATGAATGTTGTGTGTTAATGAATTATTCATGAATGTTGTGTGTTAATGAATTTTGTGCTAATGAATTATTCATGAATGTTGTGTGTTAATGAATTTTATGTGTTAATGAATGTTATCATGTGATTATAATGATTGAATGTCATATTTCAAAAATGGATGAATGAATGAATGTTATTAAATGTTAATGGATAATTTAGAGTGATGTTAGGGGGGGTGGGGGGGAGGGGCCAAATGAGCTTCCACCTTCACATGGTTGGCCTTGTTTAGTAGAGAATATTAAACTATTCTTGAAACCAAGTGAAGCTCAAACTTTAAAGATAAGCTTAGAGTTAATAGTGACAACCAATTAGCAAGTCGAAATGAAGTTCTTCATTACAAGTACCCTTTTAGTTTTTAAAGCACAATGTCATGTTTTAATATTGTGTAGTTTTTTCTTATGTCAAAGTATTCTTTTACTATAAGAACATAATTTATGACCATTTTATTAACTATTCTAACATCGCTTTATGACAAATCCTATTTTGGCAAAGATGGCGATAAGTGGTGATGTCTATTCCTTAGGAGATTGGATTGCATAGGTCTGTATCTCAAAATCATTTGCATGTGGCAGAAATGCATACTTACAACCATTTCATTCTACATTTAAAAATATTGATGACACGCAAGACACAAAATAATGCTCGTGTCGTTGACTTGACAGTGCTATGAAGGCAAACCAATTTTTGAATTTGATCGAACCTAGATATTCAGATCTAGTCTCCTTGGATTTTGTCTTCATGGTTCTTTGTCTCATTATTACTATCATCCTAGTGAGGTAACACCTTTGCCTTCTTTCTTAGTCTCTTACAGTTCATACTTGTTTAATTTGAATAATTTTTGAGTTCCTTGCAAAAAGGGTATGACAAACAAATATGGGTATACAAGCTCTATTTCCTTTCCAGTATTGGTGGGTGGTGCTTGCAAAAGTGGCCTTTGATCAAACTATCAAAATTAATGCCATATGTTGCTTACATTTGATTAATTTACCATGTGAATTACTCTCTTCAGTTGTATTAGAAACTTTTTCCTTAAGCATGTGTGATGCAAACCTGTAACGCCTTTTTTTTCCATATGTAATCATGATGCTCTATTTCTTGGTAGTTGTGACTCTTAATGATTAAACCATCTCTTGATCATGTTATTGCACTTGATATATGACTATTTCATGTAGGTGCCTTGGTTTATCTCTTATCTCTAATTGAACATACTATAATTATTTATTATGCTTGTATGCATGTCATCATCTGATCTATGTTCCCTCTTAAGCTGGTCTCTTTGTATGTGACTTCCCTACTAGCATTGTTTCCTCATCACTGTGATGTGCACTATCCACATCTATTTGCATGATTAAACTGTTTAATTTACTAGATACCCAATCAGCATTATCATTTTCTTCTTTTATTCATTCATTTGGAGTTGTATTTAAGGTAGATATTTGTTGCTGATTTCATGTTTATCTGTTACATATGCTATTTACTACAGAAAAATAGAATCATCCATGAATTTAGAAAGAAAGAAGAAGATTCGCTAACTAATTTTGAGGATTAATAAAAACAAATTTCTATAACAAGGCTTCAGGATACAAATAAATACCCATGATGTCTTATCTAAAATACCAAAATCTTTTCAGTGGCCTGATAAGAACTTATCTTGCTTTTCTTTTTGTACTTTCTTGAAGTGTGATTTGTCTCTTATGTTTTTGATTGGCTTTTCAGCTTATATTTGCTATTCTATACCTCAAAATCAGAGAGCGTATGATTGTCTACTTTTCTTTCATCATTATATTTATATATATTCAATATTTAAACTGAAATGGTACTTTTGTTTTGAGGGATGGACCCTCTATGAGATTGTCAGATATGCTCCTGTGCATAACTAGACTGCATATGAAGAGGCCTTGAAGACAAATCCTTTTTTGGCATAGATGGCGATAACTGGTGCTGTCTATTCCTTGGGATATTGGATTGCACAAGTCTGTATCTCAAAATCATTTGTCTGTATCCTTATATGCATGTCATGGTCTGATCTATGTTCCCTCTTAATTGCTAATGTCATTGTGTGATGGTTAAATTGCGGTAGTGTGATTATTTCCATCAAGTTCAAACCCCCACTCCTTGATCTTGACTTTTGGCTTGACTTCTCTTTGCAACATGAACACCTGCTTCTCTTTGTTGGCCATCAACAACTTCCTCTTCCTATTTTGATCCTCTACTTTTGCATACATCTAAAACTTCAATAAATCTAGTTTCCTAAGACACTCCTCTTCCTTGACACCATCAACATACCATGCCTCCATGCTTGGAGAGTAAACAATCTCTTGAGCCATTTCATGGCCCATCAACCTCCATGGCCACATCATTACCCTCACTATGTGATGTCATAGGAGTAGCTTTCATACTACCCTTACCTTCCTCCAAAGGAAACAACATAGTGCCTACCACAACTGACTCATCACTCTCAAGCCCTTCAAGACTTGTAGACACAAATTAAATTCTAAAGTTAATGTTTGTTGGAGTACTAAAATCAGACTTTAAAGCTTTTACAGAAGACTTTGAAATTAGAAAACCTAGGACTTTAATGGCATGAAAAATGTAGAAATTTGATCACTTTTCAATACTAGACCTCATACCACTTCTCCCAATTCAATTTTACTTTGCTGCTAACAAAATAATTGACTGAGATATCAGAAAGAGAGCTTGGTACAGAACTATATAGTTCTAGAAATGGTTGTAGATCTTTGTCCAAAATAGCAACAGTGTTGTGAGAAGATCAGAATTTCAAGTATAGGACTGATTTTATTAAATTTTAGGCCTTAAATATGTCTGAGATGACTGGAATTATACTCTAATTTGCTAGTAAATGCTTGTAATCTGAGTCCTCTTGTTGGTAAATGCTTATAGGGCTTGAAATCATAGTTTAATTTGTTGATAAGTAGTTGTAATCAGACCTTAATTTGCTACAATCAGACCCTAATTCACTGGTAAATGTCTAAGATTAGTCCAACTGTAGCATGAAATCTTGGAGAAGAAATGGTGTAGGTTGAATTGCACCATCTCCTTTATGCAGCTCTACAATAAAATAGTCAATAAAACTCAAAAATCTCTACCCTACTGGTTTGAACTTTAGATGTGTCTGTAATCAGCTTGAAAAAACTTCTTTTGAAGTGTAAAAATGGCCTTGTTTATCTAGATGTGACCTTTTGGATCGATGTCTTTCCTTGCAAGGCTACAAAATTTTAATATTTACCATTAGATATTTAATGGCAACCTCATTCGCATTGAATCCATAGCTTCCGTTATTAAATGTAGGCCTTTTGCCACTTCAAATTTTGAATTTTAAGGCCTCCATATTGGACCAATTTTCTCCATGTAGGGATCCCCTCATTAATTTTGGGCTTCTAGTGGTTAAACTCAAGGCTATGGGGAATTGACTTTGATGCTTTGCATTTAAAATTGTGAGGTCTTGTATTAAATATAAATCCACACACCTAATTGAGCCCACTCATTGTAGTAGAGGCCAAATTTAGGGCCTCATGATAGCTTGTACCCTCCCTAATTTAGGGTCAACGTTTAGAGTTTTAAGGTCTATATCTCAAGTTTTGTGCCTAGATTCTAGGCCAGGGAATCTGATTTAAATCAAACTAGGGCCTAAAATATGGATTTAAGCCCACACGATACCTTGTAGGGATTGATCAAGGTCTTATTTTTTTGAATTTAAAGTTTGATTTGTAATCTCAAGGCTACACGCCTCACTATGCTGTCATACTTCATTGAATTTTTCTCTCAGATTTGGGTCTTACCTCATTAAAATGAGGCCTACATGTTTTGCATTTAAGCCTTTGTAATTGGCCTTTAGGTCTGATTTAAAATTTCAAGGCCATATGTTAAATTTAGGGCCTATGCTTGCCCAGATTTAGGGCCTCACCATCAAACTTTATGCCTAGATTTAGGTGTCATTTAGGTGCCTAGATTTAGGTGTCATCGAACTTTGTGCCTAGAAAAGCCAAATCGCCTGAGAGTGATGAAAGAGTGGATTTTCCTCCCCTGTACAAGCACGTTCTTGAGAACACAGGTCTACAAGAATTGAAGGCATGTAGAATAGTCTCCAAGGGGGTTTTGTGTAGGGAGCAGAATGAGGAGCACCTCCTTCGACATAATGTTGTGAGATTGAGACGAGCACTGGGTGGCAATGACATTTTATGCTTGTAAATGGAGGGTAGAAAATGTGCAGTATTATGTAGTTTCAAGAACTAATGATATCATTTGATGTAATTCATAAAGCATACCAAATATATTGCTAGTGCAAAAGGTGTCTCAGACCTCTCAAATTATGTGAAGCAAGAGATCCTAACGTGGGTATTGTAGTCGTTAAAATGAAACTTGGATTAGACTGGGTATTTTAGATTTGTAGGTAGTTTTTCTATCTGTCTTTGCCTTCAATTCCCACCACAGCAAGAAACCCAATTTCTACAATGGTGCCAAACTGTGTCTATGTTGAAACCCCATGCACCTTCTCCAAATGAGTCCATGTTCAAGATCAAAGGTAGAGCATCACTTAGCAATGTTTCAACCCTGTAGATTTTATGATTATACAAATCCTAGCAAGGTTTTAATTGCATTGACTAAAACAAAGTGTGCTCTATCTTCCCAAAATGTCTTTGCCAAACCAGAGCCTATTTGAAAACACACAAAATGGCTTTAAAAGCTATTCTCAACACAAGATGGCATGATGGTAAAAATATAAATTTGTATTATTTAATCTATTTTTATCACTTTTTATATTTTTCAGTACCTTAAAAGTGGTTTATGAAGATCAAATCAGTAAAAAATTATCAAAATTTGTTGTGCTATATAAAATTGAATTTTCATACAATTTTTAAGAAATTATGATTAATACATGAATCACTTAATATCTAAACAATCTGGATGCCAACTACAGTCATTTAGTACTAAATAGACAATCAAAATGATTAAACCCTTAAAAGGAAGCAATAAAACATATATATTAAATCATTCAGTTAGTGTATAAGAATAGTTAGCCTTTGTCAAAGAAAACATAATAGATCTTGGTTTATATTTTGAACCAGGCAGATTTACAGATAATAGGAATGTCATCAATAGCTAAAGATAAATAGATTAAAATTTACAAAGGTAACATAACTAAGCAGATAATTGAACTAGAACTCTTTACAAAAATTGTTTCGAGCCATCAAATGGCATTATACGAAACACTTTGAAAACTCAATATTTTTTCCTATGGAATTCTTTGCCTCCTGCTTCGCCTCAACCATAAATGTAGATTTAGTGGATCAATTAAGTTCTTGTTTATGAATGGCAAATATTTTGGAATTGTTGAAGATGCTAAAGAAGGTACACTGATTGATTGCCTTTTATTTTTACAGATTTAGAAATATGTCCATGACTCAATAGATGCTAATTTATGACCAAGGATACTTAATAGATTGTAACAGGATGATTATAAATATTTATGTAATAACAATTATATGGATTCATTTTGAGGATAAATCCAAGTGGCTTTGGCAACACAATGGGGTTTACATAGTTAGAGAAGGATATTGGGAAGTAGTCAATATGTGGTGACTCATGATCAAAAGTAAAAGAAATTTTATTTTTAGTCTTTCATCTCAAAAATTCAATTTGAGAGCATAGTAAATGAATGAATATTATGGTTATAGTATATGTTTTCTGTATCTTTTTAAAAAAGAAGATGTAATCTACATTAATCTTTGTTTTAAGTTGGAGGAGTTTAAGATCATTTTTTACCAAGATGTTAGTTGGGTGTTGATATATTCTTTCATCAAGTATTTTGGATTATAGAAATGTTAAGCTTTTTAAGTATTTAGAATTTTTAGGATGTGGCATTGGAAATGATTCTTTAAAACATTTGGTTATAATAAAATTACTGAATATTTAATGGAAAGGAGAAATTTATGTTCAACCAAAGGGAAAGTGAAAGTTTTCTTTTAGGTACCTTTCCTTTACACCCTCCTAAAAATATGAAAATCAACTCGAAGGAGCTTGTTATCCTTAAAATTGACTACATAAGAATATGTTTGATAAGAAGCCTCCCAAATCTTTTGGAAAAAATCATTCTCATTTATCTATTATAGCTATAGAGAGTTGGACAAATTTATTTTTTCATAATTTTATATTGCTTCAATATTAGGGTGAAAGGGAATAATTTAAATGATATGATACTAGGTAATGGGGTTGGGAAGCATGCACAAAAGAGGGGTAGAGAGTTCATAAGTGAAATTTCAAATCCTTTATAAATCAATTTGCACAAGTCAATAAGATGAAATACCATTCACTTGCTAGCCTTGCTAAGGTCACAAAACTACCTTTTTGTACACCATATAGTCTTGTATTGTGTTAGAGCTTCATAATCACACTTGTCTACTTAATCACAACTATAATGCAATTAATCAATGAAACAATAATCACACTAAGGTTGTGTAGGTTTAGTACAATCCTACCCAAATTTTCTAAAACTTGTTATTGGATACCCTTTGGTAATGTCACAACCCTACTGTAGACACCTAAAAATCCTTTAGAAAATAAAGTATTTTTATTTTCTGAAAAATTCCTGATGACATCATCATTTATTAATTATTTATTTATTTAATTTATTTATTTATTTTTATGCCATTAAATCCCTTTATCTTAATTAAAAATATTTAATTAAGAAATCCCTCCCAAAAATGTTTAAATCTTATTTAAACATTGTTCTCTTATTTATTAATTATTTAATTAATAAATTGACCAAAAATCCCAAAATAAATTATTTATTTATTTTTTGCCCAAAACTTGGCCAATTTGCTTAAGACCACTAACCTCTTCCAGAATCTTCTAATCCTTCTTTAATTTCGATTAAAGGCTAATCCCATCATTTCCTAACCCTAATCCTAACTCAAGAATATTTAATTAAGATTAAATATTAATCCTCAATTCCTAATTTACCCTAGGAAAACTCTAGACTCTTCTAGAACTTTCTTAATCCTTCCCTAAACTCATTTAGGGGAAATTACCTACTTTCCCTAAGCTAATCTAAGTCTCCTTTGACTCTTAGTCAAACCCTTCCCCTAATGAGCCTCAAACTCATTAAAGCCTTTGAGATAAATAAAACTTTATTTATTTCCTAAATTCCATGTTTATCCTTAGAGATTCTAGACTTTTCTAGAAAGTCTTTATCCTCATCCAAAGCCTAGACTCTTCTAGAAAGTCTTCATCCTTATCCCCTTGAATCAAACCCTAACCAAACCCCAAACTCTAACCCTTCTTCCTAACCCAAGCCCTTAGGAAATCCTATAAATACTCCCTCTTCCAAGAGCAATTTATTAGCTTAGTCTTTCATCTTCATGCATTGTTATCATGCTCTTTTATTTCTAGCTTTAGCATAATCAATCCTAATTGTTAGATTTCATTATTTTCTTCAAGCTTTTTAGCACATCTTAGCATAGATTTAATGGATTAACCTAGTTTATTCCATTGTTTTGCATAAGCATAGCATCATATCACATCTCTATTTGGACTAAAATCAATCTTAGCATAAACATCATGTAGCTTAATCTTCATTTCAACATCATTTGGATCCTTGAGGCCTTAGGGGCAAATCAGGTGTTCTATACCTATTTTGTGCCACTTATTGGGTTCTCATGAGTCTCAATCCTTCCAAATCAGTATTAGGAACATGCTCCAAGTGCTTAGAGAGCACACCCACATCCCCTTAAGCAAGAGAAAATCAAACAGTGCTTGGGTGCACCTGTTTAGGCTCAATTTGAGGTGGCTAGCTTAGAGTTTTCCTTGTTTTGGATTGTTTTCATGTTAGGTTAAAATCTAATCTTTGTTTGGCTTGAAGCTTTCAAAACAGGTATCCTCAAAAGCCTAGTCTACACCTACTCCAAAGAATCACCGATACTACTACAACCCTTCCATTATAATTTACATTAATATGTATACTATAATTAAGATATCAACATTAGGGGGATTCACTATGATAGCTGATTTAGGGCCTATGTTTGCCTAGATTTAGGGCATCACCATCGACATTTCTGGTCACATTTTTTTTTAACCAAAAGTTAGTATTGGTCTATTTTTTGACCTTTACACAATACTATGTTCGACGAGGATGCTATGCATTTGACGGCCACTTCAACGAACTATGGTTGATATTTCGACTAACCAATGGTCTCAATTTTGACCTTTACAGCAGTAGAATCGATGAGAATGCTATGCATTCAACGTCTTATTCTTCCAGTTCCAAGGGATTGATTCAGTGGATAATTTGACCACTTCTAGGGTCAAAATTTCAACTATTATTTGCCTTGTAGATTAATCGACAAAAAAAGATCAACGATAGTTTTGGTCATCTATTCGACCAATTGGTGTAGAAAATTTGACTATTTCTCATTGAAAAATAGGGTAAAATTTACTAATGAGAACTTGGAGCATGAGGGGCATTCCTAGCCTCTCTACCTCTACACTTGCTTCTTGACCTCCTACTATGTCACTGAGACTCATTATGAATGTCCCTATTTTGATGTGATCCATCCTCTCCTTTCTCATCAAGAGAATAGTACTCTTCATACATACCCAATCCAAGGTCCATAGCCTCTACATATTCTGATGCATTCCTTCCTAGCTAGGTTGGATTGGATCCCCTTATTTGGTGTTCTTCTTCTATATCCATGTATGAGATACATTCTTATCATTCATTTCTTTCCTTGGTTGACCAACTCTAGAGGTACTTGGAAGCCCATCTTCCAATTTATCTTCAAGATGATCCCTCCTCCAGGATCTGGTATTTCTATGACTCATATTGAGAAAGTGTAGGTAAAATAATGTTTATTCCTCAGCACTACTATAGAGATTTTTTTGAGTCTCCACCCAAAACACGTTGGGAAATATAAAACTGGTTCTCAATAATATGAATACTATAATAAGGAAAATTACAAGAAAAAAGGATAACCACAAGAGAACTAAGAAAAATCAAAATAATCTTCTATTGATGAAATAAATCCATGAGATGGAAAAGTATAACTTTGTATTTTCAATGGTCAACTTACTGGCTTAAACAAATAAGCAGGCCAGGAGTCTAGTTCTACTTGGAACCTATGTTATTTTCACTTGATTCACTGCTATCCCTAGCAGAGTCACCATAATGTTGGTTCCTGGTTTAGCATAATTTTAACTGCCTTGAAAGTGAAGAAATGCACCTATGGGTTAGCTTACTTCCCACAATCAGTACACTCTAACAAGAACAAGGACCAATTAACAAATCTTTTATGCTTTGTACACTTTAAACTCTATAGAATTCAGGCGGGTACACCTAGGATTAGATTCATTCACTTCTCAACTTTCCTTTCGACTAATCCTTTAAAAAGAAGATAAATTCCCTTAATATCTTCTCCTACTTATGAAATAAAGAGAAACTATGAGAGCTAATCACACTACCAAATCACCCACAAGCTAAGCAGGAGCTTTGCACTTTAAGTCTACAAAGTTTTGATTTGATTTTGAAATTGAATTGAGAGAAAAGAAAGAATGTCTGCTTGACTGATTCTCTATGATCAATGCCTTATTCATTGGGCATATTTAGAAAAAGTCCACACTATGGTTGGTGTTCCAATAATTTACCTTGAAAATTAAAATCAATTAATACATAAAATATCATTCTTATCACAATCCTTTGTAATACCCTATAACTTTGTCAAGTTATACTAAGCATTTACTTAACTCCTTGAATTAAAAAAAAGGTATATCAGGACATACAATTAAAACAAATTGCATCTATGATCTTGAGCTCTTTGTTCACAAGACATAGGAAATTATAAACCACCATAGAAGGAGACAAGATTTAAAGCAATTTTATGCTAAATTTATGCATTTACTTCCTTGAAACTAATACATGTAGTATTGGACTAGACATAAAACATCCCACAAATTAATTTAGAATACTATATGCTTCGTTAAAAATCCTTGCAAGAAAAAAATTACAGAATCTCTAAATAGCTCGTCTAACTACTGAGACTCTTTTCTTAGAAAATAAAAATTGACTTCAACTTGAAATTCTTTTTGTGTAGTCGTCCTCTTCCCAGTCTTGGAGATTCATATATATATGAATTACAACAAGTTTCAGACTCGGGAAAAGAAAATTATCAGCAACCAAGTTGCCCTTTTCAACAATTTGGAGTTATTATAGAAGTGACATCAAGTAGCTTGAAAATATTAGAATCGATTTTGATATACATTTTAGGTGAAACCCTAGCAGGTGAACCACAAGGACAAGGTTTGATTCATTAAAATAGCCTCTTTCCCTTAGCTTCTCAATCAGAACTATCTCACCTACCTTTGTGTACCAAGGACTTGAATTGATTTGACAAATTTTCCATGCCATAACTCCTTCTAGATTAGTTTCCCTTTCAATCTCAAATTCTAGCGATGATCAAAGAAAACAAATCAGATTTGATCGACCGCCATAACATCCATTCATTAATTTTCACGTGTAATTATTTCCTTTCCAGCTCTACAAAATCAGATCAAATTAGCTTAATAATCCAATCTGATCATCTTGACGACTCCATTAATCTTATGAAAACACTTTATCAAAATTCAAAACTACAACCTTAATGAGTAAAAACAAAATTTAAAATAGGGTCATTGATCTAAACCTTCCTGACACATCATGCAATTCACAAAAAGTCAACAAACTAACAACCTCCACATCACTCCACATGGCAGAGAAACCAACCAATCAGAAAGCAACATCTCAACATTATCTAGCACCTAGGACCCACCTTTTTTCCTTTTCATCAAACTGGACACGTGCCAGTCAAGCGTGATGCCTTGAAAGGTATCCTTCTTGCAGGGTTTGATCATGAGAATATGCCTACCGTCTGATCAAACTTGATCTAACCATACTTATCTACTTCAATACCGGTCCCATGATCTCAGGGCAAACACTTGTCAATCAGGCAGGATCCCACAAAGACTAAAAGGGTATGCAACTTCATTAGCAGCATCACGCCTGTCGTTGGATCTAATTTAATCTACTTGGCATCTATCTTTACCTTTAGCCCTGGCCAAGTCCCACCATATGCTATGTGTCACTCAAGCATGATCCCGCGAAGGGTAAACTTTGTATATCTTTTGATCATGGGATCACGCCCATTTTTAGATTGAAATGGATCTGATTTTATTTTAACATGTCATAGGAAACTTTAGACTTAGGAAAAATTAAGTCATGGGTCCTGCTAGGAAATATAACTTAAATGATTTTGGCCCATTTCAATGATGACTTAAGACACATGCCTTAAAACTAACTTAAGTGACTTCAAAAAGTAACGAAAAAATAGATCGCATGTATGGTTTTGGACTTACAAAAAATTATTTTGAAACACTACCAAGATAATAAACCCAATTTCCTCAACCTAAGGCAAGAAATGACAATTTTCTTCAAATTTTTCACTATGACAGGAAAATTGACCACTAGTAACCTCTATTCACCAAAATCTAAAATTATACAAAGTTGATCAAGAAAGAGGACGACTAATTTGATGGAGTTGCAAAAAAATTTGATACCAAGGTTAGATGTTCTGCAACAAGGTGTGAAGGAAGCAGAGAAGTCATTGGCACACCCTTATGTATGCACTATTGAAAGTCTTGAGGCTTTAGCATTTTTAATTTGTGGAAAAAATTTCATCATTGAATATTTATGGAAGAATTGGGTCAATGATCTTTAAATGCTCAAGGGTAATTACAGTAATATCTTCAGTAGAATGTAGTCGGTTATGCTACACTATATAAATAAACTTTTCTATCTTTGTAATTCCATTGTCATTGTTGTCAAAGGGGGAGTTGTGTAGTGAAAATTTGGAAAACCATATCTATGTAATGACATGTAATGGGTTAAGGGAGTAGTATACATGTATGTAATTCCTAGGGGTTTTTTTTATGCTATTTTGTATTGTGATGTTTTTTTTTCACTTATGCATTGGTTAGACACTTTGCAAATTTCTTAGTGTTGCCATCAATTCCAAAGGGGGAGGTTGTTGGCACTTGATGATGATGTTGTTGTCTTTGATCATGAAAATATATTGTGTTGCTGGAAAATTAATTCATTGGAGACAATGGATCAGTGTTACCAATGGAATTGAAGATTAAAGTAATGAAATGTCCAAGTGTTCAATTAACTAGATAGTGTGCAATGAACAATCAATCCATTTTAGAACAAGAAATTAAGTTAAGGTGCACAGTCATAGAATTAACATCTATAGAGTTATATTTATCTATTCCTATGATCACATCAGTTATCTTTAAGTATTCTAGGAGTTATTAATGATTGAAGTAAAACTATTAGATAGAATAGTGAACCGATGGATACAGTTTGTTAGATCAATTTTGCAGTCAAATATTAGTGATCAACTAGCATGTTTTTAGGATTTAATGTTTTGGATTGACATCAAGGATGTTTAATTTTTGTTTTGGGGTGCTTGCTCACATGGTTAATTTGGATCTAAGGGACAACTTGTAAAATATTTTAGGGTTATAGCACCGACCTAGAGCAAGTATATCAATGATTGTTGTGGTGATGTTAGGAGGAGATGTGATGGTATGTGATGATTGTGGAAGGTAGTATAGAGATAGTAAATTATTCAGAGTAGTGCAATTAATCATAAACACATTGGATCTGTTATGCATTGAGTGCAAATATCAGGTCATTCTTTCCTTGTTAATTCTAATAGATTGACAAGCTAAATCATTTAACAAGGTCACTCCTAATAGGGTGAGAAGGATCTCTAACATGATATGAAGGATAAATCCTTTACCAGGGTGACTCATTATCTTGAGTTTTAAATCTATTAATAAAATAGACTTTAATAGGTCTTTAGAGCTCTTAACCAAGTTTCAAATACTCTTAACTGAATATAACCCCAAAAGGGTTGTTGTAATTGGTCTTAACAAGATGGATTTCTGAGTGCACTAGTGAAATATTGTGGGAATCATTCCCAAACATAGTTTTCTCCCTCTAACAAGGGTTTCCATGGGAAAAATCTTGTTGTCAAGTGTGAAATTGTGTGAATTCTTTATGTGTTATGTTTATACTTAATATTCACATTTGCATGTTGGCTAGTTGGAAAGATAATCAATATAAGTTTAAAATTTGTGGTTGCATTGATTCACCCCCCCTCTCAATGCCTTATAATACTAACATACATGTTATAAAATCATAGATGACATTGTTCCTTTGCATGGACTAAACTACTAAATACTATAGATAGCTTTAGGAACATAGATGTAGATTTCATAGTCATGAGGGAACCAATAACATATACTTATTAGAGAGGTTTGGGAGAACCTAAGTCCTTTTGAAGGATGAGAGTGTGCAAACTTGTTTCCCCCAACAAGATACACATAGCCATAAGTATAAACCAAAAAGAATGCACTAAATTATTAGCAAATGGATCATACCACAAAAACATGTGTCAATTTACACCATTCATAAGAAACCAATATATCAAAGTTTGAGGCCATCTTGAGTAGGTTTAGATTGACACAAAAAAGATAAAATTGAAAAGAAGGCCTCATGACCAAGTAGTCATTTACTCCACAATTCTTTCCATGAACAATTTGGTGATGGTGTTTCTAATAAGCTGACTTAGGAAGGAAGCATCCTAAAGGGAAAAGATTAATTATTTTATCAAATATGGGTATTTGATGGCAATAGATGTGAAAGGAATGGCGACTCAAAAAATCTGATCTTTAGTGTTAATTTTTTAAGCACTCATATGGTCACTATGTTTGAGAAAAGATCAGTTTGGTGGGGTTAACCTCTATGTCATGGGATCGATGGGGGAATCCTTATTATGGGAATGTGATGGAGTGATTTCCTCGCAGACAAGAGGTCATTGTTAAAAAGGAAGTGACACACAAATGAGTGAATTAGAAAGGACTCCTATACAAACATGAAGTGCATGGAGGAATTTGGAAGCATATGATTAGTCCTGATAGATAATGGATCTGAGTTTCCTACACATGGTGCTTGCGACAAGTTTTCACCATGGTACTTATCTAGAGTACTTGATTACTAAGTTTTCACCACTAGATCATTTATTTCTCTTTACTATTTTATTTTTGATATCACTAAGGTGCTTGTTTGCCAAGTTTTCACCAAAGCGATGATTTTTTTCAGGATTTTTATTGAATTTTTATACTTTCTTCAGAAACGTTTTGCACTATTTTTGGGATTTTCTAATTTTTGGATTTTAGGATTTTGACAATTTTATGATTTTTATGATTTTTCTAATTTTCATTGTACATGAATTCTTCTAGAAGTTCACACATAGCAGCGCTTGAGATCTTGAATATTTATAGGATCAGGGAGCAGGTCTCCTTCTGAAGTAGCAATATGATAGGCCTTGAAACTAAATTTAGCTGTGATGATAAATGGTCCAAGCTAGTTAGGATCAAAATTTCCTTTATTTTCTCAATTCTAGAGGTTCTTCAAATTGTGCTACAAGACTAGATCTCTAACCTCAAATTCACGAGTGTTGACCTTCTTATAAAATTGTAGCTATAGGTAATTTTGATACACATGGAGGTGGTTTAGGGCATTGAGACACTTCTCAATGAGGATTTGCAACTCTTGCAGGTGGAAAACTCAGTATTCTTCTTCAAACATCATATTCTTTAAGGAGATTCTAAGAGAAGGTATCTCAATTTCAATGGGAAGGAAAACCTTAGTATCAAAAATAAGAGTGAATAGAGTGCCTCTTGTAGAGGTGCAGATGGAGGCTCTATAAGCCTGGAGGGAAAGAGTGAGCTAAAGGTGTCAGTAATGACCAACATCATTGACTATATTTTTAAGGATTTGAAGACAGTTTTATTTGTAGCCTCAACTTTACCATTTCTATGGGGGAAGTACTTTATTGAGGAATGCTAGGTGATTCCTAACTTCTTACACATGGTAGAGATCTCCTTGTTCTTGAAAGGGGATCCTTTGTGAGTTAAGATGTCTTGAGGAATGTCTTAGAAAAAAATGATGTTCAAGATAAACTTTGAAATATTCTTTCTTATTGTGTAAGCAAGTGAAATAGCCTTGAACCACTTTGTGAAATACTCAGTGGCAAAAATAATATATTTGTGACCATTCAAATAATTTGGATAAATATAGCCAATAAGGTAAAAACCCAAGTAGGAGAAGGGCCAAGGTGTGATGGTAGGTTGAATGGATTGGGTAGGGGCATGTATTAAATCACCATATTGTTGATAGGGGATGCAAGAATTCATAAACTGATATACATCTTATTCCATGGTCGGCCAATAGCAGCTTCTTTGCCAAAGTGGGTCTACTAGAATGGGCCCCATAGATTCCTTGGTGTACCTCTTCCAATGCTTTTTTGGCTTCCTCTGAATAGAGAGATCGGAGGAGGGTTCCATCGAAGTGATTTTGGAAGAGGGTATTCAAGATAAAGAATCTCACACATAGTTCAAATTCTAGTTGTTCATAGGAAGGTATGAGGAGATTCTTAACAAGAAAATCACATTTAGGGTTGTGCTATGGAATTATGATCAAGGAACCAATGGTAGCCATTACATTAGGTACTTTATTGTTGGTGCGTGAAATTTTCTAAAAGACAAACTTTACAAAATATTGTTTAAGATCTTCTACTATTCTGTGATAGGATAGTTCTTGTCATCCTTAGTCTAGAACTCATCTATCACTTGTCTGATGACCAAATGGGAGTCACCAAAGATAAGTAAGATTTTGATTTTCTAGTGAATAGCATGATAAAGTCCTATTACCAAGGTTTCATACTCCACAATATTGTTTGTACAAGAAAAGGAGAGTTTGTAAGATTTTGGAATGAGATATCCTTGAGGTGTAACAAACAAGATTCATGCCCCATATTCTTTTTGTGTAAAAGAGACATCAAAATAAAGATTCTATTATGTTCTAGGTGAGACAATAATTATTGATTCATCTGGAAACTCAGTGATAATAGGATGTTCTCTAAGGAGAGGAGCTTCTTCCAGTTGATATTCTATAACTTGTCCCTTGATAGCCTTGCAGTCTACATAGACAATGTCAAATTCACTTAATATCATAACCCACTTAGCAATGTAGCCAGTGAGTGCAACTTTGGATAATAGATACTTCAGGGAATCCACCTTGGCAATGAGGTGAGTTTTACGATTGAGAATGTAATGACATAGTTTTTGTGTACATAAAACTATAGCCAAGTAAGCTCTTTCAATGGCAGAATAGTTCAAGTCATAACCAACCAATTTCCTATTGAGATAGTAAATAGCATGTTCTTTTTCATTATCATCTAGTTGTGCCAGGAGGGCACCTAGTGAAACTATAGTGGTTGAAATATACAAGATCAAAGGTTAGCTTGGGGTAGGTGGGACCAACACTGGTGGATTGGCTAGATATTTCTTTAATTGTTCAAAAGCATTTTGGAAAAGGAAATCCCAAAGGAACTTGACATCATTTCATTAGAGATGTTAGAAATGATGGACTTATCCACAAGATTTGAAACAAATCTTCTAATGGAGTGTAATATTCTTTGCAAGCTATGGATCTGCTTCAATGTAGTGCGAGAAGGCATATCCAACATAGCTTTCACTTTCTTGGGGTCAACCTCAATACCTCATCTGGACATAATGCAATTGAGAAGTTTTCCTAATTGCACACCAAAGAAACACTTAGGATTCAGTTGCACCTTGTACTTATGTGATCTTTCAAAGATTATGGTAATGATTTTGCAATATGTGAGTCTCATGTCTTGGATTTTCCTATGATGTCATCTACATAGTCTTCCAAAATTACATGCAGAAGGTCATGAAATATTGCTATCATTGCATGCTGATATGTGGCACCAAAATTTTCAAGGCCAAAAGGCATGATCTAGTAACAAAATGTACCCCAAGGGGTGGTAAATTACATTTTGTGTTGATCTTATTTTGTAATTATGATTTGATTATATCTTGAAAATCCATCCATGAGGGATAACATTTCATTCCTGGGAGTCAAATCCACTATAATGTCTATGTTTGGGAGTGGAAAATCATCCTTGGGTCATGTGAGATTAAGATCTCAGAAATATGAACATGTGAAAATACCCCCAATAGCTTTACCTACTAGTACAATATTAGAAACCCATTCAAGATAGTCAATTGGATAGATGAACTTAGAATCTAACATATTCTACATGTATTCCTTCACCAAGAGTGTAACTTGAGGGTGCATCTTGTGTAATTTATGCTTCACTGATTTTTCTTTAGGATCAACTGCAAAGTGGTGTGCAACAAGGTCCGTGTCTAGTCCAAGCATATCTTTATAAGTCCATGCAAAGTTGATTTGGATTTTTCAAAGGAACATAGTCATATCTTGGCATTCTCATTCATTTAGACTAATTGCAATGAGGCAATCTTAGGATTCTCAGTATTATCCAGATTTACTCCAATGGTTTCCTCAATCAAGATAGAATACTTTTAAGGTGGTAGTGTTATGAATGGAAAGTAAATTATCCCTCTTCTATCACCTCAAGGAGGTTTTCACAAGAATATGTGTCCTTTATTTTCTCTTTTTCTTCATCCAAGGGTGCCCTAGAGGGGTTTTCACTAGAGGATGTTTTAACATTTTTTAGTTTTTTTTTTTCATTTTTCAATTTTTTCACTGAGAGAATTGACTTGGATACCAAAGTAGGATAGATCATTTTATCTATCTCATGCTCGTAATCTTGGAGATATCATAGGCCAAAGAGTGTCAATACTTCCTTGTCCATTTTACAAATATCTAAAGTTGGTTTTAAGTCTTGTAGGTCCTAGTCTATCATGTCAGTTAACGAGGAGAAGGTTAGGGGAGGCAAGATTAATGGAGGTTATGGTTTGGAAATATTTATCAAGATCATCTTCTATGTATTGCAAAGGCACTTCGAATAATTCCTCTACATCATTATCAGAATCAGTTTCTACTAAACAATAGTCATTAATAAAGGTCACCTTGGGTCTGAGGGAGCCCAATCCCTATCCTTAGGGATAACTTGTTGCTTCAAGGGGATTCTTTATTCAATTGTTGTTTGCACCAAGGCCAATACCATGATATACCATTCTCTCAACAATGTGAGGAGTCTTGATATATTTACCTTTACAAATATCTACAAGATCATATTTTCCCTCTTTATAGAGCTAGTCAAAGATGTTAGAATCCATATGTTCATCCTCGAGAGAACCCCAATGTTCAAATTTTGTCATCTTTCACTACATAATATCCATATATTTCTTTGGAAAGAGTTGGGAAGGCTTACCATAAGATCGCAGGGAAAGTGGCAGTTGCCTAATGCACAAGACACTTTAAAACTTATACTCTCCCATGCCAGTGTCTGTGAATGTAATCTTTTTCGCTATGTTAAGAGTTTTGACTTCATCAACCTTCTCTTTTCCTTTTCTATTTATGGATCATTCTAAGATGGTTTATTTGTAGAAGGATTTCCTAATTCTATAGGGGACTCTTTTGAACAATATTTTAAAATTCACTTAGAGGCCAAAGGCTTATTTGAGCACCTTCTATTTTTTTACAAAATACAAATGGATGGGGATCTCTAGGAATAGTGACTTCTATACATTGATGAGGAAATTTAAGGCACTAATGATAAGGATAGAACAACTATAATGGCATGTATCCAGGTTCTACCAAACAATATGTTGTAAGGTAAGTCCAATTCAAGGACATGGCATTCTATTTCAATCAAAGTAGGCCCAACATGAAGTGGGAGAATGATCATCCCCTTTGATTATATTTCTCATTCATCATAAGCCTTTATTGTAATTCTCTTTGTGACATATAGGAGATCTTTATGGATTCCCAAGAAACGGATCATTTATAATGTACATAGATTCAAACTGGATCCATTAACTATGAGGACTCTTTTTACTTTAAGTCATTGTATTAGGACTTCAATATGGAGTGGCATGTTATGATTTGTATTTGGAGCATTGAAATATTTATCTGTGAAAACAAGGTGTTGTTGGGCTGCAAGATTTCCAAGCATATCTATGAATTGGAATGCATTAATATTTTCAGGAACATGAGACTCTACAAGAGCATTCTCTAGGATATCTTTATGTATAGGAAAGGTGGTGAGAAGCTCAAGAGTAGATATTTGTGTAGGATTCTTTCGTAATTGTGAAAGCACATCATAAAGGTTCACAAATTGAGCCAAAGTGCATGGTGTAGTAGGTGCATTTCAAGCTAGTGGATTAGTAGAAGTAGAAGACTACACAATAACTCTTTCCCTATGTGTGGTAGCATTGCAGTCTGAAACTTTAAGTCAAATCATGTTACCATGAGTATCAACTGCTTCAATGCATCCACATAGTGAATCTAAACTACAAACATCATTAGCTTCTATCTTCCCACACAACATATCAAAGCCTATGATATGGTTAGTGGTGTAGTCATATGGGATTTTATTGGATTTTGAGGCTTTACTATTGGTGTTATTACTATGATCAGGGAAGGGTTTGTCATAGATCTTTGTCTTTGCATTTGTATATGATGAGTTTCCTTCAACTTCAATTTTTCTGTCATCTATGAGATCTTGGATAAAGTGCTTAAGTTTCATGCCTTTCTTAGTGTCATGCCATTGGATGTGATGATAATCACAATACTCATTGTTTTTGTACCTATGTGGCTTAGGTTGACTGTCATCAAAGGGTCATGTATTTGGAAATACCATCATGTTTTGATCTAAGTCTTTTGAAAATGGTTTCTAAAGGTTCTCGAAGTGTAGTGAACTGACGTTTGTGATCATTGATTTGATTATAGTTTTTTTCTGCTATTATTGTTATTGTTTCTATTATGTGAAAAAATGTAGGATTGATTACATGATTGTTGTTGATTGTTTTGTTGCTGACTATTGTTGTTATTCCAATTGTGGTTATGATTGTTGTTGTTTTTCTTGCGATTACCTTGATTATTTTTTGTACCTTGAATAGATTAAACATGTTTGGCATTGATAACTACATCATTCATAACACCTTTATTCTTGGACTAGAAATTAGGTTCTCATTATTATTGTTATTGTTATTGTTACTCAAGGATGATGCAGTATAGTGTTTTATGGAACTTTTTTTCAAGATTCCATCCGCTATGTTCTTTCCTTTCTTGACCAAAGTTTCAAAGTCCTCAGGAGATTCCATCTTCATCTGGAAGGAAATTTTAGGTATCATGTTTTTAATAAAAAATTCAATGAGGTGTGGGTATTCGATCTTCCAAGGCATTCAGTTTGCAAGGTTCCTCCACCTTTGTAATAAGTGAGTGAAAGTATCACCATTTCTTCGTCTAGTGTTGCAAAAGTCACTTGGTGATGCTTGATGTTCAATGTTGTATGAATATTGAGCATAAATTTTTTGGCTAAGTCTAAAAAGGATGTTATGGACCCATGTGGGATGTTCATAAACCACTCAAAGGAAGGACCACTAAGGCTCCTAGTGAAGAGTCATTTTAAGTAGTCTTCATTGTATTAAACTTCTTGACATGCCACATATAATTCTTTGAGATGTTGTTTAAATGAAATTTATCTCCCAACTATTTATAAAACTTGGGTATTAAAAAATATGCTAAAAAAGGTATCATAATGGTATATTTTTAAAAGAGAAAGGGGCATATCTCCTTGAAAGAGGACTTTGTCTTACCCTTGTGTTACATTCCCTAAACAAAGCTCCTTAGTTTATTGAATTATTGTGCTAGGTAAGGAGCATTTACATGTGTGTTGTAGTCAAGAATGGGGAAATATGACAAAGATCAGTCCAACCTTGCAGCCAATACAAAAACAACATAAATAATAGCCAATATAGAAAAAAAATGAAAGATTAGCCTTTGATTATTATTAAAAAATTATTTACAAAAGATCTGCAATATGCAGTCTTACATACCATGTATACATGTCTGATTATGATTATAAATCCCTTACAAACCATAGCCGAACTACAACCAAATAATATTATGAAAACCACCTTATCCCTTAGGAATAAACCCATAAGCTTATATAGCCAATACAATCATTGGTTGGCTGAGAAAAGATCACATTTCCCAAGAATAGAGAAAATGCAATACAACAAATAAGTCAGCTCCCAAATCATCTAGAACAACCTCCAAGAAAGAGATTAAGAGATGCGATCATATAAGAAATTTGACCCCAAATGCAATAATGAGATGACATGATCGCAAGCAGGAATTCCAATCGGTAGATTAGACAATCAATCGACGAACACAAAGATTGACCGAAAAAGAATGATAGGAGAGTCTCACAAAGAATCTGCTATAAATCCCACATAATGAACCCAAATGAGGTGCAATCATAGGATAAGGTTTAGGAAAACATCACGAACACATTGAAGAAATCAAAACTCATGATAACAAGCACAAATCAATCGCAATCAGAAATACAAGATTGATCAATTGGAAACTAAATATATTTTTGGTTGATGCAAGATTTCTTAGATCCCAAGATTCTCCTGCATCAGACACCAGAGGTACTTGAAAAGTGAGTCCCTCACTTTTTTGGGGCTAAAGGAAAACCAAATTGGTCAACTACAGCATGAGAAATCCATGACGAATCTTCAACTGGTCTTCCCTTCCATTCGACGATATATTCCATATACTTCTTACCTCTTGAACTTAGACCAACTCTGCTATCCAAATTCTTCTCTATCTGATCTCTTTTCTTCTAAGGAAACTCCTTTCCAACATCGAACTCATCAATGTTACCACCATCTAATTCATGATACTCATACAAATTTGCAACATTTAATACTGGTGATATATCCATGTCATCTAGTAATTCCACTTCATATGCATTCCCTGAATCAAATCTCCTCAAGATCTTACATGGACCAAATTTAATTATCCTCAACTTGTTATAAGTACCAATAGGAAATCTACCCTTTTGAAAGTACACCATAACTTCATCTCCCACTTGAAATTCCTTATGTATCCTCATCATATCATCTCTCCTCTTATAACCTTTGTTCATTTCCTCCAAATAAATTATTCCTTCCTCATCCAATGATTTCATAAGCTCAGAAAATTCCTCTCCTTCAACACTCCTAACATCAAGACTGATATCCCTCAATTTTGTTATTCCCTTAGGATTAAACCCAACAATCACTTCAAATGGTATCTTCCCTATACTCATATTCACTGAGTTATTATAAGAGAACTCTAACTACGGTAAAACTAAATCCCAACTTCTAGGCTTATCTCCAACTAAACACCTCAACAAGTTCCCTAAACTCCTATTCACAATCTCTATTTTCCCATCAATTTGTGGATGAAAATTAGAACTGAACTTCAAATCAACTTTAATCTTCTTCCAAAGTGTCCTCCATAAATATCCAACAAACCTACTATGCCTATATTAAATAATGCTCTTAGGTACAATCCATGTAATCTCACAATTTCCTTGAAAAATAAGCTAGCCACATGCACTGCATTAGTTGTCTTCCTACAAGGAATAAAATTTTCCATATTAGAAAATATATCTACAACCAAAAAGATAGAATCATAACCCCTCTATGTTATAGGTAAACCAAGCATAAAATCCATACTAATCTCCTCCCAAGGTTTGATCAGTACTGTCAAAGGTGTATACAACCCCACATTTTGACTACTACCTTTGGAAACTTGACATACCTTACTAATCTAAACATAATTCCTCACATCCTTCTTAATTTTTCATCAAAATTAATTCTCACTCACTAAAGCTATTATCTTATCAACACCAAAATGTCATACTAAACCTCCACTATGTTTCTCCTTGATCAGATTATCTCTCATGGAACTCCTAGGTATACATAACTAACTACCCCTGAATAACATTCCATCTTGAATGAAATAATCCAACAACATACTTTTGTGTGCAAAAATGGGTTCTTTACAATCCTTCCAAGGTTCACTAAAATTTGGGTCTTTCTCATATAATACCTTCAACTCCTCAAATCCTAATACCGCAATCCTCATTTTAGTCAAAAAAGTCCTCCTCATCAAAGAATTATAAATTTTATTTGATACACCACTCTTCTATTTCAACACAAATGTATAAATCTACATAAACTCAACCCATCTCATATTTCCCTGATTCAACTTACTTTGGCTGCTCAAATACTTCAATGCTTGATGATCATTATACAATACAAACTCCCTAGGTAAAAAATAGTATCTCCATTCTTCAAAGCTTGAATTATAGCATAAAATTCCTTATCATACACCAAATACCTTCTTTTAGAATCATTCAACTTCTCACTACAATAAGCAATATTCCTTTCTTCTTGAGTCAAGACAACTCCAATTACATTTCCACTAGCATCATAGTCCACTTGGAATACCATGTTGAAATCAACTAAAGCCAATACTAGTTATTCAGTCACATATTGAACTTAAGTTTCTAATGAGCACATATTGAACTGTTCTTGGTACATACCAATCAACAATGGATTTCACTTTCTCAAGATCCATCTTCAATCCATCAGCAAATATAACAAATGCCAGGTATACCAACTCCTCTTTCATGAAAGTACACTTCTTAATGTTTATCAACAACTTTTCTTCCCTCAACCTCTGCAATACTTGTCTAACATGAAATAGATGTTCCTCTTTTCTTTTACTAAAAATCAAGATATCATCCCAATACACAATGACATACATACCCAATAATTCTTTCAAGACTTCACTCATTAATCGTATGAAAGTACTAGGTGCATTAGACAATAAAAAATGCATTACCAACCACTCATACAACCCTTCATTTTTTTAAATGTAGTTTTTTGCTCATCACCTTCTCTACTTCTAATCTGGTGATATCCTATCCACTCTTTAGGTCTATCTTGGTGAAATACTTAGCTCCACTCAAAAAAACTATCAAATCACTTATCCTCAACAAAGGAAACTGGTACTTAATAGTAATTTGGTTGATAGCTCTTGAATTTGTACACATCCTCCATTGACCATCTTTCTTAGGTGCTAACACTATAAGAACTGCACATGGACTCAAACTCTTTGATCAAACCTCTCTATAAAAATATTTCACTTGCCTATTGAGTTCTTCATTCTCTGTTAGTGTCATTCTATAAGCTTCTTTATTAGGCATACTATCCCATGGTATCAAATCCATGCAATGAATAATACTTCTGATCGGTGGTAATCCATCAGGAACATTATCAAATATAATGTTAGCATACTCATTCAACAATCTAGTATTTTCATTGAGGTGTTCCCCTACCAAGACTTTATCCTTAGATTCTTTAGGTATTAAAGAAAACCACACATTGTTATGCCTCATGCTATCCAAAATGTTTTTGGCATCCACTAGACAAATTATTGCACTAGTACATACTTCACCCTTAAGAGGTTCCTCTAATGGTAACAAATTTTGTTTCACCCCATTAGAAATAATAGTGTAAAAATTCCTTCTATCATCATGCATATATTTCCTATGATACTAACATGGCCTACCCAACAACATATGAAACACATTCAGAGGCATAATATCACATAAAACCTCATCATAATACTTCCCAATCTTGACTTTAACTAGGAATTTTTCACTTACCTGTACCTTGTGTTCATATTGTATCCATACAATCTAATAGGGCTTAGGATGCTTCAACCTATACAACTTCAATTTGTCAAACAATTCTTTTAAAGAAAGATTATCAAAACTCCCATTGTCTATGAAAACATTACATACCATGTCTTGTACCTTACATTTGGTTCTAAACAAGTTCTTCCTTTGTATTGGTTCCTTCTTTTATTCTCCATGATATAGGACTCTCCTATTCATCAAGCTTACACCTTCCTCTGTTAGATTTTTGTTTACTGAATCAATGGATTCTTCATCAAAATGTGATGCAGAGGTGTGTGATGGGCTTAGTCTTAAATGGTAAATGTCTCAAATTTGAGAGGTTTAGGCTCTTGTCCTACTAGCCCCGAAAACCACTCAAATGGTTTCAAGTGATCAAACATCTTTTCCAATAGAAAATGATGATGGATTTTGTCTTCTTAGATTGAACTCAAATGGATTAAAGTGGTTACAAGTTTCACAAAAATTCCCAAATCTTCAAACTCTTAGTTTCCCTCAACTAGGCCTAGAGCCCCTCACTAGCCCTGCAGTGACCTTCATCAAGAAATTCCTCCACATTTCTCCAAAACACTGCAAAAAAATTGCATTTTCAGATGCCCTTTTTCCCACTCTATCATATACCATAATATTTCAATAGGTTGTTTTCGACCAATCTACAGTTTCTCTGATTGTACATAGTTTTTTAAGCCCAAAAGGTTCATTTAACAAAGCAACCCTATCTTAGATTTGTCCCCTGACCCCAAGACTTTCAACAGTCTTCTAATATGGTTTCAATTAAAGGATTATCCACTCAAATCAACCCTAAGGTCTCTGCAAATACTAGGGCTTCTCCAGTGTATCACTTCCAATCACTTATCCAATGAGCTAATGATAGATTCACCTTGTATTCAACGTGTCTAGACACCTTCAAACATAACACTCCCCCCTTGTTAAGGTAGATTGTCTATTGTTGTTCCATACCAAGAAAATTAACATGTTATGGTGATCACCAACTCTCTCCCCTTCAACTACACATTAGCACATTAGTGAAGTATAATAAATGTTAGAATAGTGCTACTCCATGAATATTAGGCCTTCAATGTTCATGGAATGGCCATTCTCCTCCTAACTACCAAACTATTAAGGAAAAACTGTTAAATCTTTAGGAAAATCAACAACAAATGAAAGAAACTAGAATACAAATTAATATTAGAATATTCAAGGCATGTTAAAATAATAATATGAATATCCCTTATGCACAAAAAACATTCAATGATCAACTATCAATGCAAATAAACCATCAAATTACATAAAATACAATGCTTTTATTGAATTTCCAGTCATAGTCCGTACACACACTTGTACCCCCCATACAGAGGCCTTCTCTTACATTATATAAACTTTCTACTAACTTCCCAAACCAATTTGGATCGGTTGGATGGATTTGTTAAGGCCTAAAATCCCTAAAACTAAATTCCCTCCAAATACAAACTAGTCATTTACATTTAAATATTTGAATTTCTCAAAACTATGAAAATGACTTTAAATGATTGAACCCTTATAACTATTAATTCCAAATGACTCCAAATGAATTATTAGACCTATTTAAAACCTTCTAGACTCCCATAGAGCCTAAGGCCCTATTACATCTTATTTGTGATCCTAAGGTCCTTACCAGGACCTTTAGGATTCATTATAACTTTATTACATTTCTTGACCTTAAAGGCCATAATAGGCTCTAGTATGTGCCAATTGATTGGCCTAAACTCCTTCATGTCTTCCATGATCTTCAATGCTTCTTTGGCTTCAAAATATGACCTAGGTGCTCTTGCACCATATTCCCCACCATTGAAACAATTCTTGTCCCAAGAGTGATTCCTCTTCTTCCATGGATCAGTCTGATCATGTCTTGGTTTTATCTTCTTTTTTGGCATCAAATGATCTCCTAAAGTCACCTTCATTCTTCTCTTCCAACCTATATTTACATCACACAATTTGTTAGAAATAAAACATTGATTTTGATGTCCTCTTCTAGGACATTTCTACTTGTAATAGGATTGTATTCTTGCCCCTATCTCCTTTATCTGATGCATTTGCAACTTCTCAAATCCATCACCATTTATCTCCTCAACAATAGGGCACTTTATTGTTTCCACTTGTACACTCTTCATCTCCCAAAGTCCCTCATCATTAGGACTGTTATTCCCTTTATACTACCACATTCTAGTAGCCTCCTTCCAACCAGTGTCTTCTCCTCCTTTACCTTGCATTATCAACTTCAAAGGATCTCTAAAATAGATTACAACATTGTCCTTTACATCATTCAAAGGTAATGGTTTTGGTTTATACCTCTTACCATCTTTGTGAACCAAATAAGTATTATCAAACCCATCATGAATTGTCCTTCTATTGTGTTTCCATGGTCTTCCTAATATGATATTGCCACATGTCATAGGAGTGGCATCACAAAGAAACTTGTCCTGATATGCACCAATAGAAAAATTCACATAAGCCTTCTGAATAACCACTACATGCTACTGTTGGGTAACCCAAGTGGTCTTGTGGGGATTAGGATGGTCAAATGGTACAGTTCCTAACTCGAATATCATATCAAAAGAAACAAGATTGCTATGTGATCCAGAGTTCACAATCATTTTACATAAATTTCCCTTGCATAAACAATTAGTCCTAAAAATGTTTACCTTTGGTTCTTGTAATTTCTCACCTTGCCTTACCATCAAGAACTCACCATCAAGTTTTAGATTTGCTAGATGTTTTTTGGTTCCTCATTCTTCTCATCTTATTGTATGAGATGTACCCTCCTATCTCTTCCTTGATTTGATTCATTCCACTTATGACACCTAAATGATTGATGCCCCACTTCATTGTAATGAAAACACTTACTAGTGAAGATACTACATCCTTTTCCTCCTCCAAATCTACCACTTCTATGGTTGTATCCTCCCCTTTGATCTGATGTGGATTCCTTGCCCTTGTCTTTGTCATTGATGCCCTAAAAATATGCATTTTTTCTTCCACCTATTTCTTCATGGCTCCACCTCCTCTATTGCTTTGTCTCTCATTCTTCCTTTTCAACTTCTCCTCTTCTCTCACTGCTAATTGAAAGCATTCTCCTAGGGTCCTTGGCATATTCAACCCTATCTCATCTTGAATATTGTACCTTAGGCCATTGATGTATCTGGCCACTTTATCATCCTCATCCTCTACTCCTCCCCTAATGATTAGGGTGTGAAATTTATCAGTGTAGGACATAATATCCATATCCCTTTGCTTCAAATTGTTCCTTCTCATCTTGATTTGTATTGCCAAATATGATGGCAAGAATTGAATCTTCACCATTGTCTTCATCCTCTCCCAGTTTGAAATTTTATTTGATCCCCTTGTTATCCTTTCATTCTAAATGTTGGTCCACCATGTAAGGGTTGTTCCCCTTAACCTTGCGTTAGCCAACTTCACCTTCTTATCCTCTTCTACATCATCAAGATCAAAATAATTCTCAAGTGCTTCTACCCATCCAAGCACTTCTTTAGTGTCCATCTTCCCTTGGTAGATTGACAAGTCAACATGCCCTTTTCCACCATTTCCGTGTACTACTTTTATTAGCCTCTTAAGCTTCCTCTCCTAGGATTAGAAGCTCTAATACCAATTGTTAGGAATAATGGTCTGTTAACACAACTGAGAGGGGGTGAATTAGTTGTGAGACAAAATATTAAACTTTAAAATTTATAAACCAAAAGACTTAATCAAAATATCAACACAATGAATGCATCACCATAACACAATATTTTTTTGTCAAGGAAACCCTACTAAAGGTAATACCCTAGTGGAAATTAGTACCCACAAATGATTTAATTATAGTATAGTATCCCTGCTAAAATATTTAGCCATGTGAGGAGCTTATTAGTGCATACAATACATAGTCCCTGTTAAATGATAGACCTTGTTAGGAGTCAAGAGAAAAATGGTAGGCTCACTGCACAGGCACACTGCCTTAAGAAGGTTAAATCCACCTTCAGGACTTAATATTCAAAATAAAATTGTATAGAAGATATACAATCCAATGAACTATCTTCTAGCAACTGTCTTTTCTTGACCAGTTCCAATGAAGCTCCTCAATCACAACCTCTTCTCTACATCTAACAGACTTCACAAATACAAGCTCATTACTTACATACATGATCCACATTTTATTCTCCAAAAAAACTCTTCTTTATACCCTATTACAATAATCAATTAGGTCAGCCACATAAGACTTCCCTAATTAACAAATAATTAATAGACCCTTGCTAAGATACACATAGTACATTACACAAGTATACAATAGTTACAATATATCAAATACACTCTAGGATTTGAAATCCATGCTCACCATCTTCACAACACGTTACACATCTCCAGATGGATCCAAATAGGTCTTTGCAAGACCACACGCTTCAGCTGATCACACCACGAACACAACAACTTCATAATCACAAATAATATTCTCCAATATGTCTTCTATTATGCCTTAAGCTCGCATGTTACAAATCATGCTTGCATAAGAGTTATCTTAGAAATACAAATACTAACTCTGTCAGTGTCCACTATCACACTCCAGTAACCAATCTTCACTAAAACAACTATAACTCACTCCATCTGCAATATTAAGCCAAATGACCTTTGACATAAGGCCACAACTCATCCATGTACATATTCCTATCTTCGCATGCTTTGAAACACTTGTACAATAGTCCTATAGTTCTGTCAGTCATCCATATATTACTGTTAACCAGTATGTCTTCCTTCATCTGAAACATATGTTGACAACAATGACAAATAATGAGATTCAACACATATTACAGAACCAATTCCAACATAACCCTCCTCACCTTGCCAAACTGGCACAGTACCAAAAACAACGAAATCGGAATAAATAATCATCTACAATGAAGTGAAATACACTTTACAAGCATCTACACTATTCTCCAAATTCCCTAGGTATCTGTAAATCTATTTACTGACAAGTATGTCAGTCCTCCACTCAATGTTTTCATTACTTGGTAAAGACCTCAATAAATAAAATACTAAGAATATATCCAAAGATCCAACCAAAATTCATAACCATCTTCCATAGTCATCTTGACATTTTCAAGAAAATTATCTAAAACCAACTTGCACAAATCAAATTGAACATTCTCCCTAACCATCTTATGAGCAATGTAAACTATCATAGCCAAAGTGGCACCATCATGATTTTGAAATTGAATTTTATAAGAAATGTCATATGCGACATACCTCACCACTGAATCTACAAGTGTATTTATTAGGAAAGTATGTTGATCATGATCAATACTAGTCAAATCCTTCACCTCTTTGTAACTAATTGTCTTCTTTCTTGGTAAATCACCAACACTACACAACCTCATGATATCTTCAATTACCTCTTTATTTATCCCATAGGGTTTTTCCAAAACTTGGTTTCCATCTTGAAACTGACTCAACAAAAACATGATAAATTCCTTTTCATCAAAATCGAGAAATTCTCCCCATTATCCAATTCAAGATTTTGAATCCTCTACATTTCATTTGATGCTAATCCTACTTCCAATTGTATGATCCTACCATGATCAAATTCTTCAATCTTAGCATTCTTCAACATCCTTGATATGACCGCACTGGTACCATAAACAACCAATTGAGATTCCATTATTGTGCTTTAAGAATTCTTCTTCAACCTTTCTTAAGCTCAGCTCCAAAATTTTGATTTTTCTCCTTGCAACAGAGTCAAATGATTTCAAAAATTCACATTTATAACCATGGACCTTCATAATTACTCTTTTCCTGTCAAAAATTAATTATCGTTGATGCAACTTAGTTGTACTATGCACATTAATCAACCGACATATTTGCAATCATTAATTTATCAAATCATCATACTAGAGACAAGCTAGTTGCAACTGGTCTCACTTCAAAGAAAGGGAAGTGATTGTTATAGCATTTTAATACTCCCCTTAAGCCAAATCATTTGACTTAGTTACCAAAAGAGCTAGTACTAGGATCTAGTACCACATAGTTCTCTTCACTAGAAACATATTTCTTCTTCCATGTCATGCTATTCTTTTGAGATTCACATGAAATCTTAACATTAATACCATCTCCAGTATTTATCAGAGCACCACTACATCTACATGTGTTAACATAATGACCAATCTGACCATATTTGAAACCATTTACATTCCTCTGACCTGATTTCATCGATTGGACTCTAGATTTGCATTGATTAGCCTTGTGACCGTAATTGTGACACACAAAGTGATTCCCATGAAAGATATTATTCATTCCACTCTTCTTAACTGGATTAGAAACTTGACTTCTACATTGATTTTCTTTATGACCAACCTTATGACAAATAAAATATTGAACCTTTAATTTTTTCCTCATCTTACATTCAACAACCTTATGAACAAAATTATTTTATATGTAACAATAACCATTAAAAGATAAGTACCTTTGAGCATTCGGTTGTCTTACCAGAGACCTTGTAGATATATTCCAAATCATGATCTTTCTAGCTGCCTAAGAATTTGCCTTAATTTCAACTACCTTCTCTTTGCCTTTGTCCTTCAGATCTAAATGTTCCTTGGTAAACCCTAATCCTTCTTTGTCTTTGTGAATCTTTTGCAGGGCTAATAATTGGTCCAAAATAGTACTTCTCTATCACAAAACTTAGCTTCACACCTTAGCTTCCTTAATTCATGATCCATTTTCTGATTTTCATATGTCTTCATGTTTATGATGTCCTTGAGATTCTCTTCAAATTTCTTCCATTCTTCTATGTCAATCTTCAATTCTTCTTTGGTCCTCTTCCATCCTTCCATTTTATGCTTTAACCCATCTTTGATAAACTCCCCGATATGCTTCTTTTAACTCAATACCTTTTCTAGCTCTACCACTTTTTCCTTTGATTCCTTCAATCCCTGACTGTCATCCTTAATTGTGTCATGCTTTAGACTTTCAGATCTGATCCCTCAACTTACTAATACATGCATTTTATTCCTTCAGGTTTTCTTTCAACTTCTCATTCTCCGATTTAGTACTCTCAATGTCACTCATCATGAGCATCTAATCCTCAGTCACATAATATTATCCTTCCATTTGTTCAAACAAGATCTCCCTCAAGCGATTAAGCTCTATCTACAAGGGACCAAGATTTGATACCAATTGTTGAACATGTCAAATAACTAGTGGGGGTGAATCAGTTATTCACACAAAAATTTAAATTTTTTTATTAAACTAAAACTAAGACAATCCATGAAGAAGTTAATTCTCATGAATGAACACCAGTTAAGATGATTTTTATAACATGAGACCATTGTCGATTTTCTCACTGCGGGTGGCTCATTGTCGGTCGTGCTAACTATCCTTATACAAAAGATGTATTACAAAATATTTTACTAACAAAAGGTGAATTGATAACATTGCATCTGACTATGCATGAAACAGTTCTAGTTGATAGAACAATAATCACCAACAGTAGAAGATCTGATACAGATCTTCTTCCATCATACACCAAACCTCTACAATACAATATGTAAAATCTCCTCTTTGTTCCATAACAAACTTCACTTATCTTCTCCTTGCTTACATATTGTTGCCAAATATACCAAAATAGACTTGACACAATAACACCTTCAAATCTCTATTTCCAACTTGCACATATACTCACACACTCATACATATGATACCAAAGATATCTTTGTTTATATACACAACTGATAAAGTAGCCACATATGTTGGCCAAACTACAAAAGTTTCAGCCACACAATAAAAGATATTACTATTTTATTGAACAGACTACCATTAGACCTAAATCTAGGTCACACTTAAGAAATTTTTACAACACGTTGCCACAAGACCAAAATATAGGTCACACTTAAGATATATACGCCTCATACTGCATTTATCAAAATATTATGGAACACCACAACCAAGTCCATGACTTTATCAACAAAATATCTAAACCAGCCGATAGATAGACACTGATGAAACCTATCTAGAACACGATATCAAAACCATCTGATGAACTACAAGAAAGTCTAGGTAATAGGAACACTTAGAAGAACATTGTAAGTACAATAGTCAACAGGTACCGACAAAAATTCCAACCAAATGCACTCACCGAAACACACATATATACTAGATGTGTTCCATTTGTAGAACCGAGTGCACCTAACACCATTCATCAAAATTGCACGTACATAATATCTTCTACAATCATAATTGAAACCTTGATATCGTACTAACAACCATAAACATTCAACCCATACTGTCAACAACCAATCGATACTACCAAACAATCACCCAATACTGACAAACAACTGGTATGAAGGTTTTGACATCAATGACAACAATGCTAGCAACATTTCGATATGTCTAGCAAGTTGAAGGTTTAAGTGGTGGAAGTTGAAATTGATTAGTACATTGCTTCCTTAAAAGCATCCTTTTCTTTCGTACCTTGAAGTCATGGACATTTCACATACTTAAACCTCCTCTTTGCATTACAAATTCTTTGGTAATAATCTTAATCTCCATTATAATAAAAATAAATAGTACATTTAGGACTTACAAGAAAGAGCCCATAGAGGAGAGGAAGTCCAATGGTGTTTGTACTTGTAGTGTGACAAAAATCAATAAAGAGATACTTCAATTTTGTACATATGGAAGTATAAAAATAGTAGAGGCAAAGTCAAGTTGGGAAGCAAATGATGGGTTGGGAGAGGAATCATTTGCAATTTACACATAAGCTTGTTGAATGCAACAAGAGAAAAAAAAACTCAACCAACAGTTCTTGGCTTTACGCTCCATTGTTCCTTACAATCGCAAGGTGAGATTAATGGTTTGTTTTTACATAGTTTTCCATAATTTTCTCTTTAGTATTACTGCTTTTTCAGTAGCTTCACTTAGGTGGTGATATGACTGGCTTCATTTGCATTTTGATGATGATATGGTGTTATAAATTTTTGCTTAACTCTCAACGTAATTAGGACGAGGTTGATTATCTATAAAGAAATTTATAAATTTTAACGTTTAGAAGTTTTTTTGTAAAATATCCATGTCTCCTTTTTATGACACATATTAGCTCTCTTGTCTACCATATCAAACTCTCAACTTTGTAAAATACTCTTTTAATTTTATAAAATAATATAAAATTGTAAGTATGATTACCATCAATAGTAATATTAATATTCAACAACAATATTAATATGCATATCAACAAATTAATAGTGTTGCCATCAATACAAATATATAATTCATACCATCTAATGGTAGTATTAGCTTTAAACATGATAAGAATGTAGGTACTACTAGCTTTTATGCTTATATATATATATATATATATATATATATATATATGTATATATATATATATATATATATATATATATATATATATATATATATATATATATATATATATATATGTATATATATATATATATATATGTATATATATATATATATGTATATATATATATATATATATACATATATATATATATATATACATATATATATATATATATATATATATATATATATATATATATATATATATGTTAGAGATATCCTTCTCGGGGCACCTGTTACACCTTAGGGTGAATATGATTAAAAATAAGCGTGTTAAGAAGGATATCTCTCGTTGTGATAGTGCTATCAAGATTCAACTATGTAGTTTTTTGAGTCAAACTCATTGACCCATGTTTCATGAGAAGTGGTTTAGAAGAACCCATCTCTCATGAGAATGAATGGAACATTTAGCACTAATTGCATCTTGGTGACACTCACAAAGGTGAAGCAACGAGACTTCCTTGGAGGTCACCCGTCCTAGTACTACTCTAGCTCGAGCACACTTAACTATGAAGTTTCCTCCATGGGTAAGCCCACTCTGCTTGCAACCTCATTTGCAAAACCTTCAAAAAATGTTGTGTCTTATGAACCATTCATTAGAAAACCCCTTAAGCTCATTAATTGATAAGTAGGAGATATTTTCCAAAACAAGTCAAATAATGCTATTGCTATCAAGATTCAGCTGTGTAATTTTTTGAGTCAAACTCAATGACCCATATTTCATGAGTAGTGGTTCACAAGAACCCATCTCTCATGAGAATGAATGAAACATTTAGCACTCATTGCATCTAGGTGATGCTCACAAAGGTGTGTAATACCCCAAAAATGGGCTATAAGTTCATTAACCTCCTACATCGACAAATCGAATGAAATCGACATCAAAGTCCTAACCTAAGGCACATCTAACATCATCGAATCATAATTGATTATCTTAAATTCTACATCGGGGAATATTCCTAGTAATATTCCTAATTATCTTAATTATCTTTAATTTAATGATTATTTGGCGATAAATCACATTTATCATAAGTTTGATTAATTGAATATTTTCATATTTAATTAATTAGATTTAATATTTGCCACTTAATTGTGTAATTAAATTTAATTCTATCTATTATTAATTGTATTATTTAATTTTGACAATAAATCAAAATTCCTATCTTTAATTGATTAAATTCTTATTTAATTAATTAAAGCATGTTGTCATTATTTAATAATATAATTTTTAACAAAAGTTTGGTAAAATAGTTAATTAACCCATAAATTAATTATTTTATTTCAAAAATCAGTTGAGTTGAGGATAAATCACTTTATTTATTTATTTAATTCTTAATTATTATGCATATTCAAAAGAAACAGTTAAACTCCAAATCAGAAAATCAATGCAAGTTATTGACTTTTTTGGAACTCAACATCCTTTTGGAGTTCAAAAAGCTGATCTAAACTCTAATTTGAGTTAAAAAGTTGTTTTTGCATGTTTTTGCATATTTTTGAGAATTAACTATCTTTCATGATCAGATAACTCAAAAATCAAGATGAGTTAATTTGAGTGATTTATGGCTTTTCCCATGCACGTCCAAAGCCCTGGATTTCTATAAATTAAAGGCTTCAGCTCTTCACAAATCATCTCATATTTTGCACAATCACGTTGGAGAATTGGAATTGAAGAATCAAAGCTCTTGCGAATCGACATTTTTGTGAGATCAATCTTGTTTTTTTCATATTTCATATCATTGTTAGATTCATAGCATATCAATTTTCAATAGCATTCATAGCATATCAATTTCGTTTAGCATAGATTTCATATCAATTTATCATTCTTATCGCATCATAGAAAAATCCAAAAAAAAATAGCTTAATTGCATTTATTTCATATCCATCTTTTGCATTCAAATCCTTCATTTAGGTGTCGTCTAGGTCACTGATCTCGATTACAGTCTGAGAACATCAATCTCGCACCTATTAGAAGGCAGTAAATCGCTTGGTTAGTTTAGTTTTCAATTTTGCACGATTTCAATTTTTGCTAACCTCTAATGTTTTACTGAGTGTTGTGTCTACAGATCAAGTACAATTTTCACACACACATTTCTGGCACCCACCGTGGGGCCCTTAAACGGGTTTTCAATTCAATTCTTTCCATTTCTGTCTTTTTATCCTCGGGATCTGTGTAAAACTGCGATTTTTAATTTTGTCCGTACATCTGTCGTACGAGTTTCTAACAAATGTCGTATGGGAGCATACCCACTGTCGTATGATACTCTACCCACTGTTGTACGACAGTCTATCGAATCGTGACTCGTTTCATTTCATACCCACTGCCATTTGAGAGATAATCTATCGTATGGTAGCATACCCAGTATCGTACGAGTTTCTGGACTATCGTCTGAGAGAATACCCACTGTCGTACGAGTTTCCGTACCAATTTTGACTGTCATTTCATTTTTCAGAACAGAGTATCAGATTTGATTTTTATATTTCGGCTAACTGCTAATTTTGACAATTGAAATTCTCTGTTTTGATTGCTCTCTGCTGGTTTTGATTGGGAAAAGCGCAAGAATTGCTAAAAATCAAGTAAAATCTACTAAGCGCGTTGCGAGGATCACCAGGTATTCTCCTTCATCTAATAACATTTTGATTTGGGCTTAAAATAAATCTCTTATGTGTCTAGCTTGTGTGCGTCTTCTCATGCTTTTATTCTACACACTTGCATAATTTGATACTAGGTTGTGATCCCTTAAGGATTCATTAAGTAGTCTTAAGATACTTGTGATTGATCTTGATTGCTATCTTGGGTTATTGGACTCGCTAATCCGTCGGCCCCTCATTTCCGCCCCGTGGTTGCAATCTCAGCGCCATAAAGGGGAGGGGTCAACAGGACAGAAGCGTTAAATGTTCCACTTGGCAACCCTTTTGTGCTTTTAGGAACTCACTTGTTTTCTAAGTTGGGGACTCGTTTTTAGCTTGTGTGAGGTGTTAAGTGTTCCACTTTGTGGACTCATCTCATATTTGCTTTAAGCGTTAAGTGTTCCTCTTTCTACTTTTTGAATGCTTTTGGTAGATTTACTTTCGGAACATACATCTGTGCTCACATAGTAATTAGGCCCTATGAACACTATTCGTGATTCTTGAAAGATTGGATTCCCAGTGAAATCCTTCTTGACAATGGAATCCTTGTAGGTAGGGAGGATACTTAGTGCGTTTCACATTCAACTTGGTTAGTGCATCCTCTCTTATTGATCGACACATTCTCTCTCCGGAGAGGTTGATAGATCACGTAGGGTTGATATCACGAGCTTTGGTGAATCAAAATTGGTTAGTGTGTCTTCTCTTATTGATTGATACATTCTCTCCCCGGAGAGGTTGATAGATCACGTGGAGTTGATATCACAGACCTTGGTGGAACAAAACTTTGTCTTAGCGTGTCAGATTAATCTGCTTGTTTTGTTTGGGTTAAAAGTGAAGAGGTGTCAAAACCTTGAATCTAGAGCCAAGTCTCCTTGTGGTATACTATTGTGAGTCATCTTTAGAGAGGGTTAACCATAGCGGACAATCCCTTCACAGGGAAAAATGCATTGACGGAACCTCAAGCGGTAATAGCCATTTTCGCCGTGGTAGTGACAGCCGCTATATAAATGTCCTTGTGGAAGAAATCTCCACGAGTATGGTTCATTGTTGGGTTGTCAGATCTCCCTAGCAGCTCTTGAAGATTAAGTTCTCGGACTGTGTCAAAACCCTGGTGCGCCGGGATTGGAGTTCACCCCTTTGAATCATAAAAGTTGCAGAGTCAAACCATTACTAAAAACCCTAGAGAGGCCAATTTTTTTTTTTCACTTTCAGGTATATGTGCGTTATTGCAAAACTTTTCAGAACATACACAATTAGTACTCTCAGGGATTAGCACAATTTGGTCACTTGATTGTTCATGCGCAAGGTTGCTTTTGCCCTTGTTCATTGTTTTCAGACGTGCTTGGAATCACTTGCTTGCTGTTCTACGTGCTTATTTATCTACTTGGCTATTAAAAATGATCAAATCTGGTATAACCTTCAAAATTTGGACAGTACAATTTGCAAACAATCCAAAACTGAAAACCTTAAATTTTGCAAAAAATTGACGTAAAGTTCTTTCTGGAGTCAAAAGTCATTTCAAGAAGTCAAAAGTCGTATGACTTTTTGTCAAATGTCGTTTCAGTAAAGCCCATATGTCGTATGATTAAGAACCCAGTGTCGTACGAGTTTTCAAACCAGCAAAATTCAAGAAGCCAAAATTGTTAGCAACTGTCGTACGAGTTTTGTCAACTGTCGTTTCATATCTACCCAACTGTCGTACGAGTTTCGCAACTGTCATTTCCTTTATACCCAACTGTCGTACGAGTCTGCAGAGTGTCATTTGGAAAAATTTGAGAAAGTTGTCAGAAATTGTCAAATTGCAAGATATCCAATGTTTCCAGCCTAGATCCAGAATCTGTCAAAAATATCATTGTGTTAGGAACAGAGTAGTAGCTATTGAGCATTCTACCATTTTCTGAGTTTGATCTTTTGAATCTGATCTAGTCTTCTATTTGATCAATTTGAGTCCTTTTTATCTCGTGTCAAAACCTTGTCATAACTATCAATCTTCAATCAATCTTCAAAAACAAACTAAGTGTTGAGAACTCATGTCCGCTATCTTTTGGGCGATCTATCCCATACATCTAGGGCACAGTTTCCTTCACCCACATCTCATCAGATCTTCAAAACTATCATAATCTTGACAAGGTTGCGTCATCCGATTTTCTCGAATCAAATTGTTCTTCAGTTGTCTTCATCCTTTTCTTCTGTTTCATTCAAAGTTAATGGTGGAGACCAGAGCTTCTTCACACAAGAAATCAGAAGAAACATCTCAGCACTTACTTTTGACCAATACCCCGGGTCCAACTCTTGAACAACTCATCAAGTCAAGTATCTACGAAGACGACGGTCTCGGTAACTTTCGATTAAAAATTGGTTACATACCTCCTCTATCAACTCACAGAGGTAATCAACAAACTCCTCCTCAATCTATTCTAGGGAGCCCAAAGACTCCTACCATGTCTCAAGCAGGGACAAACCACGATTCTCTAGGAGGAGGATCCCAGGGACACCATTCTCAACATAATGCTGACCAAGAACCTACCCCCTCTAAAATCCATCGATGTCAAAATGATGATGAATTCAAGAGAATGATGAGCCATTTCTTGAAAGTGGATAGAGAGGCATACTTTTTACAATTATCCCAGGAAGGGGCTAAGCTTCCTCCCAACTTTAACGTTGATGATATAATCACACATGAGGAAGAAACTCCACTCACAGCTATGAAAAAATAGATGCACGCTTTACAAGTTGAATTTAACAATCTTAAGAAGGAGAAGGAACCCAAGGAGTTCTCCATGGAGGCCCTATGTCCTTTCCCGTTCGACAAAAACTTGTATATGCCACCATTCCCAAAAAGAGTGGAGATACCAAAGTATGACAAATATGACGGACACTCTGATCCTCAAGATCATGTCAAAGAGTTCTGTACGCAATCCATGGAACTCATGCATGAACCGACTTATCTAATGCATCTTTTTCCTAGATCCTTGGGAGGAGCATCCATTCAGTGGTTTTCAAGATTACCTTCTACGATCAAAACTTTTGAGGAATTGATTAAATTGTTTTATCAACAATATTCCTACAATATTCAACATCCGATTACCATGATCGATATCTGTAACCTCAAGCAATATCCAGGGGAATCATTCCTAACTTTTCTCAAGAGGTGGCGAAAGAAGTTTTCTTTATATGCTAGACCAATTCCCGAAATGGAGAAACTTGAAATCTTTATCAATAACCTTGTTCCAAAGCTCAACTATCCATTACAAATGCAAGATCATGTATCTTTTGATAAAATGGTGGATAATGCAATCAAGATTGAGAAAGTACTTGTCAAGAAAGGAGAAATCACACTTCAAAAGGACAAGTCTGAAGCGGGATCTAGCTCAAAAGATAAAAACAAGAGCTGGAATAGAAACAAAGGTATCGTCTCTAACGGTGTTGTTGACACTATCCACACCCCATCAAAGGCACCGGCCTACAATCTCACCCTTGCCACCAAATCCATTGAAGCTTCAGAGCAAAAATCTGCTGAACCATCTCCAAAGAAGCCATTCAAATGATGGGATAATAAATGAAAGTTTACTCCTCTGGGAGAATCTTTGGAATCTGCTCTAAGGACCGAGATAGCTGATAACATGATCTCTTTACCACCAATCCAAAAACCTGATCCGGATCCAAAACCATATTGGTGGAAAGATAATGAATTCTGTGCTTTCCATTGGACTAAAGGCCACAGAACTAATGGATGCTTCCATTTGAAACATACCATTCAAGACTTGATAGATCAAGGGGACATCACAATCGATAATCCTACCAGCAATAATGATCACACAGCATTTACAGAACCTTTTCCACAACATGGCAAGGGAGTTTCCACTTCTCAGCCTAACATGGGGGCAAAAGTCAACTATGCCTACCCTGGAAATGATGCTGTCATCAATATGGTGGAACCATGCCTCTCTGAGAGCTGTAATGTCATCACGATTGTACGATGAGATAGAAATCATTCCTTAGCTAATGCAGTTACCAGATCACAAGCTCAGATGCATCTAAAAGGACAAACACCAAATTCATCTGATGTCCCTAAGATACCTTTCAATCTCACATCTGCTTCTAAACAGAAGGTTGCCTCGAAATCTTCCAATCCAAAGGATACCAGACCTACATCTTACAGCATCGTACAACAACTCCAGCATACCAATGCCAAAATCTCTATGTTTGAGTTACTTCGAATATCTCTAGCTCACAGAGATATCCTAGACAAAGCTTTGCTTGGCTCTAATGTTCCTGATGATCTAGATCTAGACAGGTTCCAGACTATGGTTGGTCATCTAACATCTCCGCAATATATCTCCTTTTCAGAAGAGGATGACAACTCCCTAAGTCACCCACATAATCAGCCCTTGCACATAGAAGTCTTGATCCAGAACCGTCGAGTCAAACGTGTGTTGATAGATGGGGGCGCAGGCCTCAACATTTGTTCTTACAACTTATTCACACAGTTGGGATTCTCAGAGATGGCTATTGATTCTCGAAAGAAGATCACCATAAAAGCCTATGATGAACAAGAAAGAGCTTCTAAAGGCACCATTGTCTTGCCCATCCGGGTGGGTCCAGTCATCAAAGATACCACATGTCAGGTGCTCGATCTACCATTGGCTTACAATATCCTTCTAGGGAGACCCTAGATACATGAAATGCAAGCTATTCCTTCGACATACCATCAATGCTTGAAATTTCCCTATGAAGGAGTGGAGGTTACTATCCCAGCTGATTTGAGTACAACTTGCAATACATTGAAGGAAAGTGCCGATAAACTTGTTCCCAATAACAGAGAATCTTCCATCAAGCAACAAAATGTGGCTTCCACATCTAAGATGGACGACATTGCTAAAGAGATCAATATCAAAGAAAATGGGATGGGAGAATACACTATAGAGCCAGTCTTGTCTCTGACATCTCTCCCAATCTCACCTAAGTCGTATGGCCAATCCTTGAAGCGGTCTAAATCAGAACCTAAGGAACCTATAAAAAGCATACAAAAGACATTTTGTGGTGGAGCAAGTATCCAAACAAGAATTTGAAGAGGATGAAGCTGTGCTGGCATGGCTATATAAAGAGAATTCTGAATCTAAAATTGTTCAACCTAGTGAATCTATAGAATCTACGGTCCCTTCTAATTCATATGGTCCAGGAAACAAATTGATAGCCAAGATGGGATATTCCGGTCAAGGACCTCTAGGAATTAGGGGAAAGGGTCTTGTGACCCCCATTTCACATATTGGTCGAGCCAAAAAAGATACTGGTGGCATAGGGTTTAAGAAGAAACCCTATCATCTCAAAAGTGGTTGTTCTCATGTCATAGAACAAATTGCACCAGGAGAACCCCTTCTTAAGAAAGAAGAAACAAAACCCTTGGATGATGATTCAGATAGCTCTGAGCTTATCCCCTATGAAAAATTGCCTAAAGAGATCAAAGATCTTCTTGATGATACAGATGATCCTATCAGAAGAATTAATGTAGTAGAAACACAAGAACCTACTGTAGCGCAAGAGATGGTTGTACCACAAGAACCAGCCAATCTCGAAGGCAATCAAACTGATCAAGAAGCGGGGGGTAGTTATTCTGACACTGATTCCCATGAATATGAATTCAAGTCAGAGACTGAGGGTAATCCTTCTTGGGGTATTCATCCTGATTTCACGTATTTTCTAAGATTTCCTGGAGATTTTGAATCAAAAGATGAGTCAAATGATTATGAATGGGGTGCCATTCTAGAAGAAGATGAGCTTATAACAGAGAAATCTATTGATGTTATTCACCAATATGTCTCTCAACCCAACGTAAGTCTAGAGCGAAATAATGAACTTAACGTGTCTGATCCACCTATGGCTGAAGAGGACTCCCATGATGACATTGAGCCTATTCACGAATTGAACATTTTGAGCTATAATATCACCTTTGAACTTGAGCGTCAGGTTAGGACCAATGATGACATGTCCACATCCGTGAACACCATATCCCAAGCCTTTCCCGCTTTGACTATCCAACGCCATGATCTTATCGACCAAACTTCCACAAACCCAAACCATGGTATGTATACCTTCCCAACTAACTATGCCCTTGCCTGCTACCTCAATGCAGTTGAGCCTATGAGTACTTCCATCAGTGAACCAAGCATCAACATAACCGAGTCGGACATCAAATATCTTAGTCAGAAAAACAAGAGTAAAAAGAAAAAGAAAAAGAGTTCTGAGGGTGAAAACCACTTTGTGGCAGTCTCAGAACCGACAAAAGTAAAAAGAAAAGATGTATCTGAAGGTGAAAACCTCTCTGAGGCACCTAAGGATGAGATATTTGATGTCCTTCTGAGTCATTTACAGGATAGATCTCCAGTTCTGATTGAGCCAACTCAATCCATCAATTTGGGTACAATAGAGGAACCACAATTGGTACATGTAGCACAATCTCTATCAGACGAAGAGAAACAAAACTTCACTACCTTCTTATCAGAGAAAAAGATCAACTTTGCATGGAAATATTCAGATATGCCAGGATTGGATCCCAATCTCATTATGCACCATCTATCTATTGCTCCCGGAGTAAAACCAATCAAACAAAAATTGAGAAAGATGCATCCTCATGTTGCACTCTTAGTCAAAGCAGAACTAGAAAAACTCCTAAAAGTTGGATTCATCCGTGTCATAGACTATGCTGAGTGGATTTCCAACATTGTACCTGTTTCAAAACTAGATGGTTCAATCAGAGTGTGCACGGACTTTAGAGATGTGAACAGAGCATGCCCTAAGGATGACTTTCCACTACCTAACATTGATATGATAGTGGACATGACTGCGGGCTATGAAATGTATTCCTTAATGGATGGCTTTTCTGGATACAACCAAATCAAAATTGCTCCAGAAGATCAAGAGAAAACAGCTTTCACATGTGTGTGGGGAACTTTCTGTTGGAATGTTATGCCATTCGGACTCAAAAATGCTGGAGCTACATATCAAAGAGCAATGACATCTATTTTTCATGATATGATGCATAGAACAATGGAGGATTACGTAGATGATACCTTGGCAAAATCCATGATTAGAACTGAACATCTAACAGACTTGAGCATGATCCTCGACAGAATGGAAAAATTTAGTCTTAGACTAAATCCTAAAAAGTGTGCTTTTGGCGTCACTTCTGGAAAGCTCCTAGAATACATCGTCTCCAAGAAAGGCATTGAAGTTGATCCAGCTAAGGTCAAGGCTATAATAGAGATGCAACCTCCCACAAATATCAGTCAAATGAGGACGTTGCAAGGCAAAGTTCAATCTATCAGAAGATTCATATCACAGCTAGCGGACATCTCACAGCCTTTTACAAAAACATTGCATAAAGGTGTGACCTTTGCATGGAATGAAGAATGCAAGAACAACTTTAAACATATCAAGAAGTATCTATCAAATCCGCCTATATTGATGCCTCCTATTCATGGGAAGCCATTAATATTATATGTCTCCGCAACAGATACATCACTGGGGGCATTATTAGCACAGCATGATGAGAACAAGAAAGAAAGAGCCATCTACTATATCAGCCGAACTTTAGTGGCCTATGAGAAGAACTACTCAATGATCGAGAAGGCATGTCTAGCTGTGATCTTTGCATCACAAAAATTGAGACACTACATGTTAGCTCATACCACTCATTTGGTAGCTAAAATTGATCCACTGAAATATCTCCTAAGCAAAGCTGCCCTCACAGGTAGACTAGCTAAATGGGTCATGCTCTTGAGTGAATTTGACATTGAATATGTTGAAAGAAAAGCTATCAAAGGACAGGTCATCGCTGATCAATTAGCTGAAGCACCACTGTTTGATGATACACCCATGCAAATGGAATTTCCCGATTCCTCTATCATGCACCTCTCTTCTAGAGCATGGCAGTTATTCTTTGATGGCTCCTACACACAGAATGGATCCGGACCAGGCATATTGTTCATTACTCCTCAAGGATACTCGATACCCAAAGCATTCAGATTAAAGTTTCCTTGCACGAATAATATTGCTGAATATGAGGCATTTCTCAATGGTATGAAAATGGCAATACAGTGGAGAGTTACAGAGATGCACATTCATGGAGACTCACAACTGGTCATCCACCAGGTCAATGATGTGTACCAAACCAAAGATGAAAAGCTCATTCCTTACAAGAGAATGGTCGATGATTTAAAGAAATACTTCATCTCTATCACATTTGAGCAAATACCCAGAACAGAGAATAAGGCTGCTGATGCAATGGCAACATTATCTACTCTTTTACAATAGCCTGAACATGAACTACGCTACGAGTTCTTGGTGGAAGCCCTATCCTATCCTGCATATGACTCCCCTGAAACCCGCATGATCTGCACTGTTGTAGGTTATGACTCATCTCGCTACAAAAATTTGTTCTCCTATCTCCATGACCAAATCATCCCTGACTCCTTTAACCGTTTTGAGAAACGAAACCTTATCCGATCCACATCCCGATATGTCATCATTGGTAATGATCTGTACAAACGAGGTCTAGATGGTACACTGCTTAGATGTTTAGAACGGGAAGAGTCTCAACGTGCATTAGAGGAAGTCCACGAGGGTATATGTGGGTCACACTCGAATGGGTTAACGTTAGCTCGAAAACTTATTAGGGCTGGGTATTATTGGCCTGAAATGGAAAAAGAAGCTATTAAATTTGCTAAAAACTGTCGACAGTGTCAAGTACATGGCAACTTGATTCATGCTCCAGGGAGAGATTTGATTCCCTTTACTACACAATGGCCTTTTCAACAATGGGCATTTGATCTCATAGGTGCTATCCATCCGCACTCTTCTAATGGACATACCCATATAATCACAGCTACAGATTATTTTACAAAATGGGTAGAAGCAGTTCCTCTAACACAAGCAACGGGGAAACAGATCTCTATGTTCATCCTGAACTACATCATTTGCAGATATGGGATCCCTCACTCTATAATCACAGATAACGGGGGACAATTCAAAAACAAGGACCTAGATGACTTATGTGCCAAGTTCAAAATTACTCAACATTAGTCATCTATCTACTATCCTCAAGGGAACGGACAAGCTGAGGCTTCAAACAAAAATCTCCTAAAGATCTTGCACAGAACAGTGAATAAAACAGGAAGAGACTGGCATCTGATGATCAATCCAGCTCTCTGGGCATACAGAACTAGTATCAGAACACCTACAGGGGCTACACCTTTCGCTTTAGTTTATGGGTCTGAAGCGGTACTGCCTATTGAGGTTGAAATCCCATCACTCAGAATCAAAATGCATGGACTTGTCACTGATGAAGACTACAGAGTGTCGAGGTTACAAGAACTTGAATTACTAGATGAACACAGGCAAGCAGCGTATGATCATCTCAGAGTGTATCAGAAAAGAATGTCTAGAGGCTACAACAAGAAAGTCAGACATAGAGAATTTCAGGTTGGCGATCTAGTGTTGAGAGAAAATCCTAAAAATCAATCACATCGAGAACGCAAGGGGAAGTTCGAACCCAACTGGCTGGGTCCCTTTGTAATCACTGCTACTTTTGGCTCTGGTGCCTATAAACTCTCAACAACTGAAGGAGAACAGCTCCGAGAACCAATCAACGTTCTCCATATGAAGAAATTCTACGCTTAAGGCATTCAGTGCTTGGTAAAATATCTTGAAAAATCTTAAAAATCAGAAAAAGTCCTGAAAAAATGAACATCTTGGTGAAAACCTAGCAATAGGTGCCTTGATGATTCACAAAAAAATAAAAAAATATCAAAAGTACAAAAAAATTGAAAAAATGAAAAATACAAAAAAATGAAAAAAGAAAAAAAAAAGTGCCTTGGTGAAAACCTGGAAACAGGTGCCTTGGTAGCAAAAATAGAATCTCTACCAAGATGGTGAAAACTTGGCAAACAGGCGCCACTTGTTCCAAAATGCTCCATCTATCAGCACAATCTTGGTCTTTCCCAGCTTTCAGTCTTGCTTTAGTTTGTACATATCTCCTGGTTTGTTTCTGCATATCCTAGTTTTCAATAAGTCAGTCTGTACACCAATCAGCTCAAGCGTCTGTATCCTATCAATGTTCAAATTTGGGGGCAATCAATGTCATATCCTATGGCCTCCAATGTATCTTAGACGTGTCATATCCACTCAGAGTCCTTTGAAGCTTCAAGTTGAGTCAGTCAGTCTGTCTCGTCTCCAGAAAGGATTTTTGCATCAACAACAATCAAACATCAAAACTCAACTGAAAACAATCTGTGCTTTTCATGCTTTTATCTCCTTGTAGGCTTACTGATTCGCATTGAGATTTTTGCATATTGTGTCCCTTCGAGCTCTTCGATGACGTCCTTTATAGGATTTAGAGAGTGATGACTGGGGGCATAATCTTTTCTTTGTCTTCTGCTTATATGTGAAAATCTAACATCTTTGGAAATTCTGGATTGAAATGGTGTCCGACTGTAAGAGCCTCTATCTCGAATTGGATGGCCATGCGTACCTCGACCATTGATACCCAGAAAATTCAAGGAAGTTTGATCTAACTATTATCTTTTTGAGTAAGTTCTTTCTCCTACTGTGAAACGCAATCTTGCCTAAGGATGTGAACGATAAAGGGTCACTACGGGTAATTCACACTGGATTTAGAATGATCTTTTGACTGTTTGATGTGTTTGCAACGCAAGGCGTACTCAGGTCATCACAACATTTATGTTTTGATGCTTGTACAAATTGTTATATCAAAATGGACATGATATTCAGGTCATCCTGGCGCTTGTGCCTTGGTGCTTATATCTAATCCGACATTTCGAAAACAAAATCAATATTCATATATCCATGATTGTTTGACCAGTGGGTGTTGTATTGATTCTTGCGCATACAAATCGATATTCATATGTCTATGGTTTCATGGCTAGTGGGCATTGTATTGATTTATCCGGTTACCTAAAAGTTCAATGATGATAACAAATCGACATATGATCAGTGACTAGGTCCTAGGTCTTAGGTTGCATTTTATTTTGCATGTCTCTTTGCATTTTGCATGTTTGCAAGATCTCACAATGACTAAACGAACTTCAAATCTTAAATGGTTCTTCAATCACATCTTCAAATCTAACAAGAGCTGAACCTAACTCGAAGGTCTCTTAACGGAATCGCAAGCAATAATCCTCCTGGGTCCACCATCTTTTTGACATAAGACTGAGTACTTGTCTTCATCAACCTGCAAAACATATCATGTGTATCGTTGCATTTACATATCATATCATAAACATTTATTGCATTACATTTACATCCATTGCATAAACATACATATTTCCATAATCACTACATCTACATAACATTCATACATATGAAAGAAATTGTCGAATTGCATTGATCCATACATACATTCTACACTACTCATAGCATTCACATCACATGATATCATCATACGTAACAACAATGATAAGTACACATGATGTCACAACCAAAAATATCGATCTCATCTATATATCAAAAATCTCAAATAGTCAGGGGTGCACTACTGGCACAGGGTACAAATAAATAAGCTCCATAGAGCTATCAGACACAACGATGTATCAGTAAGAAAGTAACAAAAGATCAAGAGAAGTCAACTGTCAGCATGCTCCTCTGCATCTGGTGGAGGAGGAGGAGGTGCATCTGGTATCACCTCCGCTCTCGGTGCCCTAGCTCCCTCTGATGCTGCCATATACTGAGAATAGGTCGGCACTCTCTGTGCAGTAGGGACTACTGCATAGTACGCAGATACATAATATGAGGCCCGCGCTGTCTGATGAATCACCTCTGCCTTTAATCTCTGTATCTCGGCGCGCTGCTCTGTACACTATCTATCTGCCTCTAGATGCCTCTCCTCTAATCTGGCCTGCTCTATCTTCAGGTCTCGGACCTGAACTGTAAGCCGTCTGATAATCTCAACCGAAGTAAGAGGAACCTCAGGCTCTGCATCAGCTGCTGGCATATCTGTGTCCTGTGCTGGCTGTGCTGCATGTGCAGGAATACTCATCCTGTGCACCTTACGGCGTCTAACCTCAGCACCCAAATCAAATGTGTCATCCACACTGGTCCCACCTGGAAACTGCTCAGCTCCTAGAACATCATCTACAGATCCTACTCCACCCAGTGTGCCACTCTCACCTCGGCTCCGTCTCTGTGTGTCGGAAGATGTGCCCGCTGTAGATGTAGGAGGACGTGGAGGCCTCGCATGTCCTGGTGCTCTCTGTAAAGGAGTCATAGCTCTTTGTCTCGGAGGAGTAGGCTGTACCACCTGTGGTCTCGGTCCTGCTCTCATAGGAGCCCCTGTAACATCCATCGCCTCCTCCATGGAGGGTATCAGCTCTGTCGGATCAGAGAATCGGTGTACCCGGTGATCAGCAAGCCATGCCACATATGCATCTGTCACCCCGGCATCAACAACCTGTGGAAGGTAGTCCCAATCCCTACCAATAATCCGGCTATACTCCTCAGCACATACAGAATAACTCAGCCGTGGTGCCCATCCGAGCCCTATCTCATGCACAATGTGGGCATAAGCAGTATAATCTTGTGGGACACCCTGAATGCGTCCATACTGACGCCAGACTTTGGTAATCAAAAATCTCTCCAAGACGGTGGAGGTCCGTCCTATCAATATCCTGCTCTGAAAAACAAATGACAACTGCTCTCTCGCAGTAGGCCAGGCCTCTATCTGTACATATGGTCTCCAGATCACAAAGGTCATGTCATCCAAGCATCGGCGGAAATACTCGGTGTGACCCATGCGAACCTGAGTAACATAGCCAGCATACGTATATATAATCGGCTCTTGTGGCTGTCGCTGACTCTGAAACACTGGTCTCAAAACTGGGATATGCTCCCAAGCCCATATCTGCAGTACCACCGCTCCTGAAGCAAATGTCTTGCAGTCCTGATACACGACCTCGTGCATCTCAGAATACAAGTGCGCCAATAGACACTGACCCCAGGCAAGCTCAGTCGGTGTAGCCATCAAGAGTGCTACCATAGGTGCCCATCCCATCAAGAAGCTGTTCTTCTGACGGCCAAGCATAATCAACTCTCCGATCATCCCCGCTATGATACACTCTAGACGATGTGTCTGACCATATCTCTACACTAGTGTCTCCCAAGATATAGACCCAGTCAGCTGTGTCTCATCACCGAATAGTCGTCTGAACGCATGCAGTCCCCTCGATCCTCCACTAACATACTCGAGACGTCGCGGAGCATGGAACGGAATGCAAAGAATCCTATAAACATCCTCAGGGGTCACAGTGATCTCCCCAGTCGGAAGGTGGAAAGTCTGGGTCTCAGAGTGAAATCTCTCAATCAGGGCAGTCAATAAACCATGATTTACCCTAATATCGGGTAAATGAATCAGGTACTCAAATCCACAGGCAGCGAGATGAACCCTCATCGGGTCTGGCAAGGCAACACATAATCTCTGGGTGGCCGGATACGAATGGCGAACATGTACGTCAGGATATGTAACCTAAATCATAATGCAACAGGGTGTTTTGTCAGAAATTCAGTTCGAAATAAGGCCAAAATATTAGAATAACACAGTTTTCGAAGTTTCAGAAGGTAGGGCAAAGTGTCCGCAATCAGGCAAAAAGATTAGAAAAGTTTCATTTTTGACCTAAAACTGAGTTTTTCACATGCTGTTTTTCAAACGACATTCCAGACTGGCATGAAATGTCGTACGACATTCCACAACATACCAAATGACATTTTATAGTCGTACGACATCGCACTTTGATTCATACGAGTTTCAAGGGACCCGACGAAATGTCGTACGACACAAGGGTCCCTATCATACGACACTTGGGCATGCACGAAACGACATTCTACATTCAAATGAAATGTCGTACGAGTCTGGATTGGGACTCGTACGAGTTTCTACAGATGCGAAAATTAAAAACTAAAAACGCGTATGAAAAAAATTAAACATGCTATAGAACATCAAAAACATGCATTTTCAGGGGGAATAGAGGTCCACCTACCGGATGTCCATACTGTCGAGGTCTGTCATGTCTCCGGCTGCGCTCAAAACGGTGCAAACTCACAGGTACCTTCAGTTCTCGCTGGTCTGCCATTTTCTCGCTCAGAGGGCTCCACAGAATCTCTAAAATCAAAGGGTTGAAATGAATTGAAAATAACTGTTCCGGCGTTTATATAGCTTTTGACCTAATTTTTAAAAGTGCTCCGTTTTCCATGAAAATTGCACCCCTGGCTAATTTCGACGTTCTGAATTCATTTTCGGGATCAAAATTGAAATCTGAGATCGTTTATTATGTCAAAATCGCGATTTAAAATTTTTGGACCCAGGACGGTCTACTGCTTGCATCATCAACCTTCAATCATCACAAAAATCTAGCACTCAACTTAACTGATTATCTTTCATCAAACTATCAAAATTTCAACTTGGTCAACCATGGTCAACTCATGGTCAAACCTAGTCAAACTTGGTCTTTTGGGACCTTCCAACGATGCAGAATGTGTTCTTGAATGTGTTTCACCACACTTCTCAAATCAATTAGCATGCTTCTGAACTATCAACGCTGACTTTTCTTGTCAGATTTCAATTTTAATCCCGAAGGGGGCATGGTATTGCACATCATTCAAAGTCTGTAAATCAAATTCTATCAATCAAATCTATCAATATCTTTCATCAGTGATCAAGACAAACAATCACGTCTAGTTACTGATTCATCAAAAGTCCTCATCGCTCGGGGCAAATCTATCATCACTTGGGGCATATCAGATTCATCGATCAATATCAATCTGGTATTCTCCTAATCTTGTAAACTGTATCAGTTTTTGCAACCATCAGATCATAGTGTTCTTTCCTTGGTTCTTCGACAACTGAAGGATTCGGATGTGATACTTGCTAGTTCTGCTAAGACAATCGAGTCTAGAACGGGTCACTCACTTCTTATCAATCCTAAGGTTCAGAATCAGACATTTTGACACTTTTTCGCAATCATAGGTTCATTTGCTGCTACAGTGAACATTATCTTTGGTCATTCAGGACCTCCTATCCTAATATCTTTCAATCAGTTTCTATCTTGAGATCGGTTTATCTTTTGAATCAGTTTCATATCTTTATCAAACACAAACTATCTTTGAACCACTACGCTTCGCATAGTAATTCAAAGAGGGGCAAAATGTAATACCCCAAAAATAGGCTGTAAGTTCATTAACCTCCTACATCGACAAATCGAATGAAATCGACATCAAAGTCCTAACCTAAGGCACATCTAACATCATCGAATCATAATTGATTATCTTAAATTCTGCATCGGGAAATATTCCTAGTAATATTCCTAATTATCTTAATTATCTTTAATTTAATGATTATTTGGCGATAAATCACATTTATCATAAGTTTGATTAATTGAATATTTTCATATTTAATTAATTAGATTTAATATTTGCCACTTAATTGTGTAATTAACTTTAATTCTATCTATTATTAATTATATTATTTAATTTTGACAATAAATCAAAATTCCTATCTTTAATTGATTAAATTCTTATTTAATTAATTAAAGCATGTTGTCATTATTTAATAATATAATTTTTAATAAAAGTTTGGTAAAATAGTTAATTAACCCATAAATTAATTATTTTATTTCAAAAATCAGTTGAGTTGAGGATAAATCACTTTATTTATTTATTTAATTCTTAATTATTATGCATATTCAAAAGAAACAGTTAAACTCCAAATCAGAAAATCAATGCAAGTTATTGACTTTTTTGGAGCTCAACATCCTTTTGGAGTTCAAAAAGCTGATCTAAACTCTAATTTGAGTTAAAAAGCTGTTTTTGCATGTTTTTGAGAATTAACTATCTTTCATGATCAGATAACTCAAAAATCAAGATGAGTTAATTTGAGTGATTTATGGCTTTTCCCATGCACCTCCAAAGCCCTGGATTTCTATAAATTAAAGGCTTCAGCTCTTCACAAATCATCTCATATTTTGCACAATCACGCTGGAGAATTGGAATTGAAGAATCAAAGCTCTTGCGAATCGACATTTTTGTGAGATCAATCTTGTTTTTTTCATATTTCATATCATTGTTAGATTCATATCATATCAATTTTCAATAGCATTCATAGCATATCAATTTCGTTTAGCATAGATTTCATATCAATTTATCATTCTTATTGCATCATAGAAAAATCCAAAAAAAAATAGCTTAATTGCATTTATTTCATATCCATCTTTTGCATTCAAATCTTTCATTTAGGTGTCGTCTAGGTCACTGATCTCGATTACAGTCTGAGAACATTAATCTCGCACCTATTAGAAAGCAGTAAATCGCTTGGTTAGTTTAGTTTTCAATTTTGCACGATTTCGATTTTTGCTAACCTCTAATGTTTTACTGAGTGTTGTGTCTACAGATCAGATACAATTTTCACACACACAAGGTGAAGCACCGAGACTTCCCAAGATGTCACCCATCCGAGTACTACTCCAGCTTGGGCATTGAGACTTCTAGAGAGGTCACCCAACCTAGTACTACTCTAACTTGAGCACACTTAACTACGAAGTTTCCTTCATGATTAAGCCCACTTTGCTTGCAACTCTTTTTGCAAAATTTTCAACAAGTGTTGTATCTTGTGAACTATTCATTAGAAAGTCCTTTAAACTCATCAATTGAGATGAAACTCCATAATTAAGCACAATCGAGCTGGAGTAGTATGGAGTGGGTGGCCTCCCGAAAAATCCTAGTGCTTCAAGTGTGTGAACATCACCTAGATGCAATGAGTGTTAAGTTACATTCATTCTCATAAAGGTAATCCAAATTACTATCCCACCTTCACTCCTAGTTCTGTAAACCAAAAAATCCAATGTAGACATTTGTAAACGTGTCCGATTTCACTCTTTCCTAGAAAATCAGGAGAATCATTGCAAGGCCGATTTTCTTGATTTTCTTAATAAGAAAAGACGCGTTGAAGTAGTTCAATCGTACGCGCTTTCGTGTGTGATGGGACAACAAGGCAGAGATTAAAATCATTTAAAATGTATTGGACGGTGGTGATGGGACAACAAGCCTTTCCTCGAAGTTGCCTCCACTCACTGTACTCGGACTCTTCTCTGCCTTCACTCCTTCGCTCTCTTTCCTCGAAAGTCTCTGCACTGTACTTCTTTCACTCTTTCCGTCTTTCTCAATACATTATAAACAGGACTCTCTGCATTCAGTGCATCGCCATATTCACTGGATTTAATCACTTGCCCCCTTATTGTGCGTCGAAGCTTTTTCCCCAAATCTCCCGCACTTGTCTAAGTATGTCTTCCTCATCTTCCTCCTCTGTCACGCCTGCCCAACTCATTGATCAAATTCTCAACACAAACACAGACAAGCCAGACTTAATCGATCTTTCTCAATTTGTCAAGCAAATCGATCTTCTGTTCGCTCATTACCACGATCAGCTGGTACAGAGCGTGCCCTTTATACGTTTCATTTGAGTTTTTCATATATTGTTTCTAAACATTATCATCCATGTAATATTTGCAGAGAAAGAAGATTCCCATCCGAGAGAAGTTGGGTGAGCTGCCTTCTGCATCAGAGGCCTCTAATTTTGCAGAGCAGGTCTCGACAAATGTGAAACAGATTGCCAATCAGGTACACAAAGCATCTTATAAGTATTTCCTTACTATTTGCAACTATTTTCGCTTTGTTGTTGTTGCCAATACTTAGGATGAATTTTACAAGGGGAAATCTTTACGAACAGTTATACTAACTTATTAATACGGAGGCGACGCTCTTGTTTTCTTCTTTCACGCGAAACCCTCTTTCCCGTCTACGACCCCCACAATCACACCCCCACCCACGGCTTACCCCATTAGTAGTATAAGATCGCAGGGGAAAAAATACATGAAATGACGATTTAATAAGAGAAATATAAATGGATACACACTATTTGTAGTATCGCAGGAATTAAAGATAGTAGGTTCTATGATCTTATTATTATGCTTATGGGTGAGATTGTGTGAGTTTTCACAACACAATCTCACTCACATCACAGCAGTATGGCACAAATTGTCAACACTAGTAAACAATTAAAAAAAAAGTTTCTAAATTATATACTAAGGGAAAAGATTCAATTACCGAGAGGTGGTTCGGTAACTGTTATAGTTTTTGTCATAGATACTCCCAATTACTGCTTTTAAAAGAGCCCAAAAAATGAAAACACATGTATTAATAGCCGATCACACATGTACTAATAGTCAATCATTTTTAAGTTGTTTTGGTTGGTGATTGACCCATTTGTGCACAACTATTGGAACATTTCATAAAGACAAATGAGACATTTAGTCACAAGTACAACATTTTTTGAGTGAGCGACTATTGGTGTATGAACATAGTGGGTATCAGGTGAGTGTTTTGAAATGGTACTTTTAGAATACTTTGTGTTCCACAATCCTTATAGAGAGATCCATGAATGCCCAAAAGTTGAAACCTTAGCTTTAAACATTTTACTCACCTACATAGGTACACCGAAAAAATTGACAAAATTTGACTTACAGTTTAGGAGTTCTAGGTGCATGAAGTTATCCCGGGTGGCTAGTGTTTTCCCTTAGATTTTGACAATTTTTTTATTTTGTTTTATATGCGACATAATTATTTAAAAATAGATTTTTTGACTTTTGAGTATTAACAAAATTCCTTGTAGAATTTGTTAAGCATTTAAGGGTCAAAAAGGTGGGCATTCCAAAGTGTTGTCTGAATGCCCTAGTAATTTTGCACTCAAAATTCCACAAATGTTCTAGTATTTGTTGTGCACAAATATCCTGGTATGGGTGCATGAATTGACCAATTTATGAACTAAGAAAGCCAAAAAATGATCAATTATTGTTAAACAATGATAAACAGTTGGTTATTATTTTTTTTGCTCGTTTAAAATTACCAATGGGGGGTTGTTTGCTCAATAAGCACATAGCTAGTAGAACGTGCTCGTCTAGTGGTGCTCCTCCCCTATAATGGATTACTCTAATTTGGTGCTCTCCAAAATTTGTCTTAGATATTTTAAAATTATTTTGAATTTTGCACAATTACTTACTTGTCAAGTGTCCCACTTAAAAAAAATGGTTCCAAGTCCACATGGTCAAATATGATGCCACATCACGTGCCTTTTTGGCCAAGGTGTCAAAATGGCTCTTAAAAAAATAAAACTCATGGTTATGCACTAAGTCATGTTTATTGGTGCGTTGATGTAGCATTACATAATTGGTTGTTATTACAATTATATTGGAATCTTTTTGGAGATAAGTATTGTGTAAGGACCTCCATAATTTCTAATTAACAAAATTCATATAATTTATAAAAATACACATAATCAAGTTTTGCTTAATGCCACATGTTCAAATATAACAAATCATAAACTAGAAATTACAATTGACATATGGATTTAGTACATAAGCCAATAACTATGCAAAACATAAGGAATCATATTTATTTATAATAGACAACAAGGTCAAATACAATCAATACATAAAGATCAAATTATGATGACCACCCTGATAGAAATTCCTAACATTTGTCTCTCTTAAGCACGTATTGGGCATGAACATTGCCAGAGTGCATATTTGCCCTACCATGAAGTAGTTACACATCCCAACCCTGTATTACTTTTTAAATTAAAAGATCTAAACATTTACTTTCAATATTGCACTAGATATATGTCTTTCTATATTCCAAGGCCAGCATTCAATTTTTTGGCCAACTAGACTTAAGTCTATAAATGGTTGAGGGATCTGAGATAAAATTATCAATAGAAAGTATTTAGAAGGAACTTGATTTAAATTGAATGCTAGCCTTGGAATATAGAAAGACATATATCTAGTATAATGAAAGTAAATGTTTAGATCTTCTAACTTAAAAGAGTAACATAGAAATTTAAACAAATAAATTTACTCATATATTTTTAATAGAAAATGCAACAAAAAAGCAACATTTTAAAAGAAAGTTAAGTAGTATCTTATCTCAATTTATTTTCAGTGCTACCCAAGCTTGGAATTTGACGGTCACCCATGCCTGTCATATGTTTTTTTAATGACGGTTTCTTCATTTTATTACCTTTCATTTACGTTTTAAAAAAAAATTGATTGTCAAAATTCATATAATACTTAATAATATTATATAATAAATCATATAGAGATTTTTATAAATGTGATAAAAAGAATATAAAATTAAAAAATAATTATAAATTAGTAATATACTAAAAAATCACAAATAAACTAAACAAGTTTCTAAAAATCATATATTCTAAATAAAAAGATTTTAAATTAATATGATTAGATAATAAGCAAAATAGAAACATATTTGTTACATATATTAAATGATAATCTAACAATTATTAATAAGTTTCTAAATTTATGTTTTTTATATCTTAAAATTTAGAAACATTCATATTTTATCATTTTAAAATATTGTAAATAAATTTATATTTTATCATTTATACTATAAAATAACATATATTTATATTATTAAATAAAATACGATATTACCTATAACAATTTTTAACGGTTTATAAATAAATTAAAATGTCATATTAATGGTTTTCTAAAAATTTAGCCTGTCAAGTCATACGGTTTAATAAAAATTTAAGTTGTCATATATGGTCAAAAAGTGGAAAAACGGCCATTACGACCATCAAATTCTAGGCCTAGTTCTACCCTTTCCGAGACAGGGACAGGGGGACAAGTTTCTAGGACGTAATTTTTTTTGCCATGTTTGGGAGTGTCAAGGGAGCAACTATATAAATATTGGAAAATTTTAAAATATATAGGAAAATTTTCATATATACGTTACATTCATATGAAAACATGGATAACGCATGTCATTTAAACATCATATCTAACCTTAACATACAACACTTCAATAGTCAAACTGAATACTCAATATGCATTCATAATTCAAAATTTATTATCAATATGCATGTAATATTAAAATAATAATATACGAAATTGAAATACACCCAAGAACATTATTTGGAATTCATTGTCAATAACAACAAGAACACTAACCCACCTTCCAAATTTAAGCGCAATATTATCATTTAAGTCTGATATAAATTATCGGTGTATATATTATAGGCATATCGTTATGTAACTGTTTTCAAATATAATCTTTTGCACGTTAGTGCATGTACATGAAATAACATTCTTATGAAATACTAACATGAATAACCTTGGAAACTGTGGTGGAGTTGATTGTCGCAAGTTTGACATTGACTCTATAAAGGGTTTCTACATATAGTGGATCAAGTATGTCTCCCCATGCTCTTCTTGTTCTAGACCACATTTACCAATGATCTAAATTGGGGTTACACTGTTACACCTCTAAAACCACACCTCTTTCTCATTGTATGTGGATTAATATTAATATGAACAAGTCTACTATATAGTTCCGATCACGATATAAGTCTGTTATAGCAAGTTGCCACTTTGACACAATCTCCAATATTCACCAAATCTTCCATAATGGATCCTAATCAACACAAAACCAACATAACACTGATGTATCACCACAAAATGACATAAAGATATATGTTCCAAGTCTATATTGCACTTTTAATACTTTCCCAAAACATTATAAACAATTTGCAATATGATTCTAAACATGTGACATGACTGTAACAACATTCTTAATTTCACAATTCTTAATGTAATCTTGCCAAATACTAATTAGAGGACCTCAAATAGTAGGAATTAACTACCAAACAATAATAAACATAATAGGGCAAACTTCGAAGGAGGGTTCCACTTTAATATTAAAAAAGGAGGAGTTTTATAAAAGAAAAATGTGTTTTTTTAGTGCAGATGTAGCCTATCTTATTGGGGGCACCTAACCGTCCTGGGAACTTCCAAGGTGTCCTACAGGCATCCCCACTGCCCCCAGGACGTACGACCGTCCCCCAAGTTTTGGGTGATGTCCTTGAGTTTTCAGGATGCCGCCTATCATTTTTTGAAAATCAAGGATGGGGTGGGGATGTCCCCCAATCGTCCCCTTGTCTTGGAAACATCCCCAATTCGAGAATACGACTTTTCAAGCCAGAGATGTGTCTCCGATAACATTTTTTTATTTTATATTGTGAAAAATAAATTAACACAAAAGTAAAAAGATAACGTATCAATAAAATCATACTATCTAATAAAACTTTTAGAAAAAATAATGATATATACAAAAACATTTTGAAAATCTAGATAATTCAATTGATAAAATGTTTATCAAACTTAATTCTTAATCACATCAAGAAAATATTCTTAGAGAAATTCCCTCCTAACCTACCTGATTGAGATCTTCATTACATGTTCTCCATATATTTTCCCCATCTCGTTCTTCCCCCTCACATAAATCTCTATGCTGAAAAAGAAAATTTTGTTCTCAAGATCTCCCCTCCTGTATAAAATAGTGTTGAAATGGTTTTTCACAAGGATATCCCCAAAAGTTTGCGAGTATCGAATGCAATGCCATGCCGTGAGCAGCTGAGGTAAAGACGAAGGCCATCTTTGATTTTTCCTTTCCTCAAGTCTATCTTACGTGGGGAAAAGGAAGGTTTCTTTTTCCGACTTTCCCGTTTTTAAATTTATAAATCTCAAAGTAAGATCTTACAATAAGATTCCTTAGCTTTAAAATTACTTTCCCTTATTAAGTTTCATTCTTTAAAAACCTTCTTTTCTTTAACAAAATCGATGCCTTTTTAATTTTATTAATTTTTCATATGAATAAGATATGATCATATAAAATTAGTTAAAATTATAAATATTAATTTTGAATTAGTTTTTTAAGTTTTGAAAATATAATTTCAATTAAATAACAAAATGTTTTCTAATAAAATATATAATATATTAATAAAGATCTCTATAATAATAATATATTATTTATATAAAAGTTTCTATTTTATTATTTTTAGAATTTAAAGAAAAATAAATAAATTAATTAATATAAATTATTTTGTAATTTATAAAATAGAGTTGTGATATATATTTACGTGATATTTTTTTTATTCTACTATTAAACTAATTATGTTCCACTTCCATCCCTAATATTAGACCTTGCTCTACTATTGACTACTCTCCCCTAGTCCAGATGATATAAATGTTTTTACTTATAAGGTTAGAAATATGCACCTCATTTCCAATGTAAACATAAAAAAATACTGCCTAAGCAAGATTTGAATCTTGCTAGTAACAACAAGAACACCATAACTTAATAGACTATGGCAATACATATATTTACACATTTTATTATATAAAACTAATTGTTTTTAAATATTATTACTTTAATAGTTAAAAGTTAATTTTAATTAATAAAAATAAGAGAACTTTTTATCATATTTTAATATAGATAAGGTATAAATTGTTATTTGACTATTTGATGATTGATTATATATGTTGATACTTAAAAAGTGTATGTACTTCTTTCTAGGGTTGATGCTAAGTAGTGATAGAGTTTTATGATGTCATCCTAAATCATGCTCCTAACCTAGAGCAAATCACCTTTATTAAATTGAGAAATTCATTTTTGTTGTTCTAGGTCATTTTTGCAATATGATCTTTGAACCTGCAAAATCAATCTCTTACTTGTAGACTCAATATTTCTATGTCAATTCAATCTACTTTTTTATATCTATAGATTATTGCTCACTAGAGGTATCTAGACAAGTTTAACATGAAACTAGATGGTAGCTCTAGATAAGTTGAAGTTTGGTGTGTAAAATTAATTTAACTTCATTAAATCTAGTGTTCCACCACCTATCAAGAACGGGGAATGGGGGGACAAAGGGCTTAAGTTTGGGTACAATGATGAGGGGGTAGTTGGGGGGGGAAGGGGGGGGGGGTGTTGTATATACTATATACTATACGTATAGTACTTGAAATAATAGTTATGAAAAGACGTATAAAAAGTAAAATAGAAAACCTGCAAATGCCAAATGCTAAATACTTGAACATTGAACAATAAACAATGAACATTGGATATCAAAATACAAATTACAAATTAGAATTCTAAATAAAATGTCAATGAACATTGGATATCAAAATACAAATTACAAATTAGAATTCTAAATAAAATGTCAATTTGATAAATGAAATTGTCGAATTGGCGAATGTAAGATTTCTATAATATAAAAAATATTATAAAGATGATTATGATGAGTAGCGTGACATCAAAACAAGTACAAAATGTCAAAATGTAGTGAAGATAGGTTGCAAGGCAAACTCCTTATTTGCAATGCCCTAAATAATTAACAAATATATTTTAACTTTGCGAAATTATAAAGGTAAATCTTTTATATATTGGTGAATATTAAAATCTTCATATTTTAACTCTCTAAAATATAACTTTTATGTACAATGAAAACAAGTATAAAAATATTTAAAATTAAACTTAAAAGTGAATAGTGATATTTGTATACTTAATCATCATAGCCAATTTGATATAAGATATTCACATTTTTAATTAAATAAAAGTACATTAAATAACAAAAGATTTATAAAAGTATATAGAATATATTGTTTATGTTTTTAAAGATTTAAAATAAATATCATAAATAAAAATATACTTTTTGAAATCGTATTAAAAAATTATTAAATCTTCCCATTTTAATCTTCATTATCAAAGATATTATCTCAAAGGATTGGGATAAATACTAAATTATTTGTGTGAGGGATATTAGTTTAATTTATTAAGTGAAAGTTCATTCTTTCCAAGGACAAAATGTTCGGAAAGGTGCTATATGTTAAAAGAGAAAATGATAGTCTATGTTATCCAATCATAGTTGAGTGTTTAGGTTCAAAATATTAGTGGCAACATGGCATCTAATTCAAAGGGAGACTCGGGCAAAATAAAGTGCCAAGTGATATTGCTCAATGTCAAAGGGAAAGAACAAAAAAGTAGTTCTTGACTATAGTTTTGGTGTCTAAAAATTTATTTTGTGGATTATATCTATTCCAAGAGATCGCCAATAGGCATGAAGAGTTGGATGTTACAATTATGGGCCAAAAGTAGATAGATGACAAGTCACATGGATTTGGATGTTACAAGTATAGGCTTTGGTGAAGAAGATAAATGATAAGTCTTTTGTTAATATCAAGTCAATTATGAAGGATCTCTTGCTAGATCTTTTAGAGTCTTTGAGATGATGAAATGTGTTTGATGTAGTGAAGTATTATTTGTGATAACATGATTTCAATAGATATCTCTTCCATTTTGTTGAGGGAAGATATAAAGGAATAACTAATAAGGTTATGAAGGGATCGACACATGAAAAAATTCATCACTTGTATAAATTGAAAATTAAGATCAACTCTATAGAGTGCAAGAGATAGTTGCATGTTTCAATCTAAAGCTTTCCCTCTTTGTTAAAAACAAAGAAAATGTGTTGTATTCTAACATTAAAAATATGTACCAAAGTAAAATGTGAATGTATCAAAGTTTTTAGGTTAGATGAGCTTATATGATATACTCCTTAACATGATTTTGCCATAAAAAGATTAAGGATGATTAATGAAACCACAAAAAACTATTATTGTGGTAAAGGTTCTTTGAAATTAGTCACTAGTTATTTTTAGTACAATGATACCTTTGTTGGGGGGCTTGATGAACTTATAGTTACCATAATTCATTGTCTACTACTATTTTAACCTAATTTATTATTAATAAAATAAATTAGAATTTTTTTATAAAGTTTTGGCTAGAAACTAACCTACAAAAGAAGTTGGATGTAATAACATGAATATGTTCTAAAGACTCATTATAATTGGCAAAACAAAGTTTTTTGAAAAAATCACATGTAACAAACAAATAAAATTATTAAATTAAAATAGCTCTCAGTGAAGACATTGTTTATATTATCTAACATAGCTCTCTTAAATATTAGATGTATTATTAGAAGTATTTAAGATATCTATGTTTTTTTATTGATATGTGCTTTTTGATTAGTGTGACACATCATTTTCGTCAAATAAAATGTAAATATTTTTTTAATTGAATTTGTTGGTAACACGAGAATTTGTTAGTTTGGTTTGAGTTAGGGACCTTGACGTTGGCATGAATGCATTGCATTAATGTGAATAGTACAAACTCATGAGTTTGGTAGTCTAGCAAGGATACGAAACCTTAGAGCACGCCATTCCAACCATAGTTTAGAGCACACAGTCATTGGCATCAATGCCAATAACTTCAATTCAAAGGTTGAAACTACTCAATACAATCTATTAGCAAGAGCACAATGCCTATGATTACAATAGCCTAGTGGGGGGTTTCAATCTTAGTGATTAGAGTAACAATACCAAGGGTTGACCATCGCAATATGCCATGAATGAAAAATATATTTATTTGACTTCATGAATTACAATTCATTTGCAAAATTACTTTAATTTATTTTTTTAATTTAAATTTATATTTTTTACATATTAAATCTATTTAAAAAAAAGATTTTGAGACAAGGATGACATAAAACAAAAGATGTCAAAATAAAAAAAAACATATACATTTTAAAAATGTTAGGTATTGGTAGTATAGATTATTTACAAATAAAATGATCTTAAATTTAAATTTTAAACTTTTTGATTATTTAATCTATTATATTACCTGAAAATAACATTAAATTAAATTTGATGTAATCTCTTTGTAAGGGGGTATTTGATGTAGTCTCTTTGTAAGGGGTTTCTTGGGTCCCTTAAAAATTTGTTTTTACCTTAATCTAAAACATTAAATTAAATTTTAGCTTCAATAAAAAAAAATAGTGATAATATTTTCAGTGTCAATTTATTTATGTTTTGTGCATTTATATTATTTAATAGATTTTGTTTTTAAAGAATCAATTAATTTTATTTACATATTTTTTGATAGTTGCTACATTAATTATTAGGTGTTGAGATTTACAAAGAAATCAAAGAGGAACTATTATTCCATTAATTATTGGTCTTGTAGATAAAAGAATATTCTGGAGACAAACATCAAACAAGCATAGCAGTGTTGAACGCTATTGGAAATGTTCATTGGATTGCGGTGGGTTTCTTAGTGGTGGGTGCAGTTTTTGAAATTGCAGACACCATAAAAAATAACAAGGAAGAGTGTTTAAGACTTTTTAAATCTATGATTGACTTGTCAAAAATAATCCTCCAACTTCAACGATTTCCTGGTTTACAAAATGAGTTGCATGCTAAATTGAATGATTCTATACAACTAATAGTGAAAGGAGCCATCTTATGCTGCTGCCAGAAGAAAAGAAAAGGATTTAAAAGGTATATAATGATTCTACCTTTGAAAAGTTTTGGTTTAAATATTAATATGCATTTGTGGTTGTCTTTTTGGTTCTTTGGTAGGAGGTTTAGTTTTCAAAGTACCCACTTAATTTTGTGCTGTAGATGAAGGTGTTATATTTGTCCTTTTTTTCACTTAACACCTAATTCAATATTCTTTTCATGTGATTGGATAATGTAAAGGGTGTTTAAGGCTTCAAAGGATAGACAAGAGCTTCAACAACTTAGCGATGACATGAACCGCATGCATGGGATGCTTCATTTACAAATAAGCACTTCTACTTTGCAAATGATGTCAAGTCCTCCTCCCCTTATTCCAGCCCTTGATAATGATGCAGGTAAAACATCACCAACCAATTGTTATTGAGCTACTCTTTTGTTAAGTATTATAGGTGGTACGTTGACATATTGTAACATTTCTTTTGTTTTTCTTACTAGCAGTTGGAATAGAAGATAAAATAAAAAAAATTGTTGAATGGCTCAATTGGGAGAGTAATAGTGCAACAACAGCAGTGGTTATATATGGTATTGGTGGCTCTGGTAAGACCACTTTAGCAAATTCAGTTTATTCCTCTTTGAAGGATAGATTTCAGGGTTGGAAACATTCTAGAGTTACTCTCATTAAAAACCTAGAAAAAGATCCTGAAGTAGAAAAACTCCAATCATTGATTTTGCAAGATTTGATTGGCACCAAACATGATGTAAGAGACTATCAAAGTGGACGTCAGATTCTGAGAGATATTATAGAAAAAGAATCCATTTTCTTATATGTTGATAATGCTTTGTATCTAGAACCATTGAGAAAGCTTTTACCTAAAGATGTTACAAATGCAAAGAAATTTCGTTTGCTTTTAACAGCTAGAGAAGCAAATGTCTCGGGAATAATTGAATCTTGTGGAGTTGAACATTGTAAGCTCTATGATGTGGGATCTCTTCCTATTGATGCAGCCGTTCAAGTATTATGCAAACAAATAGATAGGAAAGGGTTCGACATGGATGTCTTATTGGCGAAAAGACCTCAGCTTAGGAAAATAGCAGAGAAATGTAATTGTTGTCCATTGTTTTTGGAGGTAATAGGGGCTTATCTTCATATGCGAAAGAACATAGCTGAATCTTATGATCGAGCACTTCAATGGCTAGAACCTGGAGATGAGTTTGGTGGCACTAAGAAGTACAATTTTGATGAGTCAAGGGTTTTGTTTTCCTACAATGAGCTTGAGCCAAGTGCTAAGGAAGCATTCCTTGATATTTGCTCATTCTTCTCTGGTTGGAGTTGGGAGGGAGTTTCATGCATTGTGGGAGAGGAAGATATGTTATGCCTACAAGAAGGAGCTCTCATCAAGAGAGAAAGTGAGAAAGTAAAGATTCATGATCTTATTCTATTAGCTGGTCAGAATAAATCAAAAAATAGTCGAATAAAAAATACAAAAGAGTTTTCTTTAACTTTAAAAAATAAAGAGGTGCGTATAAATTTTCTTTAAATATATTTGAAAAAATATTAAAAAGGTTTTTATTTATTTTTTCACTTTCTTAATCTTAGCATAATTTTTTAAAAATAAAATTACTTTGTTTGAATTCCTATAAACATGTTTTCTTTGTTAAATTAGTTTGATAGTGTGCCTCAATTTTAACAGCTTGCTTCCCAAGTAAGAGGAGTATGGATAGAACACATAAAGAGCCCCTTACGTATATCAGCACAAGAGTTGGATCCTCTGAGCCAGTCATTGCGAGTGTTTTATTTGGGATATACAGCGCAGCGTTTGACAATAATGGAAGGGAAATGCAGCAAACAATTTGATAAGCTAAGGTTTCTTCATGTGGGAGGCGGAGTATCCAATTTGCCGATGAATATATTCAACCTCAACCATTTGAGATACCTATCAATAGATCAATTGGATGTCGTTTTGAGTCCATCCATGGTAAGTGGATTTCTTCCTTCTCAATTGTGATTTTTTACTTTTTCGTCGAAGTTTAGCATTTCTTCGTTCTAATTTTACTTTTCAATGTTTAGCATTTGGAGATGTGAAAAAAGTGTGGTATGAATTGTTAATTGCAGAATCTTCCAAATTTGAACGTGCTCAAGTTGAGTGCATGGGGCAGGCGAATACATGGAATCGCTGAAATTGCGCATCTTCGCTCATTGAAGCAGCTGGATTTGGTTGGATGCAATGCTGATGGAATTTCGGAGTGTTTTCCAAATTTACATCATCTGCAAAGGCTGAAACTGTTCCATTGTAGAGACCTAGAAGAATTGCCCGAATCTCTTGCCAGGCTCCGATCTTTACAGAAGTTGGATTTGAGGGATTGTAGTAGACTGAAGCGGTTGCCAGCTGGATTCGGAGATTTGGTCAACCTTACTGAGCTTGACCTGTCCGATTGTGGAGAGCTAGAAGAATTGCCCGAATCTCTTGCCAGGCTCCGATCTTTACAGAAGTTGACTTTGAGAGAGTGCAGAAAACTGAAGCGGTTGCCAGCTGCATTCGGGGAGTTGGTCAACCTTACTGAGCTTGACCTCTTATATTGTGAGAGTCTGCTTTGCCTCCCAGCTGGATTGGGAAACTCAACATCTTTAACATCTTTAGAAATATATGGGTGTAAAAGTCTTACATTTATTCCCCATGGCTTAATTTCTGTGTGGGGATCCAAAATATGTTTTGCTGGGTGTTCGAGTTTAAGTGAAATACCAGAAGAAATTTGCAATCAGACAATACTCACAAGTATTTCATTAAGTGGTTGTAGCAGATTGAAGACGCTTCCCATCAGGTTCGGTGAGCTCACTTGCCTGCAACATTTAGACTTAAGTGGATGTGAAAGCATACAAGAGCTGTGTGACGACTTTCATTGCTTGGGAGGATTAAAATCATTACATTTGTCTGATTGCAAGAGCTTGTCAAGCCTTCCTTCAGAATTTGGGAAGCTTAATGCTCTGGAAAAATTAGTTTTGAACAATTGCAGGAGCTTGTCAAGGCTGCCCCTAGAATTTGGGAAACTTAGTTCTCTAGAAACTTTAGATTTAGCAGGATGTGATAAACTGGAGGAATTGGGCAGTAACTTCCACTGTCTTGTAGCACTAAAATATCTGAATTTGTCCAAGTGTGATAATTTGCGGAATCTTCCAGACCATTTTGGCGAGCTTGGCTGCTTGGAAACGCTAGATCTATCAGGATGCTCTAATTTAGTAAAGCTTTCTGATGATTTCCATCTTCTCCAATCTTTAATAAGATTGAAGCTTTCCGAGTGTGAGAGATTGGGAGGGGAATGGATGGATTATAGTGCGGAGAATATGAGGAGCTTATGGCGCCTCGACATTGATGGTAGTGAAAGACTGGTACAACGGTGGATGGAAATGAAGAGCCAAAAGGAAGGGAATCTGGTGGTGGTAGCAGACTCCCTTCGGGTATGAGTTGTTATTTTTACTTAAGCGCTAAAATGTTATAGATTTAACTTGGTGCAAATAATGATAATTTGATGAGAAATTCAAGACTTTATTTCGTAGGATATATACGTGGATTATTAAAACAGGATATATTTAAGTTGAAGAATCACTTCTTTTTTCGGTGCGAAAATTTAGATCGCATTCCATTACAATAGTTCATTTAATTGTGCAGGGTGCAGTAGGTGAAAGGGCTTTGTTGTTGGAAGGAGTTTTGTCGAAGGTATTTGATGAGGAAGGGCTTCTGGTTGACGCAGATGAACGCCCCTTCCAATCATCCTCACTTCAACCGCAAACTCCACTCATCCTCATCATTGATTCCAAATACGAACGGTGGTCGTGGGGAGACTTAGGAAAGAAGGTGCAGCTGCTGCAACGTAATTCAAAAGATTTGCAAATCATATATGTTGGAACCCATTTTAACTCATTTAAGTCTGAGTCGGCCGTCAGAATCCTGGCTTATACACCTGACAACTCCCGCACTTCCTCTTTCTATCATAAGTTATCTTCTTGCTTCAACACTATTCACAATGCAGTTTTCCGTAGCACTGATCAATTCGAAGATTATGGGGTAAAGGGCTTGTCAACATGGGAAGACATATCCGAGAGGGAGCAATCGGATGAATTTGCATTACTCTCAATCACTCCGAGAGAGAGCAATTTTGAATTGCTTAAAGAATTGTTGATAACTGAGGAAACAGATTATCTCTTGCTCAATGGAAATAGTCAGGTATTGTTTTCGACTAATTTCGTTTAGAAAATTTAGTCCCACTTCAATTGTGAAGGAAGTGTTAGAGTAATTTAAAGAATAATAATTGCAGGTAAAGGTTGCCGCTCTACAAGGAAAATTGATATTACTGCTCGTCACATATCTTGATGAAGACCTGGAAGTGTGTACCTCAGCAGCCGTGATAGAAACATATCTGAAGTTCCAACAGAGCCATGATGATGTGCTGGAAATTGTTTGGATTCCAATACCTCAGGGTAAAAGTTCATGGGAGGAGTTTGAGAGAGCGGCAGCCAAAGCTCCTTGGCCAGTGGTACCAAATCCATGGTTGATACAGGAGAGAATACGTTCTTTTTTGGGGAGTTCACTCAAAATGCCATGCGTTTGTGTGGTGGACGAGAAGGGGAGGATTTCAAACAAAAATGCAATGGCGATGATAGAGAGGTGGGGGGTGGAGGCGTATCCATTTTCTGAAGCCCGTGAAGCAGAACTGAGGAAAGCAGAGTGGGAGGGATTCAAAGTCAATTCTTTATCCACTTTGCAATTCGTACTTCAAAATCTGGAGTTTCTGTCAAGCAAGGTGAGTTTAATGAAACGAGTCAAACACCTTTAAATCTCAGAATTGATATATAGTTAGTTGCAAAATGATTGAAATTTGAGCGGTGGTGTGATAGGCAAAGGAGATGATGGATCGTGGAGCAATGATGTTCTTCTGCGTGGTTAGACCTGAGAAGATGATGGAGCTCGTCTCTCAATTGAATTCTGCTTTGACAATGTTGGAAATGGACTTCCACGTCTTTTATGTTGCTTGGAAATGGATTGATAGAAAAGAGTACGACATGGCTTGTGAAAAGTTGAAAGAAAATGAGTCAGAGATGTGTAGCATAGCAAACCTATCCTTCTCCGATATAAAGAGATTTTGGCGGCGTGTTGAGCATTTGCAAAATGAGTTAATGAATGGAGTGGGAAGAGATGAAAGGATAGTGAAGGTGAGAAGAATGGTATTGTGTCTTGCTAGTGCAGATTGGGAGAGTAGGAGAAAGAGAAATGCAAGTGAGATGAGGATGAACATAGTGTCGGTGGGTGGAAACGGTGAGATGGTGAGCGGGAGGGGAATGGAATTGGTGAAAGAATTGTGTGATGGTGAGGAAGAAAGCAAGTCAAAATTGGTGGAGGAAATAAAAAAGGAAGGAGTAGAGAAAAGTGTGGAGAGGAGATGGAGAGATGGAATCATCCATCCCAAACATGATCCGCAACATCCTCTCCTCAAACTAGAGATTCCTGTTGCCGCAAGTTGCTGTTTATGCGGTCAAGAAGGTCAATGGGTATATCAATGCAATGTATGCGAAAAATATGTAATATGTAGGGATCACTGTACGGAGGAGTGAGCGAAGATAAGGGATGAAATAGTTTTTGTACTGACATCTTGATAAGAAAGTTTGTTTGTGTATAAATCAATGAAAGCGATGGCATCTTTCCACTATCGTCAGTTTTCTTGGCGTTTCATTTAAAATTGTTTATAAGATTTAAAATAATTTAAAATATATATAAACTTTAAAGTTTATTTAAGGAATATATAAATTTATAGCTTTATTTTATGGAAAGTGTTTTATACTTGAAATTGATCAACATTCCTTCTGTTGTAATTTATATGGATTTTTCAATTTATCAATTACTTAATTCACTATTTTTAAAGTTGTTCATATTTCCACCAGTACAAAAAATTATCCATGATGTCTATTCTTTCAGCTCCAAGTATTTCTATTTAATTTCTACTAAAATTTTTATTTTTAAAATTATCATTATATTGGAGGAGAATAAGATCATATTAGATTTTTTTAAATTAAAAACATAAAAAAAATCACTTTGAATTTTTTAAGTTAATTTAATTATATATATATGATGTTACCAACACAAGATTCATTCTCCTCATATATACAATAAGAATCACAACTCTTTAATATGGGTGCATCTAATAGGTCCCTTGATGGGGATAATAATAAAAATATATTAAACAAATTTAAATATATTTTTTTGTTATAAATTGGAGCAAGAAGCTGAGTCCCACTTTTTGACAAAGAGTGGAACTCTTTTCCTTGATTTTTAAATTTTCTCTCAATTGATGTATAATTTTAAGGAACTTAAAGATTGAATTTCAAAAAGCTTCACTAATAGGGAAATGTAGTGCTGATTCTATTTTTCAAATATGCAATTTATTCCAATATACATACAGTAAAAATTGGTTTTTAGTTTTTTAGTAGGTGTGTAAAAATCACTTTTTCAAAATACTTGTTTAAGGACCATACCATACAAGTGTACAACCAACATATTTTGACCTAAATAAAATATTTTTGTTAGTCCATTGGAGAAGATACTTAAGACACGATTGATTAGCATATTTTTATCTTTTCTTGATTTTTTTAAATTAATTTTTATTGACTCTAATGTCTATTTTGGAAACCTCTAATGTACAACCACCATAAATTGACCTAAACTTATCATTTTTCAAGTTTTTTTTATAGATTGATGTCATATATTTTTTTTTGCAAAAAATATTATAAAAATATTATTCACAATTTGAACAAACTCGCTATTTGAAGTTTATGTACTAGTATGATTAATAAATAATGCAAATAAAGCAAAACTAATCAAATCCACTCAAAAATTAATCTTTTAACTTTACACAGTAAGGAGTTTGATGGGTTTTTATTACATAAAAAATTTTGATCAGGAAAGACTTCAAAAAATTATGGCAAGACAAAATTTTTGGGTTCCAATGCCTTAGCCATTAACTTGTAGGTCCAAGGCATAGACTTGGTTCCACCAAGCCTATCCTAACCCAAAAACCAATACAGAGGGTAGATGTTCAATTTGAAAATCAGTATGCATTTTAGAAAATGCGTATCTATTTTAAAAACATGTAGCCATTTGCTTCTTGACCGTTAGATTTTAAAACCGGTACATATTTTAAAATGGGCACCCATTTGGTTTAAATATTGATTACCCATTTATAATATAGTTGTTACATGTCAGAACTAATCAATAAAGGACAAAGTACAATTATTTTTCAATCTTTCTTGATTGATGTACACCAATAGATTGAATGTTTGCATCATGATGATTTTGACTAATCAAATCATTCCACAATCTTACCTTTTGTGGCTTTTGGCATGAGCAGAGTCATTTGAATTTATAATTTATAATAGAATTATTAGTGCATTTGAACACTTTAATCTAAAACAACACACACGTGCACAATAATGGCACAAATGTCCAATTTTCATTATTATAATTTTAAATAATTAGTATATAAATTAAATTAAATTATATTTTTTTAATAGATTTGATAGACTTCCTTGGAAAGGAACTCCCCACCAGAATTATCTCACGCTAGTCAAAGAAACTCCTTTGTCAGTTTTTGCAGTCATGTTTTTGTCGTTGCTGTAAATATTTCCGATAAATGTAGGTGAGGATTCTTAGCCAAAACATGATAATAATAATAATAATAGAGAAAATGACTTATTGAACATCTGTAATTTTCAGTCCATGCGCAGAAATCTTCCAAGCAATTCATGTTGTAAATTGAGCAAACGATATCATCTAACAACTAGATCTTCATTGTGCTTTGTCTGTGATTTTTTTAGACCTAGTCAAGCCCAAATGCTAGCTCTCACCTATTACAACTCCAGGTTCACAAATTAGGTTATGGTTACATCAAATTTTTAACACGCAAGTGTTGTAAATAAAATACATCTCAGATGTATAAAATTACATTTCATAAAAATCGTGAATGATATAACAATTAAATTCATGAGAAAAGTAGTTATTATAATATTTGAGTAATACTTAATTTTTAGTTTTCTAGAGAATCCTAATATTTTAATTATAAGAGAGAGAAAAAAAATTAGATGACTGATCAAATGATTTCAATTTGTTACTTTCATTGCTATGATATTTTTATAATAACAAGTAAAATTATAATCTTTTGCTCTCCTATATTATAATCATTTTTAATAAAATATCTTATTTGATTGCACATATTTTCAATTTAAAATACAAAAAAGAACATATAATAAAAAAAAAAATTCAATAATTGTTTAAATAAACATAAAATAAAATTAAAAAATAGGACCAAAATAAAAAATTCTATTTTTTTTTATAAATTGACTGGATTGAATATTTTTTGAAGTATTAAGTATTAGTTTTGCAAGAACAAGTGTAAGTATTTATTTTCATTTTTCCTATTGTTCACATGATGTATATTTTTCAATATTTGAGTAGCATTTAAGTCAAAATGGTGGTGATATTTGTAATGAGTTTAGATATTTAACTTTGGACATTGTAGTGAATTTTCTGCACATTCTCGAGCTATATAACCAATATATGTACAATTTCCTCTTGTAATATATGGAACAAAGATAAACTTAGCATTATTGGTGTCGATGACACACCTTCACTTGACAACTACGCATAATGACATTTCAACCAATCTATTACATTATCAAAAGACTATATTCTTTATGGTACAAATTTGAACAATTAACTAAGACAACATCTACCCAAAACTTACACATCAACACAATGCATTGGGAACCACACAATACTACCTAATTGTTAAATCATAATTGGCATCATCCTCATGTGATTTTGCATGCCTAGAATGTGTATGTGTTACTAGTGTAGTTAATGACTCTAACATGTTTTCTTATCATGGAGCATGACCATTTTTTTTTTCATATTACTTGTTGCATATAAATGCACCAAAGCATTAAACACTTCACATTCCTCAACACTAATAGAGATGTTTGTTCATCCCATGAATTCTTGTTAATTGTCAAATGTTATTGATGAATTTTGAATTTTAGTTAACATATGTCCAAGTCTGACTTATTTTGGTCCATGTCCTTATGGAAGACAAAGAAAGGCCTACAAGTCCATGACTCAGAACTATTAGAATAACTAAGAGGGGGGTGAATCAGTTATCCAGTGTCCCAAAACAAAATGTATAATTCAAAACATCTTTAATTTCTGCTCGTCGGTAAGCAATAATAACTCTCACTGTCTGTGCTTTTACAGATTACCAGTCTAATACTTATAACAGTTTACCGATCAAATCTAACATGTAACATGTAAAGAATGATAACAAACAAATATCACAATCAACACATAACACAAGAGATTTAACGTGGAAACCCTGTAAAGGGAAAAACCACCTGGGACAGGCAACCCAAAATTGTTCACTCTTCAGAAGTGAGGTCAGTTAAGACCCAACCCTGTTAAAGGTTACAAACACACTGTCAGGTGTGACCTTGTTAGAGGATTTTAGACTAGAAGTTATCGTCCAACCAGCATTCACTATGGGGTTGACAAGATAACAATGTTCATTCTATGAATGATACATCATAAGACTTTTAGAGTCCACTCGGTTAAGAGATTTTGACTGTATACAATGGTTAAATATGTAATAGTAAATGACCTACCTTAATACAACTTCAATTGCAGATTACAGATCAATATTTAGTCCATACAAATCCTTCTTATCAATATTTCACTTCAGATTCAATACTATATCAACTTATTGTCCGTCGGTAATTGCTCTTTGTAGCTCGGTAACTATTTTGCAGCTCGGTTCTTACTAACCAGTATGATCAGAATGCATGAAAACCTTGTTCACGCAATAATCCTGTAGCTTCTCCTTCTTCTGGCCTATTGTATAAAGAAATTATGTTCTCTTATATAGACGAGTAAATCATTTTCTTCTCCACCATCAAATTTTGCTGCTTAACCACATTCATAGATTTTTCCGCTTCAAACTTTCTCAGTACTTGTGTCAATAACACGTTTCAATCTTCTCTATTAGATCTTCCCTGAATTTTGTTAACCGTCGATTTGTGTAACAAACTTTATTTGTTACCTTGATGTTATACTCTTTCTAGCTCATCAATCTTATCGGCTAAACTAATCATTTAATTCATTCTGTCCCGCTCAGTTAACAAAGAAATGCGTCGGTGAGCACTACTTGGTTAATACTGCAATTGGTATACACTACACTTCGTCGGTGTATACTAAAAATGCTTCATTTACCGACAACACTGCTTTGTGTCTTTTAGCTCTATACTTCATCATAGATGAATGCAACATAATAAATTCAATATCATCAAGTCATAGACTCATCAACAAGTTACTCAATGTGTTCCTTATCCTCATCTATCATGTACATCTTTCCTCATGTAGATTTCTCTGATCTTCATTTCTTTTTCACCTTTCTTCAGATGTCTCGGTATAGTAACTTACAAGATAAGTGCTGTCAAACTAGTTGACATCAATGACAACATAATACTAATTTAATCAAATTACATATCTAATCAACAACTTCTCAGTGATCTTTAATCACAGATTCTTCAATCAGATTCCAAATCAGTTGTAGTTCAACAATCTCTCCCTTTGGCATTGATGACAACTCAAGTAATATGAAATGTACCATACACATACCAAACATACATTCTACAACTTTGTGAACAAAATGTTGTAAGTTGAATAGACTTAATATGTTTAATCACTACATTACTAAACCAGCATTAAATAATATAGCTTCACCATTCTGTAGTTATGATCTTTTCAGTTCTCCCGTTCTTGCTTCTATTCTCTGTAATTGATCTTCAATACTCTGTTTTATTCAGATTGTCTCTCCCTTAGATAATTCTCGTCGGTGCTTGTTCCTTTTCATATTTTGTTTATCTATCCCCTTTTCATTTCATATTGTTTATCTCTCCCTTTGACAACAATGCCAAAGAAACAAATAAACAATCACCTCTATAGTAGCCAAGTAATTCTCTGGTGTCCATTGCTTCCTCTGTATCTCTAAATACTGATATTCCAATCGGTACAAGTTCTTCAAACTTAATCACAAGCTTGAAAATGATTCAAAGTGTGAACTATGCTGCATCAACATGAATGATCTTTTGATAAAAATAGGCTGATGCAACATCCAGATCACCTTAGTGACTGATAGACAGGGGACAGACCCCAAGTCTAGTCCTCAAGTATTCAAATGTGTCCTTCGGTAGGGGCTTTGTAAAAATATCTGCAAGTTGTTCTTTAGATGTGACAAATTCTAATTTTACTTGCTTCTCTTGCACTTGTTCTCTTAAGTAATGATACTTAATAGATATATGCTTTGTCTTAGAGTGCATCACAAGATTCTTTGAAATATTAATAGCACTAGTGTTGTCACAATATATAATCACTGGGTCAGTGATTACCTTGTTCATTCCTTCCAACACTTGTTTGATATATGCAATGTTTGAACAGTTAGTAGCAACAGAAACATACTCTGCTTCAGCTGTAGACTGAGAAATACAAGCCTCCTTTTTACTTGTCTAGGTTACAAGTCTTTCACCAAAGAAAAATGCTCCTCCAGTGGTGCTTTTTCTATCATCCACATTTCCAGCCCAATTAGCATCAGTGTAAACTTTCAGTTCAAAATTCCCTTCCTTAGGTACCATAATCCATAATTCTTTATTTTCTTCAGGTATCTTAAGATCCTTTTTGTAGCTATCATGTGTGATCCTCTAGGATTGGCAGAAAATCTTGCAACAATTCCCACAGCATGTGCTATATCTGGTCTACTGTGAACTACGTACATTAATTTACCAATCATGGATTAGTAAAGTGTCTGGTTTACCTCTGTAGTTTCATCCTCCTTTGTCAATTTGCATCCAGTAGCCATTGGTGTTCCCACAGGTTTAGCATCTTCCATGCCAAATGTTTTCAGTACTTCCTTTATGTATTTAGATTGTGTGATGAATATCCCATCACTTTGTTGAATCACTTGTAGTCCAAGAAAGAACTTAATCTCTCCGAACATAGATATTTCAAATTCCTTTTGCATTTCATCAACAAATGCCTTGCAGACATGATCTGAGCCTCCAAAGTTAATGTCATCAACAAATATTTTAGCAATGATAATAGTATCATTAGTATCACCTTTCACATACAAATTGTTGTTTTCACTTGTTCTAATAAATCCAATACTTAACAAGTAAGTATGCAGTCTTTCATACCATGCTCTCAATGCTTGCTTCAATCCATATAAGGCTTTATGTAATCTACATACCATGTCTTTATTGTTGGGATCGACAAATCCTTCAGGTTGTTCAATGTAGACCTCTTCTTCAAGTATACCATTCAAAAATGCTGACTTTACACCCATTTGATAGACTTTGAATTTCTTATGTGTAGCATATGCAAGTAGCATTCTAACTCCTAATCTAGCAATAGGTGCAAATGTTTCACCATAGTCAATGCCTTCTTCTTGTGCATATCCCTTGCATACCAATCTAGCTTTATTTCTTGTGACTTCACCATTTTCATTCAATTTATTTCTATATATCCACTTAGTACCGATAACATTCTTATCTTTTGGTTGGGGTACTAAGGACCAGGTTTTGTTCTTCTCTATTTGCTCTATTTCCTCCATTGCATTAACCCATTCTTCATTCTCTAGTGCAACTTTCACAGTTTTAGGTTCAAATTCACAAATTAGACATGTACCTTGTCTTGTTTTGCTTCTAGTTTGCATTCTAGCATGTATGTCTCCAATGATTTGTGTTTCAGGATGATGTCTTCTGACAAAAATAGCCAAGACTTGATTTCTTCTTTCTTGTTCATCCTGCTCAGGGTCATTTCCTTGCTCGGTAGTTCCATCTTGTTCCTCGGATTGTGTTGCCTATTGTCTTGCATTGTTTCCCTACTGACCGGTTGTTATAGCTTGCGGTGTCAGTAGATACTCTGGATATTCAATATAAGTGAATCTACTGTAGTCTTCCGGTTCCTTTTTACTTTCTTCTGTGTACTTATCATCAAACTCATCAACACGAACATTAGTACTTTCAATTATCTTATTTGTGGTCTTATTCAAACATTTATATGCTTTACTTGTAGTGGAATATCCCAAAAATATTCCTTCATCTCCTTTAGAATCAAATTTCCCATTTCTCTCATCTTTCAAAATAAAGCATTTACTTCCAAAATTTTTGAAATAACTTATAGTAGGTTTGTGTCCAAACCACAGTTCATAAGGTGTTCGGTTGGAGTCCTTCTTCAGTTGTACTCGGTTAAGAACATACACAGCCGTGCTGACAGCTTCCCTCCAATATGTTTGAGCAACATTCTTCTGTAACATCAATGTTATAGCACTGTCAATTATAGACCTATTCCTCCTTTCAGCAATGCCATTTTGCTGAGGTGTTCTTGGTGCAGATAATTGCCTTTTGATTCCATGCTCATTACAAAAATTAGTAAATTCATCAAAGATAAATTCACCTCCTCTATCAGATCTTAAGCATTTTATTTCCTTTTCGGTTTCTTTCTCTACCTTAGCTTTATACCACTTAAACATTTTAAAGGCTTCAAATTTCTCTTTCAAGAACATAACAATCATCAGTCTAGTATAATCATCAACAAAAAGAATAAAATATCTATCACTAGAATAGCTCTGAGTTCTCATAGGACCACATAGATCAGTATGAACCAACTCAAGTATCTTCTTTGTTGAGTAGTCTTTTCTTTTAAAACTAGACTTAGTCATCTTACCTTTCTGACATTCATGGCACATGGCATGATCAGGTTTTGTCAAGTTAGGCAATCCTCTAACTCTTTTCTTTCTACTAATCTTGATCATGTTGTCAAAGTTCACATGGCATAACCTTTTGTGCCACAACCAAACATCTTCATCCTTTATTAACAAACAAGAAGACTGATCCATATCAAGATAGAATAGATTACCTCTGGATTGTGTACCAGTTCCGACAAGTCTTCCTCCATCATCATAGATCTTCACCTTTTTTCTCTCAAAAGCCAGTCGGTGGCCTGAGTTGTTTAGTTGAGCCACACTTAACAAATTATAGTTTAATCCATCTACCCAGAGTCATTTGAATTTATACTTTATAATAGAATTATTAGTGCATTTGAACACTTTAATCTAAAACAACACACACGTGCACAAAAATGGCACAAATGTCCAATTTTCATTATTATAATTTTAAATAATTAGTATATAAATTAAATTAAATCATATTTTTTTAATAGATTCGATAGACTTCCTTGGAAAGGAACTCCCCACCAGAATTATGTCACGCTAGTCAAAGAAACTCCTTTGTCAGTTTTTGCAGTCATGTTTTTGTCATTGCTGTAAACGTTTCCGATAAATGTAGGTGAGGATTCTTAGCCAAAACATGATAATAATAATAATAATAATAGAGAAAATGACTTATTGAACATCTATAATTTTCAGTCCATGTGCAGAAATCTTCCAAGCAATTCATGTTGTAAATTGAGCAAACGATAGCCACTTATAAATTCAAATTTTCTATTTTTCAAATATGCAATTTATTCCAATATCCATACAGTAAAAATTGGTTTTTAGTTTTTTAGTAGGTGTGTAAAAATCACTTTTTCAAAATACTTGTTTAAGGACCATACCATACAAGTGTACAACCAACATATTTTGACCTAAATAAAATATTTTTGTAAGTCTATTGGAGAAGATACCTAAGACACTGCAGATTGATTAGCATATTTGTCTTTTATTGAATTTTTTTTATTGACTCTAATGTCTATTTTGGAAACCTCTAATGTACAACCACCATAAATTGACCTAAACTTAAATCATTTTTCAAGTTTTTTTTATAGATTGATGTCATATATATATTTTTTTGCAAAAAATATTATAAAACTATTATTCAAAATTTGAACAAACTCGCTATTTGAAGTTTATGTACTAGTATGACTAATAAATAATGCAAATAAAGAAAAACTAATCAAATCCACTCGAAAATTATATCTTTTAATTTTACATAGTAAGGAGTTTGATGGGTTTTTATTTCATAAAAAAAATTGATCACGAAAGACTTCAAAAAATTATGGCAAGACAAAATTTTTGGGTTCCAATGCCTTAACCATTAACTTGTAGGTCCAAGGCATAGACTTGGTTCCACCAGGCCTATCCTAATGCAAAAACCAATGTAGACGGTAGATGTTCAATTCAAAAATTTAAAAATTAGTATGCATTTTAGAAAATGGGTATCTATTTTAAAAACATGTAGCCATTTGCATCTTGACTGTTGGATTTTAAAATGGGCACCCATTTGGTTTAAATATTGAGTACCCATTTCTAATATAGTCGTTACATGTCAGAACTGATCAATAAAGGACAAAGTACAATGATTTTTCAATCTTTCTTGATTGATGTACACCAATAGATCGAATGTTTGCATCATGATGATTTTGGCTAATTGAATCATTCCACAATCTTATCTTTCGTGGCTTTTGGCATGAGTAGAGTCATTTGAATTTATAATTTGGCAAACATATTCAATTTAAATTTAATAATTCAAGTTTTGATGATAATATATGTTGTACTTGATATGCCAATAATTGATTCACAACATTGCTAGATTGTTTAGGTGATATCAAAGTGTCTCAAAATCCATACATTAACTATGCACTACTATATTTCAAATCTATAATTGTAAACTTGATCTTTTTGCCTAATTGAACTAGCATACATACCTAAACTTGTATCCATAGGAATGAACTACCCAAAATCTGATTTTTTGGATCTATATAACTTGATCCTTTAACATGTTTGTTGTAGTGTTAGGTCATATTCTTCTTAGTTAAATACCTAGGATGACTAATTCAATAGCTTTAGAATAATGATGGAGGAAAATAAGAAAGTGTGCAATGGCCTAAGATGATGTATATTGATGCAATGTTTTGATAATGCTACTAAGCATATTTTGTGGATGTTCTAAGAGGATATTCTTTAATGGTTTCTAATTATCCTTGATTATTTTGAACTTAATTTCAAATGAATTAATGAATACTCTTAAATACAACATAACACATAAATGTGAATAAGGTCAGCCCACAACAACTAAATTTGAAAGTTTGACTTAGGCAAAGTTGAAACATTCTTATTTGATCTAATATGATAAATCAAAGAACTAGGACACAAGATTAATCTCTAGAGATATGTTATGATGAGATCTAGATAAAGTGATGTCATGAGTTGAATTCACATAAGAATATATCACTCATAGAATTCTTAGTGCATTTAGAACACTTTAATCTAAAAGAACACAAAACAAAAGGAAAAAGATCACAAATGTCCAATTTTCATTATTACAATTTTAAATAAATTAATATATAAATTAAATTAAATTAATTTTTTTAATAGATTTATTTAGCCGATATAATTCCTTGGAAAGGAACTCCCCATGAGAATTATGTCATGCTGGTCGAAGTAACTCCTCTGTTAGTTTTTGCAGTTGTGTTTTTGCTGTTGTTGCAAACGTTTCCAGTAAATGTAGAAGGTGGGGATTCTTAGCCAAAATATGATAATAATAACAGAGTGAATGACTTATTGAACAATAGCAATTTTTAGTTCACGCAGAAAAATCTTCCAAGCAATTCATGTTGTAAATTGAGAAATTGGTATCATCTAACAACTAGATCTTCATTGTGCTTTGTTTGTGTTTTTTTAAGACCTTCTCAAGCCCAAATGCTAGCTCTCACCTATTACAACTCTAAGTTCACCAATTGGGTTCCAGTTAAATCAAATTTTTAACACGTAAATGTTATAAATAAAATACATCTAAGATTTATGAAATTACATGTCATAAAAATCGTGAACAATATAACAGTTAAATTCATGAGAAAAATAGTTATTATACCTATGAGTAATAATGAATTTTTAGTTTTCAAGAGAATATTAATATTTTAATTATAAGAGAAAGGAAAAAATTAGATGACTGATTAAATGATTTCAATTATTTGTTACTTTCATTACTATATTATCTTTATTATGAAAAGTAAAATTATAATCTTTTGCTCTCTTAAATCATAATCATTTTTCATAAAAATATCTTATTTGATTGCACATATTTCAATTTAAAATAAAAAAAATTATATAAATTTATCTTATCTTATCTTATAATAAAAATATAATTCAATAATTTTTTAAATAAACATAAAATAAAGTTAAAAAATAGGACCACCTAAATCACAAATTCTATTTTTTTTAATAAATTGATTGGATTGAATATTTTGTTGAAGTATTAAGTATTAGTTTTGAGAGAACAACTTTAACTATTTATTTTCATTTTTCCCATTGTTCACATAATGTATATTTTCAATATTTGAGTAGCATTAAATAAAAAATGGCAGCGATATTTGTAATGAGTTTAGATATTTAACTTTGGACATTGTAGTGATTTTTTTGCACATTCTCTCTATATAACCAATATAAGTACAATTTCCTCTTGTAATAGGTGGAACAAAGATAAACTTAACATTATTGGTGTCCATGACACACTTCATTATTATCAAACTTGGCAACTACGCATAATGACATTTCAACCAATCTATTACATTTAAAAAAGACTATATTCTTTATGGTATAAATTTGAACAATTAACTAAGCCAACATCTACCCAAAACTTACACATCAACACAATGCATTGGGAACCATACAGTACTACCTAATTGTTTTGATAATTGTCATCATTCTCACGTGATTTCGCATGCCTAGAATGTGTATGTATTTTTGATTAAGGTAAAAATAGGTTTTGAAGGGAACCTGAAACCCTATACAACATTGTAACGTAAGATAGGAAATTAAGAGTTCCCTAAGTACGATAGTCCAGCCAGAACAAAAGAATAGACACCCCAAACACTACACATAAAAACACTGCCAAAGAAAGAAGTCCAACTAAAAAAACCCAGTCTGCTGCGCAAGATAAGCCAAAGGAGAACATCAGTTTAAAGAAAGGGGACTAGACTTTTGATCCCTTCTTATGAGACCGAAGGGTCATGTCAAAAGAAGAGGAGGATTGCTTAGAGTGTTTACCTTTAACTGTGATCCAACCTTCTTCAACTCTAGCAGCCTCATTCTGCTAGCACAACAAATCCAAGATTGAAGAGCCAACACCCAGTAGAGGTGTTGAAACAACCAACGAAGCATCCAACATAGGGACAACTTTAATCCCAACTAAGAGACTATCTAAAAGAGGATCAACAGAACCAGAACCAACAACTACCAAAACACAAATAGGGCCATCAAAATCAACACCCATAGAACTGCCAGTAGGGGGACCAACTCCATCCTACAAAAGAGCTGGTCCAGAACCAGCAAAAGGGAAAATAGGATTAGGGCCAACAACCACAGTAGGCCTAGTAGAAGAAATAGGGAACAAGTCATCCACCACCACAAAAGACACCGAAATTCCTAAAATAGGAGCAACCTTCTTCCTAGGCTGAGAGGAGTTTTTCATGACTGTGTAATGTTGGGTGGAAGCGCCCTTCCACCAAGAGGGAGAAGATTTATTCTTCTTAGTATCCAAGCCACATTGAGAAAAAATGTGACCAGTCTCAAAGCATTTACGAAACCTAAAAGGAATGCCTTCATAGTCAAGTTGTTGGATCCAAGATCCCACAGATGATTCAATTTTGATTTCAGCTGGAAGACCCTTTGAGGTGTCAAGATCTACCAAAAGGCGGGCAATGATGGAGTGATAAATATTAAAAGAATCATGATCCAACATTAAGAAATCCCCCAAGGCCTCACCCACTTCCTCCAAAATGGAGTCTTGCCAAAGATGAAGGAGAAAGTTAGAAAGCCTAACCCAAATGGGGATCTTACTGAAGACTTCAAAGGAAGTATTAAAATTAGGGTGTTAGGGCTTAACCATAAGCATAAATTTTTCCTCCTCCCAACTAAAGAAATGATTACACAAGATCTTAGAAATATCCTCAGCCTTATCAAACTTAGCTATGAAAAACCCTTTATCCATAGGAAAAATATGAATAGTATCAGATAAAATTGGTTCCCATGTACAAGACATCTAATCATGCAGTTGAGGGAGGCTAGGCCAAAAACCATGAAAGAGGCAGATCAAACCGTGAGCCTTAAAAATATCGGTGTTGTTAACCAAGTCCCCTTCATCCTCAAAAGAGAGCTTAACATAGAGATAGCAACTCATAGGTACCATGGCGATGGAAGAACCAACAACACCAACATGAACCCTAGGTCCTTTCCCACACGCAATCGTCTTAGAAATGACCTTGGCAAAGGACCCCACTGCAAGATGCTGCTGACCAGAAACCCTGAGAGCATCCTCATCAGAAGGCAGAGGAGAGGAGGGAGAAACAAGAGGAGCATCATCGCCATCCCCAAAGACCAACAAAGGGGAAGGGGCCAAAGGCAAGGAAACAAACCCCCTAACACTGCTAGGCCCAAACCTAGTAGCCGCAACAAGCGGGGACTCTCCACACACAAGACAAAATGAATCAAGTCAAGCACCAATCAAACTTGAATGCACAGGGAAGCCCCTAAAACAAATCCATCACTAGAGATGATGATATTACTATGAATCAAACCTCCTAAAACCTTGGTGGAGGTGGAGGCAGACTGCTCGAAAACAATGATAGACTTAGGGAAAGCCTCACCAGTTGCAACATAAGATGTTTGAGCAGGACCAAATGCAAGAGTAGTATGAGAGATAGCCATGAATCAAAAGATCCCTAGACAACATTGGCAATAGGATGCAGAGAACCCCCCCCTCTAAACCAGCCAACACAGAAGCACCTATGTTTGAAAGGCGGGGGTGGGAAGACCTGCAGCCAAATGCGTCCATGTTAATGATGTTGTTGTCAACAAAGAGAATGTGTATGTGTTACTAGAGTAGTTAATGATTTTAACATATTTTCTTATTATGGAGCATGAATATATATATATATATATGTATATATATATATGTATATATATATATGTATATATATATATGTATATATATATATATATGTATATATATATATGTATATATATATACACACACACACACACACACACACACACACACACACACCAAAGCATCAAACACTTCACATTCCTCAACACTAATAGAGATGTTTGTTCATCCCATGAGGTCTTGTTAATTGTCAAATGGTATTGATGAATTTTGAATTTTAGTTAACATATGTCCAAGTCTGACTTATTTTGGTTCATGTCCTTATGGAATACAAAGAAAGGCCTACAAGTGCATGACTTAAGACAAAGATCTATTTGAAGTCTAGATAGTTTCTTGTTTGATAAAAAATGGACTAGGGACTTCATTTTTAATGTTTATTATTCTTTAACTATTAAATTAATAAGTGTGCATAGATATAATTCATATAAATTAACAAATATGGTTAGACAATATTATTGGACTAGTGATTTTGTGAGATATTGTTTGTATTTTAAGTTAAAATAATATATGTTATTAACTATTATTTCAAATGAAATGAGGAAATTCACCACATTCATTGACATCATTAATAACACATCTTAATTTTGAGTTAAGTCATTTGTCATGGTTTTAATGAGCTTTGTTTTTTTGTATCTGTAATTGGTCGAATCATTTGTTGTGTTTATTCTCTTTCCAACAATAAGATTCTCACAAATAATAATAAAATATCTCATAAAAAAGTCATATTATCTAGCTTCTATTCTTTAAAGTCTTCCATCCATTATGTTTTGTTGACTGAACGCTTGTTTCTTGCAATTCTAATTGAAAATCTTCTAGACAACTACCACCTATAATGGACAAACCTATCTACACATCACATTCAAAAGTCATAACATTGTGGAACCAAATTACAACAATTGTCACCTTATAAACAATATTTTGTCAACAAGGCAAAACTCCAACGCAAACAAAATTTTATCAAGCATTGCACAACATATGGAATGAAACCCCAACACAAGACAAACAATGGTTAATGGCACACACAAACAAACAATTCAGAAGTGAACAAATAATTTAATAATTCAATACACTTGTTTCTTACTAATGATTTATTAAGCCTACACAACAAAAAATGCTAAAAAAACTAAACCATCCAGTTGCAATGATCATGGATGATACCTATAATAGGGCACAATGGAATCAAGATGACTAAAAATGCATACCAATAATACATGTATTGCTAGGTAGCCATATAAAAATCCCACATATAATGGCATGGGCTATTGCCGTACAAAAATCCCAAGGTCTAACACTACATAGAGCATGAATTGATATTGGAAAAAATGAAAGAAAATGATTGACATTTACAAAGATATATCGAGAGCCAAGTCACCAGGTGGCCTCCACATTGAACCAACATTCTCTTTCGACAAATAATCTAAAATGTAAAAGAATATGTGCACAATTATAAAGAAAAAAGAGGAAGCTTGCTTAAATGAGTTCTCTCTCTAAAAAAAGGTATGCAATCTTGAGCCCAATCTATTTCATACTTTCCACAATTAACTACTTCACATGAATTTTATTTTTACACATTTTATATTTTACAAGCAGTACTCACCTACAAGAAAATGATATTAATGGTTTATTGACACGCATTCTTGCAAGCATAGCTCATCTGTGAGAGCTCAAAATTAGTGGCTAACATTGGCTACACTGAGCTTAAATCATTGAATTATTTTGAGTTAAATATTTTTTTGTTAGAAAATGTTCAAATAAATACAACACATAATTTAAAATACCCTACCTTTTCCACACAAGGTTATCTTCAAGAGAATGACATCAAGAACGATGCATGCATCTTCGAAACCTACAAAAAATATGTTTTAATTAATCAATTTTAACATTGTGCAAACATTTTGCATACATCACATCTACAAATATATTTGCATTCATTCATATTTGAGTTTCCATGTTCTTCAACATATTATTACTATCAACATACCACTACACCTCCTTTTGGTACAAGTGCTAGTTTAAATATAAAATGATAAAAAGTTTTTACATTTATTTTAAAATGTTGGTTTAAATTAAAATAATAATTCTACCCCAAAATGCATAAGTTGTAGATTTTAAAATGTTGGTTTAAATTAAAACAATAATTTTGCCCTAAAATGCATAAGTTGTATTCCACAATAATAAGACATACATCACCTACTAATTGGGACCATCCCTTTATTTACATAAACACTAAGAGGTAAAAGTAAAATAGTTTTAAATCTACCTTTTATGTGTTTGACAATTCACCATATATTTATACATTATATGAACACCAAAACCAAAATTACTTTTCCCCAGACACACACACACACACACATATATAGATTACAATTTTATACAAATTGAATAAACTGTTCAGTGAGATCTAGACTTTGAAAGCTTATATATCTTGTCCAAGAGAGTTGTTTTAATTACTAATATAATGAGGATGACAAAATTCTTTGAGAATGAAAACTATACAATAAGCCTTGGTCAATTTTGTTGATTAGAAGATGAAATCAGCCATGGGCATGTAGTTTAGCACTAATTTACTGGAATTTGAGCACTATTGGTGCTGTGTTCAAGTCACTTTTGTAGATGGGACGAAGTCACTTCTTTTTGGCCCCATCCACCTCATCGAGTTAACCTAAAGATTTGTTCAATGCCAAAAAAACAAGGATAGCTTATAATTTTCTCTTAACTAGGTTTGCATGTTAGACGATAGAAGACTAGCTCATGCAAGAAAAATAGTTTTACAAAATGACATAAGATTTGGTGGTGAACTTTCTGTAGTTTACATTCTTACCAAAATCAATAAATCATCGTATCTTCAAAATGCTTAATTACCAGCAGAGACATTATAGCGTTAAGAATGAATTGGTAAGAAATAACTTATTTAACACAGATTTCTAGCGAAGAAAATTGCAATAAACTGTTTGAATGATCATGCATTCATTCTTGTTGAAGAGGCCCCCAATGATGGATTTTTAAACATGAAATGCATGTTTTCTCCTCCCTTGCCCCCACTTTTTCTAATATTCTAATTTTTTTGTGGTAGTGTGATATTGTTGCATATAAATAACTGTTAGTGTAATGAAATGAAATGGAAGATTTTAATAATAAGACCGAGTAGTCTAGGAGATCCAAAACAAAACCACCCTTAATTCATCTTTATGCCCTTAATGTTATTGAATTTCAGATTTGTTTGGGACTGGGGATATGTAGAGGAGACAATACATCCAGAGTCCCTTAAACTTAGCATAAACATCCTTGGTAGTATAACTACTTTTTTCCTTAAAAATATAAAGCAGATTACAATCAAGAACTTTTCATTGCCATGCATTGGTAGCTTTCCACCGAATACACTAGAGAGCATGAGTAAAGCTTTTCAAATTTTAATTTTCCACCTATATTGTAGAAAATAATTACATCGTATCCAGACCTTCAATAGATACCATCTGTATACATGAAATCACTTTAATTCTGGAACATCAACTAACGTTAGTTGATCCATGGTGTTGGTGGACTTCACTGACCAACAGTATCATATTTGTGATGTGATATATTCTTAAGATCAACAACACTGCAAACAAAAAAAATAATGCGTACACTCAAAATACAACGTAGAATTATTATATTAAAGAAAATAAAACTGAAGATGAGGATTCTCATCCAGTAAGATGCGGGAAAGTACTTACAACATATTATACAAGAGGCTTACCTTGGAAATTTTATATGCAAAATGAAGTAAACAACTACCAACAAAATGCACAGAATCCTAGTGACAACATATGCTTTCTCCAGAGTATCATTTTTACCACCAAGCCAACTTGTTGTGGAAAGCACCAGACTTTTCTTGCCACCAAAGCTATATGTATTATAGTTATTTTGAATCTCTACGGTAATGTAATCATCAGCTTCAAGATCCACCTCAATTCTTCCATACAACTTTTTGAAGGTTGGGAGTGCTGATACACACATCCACACAATAAGATCTTCTTGATCTCTCAACTTTCACATCACAGTCAGAAAAATCATCAAGCAACATTGAGATAAATTGAGGAATGCCTTTTACATACAAAAAACATAATTCAATTTTATTAGATAGCATACAAAATTCTCTACTTACAAGTTTTAATGGATCTAGCTTGGCTCCACAAATTAAAGATCCATTCTGAAAATTGAAGGGATAAACATTTTTCCCAAATTTATGTCCATGGTCACTTTTCCAAGCAATGTTTGTCTTGTTGACTTGTAGTTCAATTTCCTTGAGAAAAAATCTGTAGGTATCATTAAATAAGCTCCAAGCTATGAGGCCACAGGGTACTGTTGGCACACCATTTGATTTAATTTCAGGATCACAATAATTTATAGAACTGTTATTCCGTAGACCATGCAATAGTTGTGTTGGTAGTATTTTCAAATTTTTTAGGGTTGCATTTTATTTCTTGCTTCTTTGACAGTTTTCCTTGCTTTTGTGCTAATTTTTCCTACAATTCTCATGTCCAAAGTGCTAAATTTGTCCCTATTACTAAAAAACCCTAAGTACTAGGTCAAAATGCTTATGAAAGTTCAAAAACCCTACAAAAACATAACCGGGTTCTATTTTTCCATTACTTTTTCAAATCACTTAAGTGAGTCTTTAAGCATGTGTGCTTTATGTCTACCGTCTAGTCGCCCAGTCTCTGAAAGTATTCAGAATATTCCTCTTTGTCTAGCGATTCAAAAATGCCTTTGTCACGTGATCTCCTTAAGGATGAAGAATATTCCTTTTCTTCATGAGACTTAGCGGATGATTTCAGTCGCCAGGCCTCTGAGTGATCTTTATGAGATCTAGTGACTACTGATGGTAAATATTTCAAAGGAAACTATAGTCGCTAGATCTCCAAATGCAAAAGGCCTTCAGTCAGGTGATCTCTTAATGAAATGATGAAATGACCAAAGCTTCAGCGATTATGAGTCTTCTCCTTAGTTGCTAGGTCTCCAAATGAAGGATGACAGTTATGTTCTTTTCAGTCACCAGATATCCCAATGCTCTATGTTTAAATCCAATGACCCAGTGATTGTGGTAGTCACGCATCCTCAAAATCTTGACGATTATGTTATAAACATTCAGCGATCTAGCGATGTGGTTATCTCCTAGTCTCACAATGTAACAGTTAAGTCATAATATTTTCAATGACTTGGCGATGACTGTAAAATGGAGGAAGGATCAACGGTTAGTGTTATATCTCACAGTCTAACGGTGGTTAAAAGGTTACTTAGTGACTTGGCAAATAAAGGTTTCGTGTAGTCTCCAAATTTAACCAGGGTAAAGAGAAATATTAAGAGACTGTGAGATATCTTCAGTCACGTGATCGCCAGAAGATGACTAAAGGTTAAGTGTCAACCGAGGTCAAAAAGTGAAAAAAGATATAAATCCATTTGCTAGATTTGGTGACGTGTTCTCTCCTGATTGGTCGAAGAATGAAATAAAGAAATAATAATCTCTCTATGATTATGAGATGAACTATAGTTGTTGAGTCTCCAGAAGCAATAAATCAGAGATTGTCTTCTTTCAGTCTCCAGATTTCCATAAAGGTTTAGTGTCCAGGTCTCCAAAGGAAGTCAAAGTTAGAATAAAAATGTAGAGATTAAGCAACTACCATTGACTTTGTTCTTTATAAGTTTGAATCTAATGGTTGTCTCTTAATTGATAGATAAAAGTGATGTCATCCAAAGGATGCCGAGACTAAGCGACTGCCATCAGATTAAGATCCTATGGTTGTTGTGAAGTCGCGAGAAGAAATAGATATTAGAATAAAGTTCTGGTGATTAAGAGACTTCTTTGCAGTCACCAAGTCTCTAGATGGGTGAAGTCGGGCAATCTCCATAAGAAGTTTGAAAAGTTAACAAGTTTTGGTGATTAGGAGACTCACTGTGTAGTCACTGAGTCTCTCAATAAGGAAATAAGGAAACAAGACTTAGGAAAGACTATAGTCACCAGGTCTCAGGATAAATTTGATAAGTGATAAATGTTGCAGTGATTGTAAGATGAATTATAGTCACTGAGTCTCTGAACACATAAAATTAGAAGTAAAAGGACTTAAGCTGGACCGTCAGATTAAGATCTAATGGTAGTTGCTGAATCTCAAGCAGAAATCATAAAAGTTAAAGTTGTCCAGTGACTTGGATATTTCCTTTTGGTCTCTTAATCTCTAAAGAATATGAAAAAGTGCTAAGCCATTCAATGACTATGATTAGATGTGTAGTCGCTAGGTCGCCAGAAAATCAAATTTGACTACCTGTCATTGTCTCATCTCACGACTAGTGAATTGAAGTTTAGGTCATGCCAAGTAATGGTGGAAGTGACATGAATTACAGAGTTTGAAGTCTCAAGGGGGAAATTGCATTCAATTCTCTAAGATAAATACAACTAAATGTCACTTATTCTAAAATTACCAAGGCTTTAGGAGAGCCAGAGCTAAAAAGAATTACGTGATTTTGTGTGTCTTTTAGCGATTAAGCAATTCAATGAAGTTTAGAATTTTTAGTGGATTTCACAATTATAGTCAAAATGAGTCAGCCTTCAACTAGCGGAGCTTCCATGAGCAAGGGATCCAAGGAAAAATAGAAAGAAAGCTTCTCAGACGAGTTTCTCACTTTGCTACCCAGGTCATCGCAAAATAAAAAGGTTAGTGATGAAATCTTCGCAGATGACCCATCTTATTGTAGAGATGCAAAGACTGGGGATGTGTCTGGGATGTGCCTCTTTAGGTATTTTTATAGGAATACTGACATTCCAGTCCCTATGTCAAACCCTTGGACCTCTAGGCTAGCCAGATTGAGAGTACCAGATGTTTTTGTAAATGCAGATTTACTCATTGCTCTGGCCAACAAATATGACCCCTTATGAAAGATAATTAGGAAAGGGGATGGTTCGGCTCTGGTCACATTTGATAGAAATTCATTTATGAGGGCTTTTGGTATCTATATCCCCATGGCCACAGAAATAAATTTACAAGCCCAGGCCAATAGGTATACTTGGGAATCTATCCCTGTGTCAAAGGAGATTCAAAACCATGTTCCAAAAGGCAATAGTAACTACATTGCACCAACAGCTGGGTCAACCCCTTACTTTTACAAAGACTTATGCTTCTATGTGAAGTATATTGCATATGGTTTGTGTAGAGTGCTAGGAGTAGATGGTGCACCAGATAGGATTACATCTGACATCCTGATGATGGTGTTGGATTCATAGAAAATGCACACAAGCAAAGGATATGACTACATTGGGTATGTCATTAAAAAAATGGATAAGGGATCGGAGGCAATAAGAAAGAGGGAAACCTCTCCTAGGTTTTTGCATTACTCATTATTAATGCACTTCATTTTGTTCTTCAATTACAACATTATGGATTTGGATGACCTACAACCTCAGATGATGTGGAAAGGTCAACCCAATCTAGTATAGTTTTGGAAAGGAGCTTGGAGCCATACTTGCGCTAATTGTGATTTCTATGCTTTTCAAAATTGTCTGGTGGGACCTATCTTGCTTAGCATAGGGTTAAATCTTTCTAGGCTACCAATTAAGGTTTGATGCAGGAGCATCTCGGGTCCTTGGAAATCTTATGTCACCAAAAAGAATTTGAAGTTTGTTTTTTCTGCTCGGTTCCTACTTTGACTGAGTTGGTCGATAATTGGTCAGTTTCCTTTTGTTACCAAGAATGGTCAGTTATCTCCTGGGCAGTTGGTTGTTTCACTAGCGCTCGACGGTGCTTGTCTTTTTCTCGGTCATCCTTGCTTACCGAGTAGTTTATTTTGAGTTTCTCTTGAGGCCGACTTGTGCATTGATTATGGGTCATAGATTTAATGTTGGAATCAATCATTGGGAAGTGTGTGGTCCCAGATTTGACCGTTACTTTTGTTGATTGTGGATTTGAAGGTTGAATAAGTTCAGTAGCCTCTTGTATAAATATAGTTGTTTGGTTAGAGTTTAGGGAGTCAAGTTTTGAGATAGAAGATAGAAGACATTAGATTGGATCCTAGGATGTTGGAGGACTTTTGTAATTCATTGTAATATTAGGCCGTAACCAGGAAGGCCTTACAGCCCAGCATTTATGAATCCATTTGATGAAAATTAATGAAAGATCATGCATTCTCTCTCTCACTATTGTTGTTATTTGGTTCTGCGTATGTTGAGCAAGCTGGATCATTAGGGTGTGCCATTGTTTGGCCCCTCTTGAGCCCTGCCTTGTGTCAGGTGGTATCAAAGCGAGGTGAGATCTTGATCTAGGTCTACAGATCTAGGTTTGTAGGTTCCTTCTTGTGAAACCCTAGTTGATTGTTGTGGGGTAGCAGATTGCGATCTGACCTGCAATTGCAGAGGATTTCCAAGATGGTTCATGGGAGGTGAGATGCGGATCCAGGATTGACAGATATGCTAAGACAAATTGCTGCTAGATTAGAAGCCATTGAGACAACCCAAATAAGAGGCAGACATCTTGAGGATGTTAGTGATGATGAAATTGAGGAAAAATAGGTGAATACAAAACCTGCACCTATGATGGATCAGGATGAAGAAAGATTTTTGAAGGTTTTGACAAGTCTGAAGTCTACACCACACTTCAATCCTCCCGAGTATGGTGGAAAACTAGATTCTGATGAATTGGTGGACTGGATGACCGAGATGGAAAAGTATTTTGAGTATGAAAACATTCTTTAAGATAAGAAGGTGAAAATTGCAAGCACAAAGTTGAAAAGTCATGCATCCTTATGGTGGGAACATCTGTAGCTGGATAGAAAGAGGAAAGGCAAAGACAAAATCAAGGTATGGAATAAGATGGTGAATAAATTGAAAGGAAAGTTCTTACCTTGTGATTATCAGATTAACCTAGTTCGGTGAATGCAAAGTATAAGGCAGAAAGATAGCTCGGTAAAAGAATACACTGAGGAATTCTATAGATTAGATATTAGATTTGGACATGATGAAGATGATGTGGAAAGAATTTCTAGATACTTGAATGGTTTGAGGGTTTCCATCCAAGAGGAAATTAGTATGGTTAAATTGGAGAACATTGAAGAGGCTTACCAATTTGCTTTGAAAGCCTAGGAGAAATTGAACAAAAGACATGAGCAGAGGTAGAGAGGTAGAGGTGGTAGATTCCCTAGAGGAAGAGGTAGACCTCATGGTGAAAACAATAGATCTGAACCAGAGAAGACAAATCTGGATAAAGGCAAGACCAAGTGGAAAGGTGAAAGTTCATCTAGAGGCAGAGGTAATAACTATCAAGGTGGTTATAGTAGAGGAAGTTTCCTAGGAACTTGTTACAATTGTGGAGAAGAAGGACATAGGTCATTTGAGTGTACACATGCTAGTAAGAAGGTCGGTAGCAATAGAAATGCTTTGGTGCAAGAGGAGTCACCGAATGAACCTGAGAAAGAAAATAACTTGATGGTAAGGAGAGCACTTTGGAATGAAAGTAAGAAGGAAGATCTAGTAAGGAAAAGTTTGTTCAAGACCAGATGTAGAGTTTTTGATAAAGTTTGGAAGGTAATCATTGATAGTGGTAGCTCAGAGAATCTGGCATCTGAGGAAATGGTCACAAAGTTGCAGTTGAAAAGGTTGGAACATCCGAAACCCTATCAGATTTCATGGATCAAAGATGAGCACACACTCTTGGTAAGTGAACAATGTTATGCAAATTTGAAGATTGGAAAATACTATGATAAGGTGTTGTGTGATATCATGCCTATGGATTGTTATCATATTTTGTTGGGTAGACCTTGGCAATATGATAGACATGCTATATATGATGGGAGATTGCATAAGTATACTATTGTGGCTGATGGAAAGAAACAAATCTTGTTACCATTGATGGAAGAACTTGCTAGTAATGTTTGCACATCTATGAAAGTTTATTTGATGGAAGGCATAAATTTTGTTAAGGATTTGAAAAAGAATGATGTATGTTTTGCTGTAATTCCTAATAAACTAAGTAATAAAATAGAGGATAGTGTTCCTGAGGAGATTGATAAGTTACTCATTGAGTATAGTGAAATCATTTTTGATAATGTACCTGATGGTTTGCCACCGAAAAGAAGCATTGATCATTGTATGGATCTAATCCCTGGAGCTAGTTTATTGAATAAGGCACCTCATTGGTTAACACCTACCGAGAATCAGGAATTGAACCGACAGATTCAAGAATTGTTGGAGAAAGGTTTGATCAGAGAAATTTTGAGTCCTTGTGCAGTACCTTCTATTTTGGCACCTAAGAAGAATGGAGAATGTGTACTGATTCCAAAGCAATCAATAAGACAACAGTGAATAGGTTTCCTATAACAAGAATGGATGATATAATGGATAGTTTGACTAGAGCAAAGTATTTTACCAAAATTGATTTGAAAAGTGGATATCATCATATTAGAATTAGACAAGGCAATGAGTGGAAGACTACTTTCAAGACAAAACAAGGTTTGTATGAGTGGTTGGTTATGCCTTTTGGTTTAACTAATGCATCGAGTACTTTTATGAGGCTGATGAATGAAGTTTTGAAGAAATTCTTGGGTAAGTTTGTGATTGTATATCTTGATGATATTCTGATATTTAGTAAGACTAGAGAAGAACATTTGTTGCATGTTAGACAAGTTTTGCAGAGATTGAAAGAAGAAAATTTATTGATAAATCTGAAAAAGTGTTCATTCATGAAAGAGGAAATTGTGTATTTGGGATTTGTGATCTCAGCTGATGGTTTGAAGATGGATCCTGAAAAGGTTGAAGCTATTTTGAATTGGCCTACACCTGTGAATGCTAGTGAGTTAAGATCATTTCATGGATTGGCAAGTTTTTACCGAAAGTTCATAAGGAATTTCAGTTCAATTTGTAATGCTATGACTGAGACTATGAGAGGAGATAAAAGAGAATTCAAGTGGACACATGGATTCGATAAAAGTTTTGAGACTTTGAAGCAGAAGGTTGTTGAATTACCTATTTTGGCATTGCCTAATTTCAGTAAGGTATTTCAAGTGGAATGTGATGCAAGTGGAAGTGCAATCGGAGCTGTGTTGAGTCAAGAAGGTAAACATGTTTCTTTCTTTAGTGAAAAGTTGAATGATACTAGAAGGAAATATTATGTGTATGATCAAGAATTCTATGCTATTGTTCAAGCACTGAAGAAATGGAGACATTATTTGATACCGAGTGAATTTGTGTTGTATATGGATCATAAGGCTTTATAGTATTTGGGTAGTCAGAATAAGTTGAATCAGAGACATATGAAATGGGTTGAGTATTTGTAGAGTTATACATTTGTGATAAAGCATAAGAGTGGAGTCACTAACCAAGTTGTTGATGCATTGAGTAGAAGAAGATCTTTGATGACCGAGATGAAAATTGAAGTTCTTGGTTTTGATGAGATGAAAGATTTGTATGAAAGTGATCCTGATTTTTTTGAGCCATGGAGAAAGTGTAGAGAACCTATTCAAAACCAACAAGACACTAAATGGGATGAATATTTTATTCAGAAAGGTATGTTGTTTAAAGGTATTCAGTTGTGTATATCAAGAGGAGTAATGAGAACTAACCTGATAAAGGAGAAACATAGTAGTGGTTTGGCTGGACATTTTAGCATTGATAAAACATTGAATTTTCTTAAAGAGAAATACTATTGGCCGTAGTTGTTCAAGGATGTTCAAAAATTTGTGAAAAGTTGTGGAGTTTGTCAAGTTGCAAAGGGAGTAAGTCAGAATACTGGACTGTATACACCGATTGCTGTACCTGAGAAACCTTGGAGTGACATCAGTATGGACTTTGTTCTTGGCTTACCGAAGATAGTAAGAGGTAATGATTCTATATTTGTTGTTGTAGATAGATTTTCTAAGATGGCACATTTTATACCTTGTAGAAAGACATCAGATGCAATACATGTGGCAAATCTTTTCTTTAAGGAAATTTTCAGATTGCATGGATTACCGAGGAGTATTATCTTTGACCGAGACAGTAAGTTTGTTGGATACTTTTGGAAGACTCTTTGGAAGAAATTTGGCACTAAATTGAAATATAGTTCTACATTTCACCCATAAACCAATGGATAGACTGAAGTTGTGAAGAGGAGTTTGGGAAATCTTTTGAGATGTTTAGCTGGAGACACACCGAGTAATTGGGATTCTATGTTGGCACAATCAGAGTTTGCATACAATAATTCAGTGGATAGGAGTACTGGAAAAACACCATTTGAGATTGTGAATGGCATACAGCCAAGAGGTATATCTGATTTGAGGGACATTGCTGATGAAAGTAAGAGAAGTGCTAAAGGAGTAAAATTTGTTGAGTACATGAAGACATTGCATGAAGATGTGAAGCTGAAGTTGGAAGAGAGTAATCATAAATACAAAGATAGAGTTGATAGATCAAGGAGACATAAGACTTTTGATGTTGGTGATGAAGTGATGGTTCATTTGAAGAAAGGTCGATTCCCTATTGGTACATATGGGAAGCTGAAGATGAAGAAGTTTGGACCTTGCAAAATTTTGAAGAAATTTGACAGTGGAAATACATATGAGATTGAGTTACCTGATGACATGGACATATCACCTATTTTCAACATTACCAATTTGTATAACTATCATGAACCTGATGAAGAAATGACAGTATTGATGGAATATCCTAAGAAGTAGAAATAGGAAGATGAGCAGATTTTGGAGCAAAGAATTGGGAAGAGTACAAGAGGAAAACAATATATGGAATATCTGGTAAAGTGGAAGAATACACTAATTGAAGACAGTTCATGGATTTCATAGTCTAAGTTGAATAAAGCTCAAATCATACCTACCAAATGATTCAGAGAATCATTTCAAAACAACCCCAGGTGTCTGATGCAGGAACATTTCGGGTCCTTGGAAATAATTTGTCACCAAAAAGAATTTGAGGTTTGTTTGTGTTGCTCAGTTCCTCCTTTGACTGAGTTGGTTGGTAGTTGGTTAGTTTCCTTTGGTTACTGAGTATGGTCGGTTATCTCTTGGGTAGTTGGTTGTTTCACTAGCACTCAACGGTGCTTGTCTATTGCTCGGTCATCCTTATTTACCGAGTAGTTTATTTTGAGTTTTTGTTGAGGCCAACTTGTGCATTGATTATGGGTCATAGATTTAATGTTGGAATCAATCATTGGGAAGTGTGTGGTCCCAGATCTTACTGTTACTTCCATTGATAGTGGATTTGAAGGCTGACTCAGTTCGGTAACCTCTTGTATAAATATAGTTATTTGGTTAGAGTTTAGGGAGTCAAGTTTTGGGATAGAAGATAGAAGACATTAGATTGGATCCTCGCATATTGGAGGACTTCTATAATTCATTGTAATATCAGGCTGTAACTGGGAAGGCCTTACATCCTAACATGTATGAATCCATTTGATGAAAATTAATGAAAGATCCTACATTATCTCTCTCACTGTTGTTGTTATTTGCTTCCATGTGTGTTGAGTAGGCTGGATCATTAGGGTGTGCCATTGTTTGGCCCCTCTTGACCCCTGCCTTGTGTCAAGGCTCTACAACTACTAAGGCCTTGACAATTTGTTGATAAATGGCCTAAAGATCATAACTGGGGAGACTTCTATTATGAGAAGACTTACACAATAGTAAGAGTTTATGGATGCCCCCAGCCACCCCATGTTTTACCATTTTTTGTTCCACCAAGAATTGCCTTCTTAGAAATTATTTGGCAGCTCATGCTTACTGATAAAAAAAACTTGGCCCCCCATAGGAAGGGAACATTTACCCCAAGGGATTTCAGAATATACAACTTCACCATTGGGAAGAATGCATTCAGTAAATTGAATGATTGGTTGGGTCAGTATAAAATGAATGCTGGTGTGCCAAGGTATGTGGATACATAGAACTTCATTGTAATGGGTAGGAAATATTTCACTCCTTCCATTCCAATAAATAATAGACATGAGGAGTTTCCAGAAGAAGATATCATCAGAAACATTATTGAGGATGAAGAGATAGAAAAGAGAGCAGAATAATTCAATGAATTATTGAGATTTGAAAAACAAATGAAAGCAAAGGGATTTTCCTTTGGAGGTTTCTACCCTACAGTGCCTTATCTGAAGAGGCTAGATATGATGATGGATAATTTCCATACATTGGTCAACTCAATTGAGGACCAACTAGATGACAAAGATAGGGAAAAGGAGAAACAATCATAATCACACTATGAGGATAGTGATGGAGGCTATCCAGTATATAGTCCTCCTACTTTGGAACAAGGATCTCCTATGAGGTAAGAAGGAGAAGAAAATATAATAATGGATTTGACAGAGCTCCCAAGCTCTCAAGATACTAGTGAGCCTCCCCTGAAGAAGCAAAAATTGCAAATAGGAGAGTCTTCACAGGAAAGGGTCCCTAAGAAGAAAGGAGATAGAATAAAGGCTCTCTTTCCAGGAGATAGAGCCCATGATCATAGACTCAGGCAAAGGATCAGAGAGGACAAGAGAAAACATAAAATAGTCACATAATAAGTTGAGTTGCCCTTGGCCTTAGGTAAAGATGAGAGAATATTATAACAAGAGGCTTTCTTGAAGGATGATAATTTCATCAAATCAAATGAATTCAAGAACTTCTTAGTATGGCACAAGGAACAACAGGTTGCATCAACTATGAAAATCATAGAGGAGGGGCAAGTACTTGATGAGGCAATCCAGGTTTTGAAAGAATATGATCCTAAGTTTGAAACCATAACCCCTGAGGAAGCTAGGCAACTAGTAAAGGCCAGCAACATTTTGCTTGTACCAGGATGGGACCTAGCTTCAACTTTTGTGCTTGACCAGATCAGGAAACAAGATATTGTTAATTTGATTTTAGAAACCCAAGCGGGGGATTTGATAAAAGGGTTTGGATATAGCCCTAAGAGTTAGGCAATGGCCATGTGGAGCCTCTATCCAAAGGATCAAAAGCCTTCCCTTTTGAATATACATGAGAAGATGGATGGTGACAAGATTGTGTGGTCCATCTACAACATTGGAGATCTTGAGATTTCACAAGTGCTAACTCATTTTGCTAGGTTAAATGAAGACAAAACCAAGAAACTATCTAATAGGCACCAAATTTTTTTTGAAGATTATAGTGCTTTGGTAAGGGATAGAGAGATATAGATAATAAAGGAAAAAGAGTTAGAGAAATATGTGGAGGAAATGCAACTACAAATCCTCAACATGCCTATAGTTTCCCCTGCACCTCTAGAGTAGCCTGCACTACTAGAGGTTCAAAGTGTAAATGAAGAGGAAGTTTTTTCTATAGAAGAGAAAGTGAACAAGGAAAAGATTGAGGTTGTAGTGCAATCCTTGTCAAAAATTTGCAACATAGGATAGGAGTTTTGAAGGATAATGTAGAGGCAGTCTATACAGCATACAATAAGTTGCCTAGTTTACAAATTGAGGTGAACAATTTTGTTTCTTTTTTAAGTACTTTTCATTCAACTTGGTCAATAAGGGAATCATTGTTTGAAAGACTAGGAGCAGTGCAGTCTCTAAGGAATGACATCCCAAAAATAGTTTTGCAAGTGGGAGTTGAAATTGCAAAGATTGGTGTTGCTTCATCTTTCTTCAAAGGTTAAGGCTAATCAAATTGAGGCAAAAATAGCAATTTTTGGACCTGGTTTCAATAGGTTCATTCCTCATATTAGATCAAAGGAAGGAGAGGTAAAGAATTTGGATACATGGAGCTCAAATTTTGATCTCTTACTGCCTTAGAAGGAGGCTTTCCTTAAAGATAGCAATGAGGTTGATATAGATCACTTGAACACAATTCTGGATGAAGCTATCAAGGCAGAAATGGACTTCAACAAGTTCATCATAGATGTAAAGCAGATTACTGATGCAAGATGGGAGAGATTGAAGAAGCAATTGTAGAGCATTCAATAGTTCCCATGGCCCACAGAGGAATAGGTTACTACATGGGACAATATGAAAAAGCCCAAGATGAGTAAGCCTGCAATAGATGACCTTGATGATTTTGAAGATGAATGAGCTGCAATAATGCACCTGACCAATGAGTACAGGGAGAACAACTGATCATAGAGAGGATGATGTAAGTAAGCTGGTTAGGTGATCATCATTCATATAACAACATTTGCAGTTGCTCTGAAAACCTACAGACAAAAGCGCAAGCTCAAAGTGAAAGTTCAACACAAGAAGATACAACTTCTAGCGCCACTTTCTCTCTGTTCTGTTAAAAGCTTTAACTCTTTTGTATTTTAGTGCAAGTCACTATCAGAGCCACCCATAGCTTGTTGCATCCTTTTCTCAAGGATCCCAAGGTGGTATCTCCATATATAGCTAATGTCAACTCACACTAGAGGGTGGTGAAAAAACTTATTGCCATAGGAGCTTATAGATTTAGTCTTTGATTCTCAGGAATCCAATTTTTCTGAATGTATTGACACATGAAGTTTATCAATAAAATATACTAAATTTCCATTTATATCTTTTATTGTCTTCATTTATGATTTTGATTTCTCTGTGTGTTTAAATTTGCAAGGCATTTTAGATACATCTTTCTACAAGGTAGATAGTGGGGTTTAAACTTGAGTTCCTTTCAAGGGAGGGATAAATCTTGAGTGAGGGCTCTGAGATTTTAGTCTTCATATATGAATTAGATGATATGATTTATGCATATGAGGGTAATTTGTAAGGCATTTTATCTAGGGTTTGGGTGTGTTGGATTTGAGATATTTTCTGTAGATGTGCATTTATTGACTATGATGCCCTAGAATTTGGCACTGGTCTATGCTTATTTTGCAATTATTTTCATCATCAATCAAATTAAAATGATTTACTTTAAGTTGTATGAGTTATATGACTAGATCTATATCAAGTATACAGGTCATAATTGTGACGTTTAAAGAATTCAATCTAAAGAGGTAATACCCACCTGAAGCTTTAAGCTCAAAAAAAATAAAATTTGCATATCCTTAATACCTTAGTGTTGATTATTGCCGATGTATCTATTGGGACTACTAGAGTTATAAATCAGAGTTTTTCTGATTAAGTTTTTGATCATCTACAATTTTGAGCACTAACAAAATTGGCGTCTCTACTGGGGAATTAAAATATTTTTGTAATAAACCTAGCGATAGCTTTGCTAACAGTTTTATTTGTTGTATTTGAAGACCATTTTATCAAATCATTCCCACAAATTTGTGGGTGGCAACTCTAAGCTCTGTGTTACCAGTTATTGGTAAAAGTTCTATAAATTTTGAGATTATCTTGTCCAAAGCAACATGAGTAAACCTAGGAATACTAGGTCTTATTATAGGGATCACCTGAAAAGTAAAATGGGTGAAGAACTACATACCTCTAGTAGAAAGAAATGGTCTAGAAGAGGGAGAGTCAGTAGTAATTCTCCAGACCATTTCAAGAATATATTCTAGTTCCTACCCAAAATGAAATTCCATCATTTTCAAAAAATCCCGAGTTCCTTAGAAGAATGAACCTAGAGTCAGTTAGTCCTCCTCAAGGAGATGAGTTTATAGACATTAGTTTCTTTCCTACACAAGAGAATCAAGAGTAGACAAAATATGCTTCTGCTGCTGAAACTGAATGTATTGATTCTGAAAAATTATGGGAAGAAGTCATTGCCTTAAGGAAAAAGGATCGGGAACTGTTTCTAGAAATTACTAAGAGATAGAAAGAGCAGGAACAATAAATTTATGAGTTACTCATGGAAAGACAATAAATCATAAGAAAGACAAGAAATAATGAGATCCAAGCGAATAATTTAAATCATAAAGTTACTAGTTTAGATAGTGAGTTGTTTGGAGATGTCCAATTTGTAGGACAACAAGTCAGCAATAATAAGCCAAATCCTGAGAAAGACAAATTTGAGGGTGATGGCCATGTCCTAAGATAGTTGCATCCATCTGAGATCAAGAGAAATGAGGATCTTAGAAGTAAAGTAATAAATACATCTGATAAGGGAAAACAAAAGGTAGTTGGGATTATTATAAGTGATTCAAAAAAGAATGAGGTCAATCCCACTACAATGTCTCAAGATAGTTTAGATTTAGAAAAGGCTAGGAAAACCAAAGAGGATCTGGCTATTCAACTAGAAAAGTTAGAATTAGAGGCTGCTACAGATGAGATGAAAATGAAAATTGCTTTCCTTCATACCAATATGAACACAAATGCTTGTAGCTCAGTCCCCATTGTCAGTGGGCCAACACCACAAACTTTTTCAACTAGTCCTATACCTAACACTCAAGCCTCAGTCTCCAATCAAATGGCCCAAGGACCACTTCAAAGTGTAAATCATACAAACCCTTTGACTGGTAATCTTGCTGGAAATATTGTGCATCAGAATACTGGAGGACGTGAAGCCCAAGCTTCACAAAATATTCAAAGGATTGGCCAATCCATCTGGATAGGTATAGGCCTTTGTTATTTGATGGTATCCCTAGTCAGCCAAATGTCATTCCAAATGAGGTAAGAGACAAGATCCCTAAGTTTACTAGCAATAATGTTGTTACTTGTGAAGAACATCTTAAGTCTTTCATGGATAAGATAAATGGTTATGAAATAGAAAGTGAAGATGTTGTCATGAAACTTTTTGTTCAATCTTTGTTAGAAGATGCTAGGGATTTGTACAGAGGTTTACCTGAAAATAGTGTTACCTCATGGGATGAATTTGTAAGGTTTTCAAAGAAAAATATGTTGAACATGTTAACTCCAGTTACATGCTAAATGAATTTAATAATATCAAGAAACATGAAAATGAAAGTATATCAGAGTTCAATAGCAGGTTTCAGAAGGCCATGTACAAATTATTCCAAGTTCTAAGATTGGATGATGACGTTTGTTTAACTATCTATTTCAATGTTGTAGAGGGAAAAATGTCTTACCTCTTAAGAGATAAAATTCCACGTACTTTGAGGGATTCTTTTAAATTAGCAATAAATATTGAAAGTAATCAAAAAGCATCTAGTCAAATGTACAAAAGGGATGAAGACAAACTATGGAAAGAGACTAGGTGACATAATGTCAAACTTGTCAAGGAAGATGACAAGGTTGACAAATTGGCAAATGCTATTAAGGATTTGTCTTCTAGATTTGAAAAAGGTGGGAAGAGTTTCCAAGATAATAGGCCACCTTATCAAAGGTAGGAAAGATTCCCTAGATTACACGACCAACCAACAAGACAAATTGGAAGGATGGGAAGCCTATTTTTGATAGCCATGAGGCACAAAAGGGTAGGGATACTCTTGGTCCTTTGAAAGAAATGAAACCCATAATGTGGAAAATATTCCATGGTGTGTGGCCTGCAATATGTGCCACTCACCTTTTCAGTGTGATGTTTCTCAAGCTCTAGAAGATGAGCCAGAAGATCTACCTGCAGGAGACCATGAAGGCTCTGAAAAGCCTGCAGTGAATATGTTCACCACTGAGAGAGTGGAAGAATTTTTCTCTTCAGATGATGAAGAGATAGTAGAAGATGTTGACTATAAGAGGAGAACTCTCCCTGCTTATGAGCAACAAATATTTTCCCATTCTGATCATGAGGAATCTGACACTGAGGTTGGTCAAACAAATATGAAAAGACTGGAGGTGGAAGATACTCATTGGAAAAAGCCTAATAAAGAAGAAATTAAGAATCTAACTATGGCTACTATTTCTAAAGCTAGATCTTCTTATAATTTAAGAAATAGAAAAGTAGATGCAGATCAAGGAGTTTCTAGGTCAGTTTTTGTCAAAAATGATTCTCAGAGTAAGGTTTCTCCTAAACCCGTTGCTTCCCCAAGTAAGGATAGCAACAACAACCAACAAACTGTTGTAGTTTAGAATGCTAAGAATAATGAGGAAAATACCATGGAACAAAGAAATAAGAGGGCTGGTGGGAAAATAAATTTGTCTGAACTTTCTACTGAGGCCCCAACTTTTGACATGAGACATGCTCTATCTCAGATGAAGGTATCAATCCCTTTATTAGAGATGTTGAAAATAAAAGAGCATAAGGCAACAACTTTGGCTTTGATTAATGAGCAAGAAGACCTTCCCATTGTGACAGAAAAGATAGTATCAATAGCAAGACCTGAGATAACCAAAGGAGTTTCCAAATTTTGTGTTGGAAATATTGTAACTCAAGAGCCTTCCTCCATTGATCTTTTTTATGTCACTCTAATTGTGAATAATTTATTACTAAAGAATTGTATGATAGACTTTGGTGCTGCAGCAACAGTGGTGCCCTACCATGTAATGAAGGAATTAGGACTTCAAGTTGATACATCCAATGAAAGATGTTATGCTATGGACAATAGGGCAGTTCCTGTGGTAGGGACCTTAGTTGGAATAGAGGTCAAGATTATTGCATTCCCTGAGGCCACTTACAAGATGGATGTTGTTGTAGTTGATACCAAACCTCATTACAGTATGCTACTATCAAGATAGTGGGCAACAGTAGTAGGGGGAAAATTAAAATTAGATTTATCTTATGCTATAATTTCTATGAATGGTACTAAGGTAAAGTTGTACAAAGAACCTTGTTCATCAGTAATGATTGAGATGGTAGCCCCTGAGGATCTAAATTGCTATGTAGATATTGACATGAATAACTTTATGATTGAAGAGATAGTGCCACAATTAAAAAATAATGACCCTATTGTTGATGAGTTTCTCTTGCAACAAGATGGATTATGGCAGCTATACTTTGATGGTGGATGCTCTAAAGAGGGCTCAGGAGCTGGGGTTTTACTGATATCCCCATTGGGTATTACCTTTAAATACTCTTTTCTGTTGACTTTCAAATGCACAAATAACACTATTGAATATGAAGCTTTGATTTTGGGGGTAAATATTGCAATCAAACATGATATAAGATGTTTAAAAGTTTATGGAGATTCCCTATTAATCATTGCTCAGATCAGATCACAATATGCTATAAAGGATGATAGACTTAAGTTATACAAATATGTTGTTTGGGATATAATTGAATTTTTTGATGCTTTCAATATTCTGTGGGTAGAAAGGTCAAAAAATATTATGGTAGACTTCCTTCCAAATGTTGCATTAAAGAGCAATGATGCAACCCTTACTGGAGTATCAAAATTGGAAGTGAAAAGTAGGCCTGTTGTCCCTGATAATATCTGCAATTGGCAAGTCTTTGAAGATGAGAATGACATCTTAAGGTTTATCAAGGGTTTGGATTGGTATGATGGTCAACATATTGATTTTGATGATTACCAAGAAGTGGTTAATGGGAAAGACTGTGTCATGGGAAATGAGATTGTTTAGTTACCTTTAAACCATATCCCCAAGGGTTTAGTTGAGTTAGAAGGGATGTTCAAAATAAATGACAGTCACATGTCTCAGAAGTCCAATGCCAAAGTGGATGACCTAGAGGAAATAAACTTGGGGTCATAAACTTCCCCTCATATTGTCTACATTGGAAAATGTCTTAGTATAGGTGTGAGAAATAATTTAGTAAGGCTGCTCAAAAAATATAAACATGTTTTTGCATGGTCATATGATGATCTCAAAGCTTATAGGGTAGACTTGTTTCAGCATGAGATTCCTTTGAAAGAGGACACTAAACCCTTCAGGCAGAAGCAAAGGCCCATTAATCCCTTGTTGGCTACCAAAATGCAAACTGAATTAACCAAGCTAAGGGACACAGGCATAATTGAGCCCATTAGGCATTCTTCTTGGGTCTCAAACCTAGTACCAGTCAGAAAGAAGAGTGGTGACATAAGGCTATGTGTGGATTTAAGAAATTTAAATGTTGCTTCACTCAAAGACAACTATGGACTACCTAATATGGAAGCTATGCTTCATAAGGTGACTAGCTGTGATTTGTTGTCCATGATGGATGGATTCTCTGGATATAACCAAGTCCTGGTCAAAGAATCAAAGTAGTTCAAGACAACATTTAATACCCCTTGGGGAGCCTATGTGTATGTCAAGATGTCTTTTGGTTTGAAAAATGCAAGAGAAACTTTTCAAAGGGCAATGAATGTGGCTTTTAAAGACCTCATTAATGTCCTCATGGTGGTATACCAAGATGATTTGACTGCATACTCTAAGAGAGCTGAGGATCATTGTAATCACTTAGAAAAGGTTTTGATGAAGGCTCTAGAGTATGGTATCTCTCTGAATCCTAAGAAATGCCACTTTGCTGTTACTAAGGGAAATCTACTAGGCCACATAGTGTCTAAAGAGGGAGTGAGAATTGACCCTGAAAGGGTAGAGGCTATTGAGAAGGTCCCTACCCCCAAAAATATCAAGGGTGTCCAGTCTTTCCTGGGACAAATGAATTTTGTCAAAAGGTTTATCGCAAATTTTGCTGAATTAGTTAAATCCATTGTCAAGTTACTAAAGAAAGATGTAAAATTTCTTTGGGATCAAGAAGCACAAGTAGCCTTTGAGAAAATAAAGAAAATAATTCAGGAGGCTCCTATTCTGATATCTTCTAATTATTACAAGCCCTTTTCTCTATTCTCTTTTGCATATTTTCACACCATTGCAATAGTCTTGTTACAAAAAGATGATGAAGGATTTGAGCATCCCATTCCCTTTTTCAACAAGTCATTACAGTCAGTAGAATTGAATTATGAGTTGATGGAAAAATAAGCTTATGCTTTGATAAAAGGTGTCAAAGCATTTAGACCTTATCTAGTATGTGCTAAAGTAAATGCATATGTCCCTCATGCTACAATTAAAGATATTCTAGTACAGAGTGAGGTCACAAGAAAAAGATGCAAATGGATTAATAGAATCCAAGAGTTTGATTTAGAACTTCACATTACTAAACTTGTTAGAGGACTAGGTCTAGCGAAGTTGATGACTGAAGAAAATATGGACCTGATTCAGGTCAACCATGTTGATACAAATGGAAAAGATGTCACCAGCGTTGAAATGCAGCCCTGGTACACAAATATAGTGTGTTTTCTCAAAGATGCTATTTGCCCCAAGGGCCTAAATGATAATCAGAGAAGAAGTTTAAAATTGCAAGCCTAAAGATATATATTGCTGCAAGGTGATTTGTATTGGAAAGACAATGATGGGATCTTGTTATTATGTTTAGACAAAGGACATTATGAGAAGATTTTAAAAGAAATGCACTCTGGAATGTGTGGAAGACACCATTCAGCTAGGGCAACTGCTCATAAGATATTGAGGGTTGGGTACTACTGGCCTATGTTGTTCAAAGACACTCATGCATTTGTTAGAAAGTGTGAACCGTGCCAGATGTTCTTAAACAAATTGAAATTCTTAGGAGCATTAATGTTGAATCATGTGGTAGTAGAAGCTCCTTTTTATAGGTGGGGTATTGACTTCATTGGAGAGTTTATTGAGAAATCCAATGGAGGTCATAGCTGGATAATTGTAGTTATTGATTACTTTACCAAGTGGATTGAAGCAATCCCAACAAGGAAAGCTACAAGCACAGTTGTTATTTATTTCTTGATGGATAACATTATTATAAAATTTGGTGTTCCTATCAAAATAGTGATGGACAATGCAATGAGTTTTAGATCACAAGAATTCAAGGACTTATGTCTAGAAATGGGTATAGTGATGTCATATTCTTCCCCATATCACCCACAAGCTAATGGGCAAGCATAATCAAGCAATAAGAGTATTCTACAGATCTTGAAGAAGACCTTAGAAAAGAACAAGAGAACTTGGCATTCAAAGCTTAAATTAGCTTTATGGGAAGATAGGATCATAGAAAAAAGAGCCACAGACAAGTCTCCTTTTGAAATGGTTTATGGTATTAAATCAAGGTTACCTGTGAATAATTTATCGCCCATTTACAAATTTATACAAAAAGAAGATTTAGAAATGTCTGATCCTCTGGAAGATAGAGTGCTCTAGCTTGTTGAATTGGATGAAACAAGAAGAGAATGTCAAAAGGAGAACATCAGACTACAACAAAAGATGAAATACTTGTTTGATAAGAGGGAAACTATTAGGAAATTTTAGCCTAAAGATTTGGTCCTTCAATGGAATACAAGAAGTGAGGATAAGGGGAAGCATAAAAAATTTGAATCATTATGGTTGGGTCCCTATATTATCCATCAGGCTCATGGGAAAGATTCTTATTTCCTAAAAATTATGGATGGTGAAGAAAAGGAATTCCCAGTGCATGGAAAATTCCTAAAAATTTTCTTTAATTAAAATAACTTATGTTCCATGCACATTAGTCTCTTAGTGCATAGGTGTGCTTTATTTCAAGTCGTGTGTTCTTTTCCTATAGTAGGTTAAGTTTTGATTGGTCTGCTACCCAGGGATTCTAGTTTCTTGTTATAAATTGGCATTTAAGAATCCTAAGAGAGATCCACTGTTGGTAGTATTTTCAAAGTTTTCAGGGTTGCATTTTATTTCTTGCTTCTTTGATAGTTTTCCCTTCTTTTGTGCTAATTTTTCTTGCAATTCTCATGTCCAAAGTGCTAAATTTGTCTGTATTACTAAAAAACCCTAAGTACTAGGTCAAAATGCTTATGAAAGTTCAAAAACCTAACCAGATTCTATTTTGCCATTACTTTTTCAAATCACTTAAGTGAGTCTTTAAGCATGTGCGCTTTATGTCTACCATCTAGTCGCCCAGTCTTTGAAAGTATTTAAAATAGTCCTCTTTGTTTGGCGATTCAGAAATGCCTTTGTCGTGTGATCTCCTTAAGGATGAAGAATATTCCTTTTCTTCATGAGACTCAGCAGATGATTTCAGTCGCAAGGTCTTCAAGTGATCTTTATGAGATCTAGTGACTATTGATGGTAAATATTTTGAAGGCAACTATAGTCGCTAAATCTCCAGATGCAAAAGGCCTTCAATCGGGTGATCTCTTAATGAAATGATGAAATGACCAAAGCTTCAGCGATTATGAGTCTTCTACTTAGTCACTAGGTCTCCAAATGTAGGATGATAGTTATGTTCTTTTCAGTCGCTAGATCTCCCAGTGCTCTGGCGATTAATGTTTAAATCTAGTGACCTAGTGATTGTGGTAGTCGCACATCCTCAGAATCTCGATGGTTATGTTATAAACATTCAGTGATCTGGCGACACAGTTATCTCCTAGTCTCAGAATGTAATGGTTAAGTCATAATATTTTTAGTGACTTGGTGATGACTGTAAGATGGAGGAAGGATCAAGGGTCAGTGTTATATCTCATAGTCTAACTGAGGTTAAAAGGTTATACAATGACTTGGCGAATAAAGGTTTCGTATAGTCTCTAGATTTAACCAGGGTAAAGAGAAATATTAAGAGACTGTGAGATATGTTGCGTGATCGCTAGAAGATGACTAAAGGTTAAGTGTCAGCCGAGGTCAAAAAGTGAAAAAAGATATAAATCTATTTGCCAGATTTGGTGATGTGTTCTCTCCTGATTGGTCAAAGAATGAAATAAAGAAATAATAATCTCTCTATGATTACGAGATGAACTATAGTCATTGAGTCTCCAGAAGCAATAAATCAGAGATTTTCTTCTTTCAATCGCTAGATCTCCAGAAATGTTTAGTTTCCAGTTCTCCAAAGGAAGTCAAAGTCAGAATGAAAATGCAGAGATTAAGTGACTACCATAGATTTTTTTCTTTATAAGTTTGAATCTAATGGTTGTCTCTTAATCGCTAGATAAAAGTGATGTCATCCAAAGGATGCTGAGACTAAGCGACTGTCGTCAGATTAAGATCCTGTGGTTGTCATGAAGTCGCAAGAAGAAATAGATATTCGAATAAATTTTTGGTGATTAAGAGACTTCTCTATAGTCACCAAGTCTCCAGATCGGTGAAGTCGGGCAATCTCCATAAGAAGTTTAAAAAGTCAACAAGTTTTGGCGATTAGGGGACTCATTGTGTAGCCGCTGAGTCTCTCAATAAGGAAAAAATGAAACAAGACTTAGGAAAGACTATAGTCACCAGGTCTCAAGATAAAATTTATAAGTGATAAATGTTGTAGTGACTGTGAGATGAATTATAATCACTGAGTCTCTGAACACTGAAAATTAGAAGTGAAAGGACTTAAGCTGGACCGTCAGATTAAGATCTAATGGTAGTTGCTAAATCTCAAGAAGAAATCATAAAAGGTAAAGTCATTTAGTGACTTGGAGATTTCCTTTTGGTTGCTTAATCTATGAAGAATATGAAAAAGCACCAAGCCTTTCAGTGACTATGATTAGATGTGTAGTCACTAGGTCGATAGAAAATCAAATTTGATTACCTGTCATTGTCTCATATCACAGCTAGTGAATTGAAGTTCAGGTCATACCAAGTAATGGTGGAAGTGACATGAATTACAGAGTTCAAAGTCTTGAGGGGGAAATCGCATTCAATTCTCTGAGATAAATACAGCTAGATGTCACTTATTCTAAAATTACCAAGCCTTTAGGAGAGCCAGAGCTAAAAAGAATTATGAGATTCTGTGAGTCTTTTAGCGATTAAGCAATTCAGCGAAGTTCGAAATTTTTAGAGGATTTCACAATTATAGTCAAAATGAGTCGGCCTTCAACTAGCGGAGCTTCCACGAGCAAGGGATCCAAGGAAAAATAGAAAGAAATATTCTCAGATGAGTTTCTCACTCTGCTACTTGGGTCATCGAAAATAAAAAGGTTAGTGATGAAACCTTCACTGATGGCCTATCTTATTGCAGAGATGAAAAGACTGGGGATGTGTCTGGGATGTGCCTCTTTAGGTATTTTTATAGGAATGTTGATAGTCCAGTCCCTGTGTCAAACCCTTAGACCTCTAGGCTAGCTAGATTGATAGTACCTGATGTTTTTGTAGATGTAGACTTCCTCATTGCTCTGGTTGAAAAATATGACCCCTTATCAAAGACAATTAGGAAAGGGGATGGTTCAACTCTGGTCACATTTGGTAGAAATTCATTTATGAGGGCTTTTGGTATCTATATCCCCATGGCCATAGAAATCAATTTACAAGCCTAGGCCAATAGGTATACTCGAGAATCTATCCTTGTGTCAAAGGAGATTCAAAACCATGTTCCAAAAGGCAACAAGAACTACATTGCACCAACAGATGGGTCAACCCCTTACTTTTACAAAGACTTATGCTTCTATGTGAGGTATATTGCATATGGTTTGTGTAGAGTGCTAGGAGTAGATGGTGGACCAGATAGGATTACATCTGACATCCTGATGATGGCATTGGACTCACAACAAATGCACACAAGCAAAGGATATGACTACATTGGGTATGTCATTAATATAATGCATGAGGGATTGGAGGAAATAAGAAAGAGGGAAACCTTTCCTAGGTTTTTGCATTACTCATTATTAATGCACTTCATTTTGTTCTTCAATTACAACATTATGGATTTGGATGACCTATAGCCTTAGATGATATGGAAAGGTCAACTCAATCCAGTACAGTTTTGGATAGGAGCCTAGAGCCCTACTTTCCCTAATTGTGATTTCTGTGCTTTACAAAATTGGATGGTGCAGCCTATCATTCTCAGCCTAGGGTTAAATATTTCTAGGGTACCGGTTCAGGCTCTACAACTACTAAGGCCTCGGAAATTTTTTGATAAATGGCCTAAAGATCATAACTGGGGAGATTTCTATTATGAGAAGACTTACACAATAGTAAGAGTTTATGGATGCCCCCAGCCACTCCGTGTTTTAGCATTTTTTGTTCCACCAAGAATTGCCTTCTTAGAAATTATTGGGAGCTCATGCTTACTAATAAAGAACACTTGGCCTCCCATAGGAAGGGAACTTTTACCCCAAGGCATTTTAGAATATGCAACTTCACCATTGTTAAGAATGCATTCAAAAAATTAAATGATTGGTTGGGTTAGTATAAAATGAATGCTAGTGTGCCAAGGTATGTGGATATAGAGAACTTCATTGTAATGGGTAGAAAATATTACACTCCTTCCATTCCAATAAATAATAAAAATGAGGATTTTCTAGAAGAAGATATCATCAGAAACATTATTGAGGATGAAGAGATAGAAAAGAGAGAAGAATAATTCAATGAATTGTTGAGATTTGAAAAAAAAATGAAAGCAAAGGTATTGTCCTTTGGAGGTTTCTACCCTACAGTTCCTTATCTGGAGAGGCCAAATATGATGATGGATAATTTCCATACATTGGTCAACTCAATTAAGGACCAACTAGATGACAAAGATAGGGAAAAGGATAAATACTCAGAATTAGACTACGAGGATAGTGATGGAGGCTATCCAGTATACAATCCTCCTGCTTTGGAACAAGGATCTCCTATTAGGCAAGAAGGAGAAGAAAATATAATAATGGATTTGATAGAGCACTCAAGATACTAGTGAGCCTCCCCTGAAGAAGCATAAATTGCAAATAGGAGAGTCTTTACAGGCAAGGGTCCCTGAGAAGAAAGGAGACATAATAAAGGCTCTCTTTCTAGGAGATAGAGCCCATGATCACAGACTTAGGAAAAGGATAAGAGAGGACAAGAGAAAATAGAAAATGGTCACAGAAGAAGTTAAGTTACCCTTGGCCTTAGGTAAAGATGAGAGAATTTTAGAACAAGAGGCTTTCTTGAAGGATGATAATTTCATCAAATCAAATGAATTCAAGAATGTCTTAGTATGGTGCAAGCAACAATAGGTTGCATCAACTATGAAAATCACAGAGGGGGGGCAAGTACCTAATGAGGCAATCCAGGTTTTGAAAGAATATGATGTTGAGTCTAAAACCATAACCCCTAAGGAAGCTAGGCAACTAGTAAAGGCCAGCAACATGTTTCTTCTTCAGCTTTTGTGCTTGACTAGATCAGGAAGCAAGATAATGTTAATTTGAATTCAGAAACCCAAGTGGGGGATTTGATAAAAGGGTTTGGATATAGCCCTAAGAGTCAAGCATTGGTCATGTGGAGCCTCTATCCAAAGGATCAAAAGCCTTCCCTGTTCAATGTCCAGGAGAAGATGGATGGTGACAAGATTGTGTGGTCCATCCACAACACTAGAGATCTTGATATTTCACAAGTGCTAACTCATTTTGCTAGGTTAAATGAAGACAAAACCAGGTAACTATCTAATAGGCACCAATTTTTTTTTGAAGATTATAGTGCTTTGGTAAGAGATAGAGAGATATAGATAATAAAGGAAAAAGAGTTAGAGAAATGTGTGGATGACTTGCAACTTCAAATCCTCAACATGCCTACAGTTGCCCCTACGCTACCAAAGCAACCTGCACTACCAGAGGTTCAAAGTGTAAATGAAGAGGAAGCTACTGCTATAGAAGAGAAAGTGAACAAGGAAAAGACTGAGGTTGTAGTGCAATCCTTGTTGAAAATTTTGCAACATAGGATAGGAGTTTTGAAGAATAAGGCAGAGGCAGTCTATACTGCATACAATAAGTTGCCTAGTTTACAAAGTGAGGTAAACAATTTTGTTTCTATTTTAAGTACTTTTCATTCAACTTGGTCAATAAGGGAATCATTTTTTGAAAGACTAGTAGCAGTGCAGTCTCTAACACTACTACTTTTGGGGCCAAATTTTGACAGAACTTTTCGACGGGTAAATTTTTATTATGAATTTTGTGTTTTTTTTTTGTAATAGGCCCTGTTGATGTAGGTATTCTGATGGGTGTTTTATTGACCATCAAAATTTGGACAAATTCAGGGTATAGATAAAAAAAATAGTGAAACGACCTCATCATTTTTATTTCGATTGGATAGAGGGAGTGAGAGAAAAGGAGCGAAAGCCGAGGGTGGGAGAAGGTATGTGATTTATTCATCTTTCGAGCCTCTGGCATCATATTTGAATGCATTTCATTTTATTTGGTCATGAATGCTGTCTGTAATGACCGCATTCTACTAGTGTCGTGTTGTAGCCAGTGCTTTATCTCTATTATTTGATGTTATTGGTGCTTGTGCTCAAGGATATCGATACATTGTATTCAAATGTTTGGATTCATGTTTGTTGATATTACTAGCATATATGTTTAATGATGCCATTGTATATTGCTATCACTAAAATGACCACATTCTACTGGTGCCATGCCCTAGCCAATGCTTTAACTCCATTATTTGATGTTATTGGTGCTTGTGCTCAAGGATATTCATTTTTTTGAAATGTTGACTGTGGTTATCAAATGGACAGCCCATGAGCTTCTAGCTAGGTGCCATTTGTGTTGATATCTTAGGGAATCAAATGTATTGTATCATTGATAGTTGATACTTTGTTAAAAGGAAATAGGACAATGAATGATTTTTATTTAGTTTCTCTATTTTGATCCCTAAGTGGCTTACAACCCTAGAGAAGTATATGCAGATTTATGGATGCAGTTGCAGGATACATAGCAGCTAATAATTTACAATAAATCCATGCATCCAATTTGAATAGAAATTAATACAAAGAGCTAGGGTCCTCCAATGGCCCAATCATCCAAACCTTGATTGTCCCCTTAACTAGTGACCCTTAAAAAATGGGTTATCATACAATCAGTGAGTGATCCTTCATTCTCCTGGTGAGCTTCTAGCTAGGTGCCATTTGTATATTTGATAGCTTATGGCATCAAATGTATATTGTATCATTAATATTTGAGACTTTGTTAAAAGGAAATAGGACAAAGAATGATTTTGATTTAGTCTCTCTTTTTTGATCCCTAAGTGGCTTACAACCCTAGAGAAGTATATGGAGATTTACGGATGTAGTTGCAGGATACATAGAGCTGATAATTTACAAGAAATCCATGCATCCAATTTGAATAGAAATTACTACAAAGAAATAGGTTCCTCCAATGGCGCAATCATCTGAACCTTGACTATCCCCTCAAGCAGTGACCCTTCAAAACTGGGTTATCATGCATTCGGTGAGTGATCCTTCATTCTCCTAGTTTTCCATGCATCCAAACATATTGGAAATACACAATAAAATGATAACAAGTCTTTCAAAATCCCCCTTCCCTCAAGGAACACTATCAACCATCCCTTCTACATAGTATTTCACTATTTTATGAGTGGATTGTGTAGGAACAATTAACATTAAACAAGGAGAAAACTCTTCGACACATCTTGGAAACCATTGAATTCAATAATAAATGAAACCTAACACCAACACTATTTCTTCCATAGTTACATGATACATAGCAGTTGATAATTCACAAGAAATCCCTACATCAAATTTTTATAAGGATATCCTACTAATCAATAGGAATTTTCTTGAGATGACCAATGATTATGCATTTTGATGGCAGTGTGTTAGTTCAAAAGGATAATATAAATCTAAAACATTTTTTTAAATTTTCTCAAACTATAAATGTGGTTAAAGGGAAAATATTTTGTGGAAAACCCACAAACCAAGCTAGCAAATGATTGTAAATCAAATTATTCCTATATTCATTCAAGTATTGCTATGCTTCAGCTACCTGACCTTTGAGCTTCATCTAGAGGAATGTGTAGCTTTAAGATAGAGTTACTTCTTGGGCCTTACAATAGGGTGGAATATGATCAAGATTTGTTTAGGCTGTATCTTTTTTAGTCCCATTGTTAGGTTCTTGTAGTTCATGGTTTGAATCTATTATGGTTTTGTAAGGGATTTGTAGATGTTTTTTCTAAAATAATTATTGGACACCATGATTGGAACAACTGGTTGTTGGCTATTGTACACATGAATCATATCTGTCAATGGTTCTTTGTATTCAAGAATTCGTTGATCAATCTTTGAGATTTATTGTCCTAGTTTTAAAAGAGTGATAAAAGATATAGTGAGTGCTATCTTTTCCAAGTGTTTTGTGGGTGCCATTATCTTCTGGGAGTAATCGCTGGAACCAAATTATGTTCTTTTCCTCTAGTAAATATTGCAGACACAACCATCTTCTTGGCGAAGGGTTTCTTCCATCCCCATGAGGCACTATTGCATGGTTTCCATTCCCTTGTAGTATAGTGAACCTAATTTAATACAAGTGTGCACTATTTTGGGATCCATAATTTATGGCCCCTACACTGTGGTTGTTAGCCTAATTAAGATAGGCCTACCTTTGCATATAATAAGAGGCCAACATGAAACAAGCATCCAGAGGTTAGGGGGTTGTTCCCTGTCCATAATTTATTATTTAAGTGCTAAGTGATGATGGGTATATCATGTAATTCATACCTAGTGTGTCTCTTTCTTTCTCTCCACATTTCACATTAGGAGTATATGTTATAAAATACTAATGAAATCAACTATAGGTCAAATCTAATCAAAATTGCAATATAAAGATTAAAATAGATCTTGAAGAAATATGGGAACCATTTTTGATAGATATTGTACAAATGAAGAGAATACTCCAAAGAGGAAATGCTTCAATGTGGAATAATTGAAGGACAATATTTTACTTTTATATGCACATCTGCAATGTTTTTGATATATTTCTCAGATAACAAAACCATAGAAAGAATAACATATAGAAGAAAGTAAAGAATAATGATCATACTTTGAGATATTGTGGAAACTTAAAGGAAAGAATGCTTGGTGGGGTTATCATGCAATCAGTGAGTGATCCTTCATTCTCCCAGTCTGCCCTGCATCCAAACATATTAGAAATACACAATACAATGATAACAAGTCTTTCAAAATCCCCCTTCCCTCAAGGAACACTATCAACCATCCCTTTCACAGCATTTCACTGTTGTATCAGTGGATTGTGCAAGAACAATTAACATTAAACAAGGAGAAAACTCCTCAACACATCTTGGAAACCATTGAATTCAATAATAAATGAAACCTAACACCAACACTATTCCTTCCATTCACTTCTACCAATAATAAAGCATTTAATCGATTCAACATTACATATAATCATTAGACAGTTACATTTCTTGATTGTGTAGAGGAACAGTCACGACCAAAATGATCAAAAATACTTTCACCCTTGCACAAGCTATTCCAAACTTCAAGTAAAATGAGCAATATGCTATATCAAATAATTCATATTCATAGTAACCATTCAAAGGATCATTTTGTCAATGAACCCTCTGACTGTACCCCTGCGACAGAGAAAGGAAACCTCAAAATAGAGAAAGGAAACTTAGTAAAACCAGTCTATGGTGATGTTTGTGAGGGAAACTTAGTCACGACATCAAGTATCATCTCATCATGGTCTATTCACCATGTTTCAACACCCCATTCACTCTGATCTATTCAACTTACACCATTCTTCTTCTCCAAGACTCAAAGGCTTGATACAGTATATGTGGTAAAAATTCATGAAATACTAAAGAAGACCTACTATTTGTCAAACAAATCTTCATTGTCCCCCACAAAAAACTTAGTAATAACTACTCTAACCTTACTTTTTTAAAAAATGCACCATATTAGATAAAGTAGGTTCTATCACACATGGCACGAACTCTCTTCAAACTCACAATACCTTGCATACGTAGTACAAAACTCATGATATTCAAAAGAAGGCCTCACTCTTAATGAGTTATAAACATGCCATTGTTTCAGTTTTGCTTGCAAGTTATGATAATTTTTGTAAACATGTCATTGGTTTAGTTTAGTGTATTCATTTTTGTCATACAAATCTTCATTGTCTTCTTTATATAGTAGCATGTATTAATTGGCTAACAAATAAAGATGCATTTAGACAATCAGAAGACAATGAAGATAATTTTAAATGCATCTAACACAATTTTTTTTTACAAAACTGAACCAATGGCATGTTTACAACAAAGAAATAGAGTGATAATAATATGCTGAAAATTGTGTTTAATACACACCAAAGGACCAATCCCAACGCTTCTTAAACATATTTTATCTGATATGATGAATTCTTAAACAATTAAGGTTGGAGTAGACATAATTATCACACAATTTTTTTGTGTGGTACAAGGAAGATTTGGCTAATTAAGAGTGAGGCCTTCTTTAGAATCTCATATAAATTTGGCCGATTAAGATGAGAAGAAAAACACAATTCATTACTTAAATTTTTCAATTTCATGTATTTTTTCTCCTATTTATTAGGTGCATGAGTTGAAGGTTGAATGTAAGTCTTATAATGTTGTGTTACCTTAAATCTTGAGTTTTTGATACTCTTATGATGATCTTTCTCAACAAGTATTTTATTCTATTGTTGTTTTTTGAATAACATATTGGGCAAATACAAAATTGTGTACTTTTATAGGACAATGAACACAAAATTGAAGCATCAAACAAGACTTGATCAAGTTGTAGGTGGAACGTGCACTCAAATAGTAAGTAATGTAAAATAACAAAATAAGTAATCTGTTGTGTCTACATTTTGTTATTTTCTGAGATTACATCCATGTTCTATATTCACAGAATGGTTCAAAATTGAAATTAACAATTCGATAAAAGTACTAACAGGTGTTGTTCCCTGCACCCTCAATCAACAACTTGCCTCCATTTTATTTTGATTTACAAACTACTATATTATTTGAATATCTTTCTTTCTTGCCACAATAGGAAAGAGTTTGAGGTGGAAGACTACAATAATAGAAGTGTTTCAATTTGGTATACTATACTACAACATCATTTCATAACTAAGTTTTCAATTTCTATATATAATTAGGTTATAGCTAATCTAAGTGAAGAATGATCATGTCAAACAATCCAAGTGAAGAAGGTAATGGGGATGCAATTAATAGATTGTGGTCTAACTTGAAAAGAAAAGGCGATGGAAAATGTTATTGTCCCTGCAATAATTGTAAGGGCTTAAACATTAGAAGATTTCTAATCAAAATAACTAAGAGACATTGTAGGGATAATGGTCACATTGAAGGAGGGTTTGATTATCATGAATTGGTAAGTTTTTCATTATATTTATTTAGCAATTAATATATATATGAAATACACTTGATGATGAGATCATTATCATGGTTTATTTGTGTTCATCATTTTAATATAGGTCGACCTCCCTAAAGGAGTATGTGATATGGACCATGGAGGTGCGAATATTGAGAATATGGCTTTGGAAGTGGAGGATCAGGGAGGTGCAAATATTGAAGCTGAAGATTATGATCCCATGAAAGATGACAATGATGTGCTTGATGATGGTACTAATACATTGATCCATGACATATTTGGTATTAGCGCAACTAATGATGATGATCAGGATGATGTTGATGTCATCCATGATATACCTCTACTTGAGAAGGCAGCCACACCCCTTTACGAAGGCTCCCAAACAACTCTTTTCTCTGTTGTATTGTTGTTGTTGAGCTTGAAGGTTATGAATGGTTTATCCAACACGACAATGTCACGTATGCTAAGGTATGTCATATATGTCATTATAGTAATTAAATGGTGAAACATGTACCATAAATATTGTTAATATTAACAACATATATTGTTTTCTACAGATTGATAGGTGAGTTCTTGTTACCACCATCGAATATTCTCCCTCGCTCATACCGAGAATTATGTGCCACTATGAAAGATATTAGAATAGAGTATCAAGCAATAGATGCTTGTCCCAATGATCATATTATTTATCATAAAGAACATGAATTTGCAACAGAATTTCATGAATGTCATATGAGTAGCTATTGAATAGATCAAATAACAAAAAAGGTGCCTCACAAGGTTCTTCGTTACATCTCCATTATACCACGTTTGCAAAGATTATTCAGGTGTAGTAGCTTGGTACAATTTATGGATTACCATGCATGCAATAGGAGTTAAGATGACATTATTTGAATACCTACAAATGGTTCTATATTTAAGGACATAGAGGAAAAGTGGCCACACTTTATCGAAGAACCTCAAAATCTCAAGCTTTTAGTGGTAGCAGACAATGTCAATCCATTTGGAGAGCTAAGATCTATTTGCACTGTTTGGCCTTTTTTTGTCATCAACAATAACATTCATCCATGGATGTCAATAAAGAGGGAGCACATTATGTTGGCAATGATTGATCCAAGTATTTGATCATTTAATAGTTATCTGCATGTAATTATAAATCTTGTAGTAAAATGGTCACAATAATTATGTAATGTTGTTGTTCATTCAACTAGGTAAATACCAAGTTAAAGATATGAATGTTTATATTGAGCCTCTTATCGACGAGTTGGTGGAGTTATGGAAATGTGTCACTATGTATAAAATCTCTAGACCAATAGGAGATAGACAATTTCAATTCCATGCAATGCTTGTATGGACAATACATGATGCCCTAGGGCTAACACATTTTTCTGGTATGTTATGGTGAATTCAAGTTGCACATGATAATTCTAAAAATAAAAATTAACATATTTAATCCAATTATATCATTACCTGTAGGTCTTCAAACAAAGGGGAAATTTGCATGTCCAGTTTGTGGTCCAAAAATGAAATCTCATCATTCAAAAAGTTTAGAAAAGCAGGTGTTTGATGAGTATAGACACTTTCTCCAAAAAAATCATAACTATCGAATTACTGAAAAACATCTTTTCAATGGGAAAAAAGAGACTACATCTAAGCCATGGAGAATGACACCTCACCTATGGAAGTTGGAATATAATAGAATTAATTGTCAAGGTACTACCATTCTACCTAATGGTTTATGTTTGGAATTTGCATATTTTTATTTTATTTTGTTTGTTGATTATGTGATTGATGATCATGAATGTCGTCAAGGCAACATTACTGAGAACCTTCCAAAGGTATGAAAGAGTTATCCCAGATAATTTAGTAGGTTGCCCTACTACGAGCACCTGCAAAATGTGCATTTGTTTGATACTATGCATATTGGAAAGAATGTAACAGAGACATTGTGGAAGATATTGGATGGAAGGCGTGACAAAGAAAAAATTGTCAAAATTTGTAGCGACATTCATGAATCCAATCATGCAATGAAAAATTTCATTGAATCAAATAGAAATGGAGAACGGATTAATACAAGTGCCCTTCCTTGGTTATTAACAGAACAACAAAGTGATGCCATAAAAGAAGTCATACGAAAAATTTGATTTCTCATAGGATTTGCTGCAAACATAAGCAGTACCATATCAAAGAAAAGTGAATTTGGGACAGCATTGAAAATGCATGATTGGCATACCTTCATCAAGGTAAGTCATGCTATTTTGTATTTACAATATATTTGTAAACTGCATGTACTTCTCATTGTATTATATGAGAAAAGAATGACATGATTATTTTTATAATTGTTGCAGTACATGCTACCCCTATCTCTCCCAGAGAACTTTGACAATAACATCAAACAAGTGATATATGATCCTAGAAAATACATGAGGTAAGCAATGATATCTGCTCAATTTGTTGTATATATATATATTGTAAAGTCTTGTGTTTATATATTTTTGTGTCTTGAATGTCTTGTAGGTGGTTGTCATCTAAAGAAATCCATAGAGAAGATATAAAATACTAGAAGAGAAGAATTTCTCTTCTAATGTGTGAAATGCAAAAGTGTCTACCTTCAACCTTTTTCAATGCACAAGAACACTACCTCATACACCAAGTTGAGGAGATTGAAATGTGTGGACTTGTACACACTCGGTCAATGTGGATGGTTGAGAGGCACCTAAAATTTTTGAAGGCTTTGATTCGACAAAGAGCACATCTTGAGGGTTCTATGGTGGAGGGATATATGGTATACTAGACTATGGTGTATGTTACTGAATATCTTCTTAAGCTTGCAACAAAGATCCATATAGATCGCATTTGGGATCTCGACACCATTAGAAAATTCAAAGGGGAGTACTTGGTGGTGGAAGGTAGAATGAGAAAAGTGAGAGGTAATAAATTATAATTTGTTATTGTAGCTATTAATTAATTCTTAATCTTCAAAATTAATCGGTTGTAAGTCATCCATTTATTTTTTGTACAGCTGCTCGAGAGTGGGATGCAATACATTTGTATATTGCAAACAATCAAGATTGGATGATGAAATAGATTGAATGATGTCATCATTTAGGTCGCACATTAACATGGGAAGCTGTGTCTTCATTGGTTAATGAAGCTCATCGTAACGAAGATCCAAATGTTACTCAAAGGGAAATAGATTTAGCACATGGTTTAAAAGATTTTTAGGTACATATAAATTTTTTAATCACTCGTACATTTATGAACTCTTGATACATTAATTTATACATGTTTTACATATTTTTGTAGGTCAAACACCACACAGCTATGTTTTGCAATGGTCATAAATTTTGCATCAAAAAATTGGATGACACAAAGAAAACTTGTGATTTTGGGATAAGTGTAGTCTTTCAAGTGACTAATATTTCATCTAGAAATGACTTACATCCTCAAGAGTCTGAAAATCGATACTATAGAATTTTGGATGATATAATTGAGTGTGACTTTAATTATTTTAGATTAGTTCTCTTCATCATTAGATGGTATAGGCTATGACTTAATCAAAATGATCTTGATAGAACTGTTATTAAACATGACAATGGATTTCCAATGATTAATACAAGGTGGTTTGAGCCAGTTGGGGATGAACCCTATGTTCTTCCAAGCCAATGTGAGCAGATATTTTACTCAGAGGTTCCACATAAATTTGGTTGGTCATTTATTGTTAGACATGATCCAAGAGGAAGGCTGAAAAGGTATAATGCGATGGAAGAAGAAGATTGCAAACAACTAGAAGATGATGTAGATGATGATCATGAACAACAGTTAGTCAATGATGTTCCTGATGCAACTTTTCTTGAAGAAGAAGAAGATGATGACGATGATGATGCTACTAATGATGATGATGATGATGATGATGATGATGATGATGATGATGATGATGATGATGTTGCTGATGATGATGATGATGATGATGATGATGATGATGCCAATGATGACGATGATGACGAAGATGAAGATGATGACAATGATGGTGGTGGTGATGATGTCGACGTCAACAATGATCATGGTGATTAGTTGGATGAAGAAGATGAATGACATGAATAAAATGTATAGTTATGTGATCACCGCTTAATCTATTTAATATTGATTTCTTGATAGAAATATGCTGTTATGCAATCAATGCTTAATCTAATTAATTCATGATGTACTTACTATGGGATGCTTATGGTTTTAAATATACTTACTATGTGGTTTTGAGTATATGTATCATGAGTTTTTTAGCTAACATTAGATAATTGAATTACATATGTAGGTACCCAGACTCCTTTCACGAGCATCCCACATAGTCTCATGGATCGACAGGTATAAGTCAATACACCCTATAGTGATTAATGTATTTCACAATTTGCAAAATATCTCACATTACTTGCTATCTCTCTCATTTGATGGAGTGCAGGTAGCAACAAATAGGTATTTTTTTAGATGTGTCTTCCTTGAGTGAAGAAAGTGAGTCATTTAGTATGTCTGAATTAGGAAGATCAACTAGAGGTCAAAAGACTAGAAGAAAATTCAATAGACGCATGGATTTTTTCCTTACTCAAGGGGGGTCATGTTCTTATGATGATGAGAGAAAAGGCGACATCGAGGTGCCCTCTAGGTACCAAAATCTATAGAAACAATGGGTCCCCAAGGAACTTCCTCCAATAAATACTGATTTTAGTATTAAAGGCAAGATATATCATATTGCACCATCATCAATACATGGTTTTGGCCTATTTTCCATGGATGGCATAAAGGTCTCTTACAAAAAAGTTGTCGAATTGATAAAGTATGTTGGACCTTGTTACAATTACAAAAGTTGGATGTGAATTGTTTAATATAAAAAAAGTATGCGTAGGTATGCACTCTCGACAAATTATATTCAACAAAAAGACTAAGCAAAGTAAAAGAGTGGCTATATACATTGACGGAAGGCCAAAAACATCAGGGAATATTGTAGGTTTTATAAATAGCACACGACCTCTGTCAACTATTAAGCAACCCAATTGCATATTTGAGGCACGTGAGGGAAATCATGTATTTGTATGTGTGATAAAATCAATAAGTGCAAGGGAAGAGATGCTTATTGATTACAATTTGAATCGCATAGATACAAATGATGTCACTATCATTAGGGTGCAGGTACATACTATGTACCATTAAATAATTGATTTTTTTTGCGAACCACATTTAGAGAGTCTCCTCACCATCCACCTCATCTCCATCATCATCTTCTAATGAAATTTATTGATGTAGTCTTTTCTAATTATTGGTTAACTTTAAATAATAACACAGGACCACAATATGGAGCAACCACGTAGTGGGGAAAATGGTGATCGTGCATGCACTTCTTCCCAGCAGGTAAAACTCTTTGTTATTGAGCTACAAATTAGATAGAAGCAAAATGTTAAATAAAGTTTTTTATTATATTCTTTTCATCACCATTTCAGATTAATTCTAATAGTGTTAGTAATATTGTTGTCACAGACAGGTGGTTAGCAGAGAAAGGGAAAGGAATCTGCAGTCCCTGAAGAGGAGTCCTTTGACAAGGACCTAGTTGTTGATTTGGGTGCTTGTGATGAGTCGGCCTCTGCAATTAAAAAATGCCTCCACAAAATTGGAAATAGATTGACTAAATTGACATCTATATTCCATCCGACTCTTGAGTCACAAAAGAGGGCAACTAAACTGATGCACCTATCTCAAAATCACCAAGTAAGTATTAATGTAATTTTTAATTATAACAAAAGTTTGATAATAGTTTTTATGTTATAGTAGTCTTTTATGTCATTAAAAAAAAAGCGGATGTGTTGCTTTCACATCTTTTTTTGTGTAATTTTGATCCTTGTGGCCATGATGAGGGTACTGTAGTTGGTTTAGGTAGGTCGCATGTTGGACTATATATATTTTTTTTACTCTCTAACAATATTGTCCATGCTAATCACTAGTTTTATTATGCTCTAACAATCTTATTCTTCAGCATGTGTCAATGATCATTTACTATTTCCACCTCATATGATGGAAAGCTCAGATGTACTGCGTCCTGCAATGTCAAAAACACATAGCATGGCCACAGACGCCATGGCACCACCTACTCGTACATAGATTTTATTTTCTCTATCATTATATATATGTTTATTTCCCTTGAAGCGTTCCTTTTTAGGGCCATTTCGTAATGGATTCAATTTATGCAACATGGGATGCAACACTTGATGGTGGTTTTCTTGGATGTACTAGTATTGCTAGTACAGGAATGGTGAAGGATTGCATATTGCTTGTGAGTGAAGGAGTTCCCTTGAAAATAGAAAAACTTCTAGGTACTTTAAAGATTGGACCTTTCTTTTACTATACAATCATATGTTAATTACACCTTGCATTCAATATGAGAAGCTTACATCTATTATATTCTTATTTTATAATATTATATCTTTCGACTAATGATCCCATGATTATTTTGTAGGGAATGATGTTTTCTATAGTAAACTTAATGACGAGTGTTTACGAATATTCAGGCCCACCATCTGTACAGGGTGGAACATCATATCTGAACTAAAACCCCAATCCACTATTTTGATTTCATATCATTGCTAGGATAGTTATCATTACATCCATTTTTTAATCTAACACTATTTTCTTTCTTAAAAGGTGGAAAAACCAAAATCAAAAGTTAAAGGATGATCTCGTAGAGAGTATGACAAACTTTTTTGGACCTCATGCATTTGAGAAGGGTAAGCTCCTTCAAAGAGTCGGGATATGTTTGAGGTATATTAGGGACCAATACAGGTGTACATTAACCAAAAACCCACATTACCAGTGCCCCCCTTGCATTCTTGATTTGGAGTGGAAATCTCTTATTCTAGATGCAAATGAAAAAAATGAAGTAAAAAAAAGAAATACACCACTAGAGAACAGAAGAAGGTATGTGATACTGTTAAGAATGTAATTGTGTACTAAATACTCTTCATATTTATATGAACTAACATATTTCAATCTCTTCATAGATTGCCTGACACATCAAAGGCAACAAAGGCAAGATTGCAAAAGCATGGGCAACACAAGCTAGGCTCTGGCGGTTATTCGAAACTTGCTACACAAGTTGTAAGTGTTGGAAAAATACAATCTTTACATAGCTTTTAACACTTAAAATAAATCTTTGATCTTTAAATATTTATTTATAATTTGAATTTTTTTTTGTTTTGACGAAACAATAAAATAAAATTTGACGATACCAAGCAAAAATGTAGGGCACGAAGTTCAATGTAAGTCTCACAGAAGAGGACAAGAGATTTGGCTTCCAACAAGGCTATAAAGCCATGACAGAAAGAATAAGAAGTGCACAAGGTTCTACTGATGGATCCGTCGTGGTAAGTAAGCTAAATAGATAATATTTCAAATTTAATTATTTACCAATTAGTTTATTTGATGTTAAGTTCCAACATAAAGTGAGTAAATTTGTTTTAAGTAAGAAAACAATGATAACATGAATGCATATGAAATTGAAATGTAGCCTGCCGATTCTTGCTATACACAACCTATGTGTGTTGATGACAATGAGGATGTGCATCATAGTAATACATGTAAACATCTTAAATTGATTGGTGTAGTAATACAAATTTAATTGCAATTGGTGTTTGGATTAATGTAACAATTTGTATTGCAGTTGTAGAGAGTGTAGAGGGCACTGTTAATGAGCATGATGAGGTTGAGGCCAAAGCCAGACAAACTAACCTTGATGTTGATGATATGACTAGATCAGGTAAAGAGCTATACGATTATGGCCTGTAAAGTACCAAAATACTTTAAAATATTTTTAATTATAATAAAATGTTTTTAATTTAACCCTTTTATATGTTTTTGCAGATGACCCCCCTTTGCATCAACATAGAACTAGGTGTGCATTGAGATCTAATGAGAGGGTAGATGATCATGATGATGATATCGATACTCATCTTAACAATTACATCTTAAAAACTAGAAATCAAAAGAAAAAAAAGAAATGATTGTCATCTATGCACCTTAATTGATAATGACCAATTTTTATGTGCCAATGAATTAAATTATGTGGTAGTGAATGTTCATAAATTTTATAATGTGTTAATGAATGTTATCATGTGATAATTAATGAATGTCACATTTTATTAATGTGTGAATGAATTTTATCGTGTGATAATGAATGAATGTTACATTTTATTAATGGACAAAATAATAAATGAATGTTAGATGTTAACGGGGAATTTAGAGTGATGTTAGGGGGGGGGGTGGGGCCAAATGAGCTTCCACCTTCACGTGGTTGGCCCTGTTTAGTACAGAATATAAAACTATTCTCGAAACAAAGTGAAGCTCAATAAGTTTGTTCCTTATATAGGGTCTCAAGTGTAGCTTTTACCCACTCTCAACATTGCAAGGCTTCAAGTGGTGTTCTGATATTCATTTCTCCATCTCCCACTGACATCTTGTCTTTCTCCTAAGAACTCTCACCAAGCTCTGATACATGGATGAACAAAAGATGTCCCTTATAGGCTACACATATATAATATGGTAGATCTAGGGAATAAATATACTACAACATAGAATGAGTCAACTTGAATCTATAGTTTCTTCATTCAAAATGAAAATTCAAATTACAAGCCATATTTTAGATTTAATATTCATATTCATCTTCATCATGATCATAGCCATCATGGTCAGCATTTGGTTCAACTTCATTTGAACCACACTCCATGTCGGGTACCATTATAAGGCATGGAGTGTGGTCATACCCATGTTACCATAATAATGAGTTAACCTATAAAATTATGAATAAAATACCTTGTGTATCATATTTATAATACTATAGGTGCACCCAAGATTGGCCCAAGCACCCAAGTTCCTACCAAAGGAACCCAAGTCAAACCCAGAGGAGAACAAAAGTAGAATCGGAACCCAACCTCAAACAAAGAACCAAATAACTTGGATTTTTTCTAATTCAAGTTTATTTCTAAATTCTTCTCCAATTCCAACCTGATTATTCCATATTTTGTTTTCCAAATTTCCTTCTTCCTCACTCCAAATTCAAGGATCACCACCCATGACTTATGTTGTTATTTCCTTTTACTAATTGTGCTATTTCAAGGATCACCACCCTTGACTTGGTTAAGATGCTGAATGTTGGCAATGCCTTTATTACCAAGGAATCACCACCCACCATTAATGAATATTAATGATCATTGTTTCCTAAGGGTAATCGATATTTGTGTATGCTGATCACCCAAGTCTTTGGCTGTGATTTGCATGTTGTGAGGTTTGTCAGAAGTGGGGGTTGTATGCACCCTAAAATGGTCGCCTAGACTTTGGGCCCCCATTAAAAAATTTATCAAATCCCTGAATCAAGATTTTCAAAAATCAGCATTTTATCAATTATATCAATTTCCTTGATCAAATCCTATTTCATCATTTTCAATTATTTGCCTTGGGCTAACCATTTTATCCTAAGTCTTTATTTGATTAAAATGAATATTTCCTCCCCTTTTATTAAATAAAAGCCCCCACTTTTCCTCTTATCCTAAGTTGCACAAATAAATCATTATTCCTATTTTACAAAAAGAAAAAAATCACTTTTTGTCTCATATGGACACAAAAGTCAACTCTTATTTTCTCATTAGAGGATATTTGTGCACATGGATTGCTCCTATTTCAAGCTCCACCATTGATTAAATCTTTTGCCTCTTAATCTCCATGGTTCATTCTTTCTCATTTCCTATAAAAGAAGAGCTCTCTTCCTCATTCTAGGTCACATTCACTTTTATGCTAACTTTATGCTGCAGGAATTCTTGAAGACTTTGAAGCTTTTTGGAGATCATTGTTGCATCACATCTTGGCTTTCTTTATTGCTTCATATTTTAGTTTTCATTCTTTCATAGTAGCTCCATATTTCATGCTTTCATAGTTTAGATTTCCTTTCATGCTTTAGAATAACTCATCTAGTTTAATAGGAAGGATTGTAACACTTTCTATTTCCATTTCATAGTTTAGATTGTACTTTCATTTTCATAGCATAGCTTTCATATTTGCATCCTCATTCTTAGCTTGCTTGCATGGCATTTCATTTGATTCTTGGAGATATTGGCACTCTTGCCCTTGTCTTCACTTGAATCTCTCATTGTGTGGTTGACTAGCAAGGTCATTAAGTTTATTAGCTCTAGCTGAGAGCAATTTTAAATCTTGCAACTCCATAGATAAAGACCTATGGATCAATTTTTGAGACCTCATTGTTGAGTGTTCTTGAATTTAATGATTCATATAAGTGCACTATTTTGTGTGTACATTTCTGGCGCCCACCGTGGGGTAGAACATTAGTGTTTTGTCCTTTATTTTTTGTATTTTCATTAAATTTTTCATCAATTTTTGGCCTCATTTTCGGTCTCTGGTTTTCTGTCTCAGAGTGTCGTATGACATCTTTCACCAGTGTCATGTGACAATTTCTTGTATAGCAGCGTGACACTTTACCAGTTAAAAGTGTCGCACTGCTTGACAAAAATTATCGCACTATTTGGTATAAACTGTCACCTGTAGATAAGACCCACTGTCGCATCAGGCTAGACTGTCACACTATTATGTAGAGAAGTGTCGTGCGATAATCCTATCGATTATAGTGTCACTTGTACTAACAGTGAGCTATTTTTTTAGATCTTTTTGGCCGAGTTTAGATTTAATTAGTTTGCTAGTTTAGTTCACTGTGGTTAAGCAGAGTTTAGTTGTAGATTTCATTTAGATTTTGGATTTTGCTAACCTTGTGGGCCTAACAAGTTGTGGTTGTAGGTAAATTTTCTTGAAATATTTTGCCAAAAGAATGCATGTCAAAGCTTCAAATGCACAAGGGCTACTAACAGTTTTTGTAGGGCTGCCCAAAGCATAAAAACCCAATCAAAGTGCTTTTTGTTTATTTCATTTCAAGTGTGGCAACTACTAGTTGTTTGATTTCATAGGAACATAATATCTTGTGGAAAGAATTTTGAGGTGGTAGGAGAAGTATGCTCTTCACCCTTGTGGTGAACCAGAAAATCTTGACCCATCTTAGGATTTTGGAAACAAGAGGGTAATTGAACTTTGCTTGGTGTGTTTGGGAGAAAACTTTGAGATAGGGGAGTATGCTCTTCATCCTTGTGGTGAAACAAAAACCTTGAACCTCATAAGTTGATCCACTATTTTGTTTAGATATTTAGAATCCTTTAGCGGGCCTGCTCTTGAGCAATCAAGAGGAACGACCCAAGTGGGGACAAGCTTATTGCCGGCTATTCTGACCCAGTATAAACTCAAGGCTATCGAGGACACAAAACCTTGGTAGACATAGTGCTTGTCTTTGCTTGATGTGAGTACTTGTGGGATTGTGACCATGAGGAAAGTATTGAGCAAGAATGCTTAAGGTACTCTTGAGGCCGCGAGGTCCGTTACTTTTCACAAGGTAAGGAGTCCCTTTGGGGAACAAGAGGGGTACTACAAATGGAAGCCCTTATTAAGAACCATAGTTAGAAGCCACCCTATTTTTCTGCTTAGCTTTTTGGTGCAAGGATTTATCCAAGTGGAATAACCCAGATCACCTCAAGATACTCACCATATGTGTTCATTTGGTTGTGTCATTGACACTTCCATGACAAAGCCAACATCTATTGTGGGTAACCACTTTGTGTGAGGTAAGGGGACATCAACTTGTGGGCCAAGTTGATAAGTAATGAGCCTTGACTTTTTAGGATAGATATTGCTTGAAGTGTCTTCGATTGTGTAATACCAGTGTTAACATTCTTGAACATTCAAATAATTGGTAGTATTCATAGGGTATTTTTCTATTTTGATATCACAAGTGTTTGTCTTGGCAAGGTTGCTTTTGCCCTTGTTTCAAGTGTTTTAAGACATGTTTGATCCCTTACTATTTGCAAACTTGTCAAATTCTTGCTAATATTGTGATTGAAATTGAAAAATTGACCCTCAAACTGAAAATTTTGAATAAAAAGTCCCAAAAACTAAGATTTTACACTTCACTGGTCAAAGAGTCATGGAATACTAAAAAATTGTCACACCTTGTTCTGAGAATTGTCACGCAACAGTTCATCCCTGCATGACTATCACCTTGCTTACCCAGAAAGTGGCTCACTACTAGCTTGGAAAGCGTCACCTGGTGTGGCACGAAGTGGTGCTTGATCTTAAAGTGGCGCATCATTTTCCTGGAAAGTGTCACCTGAGAATTTGCTGATGTATACCTGGTTCTAGTTGTTTCGCAATTGCTTTTAGTTGGCTAGGTCTTTAGGAAGGTAACTTATCTTGCCATTGGAAGCCTATCTTCAGTCTGAATTTCTATTTTTAGCCCTCTAGGGGTAGTGCCATTTGATTTTCCAAGTCACCTTGGGAAGAATTTTCATGTTAGAAGATTATTCCTATTGAGAAAGTATACCTCTAGAGTTGTTAGTAACATTCTTGAAGAATTTTAGTACTCCTTTTGTCCAAATCATTTCCATTCAAATTCAATTTTAATTATACAATTTGGCTAAGTCCATCCTCCTAGTTCAAACATGCAAGGATATTAATCCTCTGATTTAAGCACCTCTTTGACAGTGTTGGTAACGCCTTTTGCAATTTCTATCTTACCATCTCTTTTTTTGGACATTAGAGAACTTTGATTATCCTAGTTTGGTGTTGACACTTTGAGAGGTCACCTTATCATCAAGAATCTTTTTCTTTCATGTCAGTTACAACAAGGTACCAAGTGAATCAAGGGAAATGACCCCTAGTTGCCTTTAATTAGTTACCCTTAGTTAAGACTCGTCAATAGCGAAAGGGGAAAGAGCCCATTTTTTATCAATCTCCTAAGAGTGAGTCTGAGGTTTGTTTTGACCCAAAGAGTAATCCTAGCGAACTGAGTACCTCTGTAGCACATTTTTCATCAAATATGGATATGAGTTATACCTTGACCAAACAACAAAGAGACATAATAGATCAATCACTTGGTGACATTTTTCAGAGACATAGGAGAAACATGTCATTCGAAGATGGCAATCAACCTGACTCACCACCTATTAATTCAAGATACCTAGATGCTCATCAATGAGCCAAAAGACATTATGCACAAGCTCATCAAGATGCACGGTCACAACATGAGGACTAAAACAACACATCTAGTGAAGCTCATGTCAATGCAGTGCATGCCAATGATTGGTACAAACATTCAAGACCAAGTTCCCCGCTAAACACAACTTCAAGATATACAAGTGAGAGGTTAAAAAGAATTGAGTAGGAAAAATAGGCTGCAAAAAAATGAATGAGCCACAAAAGAAGAAAAACTTAGGCTCCTAGAAGAGGAACAACGAGCCTTGTTGGACATAGAGAGAAAGGCATTCCAAGAGGAACAAGATAGGATATTGGTCCAACAACTCAACAATCAATTTAACAATGGGGGTACCAACAATGGAACCAACTCTCCACCATCAACTCCCTCAGCAACTCCAAGAAGTCAAAGGAGGTCAAGGACCCCTTCAAGATCAACTAGTCCTAGAGGAAGAAGGACTTCTTGACATGCACATTATAGGAGACACACACCTCCTAGACTATCAAGAGATCCCTCCCAACAACCACATCACAGCTCTCAACATGGAGGAAGTAGTGCCAACTTTGATAATCATAATTTTATGAGAATGAAACAAGAACCACTATTTCAACAATATGTGGAAAAATATGTTGAGAAAAATAAGGATCAATTCTTGGAAAGCTTGATTAACAAGGGTGCAAGGGTCCCATACAACTTTGATGTGGATAGAAAAATTAAGAAGCAAAACCCTTCAACTAATGAGGTGATTAAGCAGATGCAAAAGACTATGGAGAAAATGATGGCTCCAAAGAATACCTTCAACTTGGACTCCATATGTCCCAATCCCATTGAAAAGAGTGTGGTTATGGTAGATTTTCCTAGAAAGGTTGAAATCCCCACATATGACAAATATGATGGTAGTGGTGATCCCCATGATCATATATGATAGTTCTATATCATGAGCTTTGAATTTCATCATGAGGACTCCTACCTTATGAGATTATTCCCAAGGAACCTTAAAGGCCAAGCTATGGAGTGGTTTACCAACCTTACCCCTCTTGTTAAAACATTAAAAGAACTTGTCCAAAGGTTTGTGCAACACTGCATATAATTTATCAAGGTCAGTCACCATGCTTGATTTGTGCAAGATAAAACAAAATCAGGGGGAACCCTTTGTGACATTTTTACAAAGGTGGAGATGCTTATGCTTCAAATATTCTAGGACCATCCCTGAGGAAGAAAGGATTGATATAATTGTGAGCAATCTAGTGCCAGAATTAAGATATGAAGTTAGAAAAATGGTCTTTAATTCTTTTGACACTATGGTAGAAACTGCATGTCACATTGAGGATGTTCTAAAAGAACAAGGTATTTTGGTGAAACAAAGTAACAACAAAAATGGCCCAAAAAATAACAACAACAATAAGGATAAAAAGAAATCATATTGGAAAAAAAATAAGCAACTAGTCAATGACAGAGTTGTTGACTCTCCACAACCTAAGGAACAAGGAGTTCTTAATCTATCTAATGCAGTTCAAGCTATGAAGCTGCAGACATCCTTAGATCATTAAGAGCACAAGCCCAAGTCTCAAGATAAACCTAAGTTAGGAAAGAGGCAATTCACTAAGCTTGGAGACTCTTATGCAGATATTTTTAAGACCTTGATTGCTCATAATTTGGCACAACCTCAGGATCCTAAACCTTATTGGTGGAATGAGAAAGCTTATTGTGTATACCACAATGGGATTGGACATGACATTGAAAATTGTTTTAAACTTAAACTTCTTGTTCAAGACCTTATTGAGAATGGGAAATTATAGGTTGATGGGTTGACCACCAATGTAGACCACAAGGCCTTTAAGGAGCCCTTGCCTAAGCATGAGAAGGGGGAGACTTCTAAAAACAAGAATGGCAAGGCTGCAATCAATTATACCTATACAGTTATAGAAAATGTCATCAATATGCTTGAAGTTGTGGATAATGATGTCAACATGATGAGGGGGAAAGATCCCTATGGTCATGATGTAGACTCACCTCCCATATTTGACTAAGGATCCGTTGTTGTGCTTAGAGGTCCCCAATCTCGAAGGTCATCTCAGCCTCTCAATGTTGTTACTAGGAGTTAGTCCCAAGGTCCTATTGTCATTAGAGGTCCTAATTCTAACAAATACAAGCAACCAGTGTCCAAAAGTCTTCCTTCCAAGTCTGTAGTTGGTCTTGATATGAGTTACAACCTTGTTGCTCACTTACAGTGAATGCCAGCGCAGATTTCCATTTTTGAGCTCTTAGAATTGTCTCCTAGACATAAGAGTGTCCTTGAGGATGCCTTGCGAGCCACTAATGTTCCTAATGACATAGATGTCAATCAATTCTAGAACATGGTCAACCACCTTGCTATCCCTCATTACCTCACATTTTTAGAAGAGGACGATAAAGCATTAAGTCATCCGCACAATTTGGCCCTTCATATTGAGGTCATGATCCATAAAACCTGTGTTAGGTGCATGTTAATAGATGGGGGTGTTGGGCTTAATATTTTCTCTTTGAGTCTATTGAAAGCTTTGGGATATTCTGAGAAAATAATTGACACTAGGAAGAAGATCACAATTAAAGCCTATGATGAAGCAAAGCGAAGCTCCAAGGGATTGGTTGTTCTTCCTATTAGGATCAGTCCTATGGAAAAGGACATTTTGTTTCAGATTGTTGATGTCAGACCTTTGGCATATAATATCTTGTTGGGTAGGCCATGGATTCATGACATGCAAGTGGTGCCATCTACCTACCACCAATGTGTTAAGTTCCCTTATAATGGAGTTGAAGTATGCATACCAGGGGATAGCACATTATCTGTTAATGTGATTTCAGCTGGCTCTCATGTCCCTCTGAATCAAGAGGTTGATAATTTTGATGCTGCTCTTGAGCAGTGTAAAAGTAAGTTTAAGTCCATAGACCTTGGCATGGGAGACTACCAAATGGATTCCTTCACAAAAATGCCAATCTCGCCTAGGTCTTATGGAAAACCTTCACCTGAGAGGAAACCTTCATCCTTAGCTATGACCTTGTTTGGAAAATTTGTAGAGTCCTCAGTACCTATTCATGAGGAGAAAGAGGAGGTAGCCATTAGAGATTAGATATATAGAGAAGAAAAGTATCAACACAATGAGAATTTTGTGTTGTCTCCTAAAACCTATGAGAGAGGGTATAATTTGGTTAAAAACATGGGCTACCTAGGTCATGGCCCTCTCAGTCATAGGTTAGATGCCAAGGCTGAACCACTCAACCATGCTCTTTTTGGTCATAGGACTAAGTCAACAGTTGGCCTAGGCTTTTATCATGAAAAGAAGACAAGTGTCCCTATCCTAGCTACGACGGATAGTGACAGTGACTCAGATTATACACCCAATCTTTAAAACCAGCAAGACATGACTGATGATTGGGTGCCTTCCACCAATCTCCTTTGGGGGGATTCAGATGATTTAGTAGCTGAAAATATAGACACCAGAGAAGGTGATACCCTTCACAATCTTGAATCTTCTACATCAAGGCATCCCAAGCCTTCTTGGTGTAAACATCCCAGTAGAGATTCAAAAATAGATTCGCATGAGTTCGAGTGGGACTCTCTTTTAGATGAAACAATTGATTTGGACATGGATGTTGTCCATACCTATAGTACTCAACCTGATGTGACCAACAAACCTAGTGTAGGACTAGAGGATTGGACTCCTAGAATTGGCTTAGTGGACGATGCTTCATTTGGTAGGATGAGTCCTAATTCGGGTATCTTAGAAGGAGACTTGACAGATCCTAACTATGCGATCACCAGAGATAACACCTTTCATATCAATAACACTGAACCTGTCATTAATCTACCCCTTGTTCACTTTGACCTCATTGACTAGTCTCAATGCTATCAAGAACCTCAGCTCCCATCCTTTCAGAATGACTACAAGATAGCCTGCTACTTGAATGCTCTTGAACCTGTAGTCTCTTCCAGCAGTGAACCTACAATGAGTATGATGGAGCCAGATATTAAGTACCTCAGTCGAAAAATAAAACAAATGAAACAAAAGAGAAATGGTTCTGATGGCGAAAACCACTTTGTGGTAGTATCAGAACCCAAAATAGTAAAAATAAAAGATGTATCCAAAGGTGAAAACCTCTCTGAGGCACCTAAGGATGGGGTACTTAATAACCTTCCCAGTTATTTCCAGGATAGGTCATCAGTTCTTATTGAGCCTACACAACTAGTAAATTTGAATACAGAAGAGGCTCCACAAGTGATACATCTAGCTCAATCTCTGTCAGTGCAAGAAAAAGAGGCATACACAAAGTTCTTACAAAAGAAGAAAATCAATTTTTCTTGGACATATTCAAACATGCTAGGGCTTGACACTAATCTCATTATGTATCACTTATCTATAGCTCTAGGAATTAAACTAGTAAAATAGAAGTTGAGGAAAATGCATCCTCACATAGCTCTCCTTGTTAAGGCTGAATTAGAAAAGCTCTTAGGAGCAGGATTTATTAGAGCTATCAACTATGCTGAGTGGATCTCAAATATTGTTCCAGTTTCAAAACATGATGGGTCCATTTGTGTATGTACAGACTTTAGAGATCTTAACAAAGCTTGCCCAAAGGATGACTTTCCACTCCCTAACATAGACATGATAGTGGATATGACTGCGGACTATGAGATATACTCTTTAATGGATGGTTTTTCCAGTTATAACCAAATAAAAATAGCTCCTAAGGATCAAGAAAAGATAGCCTTCACATATGCATGGGGAACCTATTGTTGGAATGTCATGCCATTTGGATTAAAAAATGCAGGAACCACATACCAAAGAGCTATGACCACAATATTTCATGATATGATGCATAAAAACATGGAGGATTATGTGGATGATACCTTGGAAAAGTCTAAGCAAAGGGATACACACCTAGAAGATTTGGAAGTAATTCTAAATCAAATGGAGTAGTTTTAGTTAAGATTGAATCTAAAAAAATGTGCATTTGGGGTTACCTCAGGTAAACTTCTAGGATTCATAATTTCAGCCAAATGAATAGAGGTGGATCCCAAAAAGGTTCAAGCTATATTAGATATGCCACCTCCTAAGAACATTAGTCAGATGAGAAGTCTCCAAGGATGACTCCAATCCATACGGAGGTTTATTTCATAGCTTGCAGATAGAGCACAACCATTCAACAAGACATTGCATAAGGGAGCCACATGTGCTTGGAATGAGGATTTCCAAAAGAGCCTAGATCAAATAAAGAAATACTTGGCTAATCCTCCAATTTTAATGCCTCCTATCCCAAGAAAACCATTAATTTTGTACATCTCAGTGACAGAATCTTCCCTGGGGGCATTGTTGGCTCAACTTGATGATACTAGGAAGGAAAGAGCCATTTACTACATTAGTCATACTCTAGTATCTTATGAGATCAATTATAATAGTATTGAAAAGTCTTGTCTTGCAGTAGTGTTTGCTTCCCAAAAGATACGACACTACATGCTTGCCCATACTATACATCTTGTTGCAAAAATTGATCCTCTTAAGTATTTTCTTAGCAAGGCTGCTCTCACGGGTAGACTTGCTAAGTGGATGATGGTTTTGTTAGAATTTGATATAGAGTACATTGAGCGTAAGGCTATAAAAGGGCAAGCTATTGCAGATCAACTTGTTGATTTCCCAGTCAAGGATAGCATGCCTATTCAAGTGGAATTCCCATATGAGCATATCATGTACATGATCACATGTACCTGGAAAATTTTCTTTGATGGTTCAAATATGCAAAATGGATTAGGAGCTAGAGTATTGTTTATTTCTCCTCATGGATGCAACATACCTAAGTCTTACAAACTTTTGTTTCCATGCACAAATGATATTGCAGAATATGAGGCTCTAACCAATGGAGTTAAGATGGCTATAGAGTGGAATATAATAGAGTTACATGTCTTTGGGGATTCACAATTAATTATCAACCAAGTAAATGAAGAGTACCAAACTAAGGATTATAAGATGATACCTTACAAAAAGATGGTTGATTCATTGTGACGTTAATTCACATTTGTGACATTTCAATAGGTCCCTAGAGTAGAAAACAAGGTAGCAGATGCTATGGCTACACTAGCTTCACTCCTTCAATTGGAACAACACGAATCAAGATTTGAATTCCTGGTGGAAGAGCTACATCACCCCATTTTTGACTCCTCAGAAAGCCATGTCATCTGTACCTTGGTTAGTCATGAGTCATCCCGCTATGGTGCCATTTATTCATATCTTCATGATGGCATCATCCCCAAAACCTTTAATCACTCTGAAAGAAGAAACCTTGTTTGTAACGCCTCTCGCCATACCCTTATCTCTGGTGATTTGTATAGGAGGGGTTTAGATGGGACACTTCTTAGGTGCTTGGAAAAGGATGAGTCCAACTAAGCATTAGTTGATATTCACGAGGGTATTTGTGGAGGACATTCTAACGGTCTTACCATGGCTTGAAGGTTGCTTAGGGTGGGGTATTATTGGCCCACAATGCAGATGGATGCTATAGCTTTTGCCAAATCTTGTGAAAAGTGCCAGAAACATGGAAACTTGATTCATGCTCCAGGTAGAGAGCTTCTTCCTTCTATTTCTCATTGGGCATTTTAGCACTGGGCCTTTGACCTTGTTGGGTAGATTCATCCCAACTCATCAGGTGGACATAAATTCATTATTACTGCCATTGGCTACTTTACCAAATGGGTAGAAGTTGTTCCACTGTCTGTTGCTTCAGGAGAGACAATCTTATTGTTCATATTGAATCACATCATCTATCAATTTGGGATACCTTCTGAGATAATCACTAACAATGGAGGTCAGTTCAAAAACAAGGACCTTACACACCTCTATAAGAAATTCAAGATAAAACAACATTGGTCCTCCATTTACTTCCCACAAGGAAATGGACAAGTAGAGGCTTCTAATAAGACCATTCTCAAAATTCTCCACAAAACAGTTCATAAGAATGGTAGAGACTGGCACTTATAGATCAATCTAGCCTTATGGGCTTACAGAATGAGTCTACATACTCCCATAGGGGCTATTCCTTTTTCCCTCACTTATGGTGCTAAAGCAGTATTACCTTTAGAAGTTGAGATTCCTTCACTTCAAGTCTCTCTCAAAGGTTTGATTACAGATGATGATTATCGTGCCATGAGGTTACAAGACTTAGAACTTCTAGATAAGAAGTGCAAGGCCTCATTTGATCATATAAGAGTGTATCAGAAGCGTATGTCAAAGGCATTCAACAAGAAGGTTCACCCTAGAGAGTTTCAAGTAGGTGATCTTGTTTTGCGAGAGAATCCTAAGAACCAACAAAATAGAGAGCAAAAGGGTAAGTTTGAACCTAACTGGCTTGGGCCATATGTCATCACAACTACTTTTGGGATAGGTGCTTACTTGTTATCTGATGAGGATGGAGAACAACTCCCTAATCCCATCAATGTTGTGCACCTCAAGAAGTTCTATCCATGATGCCTATTTAGTCTGGGGGCATCCTTTGTACATATTTTATGATCCTGAAAAAATTCTAAAAAAATTCATATATGATGCTGAAAAAATCCTAAAAAGCATATAAAGTCCTAAAAAAATACAAAAAAAATTAAACAAAGCAAAAAATTCAAAAGAAAAATAGAAAAAGTGCCTTGGTGAAAACCTGGAAACAGGTGCCTTGTTAGCAAAAATACAAAAAAATTAAAAAAATAAAAAACTCTCCAAGTGGTGAAAACTTGTAAACAGGTGCTACTTGAGGCCTTTGCACCCTTGTCTCTTAGAATGCATCCTCGACACTTAGCCATTCTCCATCAAGCCTTGACCTTATTTGACTTGGTCTGGAATTGGTCTTTATTTCTATCTAGGGGCATACCTGTTAGCATAGGTCCTTTAGGTGCGTTTGTCTCTTGGGGTGTTTCAAAAATAGGTGTTTTTCAACACCACCCAAATAGTGTTTTTCAACACTACCCTAGCATCGAGTGTTTCTCAACACTTATCAGATGTCTTACCCCATAGTCTAGTATGATGTGATATTCCTCACTAAGCAGATGTGATACTCAAAGTTTGACTCTATGACCTAGACACATGCACTTAAACACTTGACTCGCTGAGACTTGATTGACTTTGTTTTCTTTGTGTACTATCTATGTTGATTTCTTTGATGGGTGTTCTCTCCCTATGATACTTTTCGATGATGCCTAGCTAGAAAGCTGAGGGCATAAGGACATGTTTTATTTATTTTTCTACTTGTGGGTATATTTTTTTGGTCCTAACTATCATTAGCATTTATGTTTGTTCTTGACATTCGGACCTACAAGGTATTATCCTTGACTTTTTTGCAAGTGCATACTTATAGTCATCTTGACTTTCTTGTGTCTTGATGTGAGTATAATCTTGCCATATCAAACTTAGGTAATCTCACTGCACTAGTCATCTTGACCTACATGTCTTTGATGCTTAGGTTGGATTTCCACATTCCTATCTGATATAGATCATATTTAGATCCACATAGTTATACTAGTGTGTATTGTATGATTGTACAATTCTACCAATAATGCTCGAGGATGATAATTAGATGTCTATAAGCGTTGTGACCTTGCAAGTCAACCACTTTCATAGTAACTTGCATTTTTAAGTTCATAATAGCTTAAGTCTTGCATCTTGCATATGGAGAGAGCTCTCCTTTTCATCTTACATGGACCAGTTGGACAACTGCGCTCACCTTTCAAACTCTTCTTGACCATATCTTTCACTCCTTGTCTTTCACATCACATCCTTTTCCTATCATGACCTTTTTACCCCCTTTTATAGCATTTTGACTTTTTGACTTATTTTCAAAACACCTCATAATTGTGCAAAAATTGTACCTCTAGCTAATTTCGACGTCCTGGATCCATTTTCGGACTTGAAATAGAAATTTGAGATCATCTTGATAGTAAAAATCACATTTCAAAAAATTTTCTTTCTTCTGTGCAGTTGACTAACCTTTTGAGGCATAATTCTTTGACCTTTGATGAAATTTCTTCCTTTTCATGTCTTTCACACTTCTAGTCTTCCATTCACCCCATTTCTTTTCTTCTCATTCATCATTGGGGCATGTTTTCACTACCTAATGGTTATCATGTTATCCTTTATCTTCAATTATGAATTCATTATGATTTGATCATCTTTTATCATTCTGTTGTTCTCCTCTACTTGATTTCGATTTCGATTCCGAGGGGGCAGTACCTATCGGATTTAATCCTTGATTTTCTTGATTCGGCCATCTTTTTATAATCTTTCGCTCAGCTTGAGATTTTTATCTCTTATTTTGGATGTGATCCCAAAATGAACTCATATCCAGAATCTTTTGTTTATTTTTGTCCGGGCGTTTTCCCAAAATGAACACACGTCTAAGTTGTTTTGTGATCCCAAAATGAACTCACATTCCAACTTCTTTAATTGCATGTGTTCCCAAAATGATCACACATTAGTCAAAGAGGGGCAAATGTATGCACCCTAAAATGGTCGCCTAGACTTTGGGCCCCCATTCAACAATTTATCAAATCCCTGAATCAAGATTTTCAAAAGTCAGCATTTTATCAATTATATCAATTTCCTTGATCAAATCCTATTTCATCATTTTCGATTATTTGCTTTGGGCTAACCATTTTATCCTAAGTCTTTATTTGATTAAAATGAATATTTCCTCCCCTTTTATTAAATAAAAAGCCCCCACTTTTCCTATTATCCTAAGTTGCACAAATAAAGCATTATTCCTATTTTACAAAAAGAGAAAAATCACTTTTTGTCTCATATGGACACAAAAGTCAACTCTTATTTTCTCATTGGAGGATATTTGTGCACATGGATTTCTCCTCTTTCAAGCTCCACTATTGATTAAATCTTTTGCCTCTTAATCTCCATGGTTCATTCTTTCTCATTTCCTATAAAAGAAGAGCTCTCTTCCTCATTCTAGATCACATTCACTTTTATGCTAACTTTATGCTGGAGGAATTCTTGAAGATTTTGAAGCTTTTTGGAGATCATTTTTGCATCACATCTTGGCTTTCTTCATTGCTTCATATTTTAGTTTTCATTCTTGCATAGTAGCTCCATATTTCATGCTTTCATAGTTTAGATTTCCTTTCATGCTTTAGAATAACTCATCTAGTTTAATAGGAAGGATTGTAACACTTGCTATTTCCATTTCATAGTTTAGATTGTACTTTCATTTTCATACCATAGCTTTCATATTTGCATCCTCATTCTTAGCTTACTTGCATGACATTTCATTTGATTCTTGGAGATATTGGCACTCTTGCCCTTGTCTTCACTTGAATCTCTCATTGTGTGGTTGACTAGCAAGGTCATTAAGTTTATTAGCTCTAGCTGAGAGAAATTTTAAATCTTGGAACTCCATACATAGAGAGCTATGGATCAATTTTTGAGACCTCATTCTTGAGTATTCTTAAATGTAATGATTCATAGAAGTGCACTATTTTGTGTGTACAGGGGTATGACATGCTGGTTGGATTATAACATATTGACACTTACACCATGAAGAAGACAAATGATTAAACAGAAAGAGAGGACCAATTGAACCATCTTGTGGTTAGTCTATATCACATTGAGAAACAATGTCAAGACTCAAGAATAAAAACAATCAAAAGTTTCTTCAAGACCATGAATGATCAACAACATTCCATTAGAAAACAAAACACTAATCTATATTATCATTAAGCCATAAAATATGTCTTTAAAGTTTAGAAGCATCACAAAAACTTTCAAGAAACATAGTACTATCCAAGGACCAAAATGAATACCCTCCAAATGATTATGATTATGTTGATGTTGATGTCTATAATTTATGTCTAATGATTATGATGATGTTGATGTTGATGTCTATAATTTATTTCACTTACTGATGCTTGCCTAGATTGAATTTTGAATTGCCAGGCTGGAGAATGCTTTCAAAGTTTAGGGTCTATTCTACATGATACTCTTAGTTATAGCTCAAATGAAACTCAACATATTTTTGATGCTGGGCAACCCACTGCAGAAACTCACCCGCAGGTGAAATTTAATGCTGTGAATCTTGTCATTGTTAATGTAATCAATTTTCCTCACATTTCATATTTGTGAAAATGTTTCTTGGCACTATCTTATTCTTATTAGAATGTTCTTTGTTGTGGGGCAGGAGGTCAATCTTCATTGTCTTCATTGTGGGGGACAGTGAAGATTTCTCTGACAAATAGCAAGTCTTCTTTAGTATCTTATAATAACATGCTAAACTGATAAAGGTGTTATGGACATTTAATCTGCAATTACTAATAGACTAAGCATATTATTACTATGCTTAATGTTCCATTTAAATGCATTTAACACAAAAAACAAATTTACAAAATTGAACCAATGGCATGTTTACAACAAAGATGTGTTAAGGAGTTTGCTCCTTGTTTAATGTTAATTGTTCCTGCACAATCCACTCATACAACAGTTAAATGCTATGTGAAAGGGATGGTTGATAGTGTTCCTTGAGGGAAGGGGGATTGTGAAAGACTTGTTATCATTGTATTGTGTATTTCCAATATGTTTGGTTGCAGGGCAGACTAGGAGAATGAAGGATCACTCACCGATTGCATGATAACCCACTTTTGAAGGGTCACTAGTTGAGGGGACAGTCAATGTCCAGATGATTGGGCCATTGGAGGACCCTATTTCTTTGTATTAATTGCTATTCAAATTGGATGCATGGATTTCTTGTGAATTATCAGCTCCTATGTATCCTGCAACTACATCCATAAATCTGCATATACTTCTCTATGGTTGTAAGCCACTTAGAGATCAAAATAGAGAAACTAAATCAAAATTGTTCTTTGTCCTATTTCCTTTTTAAAAAGTCTCAACTATCAATGATACAATACATTGGATTCCCTAAGCTATCAATGCAAATGACACCTAGCTAGAAGCTCACGGGCTGTCCATTTGATAACCACAGTCAACATTTCAAAAAAATGGATATCCAAACATTTGAAAACCAATGGCATGCTTACAAAAAAGGTCTAATAAAACTCCCAACAGTTCTTAAACATACTTTATTTGATATGATGAATTCTTAAACAATTAAGGTTGGATTAGACATAGTTATCACACATTTTTTTGTGTGGTACAAGGAAGATTTGGCTAGGTCAAGTCTTCCTCCATGCTAGTAGTCTACAGAATTAGACCTTTATTAAAAATTGACCATATCAAATAACTAGTATGTTTAAGAATTGTTGGGACTGGTCCTTTGGCATGTATTAAATAGAATAGAATTTTTAGCATATTATTATCATTCTATTTCTTTGTTGTAAATATACCATCAGTTCAGTTTTGTAACTTCACTGTTGTATGAGTGGATTGTGCAGAAACAGTTAACATTAAACAAGGAGTAAACTCCTCAACACATCTTGGAAACTATTGAATTCAATAATAAATGAAAGCCAACACCAACACTATTCCTTCCATTCACTTCTACCAAGAATAAAGCATTTAACCATTCAACATTACATATAATCATTAGACAGTTACATTTCTTGACTGTGTAGAGGAACAGTCACGACCAAAATGATCAAAACTAATTTCACCCTTGCACAAGCTATTCCAAACTTCAAGTAAAGTGAGCAATATGCTATATCAAATCATTCATATTCATAGTAACCATTCAAAGGATCATTTTTTCAATGAACCCTTTGACTGTACCCCTGCGGCAGAGAAAGGAAACCTCAAAATAGAGAAAGGAAACTTAGTAAAACTAGTCTATGCCGATGTTTGTGAGGGTACAATCATGGTAAGTGCCTCTCAAACCTCTCCAAACATGTAAGATGGTCTTTAAATACTTTATTGATCTCTTTTAAACATTAACCAAATCAAACCTACATTTGAATCCAGACACAATGACCCCAAAATGAAGGGTTTTATATCCTTTAATGAATCTCAGTCACTGGTAGCGCATGGACAATCAAACTAGTACTCTCCAAAGCATTCAATAAGTGACTAGATTGTATTTAATACACACTATTCCATCCATTCACTTCTACCAAGAATAAATCATTTAATCCATTCCATATTACATATAATCATTAGACAGTTACATTTCCTGACTATGTACTAGAGGAATAGTCATGACCAAAATGATCCAAACATTTGAAAATAGTGAATCGATATCCTTGAGCACAAGCACCAATAATATCAAATAATGGAGATAAAGCATGGGATAGGGCACAACACTAGTAGAATGCAGTCATTTCAGAGAGCATTTGTGATTAAATAAAATGCAATGCATTTGAAATTTGCAGTCAAATATGATGCCAGATGCTCGAAAGATGAAGAAATCACATACCTTCTCTCGTGCTCAGCTTTCACTCCTCTATCCAATCGAAATAAAAATGATGAGGCCATTTCACTTTTTTTTTTCATAGCCAAATCTTCCTTGTACCACACGAAGAACACGCCATTGGTTCAGTTTTGAAATTTTTTTTTGTGTAATTAGTAATTGGCAGATTAAATGTAGATAACACCTTTATCAATTTAATTAGCATGTTATTATCATATCAGATAAAGTATGTTTAAGAATTGTTGGGACTGGTCCTTTTGCGTGTATTAAACATAATATAATTTTTTTTTTAGCATATTATTATCAATCTATTTCTTTGTTCTAAACATGCCATTGGTTTAGTTTTTTAGATTTGTTTAATCTATTAAATGCATTTTTCGTGAGGAGAGGTCTTGTTCTGAGGAGATTGATGAAGATTGTACACCTCAAAAACCAATTCATAAGATACCAATCATGTTTCCTATTTGCTTATATTTCTGGATTGGTAAATCTCCTTATAAGTTCCATGTCCTTTCTTTTGATTACTATGGATGAGATATATATCTTACATTTAATATTCAACTTCTTTACATTTTAGAACATGTAGTGTGTTTTTTGAGGATTTTACCAAATCAACTTTTAACATAAACTGAAAACACCAAATTGATATCTTTCCCTTTCAACTTGACAAAATATTTGCATTTGACCAATAACTGCAAGCAACTGAATGATAAATCCACATACCCGTATCTTTGTAAAATACCTGGAACATCAAAAAGATGGCTAAGTGTCTGCCACCATGATTTTTATCTACTGAATATGGGAAAAAAAAAAACCAAAAAAAATTGAATAGAAAACATGATTGGTCATTTTAGAGAGAATTCATGATCAAATAAAATGCAATGCCTTCTCTTGCGCTTGATCAACTGTCACCCGCTCATTTTCTCCCACTCCTTTTCTCTACAATCAAAATAAAAATAATTTGGCCATTTCAAAATAGTGAATCGATATCCTTGAGCACAAGCACCAATAACATCAACTATTTTGATCTGTGGGTACCATAATGTTGGCAAGAGTTCTTTTATTAATAAGATTACTCTGTAAGCTTGAAGAAGCGATATATTTTGGCAAATGAAGAGTAGAAAGATGATGATATTCCTGAGATCATGGATGGACACAATGTTGCAGACAGAATGGGAAGACATCTTTCTAGACTAGCCTTGGATCCTTCGACAATTGGGGTAGGATCTAGACCCAGGCTAAAAAGATGTCTTCCTTTCTATTGTGGAATTATCCCTTCTTTGGCCTGCACTAATTCCTCTTCTCAAAAATGGTTATCTAGAAACTTTGGATTCTATTTCTCATCCATGCACGAAATGTGCTAGTGATCGTATAAAATTACTTTAGGCCTCTAGTATTGATGAGATGCACAACTGTAAATTATTTTTACGAGACTAGGATCAATTGGTGCAGTGTACATAAATGCAAGGCAGTGATTATTCTCGACAATCGATGGGTAGCTAGGACTAAAGATAACATAGCTCAAGAGACCATCATAGGTTGTCTCTTTCTTTGGTCTATATTATTGATAGAATATTTTACCTTTCATTAGCTCATCAAATCTGGGGATTTGAAAGAATTTAATAGAATATTTTCATGACAACGTATATTATTTAAGTTGACGTTGCACAAATTTATCTACTTTGTGCACTTGTAGACTATGAAGACAGTGATAAAGAAGCATCTCCTCCCATGGCCATGCTTCTTTATCACCGTCCTCATAGTCCACAAGTGCGTGAAGTAGATAAATTCATGCAACATCAACTTAAATAATATACTTTTTCATGAAAATATTCTATTAAATTCTTTCAAATCCCTGGATTTGATGAGTTAATGAAAGGTAAAACATTCTGTCAATAATATAGACTGAAGAAAGAGACAACTTATGATGGTCTCTTGAGCTATGTTATCTTTAATGTGCCTATCCGTCAGTTTTTCGACAATTTATAATTAATTCTGACAGAAGTGTTATGCATTCAACAGATAGAATGTCAGAGAAAAATAATTTATGACAATTCTTGTGACAATGATGCTATACGTTCGACAGGGAAACCTGTCGGAGATATGTTGCACTACTGTCGCTCTTCCGACAGTTGAAATGTCATAGATATCAAATTTTTGATAGAAAATTCGATAGTAATGCTATATCACCGACAGGTAGATTTGTCAAAATTTTGTGGCAACTGTCACTTTTCCAACAGCTCTAATGTTGGAAAGGATATGTTTTCGACAGTTCATTCTGACAGTGATTATATATTTTTGATAGGTCTTTTGTCAGAATTCCGATGGATGAACCGCAAGAAATGCCATAACAAAGATATTGTCATGTGAATGTTTCTGAGGTGAAGTGGTTTATCGATGTTTCTTTTGTCACAATTTCCTATGCAAGAACTATGACAGACACATGTGTCAAAATGCTAACAAATTAGCATTGCAAATTTGACAAATGGCCATCATAATTTGATCTCAAATGTACTAGTGTAAGGAATGACATCCCAAAAATAGTTTTTCAAGTGGGAGTTGAAATTGCAAAGATTGGTGTTGCTTCATCTTTCTTCAAGGGTAAGGCCAATCAAATTAAGGCAAAAATGGCAATGTTTGGACCTGGCTTCAATAGGTTCATTCCTTAGATCAGAACAGAGGAAGGAGAGGTAAAGAATTTGGATACATGGAGGTCAAATTTTGATCTCTTACTGCCTAAGAAGGAGGCTTTCCTTAAAGATAGCAATGAGTTTGATATAGATCACTTCAACATAATTCTGGATGAAGCTATCAAGGTAGAAATGGACTTCAGCAAGTTCATCACAGATGTAAAGTAGATTGCTAATACAAGATGGGAGAGATAGAAGAAGGAACTGCAGAGCATTCAATAGTTCCCATGGCCCACAGAGGAACAGGTTACTACATGGGACAATGTGACAAAGCCCAAGATGAGTAAGCCTGCAACAAATGACCTTGATGATTTTGAAGATGAATGAGCTCCAGCAATGCACATGCCAATGAGAATAGGGAGAACAACTGATCATACAAAGGATGATGTAAGTTAGCTGGTTAGGCAGTCATCATTCATATAACAACATTTGTAGTTGCTCTGAAAACTGGCAGACAAAGGAGCAATCTCAAAGTGAAAGTTCAACACAATAAGAAACAACTTTTGGTGCCACTTTCCCTCTTTTCTATTAAAAGCTTTAACTCTTTTGTATTTTAGTGCAAGTCACTATCAGAGCCACCCATAGCTTGTTGCATCCTTTTCTCAAGGATCCCAAGGTGGTCTGTCTATATATAGCTAATGTAAACTCACACCAGAGGGTGGTGAAAAAACTTATTGTCATAGGAGCTTATATATTTAGTCTTTGATTCTCAGGAATCCAGTTTTTCTGAATGTATTGACATAGGAAGTTTATCAATAAAATATAATAAATTTCCATGTATATCTTTTATTGTCTTCATGTATGTTTTTGATTTCTCTGTGTGTTTAAATTTGCAAGGCATTTTAGATACATCTTTCTACAAGGTAGATAGTGGGGTTGAAACTTGAGTTCCTTTCAAGGGAGGGGTAAATCTTGAGTGAGGTCTCTAATATTTTAGTCTTCATATATGAATTAGATGATATGATTTATGCATAAGAGGGTAATTTGTAAGGTATTTTATCAGGGTTTTGGGTGTGTTGGATTTGAGATATTTTCTATAGATGTGCATTTATTGACTCTGATGCACTAGGATTTGGCACTAGTCTATGCTTATTTTGCAATTGTTTTCATCATCAATCAAATTAAAATGATTTACTTTAAGTTGTATGAGTTATATGACTAGATCTATATCAAGTATACATGTCATAATTGTGATGTTTAAAGAATTCAATCTAAAGAGTTAATACCCACCTGAAGCTTTAAGCTCAAAGAGAAGAAGGATTGCAAATCCTTAATACCTTAGTGTTGATTATTGTTGATGTATCTATTGGGACTGCTAGAGTTATAAATCATAGTTTTTATGATTAAGTTTTTGATCATCTACAATTTTGAGTACTAACAAGCTGCTCGTTGTTTCTGGTTTTAACATATCTGCATTTAGTTGAAAGAACATAAAAACTATTATGGGGAAATTCTCAATGAATAATGTAAGAAAAGGCTTCATGTTATAAATACTCTTACGGGGTAACTCTGAACTGGCAATGAATGGCTCCATGGGATGACCAGTCCTACAAACTATCTCAAATCCTCATTACACATTATAAATAGGCTCTTTTGATTATAGTAAGCATTACACATTATAAATAGGCTCTTCTGATTATAATAAGCATAAAGCTTTGGTGAAAGAAATAATGAATATGAAAGCTATGAAAAACTTAATAAAATCAGACTCAAAATATTAATTGTTGTGAAAAGTTAACACCCTTTTTTGTTAGAACTAATTCAAATGGTAAAATCATAGAGTATAAGAGACACTCTTGATCCTTGGTATATGCTTTAGGATGGAGATGAATCTTCATTATGGGAAATAAAGTTGAGATGGGAATTGAATCCCTGGAATATCTCTTTTCATTGACTAAGAGTTCAAACCTACAGGAGAAGCCCCCTGCATCATGCATACAATATTTCTAAAATCTAAAAGTTAAAACCATAAAACAATGATTCTGGCAAACAAAAGTTCAAATTTATTTATTTTTTATTTAACATCTTTCAAGATGTATCTCTATTATTTCATGGGACAAAGAATCACATTAGTTTGGCTGAAGGGAAGTCCCTTCCTACGAAAGTTAGAAAAGCTAACAGGGCACATATATTCAGTTCATTTTTTCCTCAAATTTTATAAAATGCTATAGAAGATCTCCCTAAGCTTTCTTTGAGACAACCAAAGTGTTGTGAAAGGTGAAAAATTTATATGTCAATTTAACAATTTCTTCTCACACTTGCAGGATACCTTCATCATTTAGGATACTATTTCTACTGTATATTGCTTCTTTTCGGGTCACTATGCTTTTCCTCAAACATTTTGATAACACAGAGAAACATTCTCAATATTCTCCAAGCATTGGAAATGGAGATTTGCTAATATATTAGCATTTCCTCCTGTTTGAAGTCTTGAACAATATAGTTCTGATCTCTGTACATTCTAACTAAATTTTTTTGCTCAATTCTAGAGCTTTGACATATTTAAGTAAGTTTCTAGAGTGCAGAAGCAATCGTAAAAATTTGCACCAACAGGCTGTAGTCACCATTACAATGGGAGATTTACATCAGCTGAAAAAATATTTTAGCATCACTTTAGGGTCCTTGAACCTCCATTATGTATTTGATCACAAGGTGATAGGAATAGACTGTCTCAATAATATACACATTCTTTGTCTTATGGGTGAAGATGTATATTCCAATGTTCTATTCTCACTCTCTTGAAGATTGGCACACAATTTGTGTTGCAATTTTAAAAGATAAATTTCATCAATCATCTTATATAATTCTTGTAAACCTATTTTTTTCACTGGCATCAACACTCAAACTATGTTTTGATATACATATTAAGCTCCTTTACATTTTCTTAGTTGTTGGGAGTACATCCAAACCCTTATTTTCCCATTTCTTAGGTTGTCATCCTTCTTTGCTGTATCTTTTGAAACTTACTAGTGAATGCTTAAATTTCCCTCTCAACTCTCTCCAATGATTTGTCAGTGGAGGTTTTGTAATATTTAATCTTCCTTCCATTGTGTGTGGATCTTGGTGAAAATGTGTTGATGCAAGAAAAAGAGTCCATGGTGAACTGTGAGGTTGTCAGTCCTATGAAGGAATAGAGATTGTTCTTTTATAGACCACCTCACATGCCAATGCTACAGTTCACCAGAACACTCTCCTTGAGTGCAAGTTAGGCAAAATTAATGGTATGGTGGGATGCTTTAGCCTAAGGTACCATTTTGGGAATCCTTTTCACTTTGTTTTGAAAAGAGGATACAATGCTACTAAATGGTAATGTTCATTAGCAATAATGATAATGTTCATTAGAAATATACTCAATAAAGGCTCATTGGTGTGTTGAGCTTTCTCCATCTCTAGCCTCAACTTCTGCACAATATTTCCTCTAAGTGATACACCTATGGTGAGTCACTCACCTAGATTACCTAGTCCCCTACCCACACACACAAGCCATGAAACCATAAAGTGCTTCAAAGAATTCATCTTGCACGTCTAGGGAAACCTCCTGTGCACTCAGGCCACCAAGACAAGTCCTAGCCTCATAATACGAACACAAGTATATGCCAAGTATTGAAGCATCATAAGTAACACATTATAATACCAAAAAAACAATAGATGGACACACACAAGTGATACCAATTGCATCCCAAGCATAAGAAACATGTTATGGAGGTCACAAGCCCAAAATCTTCCAAATTTGAGCCCCTAGGACCCTTTAAGACCCCATATGACATACTATAACTACCCATACAGAAAGCCAGACACTCCCATATGAAAATACACCAAAGGTTGTATGGGTATTAACATAAACTTGTATGACATTCTAGGATGCTCATATGAGACTGTACCCAAAATCTCCTGAAATTACCCAAAAATGAGAGTTTTAGGTGTGGAGAGTGCCTGGGAAAGGTTCCCAGAGGTCTACTTGATTTAGGTACCTCAGTACCACTTCCAAAACACATCCTCAAGACATCTTAACACCAAAACCAAACTAACCAATAAAAACAAAAATCTAAAAGTAAAAAGCCTGCAAAGCAAAGAAGGGAAAACTAACTGCATCCTTCCCTAATCCATCCTAACCTTCCCTAAACCTTCCTAAACTTCCCTAAACCATGAATTATCAATATAAAACACCAATATAAATTATCAAAAGCATTTAAAAACTCCTAGGAAGAGTTTTAAAATAAAAACCATTACAAACATATCCATTTAACTTCTCAGATGCATTGTTTGAAATACATGGAAACAAATCATATAAAATTCCTTTTCCATCCATAGTTTCTACATTATACCAATCATTATACCTAAGTCGCACACACAAGGAAGAAAATAGATTCATCCTAGTTCTAGACCCTACTTAGAGTCCTGTGGAGAATTCTCTCAAAGGCTGGAGCACACTTCTGCAATTCCTCCAAGCTTTGAGAAATGGTGAGTTGGTAGCCTCCTGGATAGATTTTCCTCTAACAACCAATCCTTCCTCCTTCCTCAAAAAATATCCACACTTTCCCTCACAAAACTAGAGAAGAATTCAAACACATAGAAAACCTCCAAAATATACTTCCAAAATAATTTCTACAAAAATCCCCAAATCTTCTAATCTCCCCAAACTCTCCTCAAGCAATCATTTATCCCTAACTATATGGTTGGAGGAGTTGCTTTACAGGAAGAAACTTCTCCAACTTCCATCATTGGTTGAAAATTAAACAAAAACATCCCTTAACAAATATTAAAGCTTTTAATTATTTTAATTAAAATATCCTCCTAAAAACACTATAACAAGCAGAATAGACACAAAGCTCTCAAGTAACACACATAGCTCACTTGGAATTAAACTATCCTAATGTCTTGGAGGTCTCGAGTTCAAATCTCCTAGATAGCTAGTTTTACCAAAAGAGTCTCTTTTTTACTATTTCTTATTATTATTTTTACTTTTATTTAATATAATTTATTTAAGCATTAAGATACCATTTACACAAACAAATAGAAACACATAGATAATAATATGTATATATGCATGGGTATATATGCACGTGCCCACATATACGCATACATATATAGCATACATTCAATAACAATACATATATATAAAATAAATATATATTAGATACTCAGACTAGAGATCAATCCAACATCAAAGCATAAATCTCAAAACAACATCAAAATACTGCACACAAATCCCCTAACTAGGGTAACCTGCTAACAAGAATCTAAGTCCATGGGTTTCTTTGAGAGTAGCTTGGTAAAATCTCCACACAACAATAGTTTGAAGATTTTGAAGGCACACTCAGACTTATGTAGCCAGGTAGAGTCAATGCCTGGTACCTGCATCATGCACCAACCGACATGTGTGTGTGTGTGTGTGCGCACACAAATGGTGGCAAACAAGGAGGGAGAGTGAAAACATCATGTGGATCTCCCATAGGAGTAACTATGGCTGCCTCTCCTCATTCTACACTCACATCAAACAGTGTAATCATCAAAACATAATAGGATTAGTAGTGTTAGATTGATCATTAACATAAATACATAAACCAAGTATGAATCATTTCACAATTAGTTCATCTCTAAACGTTCATCATTTTAAGCCCAATAATTTATTATCTCCAAAATTAATTCTATTAACCAAGTGTGTGTGTGTGTGTGTATGCTCAAATGTCAAATTATAAAATGAAATAGTCCAAAATATGCAAATATTAGGTTGGGCATTACACAATAACAGTTTGAGAAGAGAAGCATGTCTCTATCTTCAATGAAAATGTCTGATTATTGGTCATTTGGACTACTGCAACAATTTTCTTACTTCCATATTTCTCATGAATTACACATTTGTTATTCTCCATCAACACTTTATATCCATTCTGAATGAGTTGTCCAACACTCATCAGATTGTGCTTCATACCAGGGGAAAAATAAACATTTTGAATCTCCTTCTTCTCACCTTGCTTAGTGCGAATCATAACAGATCCTTTTTCCACAATTGGAAGAGTTTCATTTTTCCCCATTGTAATTTCAGACTTATATTTTTTTATCAATGAAAGAAAATAAGCTTTCATTACCACTCACATGGTTGCTATAGTCATTGTCAAAATACTAGACCTCAAGGCTGCCTTCTTCACCAATATTGCACATGATGAAGGTTGTGGAATTATTTCCTTCACCCACATTTACATCACTCACATTTGCATTCTGCTTCTACCAACATTCACTTGCATAATGCCAGATTTATGACAATAATAACACTTGTTATACAGCTGAACATGGACCTCTAATCCAGCTATAAACACTACATAGTCATTGCTTGATCATCGAATCATGAAATTGAGTATGAATTACCCATTCACATGATTCTATCAATTCAACCTGTTGCCTACTAATTAACTGGGGTGTTTGAATTACTCTCAAAATGAGAGCCAACAACCATAAGACCAAGCTAATACGAAGGATTTTCAAAAGCTTGAAAAGATGAGCAAAACTAAAATTAATCTAGAATGGAGTGCAATTAATCTAAGAGCTTGAAAGAAATATGAAGATGCAAGTTAATCTAAATAACTTTGAAAGAAATATGAGATTAATCTAATAGAAATAAGAAAATTAATCTACTATGAGAATGCAATATTATACTAGATGGAGATTAAGCTAATTATGCAATTGAAAACTTGAAAATGTGGAAATTGAGACCAAAATTGACTATAGTTTAATTACTCTCACAATTGCCTTTTTTTGAATGAGGGAGAAGATTCATTATATAGACAAGCCCGGGAGAGGAATGAAGAGGTTCTTGAAATGAAATGGGTGACTCTCCATTCCAAATTGAGACAAATATTGAAAGATTTATTTAATTAAGAGAATGAATTATTGCCACATATGGGTGACTGTTTGAGTAATTTGAATTATTAAATTCAAATAAAGAGGTGTCCATTCAAATAACTAAATAAGATTAATTCCTTTTATGTGTATTAGCTAAAGGGGGTGGATTTTAATTTAATTTAAAGCACTTAGGACTTTAGAATTAAATTAATTTATCATAGGGATTATTTAGCTAATAAAGTCGAAGACTTAGGAATTAATTATAGTGTAAGATTAATGCAATTTAGGGTTTTTGCAGTTGACATCAAGTCAAATAAAGTCAGGTAAGAGAGAGAAAATTGCCTAGTAAAATAGGACTTTGATGATGTAAATTTGAAGAAAATGCACCAAAATTAATTGAATTATTAGGTGCCAATTTTGGGGTATTACATTTTCCCCTCTTTGAATTGATGTGCGAGCAACATGTTGATTCAAAGAATAGTTTGATGTGATAGATGAGGTTTCAGGATTATCCCCAGAATGAAGCTTAACCCTCAGACATCAAGGTTAGGATGCCACGACACCAAAAAAGATTGAATTGCAGAACCACCTCTAGAATGAGACATGATTTTCTGAAGTCTAAGTTAGATTGCGAAGACAACGGTCTAATGACAACTTGAGAGGAGACCAAAATCAGGGTTAGATTGCCCCAATACCGATTGATCGAATGATGAGAGATGCAGATTTAGGACTAATCTCCAAAATTAGGGTTAGATTGCCCCAATACAAAGCTCAACCCTCCGAGACCTGGGTTAGATTGCCCAGATAACGGTCCAAAAGAGATTTCGAGAGTCATCTCCAGAATGAAGCTTGACTCCCAGGAATTATGGTTAGATTACCCCAATACCTAAAAGATTTCAAAAACCATCTCCAGAATGAAGCTTGATTCCCAAGGATTCGAGTTAGATTGCTCAGATACCTAAAAGATAGATGATAAGATGACAAGATACGAGGCAAAAAAATGCCCCTCTGTGAAGAGATACCCCAAGCAGTGAGGACTTTGATTTAGATCAGATTAAAGTGAGATTGGTTTGACAAGATTCAAATTATGTAATCATCTTGCCCCCTTGGGAGTGAAAACGGAAGATGACATATCAGAAGGATGATTGACAACAAGAGGTTGCAGAAATAGAAGCAATCAGACTAGATTCTAGATGTTGCAGAAGCAATTTGAAGCAATTGGGAGGTCCTGTTGACCAATTTTGACCATAGTTGACCAAATTTGACTAGAGTTGACTTTGATGAAAAGATTGAAGATCTCAAGAAGACGATGAAAAGATGAGGATCTGGCAGGAAAATGATGCCAAAAGACTGACTGCACAAGCGTCCGATCCCAAAGGGTCCTAGAATTTAAATCATGATTTTGAGCTATATAAAGATGTTAGATTTCTATGTCAATCCTGAAAATGGATTCAGAGCAGTCGATTTAGCCAAGGGTGCAATTTTCACGCAAAACAGAGCACTTTCAAAAATTAGGTCAAAATCTATATAGGGCCTGGAGGGGTCATTTTCAATTCATTATTCACTTTTGTCTTCTTGTGATTTGACCTCTGAGAGAGAATGGAGGGCATCCCAGTGCACACACATTGATTTGAGCACTCCTAATGACACGCCCGACCACTGGAGTATGACACATCTGTAAGTAGTCGATAAACCACCTTGCATTTTGATTTGTACTACTTTCTAGGTCGGTTTAGGATAGATCTAGCATGTTTAGGGTCAAGTTCTTCAAGTCTCATGTGAGGGAATAGTTTCCTTATGCCGGCCTAGATCACCCTTCACATGAGGAAACTATTTCCTCACATGGGTTAGGGCTTCCTCATTCAGGGCCTTTCTGTAAGCTCGCGTGAACTGCTTGCTAGTGCTGCATGAAATTTCTCCTTCTCGTGTAGGAAGAGATCCTGTCTCACACGAGGGAACAGTTTCCTCACGCAGGAAACTACTGCAACCTGTTGTAAATCTTTGCCAAGATTTGTAAAAAATTGCATAAAATCAGCCAAGCATAGTGTCATAGAGTCATGTCTAGGATAGATGCATTGTTGTATTCATTGTTGTTACTTTGAGAAACCATCATATTGAGATACTGATCCAATGTCATCACTTTCTTTGTAGGTTGACTTCCCTGACATCACTTTCTAGTCACATCATCTAGTGATCACTACATTAGTCCAGAGACTGACAAATGCTAAGATTTCCCACATTGATGGGCTAGGATTAGGATACTTACATGATATACCTAATATTCAGGTAAATCAAAGTCTCCTTGGTGCACTTGTTGAGCATTTCCATTTGGAGATGAACACCATCCATTTGCCACTAGGGGAGATGACAGTCACTCCTGAGGATATTTATCAGATCTTGCGGATACCCGTCTACGATGCTCGAGTAGAGTACAATGTATAGTCGAGGGTAGGCATAGTAGCATTAAGGACTATCTTCTAAGATGATCTAGTGATGGGCTAGGCCATCTCTTGGGATGATTTGATCAGTAGGTATGGTGGTGCTCACCCATTCACCATGGTTCTAGCTATGTTCCTAAGTTGCTACCTTGTTCTAGATAGAGGACAACACGGACTAGAGTGTGGTTGGGGTTCTATGTTGCAGCGGATGCTGGCTAGACTAGTAGTCAGATTCAGATGGGGGGAGTGCATGCTTGCCCATATGTACCATGAGATGCATGAGATTGTATATCACGGTGCAAGGACCATGGCGGCAGGCATCTTTGTTCTTCAGGTCCAAGCTTGGGAGCACCTCCCTATTTGCAGGCCTATATTCCATGATACACGGTAGGCTCTTGAGCCATACATATGCAGGTCTGCATGTCCCATGACTCAACCATTATTGGGTAAGACTATGTAGTGGCGAGGGTAGATTGATGATATGGCGATGGTTGTCTAGAGACCTTGGATTGCCACTGAGCCTCAGGATGATGCTTGGCGTGAGTTATCCCACATGTTTTTCTCACACCCATTGATTAGGTGTAGTGTTATTATCATTGAGCATTTTGTTGTTACACGTGTCTTGCGTTAGTTCAAGAGACAACAAGACATCTCCCAAGAGTATTTCCCCTATGGCCGCTTTGCCGATTAGGAGAAGAAGGGGTGGCACCCGAGATTAGATCTGGGCAGATGTGCGATTGAGGCATGAGTACCTATGGCACGTTGGGACTATATGGTGGATGTCACCAATGCAGGGATGATGCCTGCATACAGAGATCACTTCTTGGCTCATCCATTTCCTAGATTTATAGATCCTACAGGGATGGGCCAGAGAGTACAGTAGTAGCCCACTTAGAAGTAGTAGCAGGTACCAATACAATAGGTACTAGTACAGTAGGGGCCACAACAGTAGTAGGTACCTACCCAACAGTAGATACTACTACAAAGGCATAGGCAGAGAGCATTGAGGCCATGGATAGGTCAGACATACATCCCCCATAGGACCATGGGGTCAGATGTAGGTGTTGGGAGTAGTGGGACTCATCAGAGGTCCACTTGACAGAGGACATAGGTCCCATCACAGTAAACACCTCAGGGCGACGATACAGATATGTAGGATGTTCCGATAGGAGCACAGACACCACAGCTACAAGAGGCTCTCAGGAAGAGTCAAGAAAGGGTCAGGCAAGTTCAACATGAGAGAGATGACTACCATACCTGAGTCATCATACAAGAGACCCATGTAGCCGATCGAGAGCGGGAGATCCTAGAGTTATGCAAGGATCTAGTGAGAGCACAGTTGGAGATTAGATATGATTCTAGTCAGGTAGCTTATTATTATGAAGCATATGACAGAGCCATTGCAAATGTATCAGAGTAGGTGCCTTCATTTTTTGAGTATGCAGGAGCACCACAGAGACCACCTCAGGCACCTTCGCAGCAGGCACCTCCACAAAGACCAATGCCTCCTCCCCAGAGACCGATGCCACCTCTACAGGCACCAGCATAGGGACCACTGCCACCACCTCCTCCAAGTGGTGATGGGAAGAGTTAGCACATTAATATATATATTGTAGTCCTCATTTTGATATTGTGCTCAAGTAGCACTCTTCTTTTATAAATGACATTGATTCATCATGATATATATATATATATATATATATATATATATATATATATATATATATATATATATATATATATATATATATATATATATATATATATATATATATATATATATGAGATTGTCTTTTGATATCATGGTACTTGTTTATACATTGCTTTGATGTTGATGTTTCTTAGATGTTTTATATGTATGGATTAGATATGTATGAGATGCACATGCTTCCTTTTATGATATTAATATGCACATGTTAAATGTTATGATAGATGGTAGATAAATGTATGCAATGTATGGTTTATGTATGCTTATTATGAATGCACATGTTTATAGATATGTAAATGTATGCATATGGATTTTATGGATGTAAATGAAATGAAATGAAAATGCAATGAATATGGTACTAATCATCTCATGTAGGATGTAGCAATATACAATAGGTACTAATCAAAAGGGTGTTTCGAAGATCGAGAGAAAGGATCAGACACTTATGCAGCCATGATGAACCTGAGACAAAAGATGAGAACCTTCGATGAAGATATCTAGAAGACAATCAAGAGAGTACCAAACACTGTCTCAATGCAAGCCTAGAATGAAAATGCAAGCCTAAACTAGACGCAACCCTAGGACTTGGTTGTTGAATCATCCTATTTATCATCATAGAGTTTTTAGCAACGAACATTCACAAGATGCCATACAATCCTCACCAATATTGCAATCATGAGAATATAAATATGACACAAGTCTTAGATTTGTCAGAATGAGGTGTAAGCATTAAGGCACAAGAAGCCAGAAGGACCTGAACACCTATTCTTGTTGATTTAGAAAGTTAACATAAGCATCAAAGCATAATTTCTAGAATGACCTGAATTTGCTTGCAAAAAAACACACTAAACACATGAGAGTTCCTTCTTTTGCCAAAGATTGTTTGTAGTGACCCTTACATTCAGTTAGCAAGATGAGCATTTACAATTTTATTTGTGGTAGAAAGAAGTCACTCAAACAAACAAGGAGAAGAACCAACCTCACCAAAGCATCCTTATAAAAGGAGTTGAGGTATGCATGGCCATCCAATATGAGATGAAGGCTCTTACAGATAGACACCCCTCTTAGATAGATTCATTGGATCATTGGAACTAAACCAGCAAACAAAAAGAAAAGAAAAAGATCATGCCCCCAGTCTTCGCATTTCTCAATCAAGAAAGATGTCTTAGATTCACTCGAGGGGAAATGATAAAGCAACAAAACAAGAACTCAAAGGAAAAGCTTAGCACACTTCAAAGGAACACAAATTCAGTTTTAGTTTTAGTTTACGTTTGTGTTCAAGCGGATTGAAGTCAAATAAAAAATATACAACGTTTGAAGTCTTGACGGGATAGCGACAGTAGGTAGACATAGTGAGAACCACTAGTGACTGTCGTGAGAGATGAAGTCTCAAGAATATATCAAATCCTGAACCAAGTATTTGTAGGTAGATGCAGTGAGAAACACTCATGATTGATACAAGGAAGATTCTTGAAAGAGAGAATTAAGCACGAATGAAACATTAGCAGGCAGATGTAGTGAGAACCACAGGTGACTAATGTAAGGAAGAGATCCCAAAAGAGAGAGGTCAAATGAGATCTAGGTATCAGTAGGTAGGCATAGTGGGAACCACTGGCAACTGATACATGAGAGATCCTCAAGGAGATAAATCTCATAAGTAGCTAGGCATCAACAGGAATATGCAGTGAAAACCACTAGTGACTGATGTACAATCAAAACTTCTGAAAGTGATAGGACAATGCCCCCTTAATGTAACTAGTTCCAATCCATGAAGAGTCAAGATAAATCTCAAAGACAACTAAAAGAAGTGCATGAGCTAGCAAACCAAAGAGGGAAATAGACTAAATCAGGAAACAATGGAAGCAAGCTAAAGTGGGAATGCAAGGAAACTAAAGCAAGAAACTAAGAGCTAAGCGACTTGAATATGAGATATAGCTTCAAGAAACAAGAGGCGCCTATTTACTGGGTTTTCACCATCTTGGCAGAGATTTTATTTTTGCTACCATGACGTCTGTTTGCCAGGTTTTCATCAATGGCACATTTTCTTCTTTTTCAATTTTTTTTTTTGTACTTTCCTCTTTTTTTTAATTTTTTGTATTTTTGAATATCTCATTTTTTTGTATTTTTTATTTTTTTCATTTTTTTTGTATTTCTTCAAATTTTCTATTTTTTTTAGTATTATCAAGGCACCTATTTACCAAGTTTTCACTAGGATAATAGATACATCAAAGCACCTATTTGCCAGGTTTTCACTAAGATGATCATTTTTTCAGGACATTTTGCAATTTTTAGGATTTTTGACAATATACCATTTTTAGGATTTTTTCAGGACCAATAAGTATGTACATGAGCACATAGAGAGTGTCTCAGCTGTAGAACTTATTCAGATGAAGAGCATTGATCGGCTCTTTGAGTTTCTCTCCTTAAGTGGTGGAGAGTTGGTAAGCACCAGATCCAAATGTTGTAGTAATAATGTATGGACCAAGCTAGTTTGGTTCCAATTTCCCTTTCTGGACCTGTTGTTGCTGATTCTTGGGGTTTTCTCTAAGGAAAAGATCACCCACTTGGAATTCCATTTGTTTGACTTTCTTATTGTAGGCTTTTGACATTCTCTTTTGGTATGCTCAAAGATGATCAAACGCCACCTTCTGACATTCATCCAGTAACTCTAGCTCTTATAGTCGGGATATTCTGATGTCTTCATCAGTGAAGAGGCCCTTCAAAGAGACTCGCAATGTGGGAATCTTGACCTCAATAGGCAATACTGCATCTGCTCCATAAACCAAGGCAAAGGGTGTGGCCTCTGTTGGTGTTTGAATGCTTGTTCTATAGGCCCATAAAGCTGGATTAATCTAGAGATGCCAATCTCTACTAGATCTATGAACTGTTTTGTGTAAGATTTTGAGAATTGTCTTATTAGAAGCTTCTACTTGTCAATTACCTTGGGGATAATAGATAGACAACCAATGCTGAATAATCCTAAATTTGGTACACAACTCTTTCAGGTCCTTGGTCTTGAATTGTCCCCCATTGTCAGTGATAATGGATGAGGGTACACCATATCTACAGATGATATAGTTTAGAATAAACATAGCCACAGACTTGCCATCAGCTACAGTTAGAGGTACTACCTCAACCTATTTAGTAAAGTAATCCATAGATGTGATGATAAACTTATGTCCTCTTGAAGAAGAAGGATGTATCTGACCCACCAAATCAAAGGCCCATTGCTGAAATGGCCAGAAACTGATGAAAGGAATAAGCTCTTTAGCAGGAGCATGGATCAAATTTCTATGAAATTGGCACTGTTTACACACTAGTAAATTTGGCTTCAAATTTCGGCCAAGAATTGGTTGAAATTTCGACCGAAATTAGTCAAATTTACAACTAACATTATCGTCGGTCTTTTTTTGTCAAATTTTTGACGTACTTATAATCAGTTGAACTTCGACTAAAACAAAGGTCAAAAATTCGACTGAGTCCATGATTCAAAATTGTCATCATTTTTTTATAATGGTCAAAATTTTGACCATTTGTCGAACAAATATCCACCTGATATTAATCAAAATTTTGACCGGTGGCAACAAAAATTTCCACCAAATGTTGGTCGAAATTTTTGATGAAAACGTCAAATGTTCGACCGAGATGCTATACGTTCGACGGATAAGACGGTCGAAATTTTGTTGTTTTGGTCAAAATTTTGTTGGTCGAAATTTTGTTATTGTGGTCAAAATTTTGACCATCCTTTGGTGGAGATTTTTGGTGGCATTGGTCAAAATTTTGACCAATGTTATTTTAAAAAAAAAAAAAAACAATGTTACCTACGTAAGGTGAATTTAGAGTTCTTTTCATTAACCTGTGATTCATGAGTAGTGGTTTACATCAACCCATCTCTCATGAGAATGAATGGAACAGTTACCACTCACTGGCTCTAGGTGATGCTTACGAAGGTGAAGCACCAAGACTTCCTAGGAGGTCATCCATCCCAGTACCACTCCAGCTCGAGCACGCTTAACTACGGAGTTTCCTCCATGGTTAAACCCACTCTACTTGCATCCTCATTTGCAAAACCTTCACCAAGTGTTATGCCTTATGAACCATTCATTAGAAAGCCCCTTAAGCTAGTCAATTAATAAGTAGGAGATATTTTCCACAGCAAGTCAAATTGTGATATTGCTATCAAGATTCAACTGTGTAGTTTTTTGAGTCAAACTCATTGACCCATGATTCATGAGTAGTGGTTCACATGAACCCATCTCTCATGAGAATGAATGGAACAGTTAGCACTCATTGGCTCTAGCTGATGCTCACATAGGTGAAGCACTGGGACTTCTCGAGAGGTCACCCATCCCTGTACTACTCCAACTCGAGCGCACTTAACTACAGAGTTTCCTCCATGGTTAAACCCACTCTGCTTGCATTCTCATTTGCAAAACCTTCATCAAGTGTTGTGCCTTATGAACCATCGATTAGAAAGCCCCTTAAGCTCATCAACTGGTTTGTAAGGTGCAAAACTTGGTGAAGGTTTTGCAAATGAGAATGCAAGCAGAGTGGGTTTAACCAGGGAGGAAACTCCATAGTTAAGTGCGCTCAAGTTGGTGTAGTACCGGAATGGGTGACCTCTCGGGAAGTCCCAGTGCTTCACCTCTATGAGCATCAACTAGAGCCAATGAGTGCTAACTATTCCATTCATTCTCATGAGAGATGGGTTCATGTGAACCACTACTCATGAATCATGGGTCAATGAGTTTGACTAAAAAAACTACACAGTTGAATCTTGATAGCAATATCATAATTTGACTTGCTGTGGAAAATATCTCCTACTTATTAATTGATGAGCTTAAGGGGCTTTCTAATGAATGGTTCATAAGGCATAACACTTGGTGAAGGTTTTACAAATGAGGATGCAAGCAGAGTGGGTTTAACCATGGAGGAAACTCCGTAGTTAAGTGTGCTCGAGCTGGAGTGGTACTGGGATGGATGACCTCCCGGGAAGTCTCAGTGCTTCACCTCCGTAAGCATCACCTAGAGCCAATGAGTGGTAATTGTTCCATTCATTCTTGTGAGAGATCCATTTGATAAAGCTTGGTGAAATAACTTCAAACATTTTGAAGCATCTATTGGATTCTATCACCCAAAAGGAAGATGGATTTCCCAATTCAGAAATTCCCAGCCACCATCTTTAATAAATTTATCTGGATCATCTAAAATGGTCTTCAAAATTGGCCGGCTATTCAAGTTCATTCTGCTTTCATAATACTTTATATCCATTGAGTTTAGCCATTCTTTGATGCCATCAAGAGAAGATTGAGGAATAACATCAATGCGGAGTACATCTCGCTTGAAGTCTTTGAAAACAATAGCCATATCAAATGCCTTTTGCCCAAGTCCTACTCTCTCAAGGTTAACTATCTCAATCTCACTAATGGTTATTACTAAGAAAGGCAATTCCACCAACTCTACCAAATAGTTTACGGTAGGAACAATAAAAGTAGAGGCTTTGAAAGGAACTCCATGAAAATCTAGCTCTCTAAATGGTATATCAAACTCCAGTTCAAAATCTTTTATATGAGGCTGCTCCCATAGCTCTATTACTCGTTTAACAAACCCTTCAAACTCTCCATTGATTTGATTTTTCCTGTCCCTCTCTTGCTTCTCTTCCTCAATTTCATCAAGATCATACATGGACCTTCTTGCCCCTCCTAAAGTTTGGACCACGTCCATTACTTCCACATAAAACTGGACATCCTTAGTCTTCTTAGTTCCCACCATAATATGGTTATGCAAATGAAAATGAAGCAAAGTAATCATCTCCTTCTCTACTGGCTGGAAGAATGCGTGTTTAATATTTTGATACATGATATCAGCTCTCTCCTCTACTCTCATGGTTGAATACCGAAATCCATTATAGTGGGCCTCCAGAGTTCTAGTCATCTTTCTTCCTCTTCCACCAAATGCCGGCCCGATCCACAAGTCTGCCAACCTAATTGGCTTTGTTTTTGAAAGCTGAAGTTTCTTTTGAGTCACCAGTGTAGGTCTCTCTACCTTTTTAGACTCTATCATAGCTACAGACCGTCTGTGGGATTTGATCATTTGTACCACTTGGTTGATGATGCAGGGGCATCCAGCAGGGCACCTGAGCCCAGGAGTGGAATGACATTCAGAGATGTTCAATTGCAATGTTAGACTCAATATTCAAAGCAAAATTCATAATCAAGTCTAAAGGTCATTGTAATGTAATAAGGAATAATTCAGTATGTAAGCAAGATATGGACATACAAAAAAAACCAGTGAGCTATTTAACAAATCCCCAAAAGAAATCGATATCAAGAATGTAGTGAAAAAGATGTGAGTAGAATGGAAAAAGATGTGAGATGCATGAACATCAAAGATTAATATGGCTAGAAGATAGAAGCAATGAACTGTTCATGGGTTCCAAGCACTTAAAAAATGTGGAGTTCAGTCAGCCTGTAGTAGCAAGCTAAAAAAATTCTTTCAAGTCATTGATTCAGTTTGCCATGTTTATTGACCTCAAATTTGGTCTTTTCATTAACCTATGCTTCATGAGTAGTGGTTTACATGAACCCATCTCTCATGAGAATGAATGGAACTATTAGCACTCATTGGCTCTAGGTGATGCTTACGGAGGTGAAGCACCGAGACTTCCTGGGAGGTCATCCATCCCAGTACCACTCCAGCTCGAGCACACTTAACTACGGAGTTTCCTCCATGGTTAAACCCACTCTGCTTGCATCCTCATTTGCAAAACCTTCACCAAGTGTTATGCCTTATGAACCATTCAATAGAAAGCCCCTTAAGCTCATCAATTAATAAGTAGGAGATATTTTCCACAGCAAGTCAAATTGTGATATTGCTATCAACATTCAACTGTGTAGTTTTTTGAGTCAAACTCATTGACCTGTGATTCATGAGTAGTGGTTCACATGAACCCATCTCTCATGAGAATGAATGGAACACTTAGCACTCATTGGTTCTAGCTGATGCTCACAAAGGTGAAGCATTGGGACTTCCCGAGAGGTCACCCATCCCAGTACTACTCCAACTCGAGCACACTTAACTACGGAGTTTCCTTCATGGTTAAGCCCACTCTGCTTGCATTCTAATTTGCAAAACCTTCACCAAGTGTTGTGCCTTATGAACCATCAATTAGAAAGCCCCTTAAGCTCATCAACTGGTTCGTAAGGTGCAACACTTGGTGAAGGTTTTGCAAATGAGAATGCAAGCAGAGTGGGTTTAACCAGGGAGGAAACTCCATAGTTAAGTGTGCTTGAGTTGGAGTAGTACCGGAATGGGTGACCTCTCAGGAAGTCCCGGTGCTTCACCTCTGTGAGCATCACCTAGAGCCAATGAGTGCTAAGTGTTCCATTCATTCTCATGAGAGATGGGTTCGTGTGAACCAGAGTATCAAAACCCGCAGCGAGTGAGGCGAGTTATCCTGACTCGCGGGTCGAGCCATGGCTCCCTGGTTTTGGTGACCCGGCTGAGTCATGGGCCGAGTTATGGGGCATGACCTGCATGACTCGCTGAGTTAGCGGGTGATGGCCATAACTCGCGGGTCTGTGCCTCATGACCCGTGCCGTGGCAGGCCCGAGCCATAGACTTGTCAACAACAGTGATATACATGTTGTTGAAGGATGAGAAAAATTGTGACAATCACTTAGAACAAGACAATAATCTACTGTTTCAAGAAGGAAGACTGTGCCAATGATGCAGTCATAATAACAATGATATGAGCAATAATCCACGAATGAGAGTAGCAAACAAAAGGATGTAGAAGACAGTATGCTGGAGGATAGTGGCTTTCATTTTTATGACAGTGATAAAAAATGGAGAAATGCAGAAGAATATCGATGAAAATCATGACTATTATGAGAGGACATGATAATTAACAAATAGTCACATCAATGTCTAAGGACATTGATCATCTTCATGAATCTCTAATGACAGTAGGCTTCATGAATTTCTAATGACAGTAGTCTTCAGTGAGTGTTCAAGGACAGTGTTCAAAGAAAGAAGACAGCAAACAGAAGAATGAATCCTAAAGCAGTCATTAGTCATGAAAAGTCACTGATAAAAGATGATTAAAAGCAGTGTTTTGCAATGTGATAGCAGTGAAAAGAAAATTGATCAGAGCAGTGATGTATAGTAGTGATTACATGATGAAACAATGACATATACTGTTAGAAACAGTGACATTCACTGTTAGAGCAGTCACAATAAGGATCAGAACAGTAAGTAAATGATAGGTCATGAAGAGCAGTCCAAGGAATGTCAAAAAAGTTAGCCAATGAATAAATAAGAAGAATCATAAAGAAATGAGAACAACTGATGATGTATCACAAGAATATCAGTTAGAACAGCCATGATTCATCAATGAGCATTCATGAGTTGTTAAAGGGAACAGTAGGACAAATGCCTTGGGAAAATGAAGATTAAAATGCTAAGAATCAATGATCCACAAGATTCAAATTGGAGAGATGGAATGAAGACAATGAATGTAATGGAAAAAACAATGATCAAATTGCCTTGGTTATTGATTGAATCTACACATTTGAATATCTATATATATTGAACTAGCAAATAAGAAAAGACGTGACTATTCACATTAGAAATGACATGTTAGTTCATAATGAAGTGACGTGACTGTTCATAACAATTACCATTCATTCCCTTCATTATCGATTATACTTTTTTCTCTTAACCATATCCTTTAGATGTTATTTGACCTTTAGATGTGATGTGATGTGTTTTTAAGCTTTATTCAATAATGGGTGCCTGAAACAAGTTTTAAATTTTAAGAAATCTCTATTTTTTTTTTTTGCCGAGTCATAGCCGAGTCGTTGCCAAGTCATCGGTGAGTCACGGGTCGAGTCGGCCTTGCCGAGTCCAAGTTTTGATTCTTTGGTGTGAACCACTACTCATGAATCATGGGTCAATGAGTTTGACTCAAAAAACTACACAGTTGAATCTTGATAGCAATATTACAATTTGACTTGCTATGGAAAATATCTCCTACTTATTAATTGACGAGCTTAAGGGGCTTTCTAATGAATGGTTCATAAGGCATAACACTTGGTGAAGGTTTTGCAAATGAGGATGCAAGCAGAGTGGGTTTAACCATGGAGGAAACTCCGTAGTTAAGCATGCTCGAGCTGGAGTGGTACTGGGATGGATGACCTCCTGGGAAGTCCCGGTGCTTCACCTTCATAAGCATCACCTAGAGCCAATGAGTGGTAACTGTTCCATTCATTCTCATGAGAGATGGGTTCATGTAAACCACTACTCATGAACCACAGGTTAATGAAAAGAACTCTAAATTTCTAAATTGGGAAATCCATCTTCCATTTGGGTGATAGAATCCAATAGATGCTTCAAAATGTTTGAAGTTCTTTCACCAAGCTTTATCAAATGGATCTCTCACAAGAATGAATGGAACAGTTACCACTCATTGGCTCTAGGTGATGCTTACGGAGGTGAAGCACCGGGACTTCCCGGGAGGTCATCCATCCCAGTACCACTCCAGCTCAAGCACGCTTAACTACAGAGTTTCCTCCATGGTTAAACCCACTCTGCTTGCATCCTCATTTGCAAAACCTTCACCAAGTGTTATGCCTTATGAACCATTCATTAGAAAGCCCCTTAAGCTCGTCAATTAATAAGTAGGAGATATTTTCCACAGCAAGTCAAATTGTGATATTGCTATCAAGATTCAACTGTGTAGTTTTTTGAGTCAAACTCATTGACCCGTGATTCATGAGTAGTGGTTCACATGAACCCATCTCTCATGAGAATGAATGGAACAGTTAGCACTCATTGGCTCTAGCTAATGCTCACAGAGGTGAAGCACCAGGACTTCCCGAGAGGTCACCCATTCCCGTACTACACCAACTCAAGCGCACTTAACTACGGAGTTTCCTCCCTGGTTAAACCCACTCTGCTTGCATTCTCATTTGCAAAACCTTCACCAAGTGTTGTGCCTTATGAACCATCGATTAGAAAGCCCCTTAAGCTCATCAACTGGTTCGTAAGGCACAACACTTGGTGAAGGTTTTGCAAATGAGAATGCAAGTAGAGTGGGTTTAACCAGGGAGGAAACTCCGTAGTTAAGTGCACTCGAGTTGGAGTAGTACTGGGATGGATGACCTCCCAGGAAGTCCCGGTGCTTCACCTCCATAAGAATCACCTAGAGCCAATGAGTGCTAACTGTTCCATTCATTCTCGTGAGAGATCCATTTGATAAAGCTTGGTGAAAGAACTTCAAACATTTTGAAGCATCTATTGGATTTTGTCACCCAAATGGAAGATGGATTTCCCAATTCAGAAATTCCCAGCCACCATCTTCAATAAATTTATCTGGATCATCTGTAATGGTCTTCAAAATTGGCCACCAGTTCAAGTTCATTCTGCTTTCATAATACTTTATATCCATTGAGTTTAGCCATTCTTTGATGCCATCAAGAGAAGATTGAGGAATAACATCAATGCGGAGTACATCCCGCTTGAAGTCTTTGAAAACAATAGCCATATCAAATGCCTTTTGCCCAAGTCCTACTCTCTCAAGGTTAACTATCTCAATCTCACTAATGGTTATTACTAAGAAAGGCAATTCCACCAACTCTACCAAATAGTTTACAGTAGGAACAATAAAAGTAGAGGCTTTGAAAGGAACTCCATGAAAACCTAGCTCTCTAAATGGTATATCAAACTCCAGTTCAAAATCTTTTAGATGAGGCTGCTCCCATAGCTCTGTTACTCGTTTAACAAACCCTTCAAACTCTCCATTGATTTTATTTTTCATGTGCCTCTCTTGCTGCTCTTCCTCAATTTCATCGGGATCATACATGGACCTTCTTGCCCCTCCTAAAGTTTGGACCAGGTGCATTACTTCCACATAAAACTGGACATCCTTAGTCTTCTTAGTTCCCACCATAATATGGTTATGCAAATGAAAATGAAGCAAAGTAATCATCTCCTTCTCTACTAGCTGGAAGAATGCGTGTTTAATATTTTGATACATGATATCAGCTCTCTCTTCTGCTCTCATGGTTGAATATAGAAATCCATTATAGTGGGCCTCCAGAGTTCTAGTCATCTTTCTTCCTCTTCCACCAAATGTCGGCCCGATCCACAAGTCTGCCAACCTAATTGGCTTTGTTTTTGAAAGCTGAAGTTTCTTCTGAGTCACAGTGTAGGTCTCTCTATCTTTTTAGACTTTGTCATAGCTACAGACCGTCTATGGGAGTTGATCATTTGTACCTCTTGGTTGATGATGCAGGGGCATCCAGCAGGGCACCTGAGCCCAGGAGTGGAATGGCATTCAGAGATGTTCAATTGCAATGTTAGACTCAATATTCAAAGCAAAATTCATAATCAAGTCTAAAGGTCATTGTAATGTAATAAGGAATAATGCTATAAAAGTAATGTAATAAGTGAAAATCCCATGTAATGAGTTAAAATGTCATGTAATGGTCATATAGGTTTAAGGTCTAAGTGGTTTTAGGTTTATAGGCATTAAATGGGTCCTTGACAAAGAATAGTCTCAATGACAAGGACAGAGGATCAGTCTTCAAAAAAGGAGCATTGATTGAGGATACATTACCTTGAGACTGAGATCTTCAAAAGGTTGCAGTCAAATGGAAGATTACAGTCTCAAAGGAATATAGGAGAAATATTTGGAGACAAAACAGTGAGAGAGGCTTTACTCAAAAAATGCATCCAAGAAGGTGAGTACCTGGAAGATGGTTTGCTTCAAGGAAGTTAGAATTCTATTTCCTCAGTTTGATTGTTACAGTAGAGGATAGAGAGTAGCTGTTACAGGGTTCTTTGCTGTTGAGTAATTTGAACCTCAAAGGCAGAGCTCTTCTCATCTCTTTAACATTACAAGTGGCTATTTAAAGAAGATTTCTAGGTTTGGATGGTCCATAGTAAAATTTCCCAAAGAGTGTATCGAGTCTTCCCACATAACATTTTAAGCTTGATGGGAACATAGGCAAAAAAAAAGTTTCTAATTAGATTTTAACAAAATTTTATCCCTTCCATTATATTCATATTATTTAACATCTTCATAATCACCACTGTAGCTTGCAAGGTGATTCATCAAATTAAAAACAAAGCCTCCATGGCTTCTTACAACCTTTGAGTATTGTAAACTATAAGTAATATTCAGTAGAGAAATATAGCGAGGTAAGTGAGGACATTCTTCATTATAAGAATGAAATGATAGACAAGGGTAACTCTCAGGTTTAGTCTTTAACCATGCAAACTGTAATTGTAGAGACCGGCCTGGTTATTATAGTTGACATTCAATTATCTATTGAGCTTATGAGCTTGGAGAAGAGAACTGCAAACTGCAACACCCTCACCAACTGTAAGAAACAGCCAATTTGGTCACAGAATTTCAGTGAACTTTTCCTTTTGAAGATTCTCCATGAGATCTGACCCAGGGTTGCTCAATGCAAGCTAAAGATCATTTATACTCCTTGTTAGTATAATTCACATTGTTTACAATACAAAATAGATTTTTGTTAAATTTTGTTATAACATAAAGATAGTCACACTTATTTAAAACTTGTAAGCTTGGTGAGCACTTGGATTTTTATTGATTTATATGTAGGTTCTAGGCCAGTAATGAAACAGTACGCAATTTAAAAAGGTCAAAGTTTAGAGTTTACTGTTTAAACCAAAATTCTATGAAGTGTTGATATAGTTGACATGTTTTATACAGAATACATACTGCTGAACATGTTTAAACAACACATTCTAAGCTTTCATTTCTTTGGTTGATTTATTAGGAATGCTTTTACTTAATTCAATAAGACCCACTTATTAAATTTATTAGGAATGTTATTACTTAATTCAATAATACCCACTTATTAAATGATTTTAGATGAATGACATAAACAAATCAAAACTTAAAATAAATTGTTTAAACCAAAATAATATTTTGTTCAAACCAAAATTATGATAATAGTTACCTGAAGGCCTTTCAGTTCAATTATTCTCTTGAGCTCTTTGAGCATTTTGATTCCACTAGTGTCAACAGTGGTTACAGCTGCATAAGCGAAAAAAGAGAATGAAAAGCAGCACCAAAGTACAATACAAACCAAACCTGCTGGAGTTTGACCATATACAGCTGTATATCTAAATCCCAGAATAAAGGAAACAGGAATGGTTGTATATGATAAAATTAGGGTGCATTTATTCCATTTTATTCTGCTCCATAGTTTTGTTACTAGAAAACCGATTACAAGTGAAGGGAAATCCTTTTACAAAAAAGAAATGATGCATCAAATATGTAAGCTTTCAGAACTTATGGCCCATATCTATAATAACATACTACAAAGTGTCTTCCTTCAGCTTGGCAAGATGCTCCTCTTCATCCATTATCCATCTCATTATCCTGCGTACATTGTAAACTTTATTAAGGTCCCCAATAAACAATCCATGTAATGAAGACTGTGGATTAGAGATGTGTCAAAGCAGAAGAGCTCAGAAGAGAAGGATTATGGTGAATGGGTGCTCATGACATTGCTATGGCTTGGATTACTCAAAACATCAAATAACAAATAATATATAAAGTTATAAACTGTTAAGGGGAGGGAGAACAGTAGTCGTATGGACTATCTTCTTCAATATCAAATACCATCATGCAATTCATTAAAATATTATGCTTAACATAATATATTCTAAAAATGACATTTTTGAAATTCTACCAAAACTTAATCTAAAAATTACTACTATTCAAAAGATGAGTTATTCGAAAGATGGGTTATTTGAAAGATGGGTTATAAATAATTGAATCAAGCATGACTACATTCAGGAAGCTGCATGACTGAATTCAGGAAGCTGACCCTACACATAGGACATTCATTATGTCTATTGAAAAATAAGCTTTTAAAATAAACATAGACAAATCACCTTTCTCTTAAGTAGCTTGAATTGGAAAAGTAGATTCAAGCTACAATGCTTTGAATTCAATAAAAACTTAGAATTAAATAATATTTTGTAGCTTAGCAATTTAGGAGTGCTGGAGTGATTACCAGTTGTGATGTAGCAAGATGTGCATGAACCTTCAATGTTCATCGTGTCAATGGCAATCATCTCTTTATTGCCATCAATATTGTAGTTCTTGAACAGTGCAAAAGTTCTGCCAACTACTATTCCTTCCTGTACGGGAATAATTCAAATCAACTAGAGGTAATAAATTACTAGCCAATGAACATAATTATAAATCTTTGATGAGCTAATCTTTTAAACTTTTTTCTTGCAAATTCCACCTTTTAAGGAAAAACACAAAATTGTTAGATATAGCCACTAAAAGAAAAGACTGGAATGAAAGGAAAAATACTGTACCAATTAATGATATGAAAAAAAAATAGTGGGATAAACTTAGTTCACTTATGATGTTCCACCTTTTACGTATGGTGGGCCTGAATATATGCAATGTTAGGTCATAAAGTTTCTTATAAAACATATCATTTCCTACAAAAAATGTCATGGGATAATCAATCCAAAACTTGTTATGAATAGGTAAATGCATATTACAATATAAAAAATAATTATTTAAAGTACCTGGAATCTGAGGACATTTTATAGGCATTGATTCATTATTGTCAATCAATAATGACGTTTGCGTCACACCCATGCTAGTAACACGGGTAGATCCAGGAAATGGTGGTGAATTTTCACCAATACATGCAGATTGATCGGTAGCAGGTGTACCAAGTGGTGCCACCGGGGTATCTCCTGCTCCAAAAAAATAATCCACTATGTGATGCACCCAAGATTAAAGTACAAATTATGAAATCATAATTAGCACAAAACCAAATATAGTAAAACAATGATTTACCAGATGCCATAGCCCTTGAAGGCGTTGATGTTTGCATGGCCCTTGTGGCCGACATTGCACTCGACAATCTTCTATGGGCAACCTGGCTAGTAGGAGTCTCCTACAATTGAGGACTTGAACAATACATTGTTAGCAAAGACATTTTCAAATAATAAAAGTAAGAGTTAACTTGAGAAGTTTTTGAATGTTCCAAAGAAAAAATTCCTTGTAACTTGTCAACTAAAGGATTATTTTACCTGAGGCAACCGGAGGTCTACTAGTACCGGCCTCATCCGCACATTGTCCTTGACCAGGTACTAGAGATTCCATAAAATCCTACAACAAGAACACATATTACATATATTTTACTTCACAACATAAAAGAGTATAAAATATTAACCTTTATTGAAATTTTGTTATAACTAAAGATTCATTACTGCTTACTTGATACCGATGTCCGAGTGCTTTCAATTCAGTTAGCCTCCTGAGCATCTCCTCACTTGGATTTCTTTCATACAAAATGTTAATTATATCTTTATTGATTTGTTTCATTTTTTTCTTTACCATGATTATAACATTAGGCGAATCTGCAAAAAGATCATCATCATCAGGGGTAGCTATTGCCTCTACTGTCGAGGGTGCTTTTCCCTTATCCTGAACATCAAATTGTGATAGGAATATCAGTAAAACTATCATGAAAACTCCAAAACCATAAATAAAATAACGTAATAATATAACATTTTTCAACTATCTAATTTGTACAATTTTAATAAGGTTTACCTTTGCTGAAGAACAAGTGGGAGGAGCATCCTCGTGGCCTCTATCATGTGCGGGATCCATATCATCCTGTGACAAAGATTAAATATAAAAACTTTAGCGAACTAAAAGCAATAGACTTAGCACAAAAAAACTTATTAATAAAATAGTATATAGTACTTACCACCCTCATGATAGTAACTTTGTTTGTATCTATGTGATTTAAATGATAATCTATTAGCAGTTCTTCCCCTGCACTTATTGATTTTATTGCACATACAAAAACTTGATTCCCCTCGCGTGCCTCAAATATGCAATTGGGTTGCTTATTAGTTGATGAAGGTCACGTACTATTTATAAAACCCGCAATATTACCTATTTCTTTTGGTCTCCCATCAATGTACATTGCAAATCTTTTACTTTGATCATTTTCTTTCCTTTGTATATAATTAGCTGATAGTGCATACCTATGAATACTTTTTTTATATTGAACAATCTGCATCCAATCATTGTAATTGTAACACGGACTGACATACTCGAACAATTCAACAACTCTATTGTAATATACCTTTATCCCATCCATGGAAAATAGGCCCAAACCATGTAATGAGGATGGAGCAATGCGATATATCCTCTCATTAACACAAAAATCAGTATTAATTGGAGGTAGCTCATTGGGTACCCATTCTTTCTCAATGTGTGTGTACTGAAAGGGCACCTTGATGTCACCTTTGGTCTCATCATCATAAGAACATGACCCCCCATTAGCAAGGAAATATTGCATGCGTTTGTCAAATTTTTTTCTAATCTTTTGACCTCTAGTTGATCTCCCTGTTTTAGCCGTACTACATGTAGAACTTTCATCTAGCATTCCCTCATTTCCCTCATTCGATGTAGATAGATCTGACAAGTACCTATTTGGTGGATGCTGCAATCCATCAAATGAGATATTGCCACGTCAATAAATATAGAATAATCAAGTCGTGACCCATACGTACAGTTCTTCTTTGTCTATACATGAGAGATATAAAATGTACTAGGTTGAAAGTGATTATATATTATATTTCTATATAGTTCTTTGTCTATATATACATTATATGATTATATAATATTTCTATTTATAACATACATGCTCAGTGATAAACAAGAAGAATATAAGAAAATTATGTCTATCTATTGACTTATACCTGTCGATCCATGTCACTGTGCACGATCCACGCCAAAGGGGTCAAATTTACTGCATATGTTAATCATTTATCTTAAGTTAGCTAAATATTACATGATACGTATGCTACAAATAACTTAGAAGATAACATGAACAATATGCAACATCGTAAACATGAACAAATTTACCTTATGTATGGAATGCAAGATTGTCAACAGAAGGCCGGGGTGACAATGTCTGTAGTCAATTGCCTGTTTGCAAAAAGGGTGATAATCAAACACAAATATACATGTATCAACAGCAATTAATTGAGCATCGTAAACAAAAAATTGGTAATTATAAATCACATATGTCGTAATCATTAGAATTGAACAGAATAAATATGTAACCATTACAATTTAAAGCAAAACATAAATATGTAATCATTAGAATTGAACACAATAAATATGTAATCATTTCAATTATGTCATTGATCATCATCATCATCATCGCCATTGCCATCACCATCATCACCATCATCACCATCATCAACAGCATCACCGCAATCATCATCGCCATGATCACCATCACCATCATCATCACCACCATCATCATCATCATCATCATCATCACCACCATTAGCATCATCATCATCATCATCATCATCATCATCATCATCATCATCTGCTTCTTCATCATCTTCAGTATCTTCTTCTTCCATAACATTATACTTTATCGGCCTTCCTCTTGGATCATGTCTAACAACAAATGACCAACCCTATTTATGTGGAACCTCTGAGTAAAACACTTGCTCACACTGGCTTGAAAGAACATAGGGCTCATCTCCAACTGGCTCAAACAACCTTGTATTAATCATTGTAAATCCATTATCATGTTGAATAACAGTTCTATCTAGATCATTTTGATTCAGTCGCAGCCTGTACCATTTGATGACAAATAGAACTACTTTGAAGGAGTTAAAGTCGCACTCAATTATATCATCTAAGATGCCATAGTATTGATTTTGAGATTGTTGAGGATGTAGGTCATTTCTAGATGATATATTGGTGACCTCAAAAATTGCACTTATCCCAGAATCACAAGTTTTCTTTGTATCATCCAACTTTTTTATACAAAATTTGTGGCCATGATAGTACATAGCTTTGTGGTGCTTGACCTGCAATTTTTAAAGTGTGTAAATTATTTGTATCATGAGTTGATATGAAACATACGAGTCATGATCATTAATCAATTTGTACGTACCTGTCCACCTCTTAAACCACATGCTAGATCAATTACCATTGGAGTAACATTGGGATCTCCATTACGATGAGCTTCTCTAACCAATGAAGCAACACCTTCCCATGTTAATGAACAACCATTTTGTTGACATCGTTCAATCCATACCATCATCCAATCAAGATTGTTTGCAATATACAAATGTATTGCATCCCATTCTCGACCAGCTGTATCAAAAACATCTTAGATTTATTGCATCTGACTCTTGACCAGATTTATAAGAATTAATTAACTACAATAACATCTTAGATTTACCTCTCACTTTCCTCAATCTACCTTTTCCCATCAAGTGCTCCCCTTCAAATTTGTTAATGGAGTTGGGATCCCAAATACGATCTACATGGATCTTTGCTGCAAACTTAGGAAGATATTCACTAATGTACACCATGGTCTGGTATACCATATATCCCTCTACCATAGAACCCTCAGGATGTGCTCTCTGTCGAACCAAGTCTTTCAAAAATTTCAAGTGCCTCTCAACCATCCACATTGACCTAGTTGGTACAGGTCCACACAATTCAATCTCCTCAACTTGATGTAAGAGTTAATGTTCTTGTGCATTGAAAAAAGTTGAAGGTAGACACTTTTGCATTTCACACATAAGAAGAGGAATTTTTCTCTTCCAGTATTTTATATCTTCTTTATTGATTTCTTTAGATGACAACCACCTCATGTATTTTTCAAGATCATATATAACTTGTCTGACACCGTTGGCAAAGTGGTGTGGGAGAGATAGAGGTAGAACATACTGCAATATTTGTAAAATGATCTCATCAATATTTTATAAAAGAATGCAATGAAAACCACATGCAGTATACAAATATATAGTGAATACAAAGTAATATGAATTACCTTAATAAATATATGCCAATCATGTGTTTTCATCCCTGGCCCAAATTCACTTTTCTTTGATATGAGATCATTTATGTTCACAGAAAATCCTGTAGGAAATCATATTTTCTTTATAATTTCTTTTATAGCATTGCTCTGCTGCTCCGACAATAACCATGGAAGAGCACTTGTATCAATCTGGTCTCCATTTTGATTGGATTGAATAAAATTTTTCATTGCATGGTTGGATTCTTCAATGTCACTACAAATTTTGATGATTTGGTCTTTGTCACGCCTTCCATCCAATATTTTCCATAATGTCTCTGTTACATTCTTTCCAATATGCATAGGATCAAACAAATGCACGATTGGGAGTTGCTCGTAGTACGGCAACCTAGTAAATTATGTAGGATAACTTTTTAGTCCTTTTGGAAGTTGGTCATTGATGCCTTGACGACCTTCACAAGCATCAATTACATCATCAGTAAACAAAACACAATATCAAAAGATAAATTTGAAACAAAACCCATCAGATGGAATGACATTACCTCGATGATTTATTTTATTGTATGCCAACTTCCATAGGCAAGGTGTCATTCTCCATGGCTTTGATGTAGTCTCTTCTTTCCCATTGAAAAGATGTTTTTCAGTAATTCAGTACTTATGATTTCTGTGGAGAAAGTGTCTATTCTCATCGAACACCTGCTTTCTCAAACTTTTTGAATGACGAGATTTTGTCTTTGGACCACAAACTGGACATGCAAATTTTCCCTTTGTCTGAAGACCTACAAGATCATGTCTAATTGGATTAAATGTGTTAACTTTGTGTTAGCACTATAACATACCAAAAAGAGGCATTATGAAGAGAACATACCACAAAAATGTGTTAGCCTAGGGGCATCATGTATTGTCCATACAAGCATTGCATGGAATTGAAATTGTCTTTGTCCTATTGGTCTAGAGATGTCATACATAGTGAACCCATTCCATAACACCATCAACTCATCGATAAGGGGCTCAATATATACATTGATATCTTTAACTTGGTACTTACCTAGTTGAATGAACAAAAACATTACATAATTATTATGACCATTTTGATGGATTATTAATAATAAATTAATTTAGATGACCATTAAATCAAAATATACCTGGACAATTAGTGACAACATTATGTGCTCCCTCTTTATGGACAACCAAGGAGGAATGTTATTGTTGATAACAAAAATAGGCCACACCGAGTAAGTAGATCTCATCTCTCCAAACGGATTGACACCGTCCGCTGCCAATGAAAGCTTGAGATTACAAGGTTCTTCTTTAAAGTGTGGCCATTTTTCTTCTATTTCCTTAAATGCCGAGCCATCTGCAGACATTCGCATAATGCCATCTTGACTTCTATTGCATGCATGGTAATCCATAAATTGTGCCAAGCTATTGCACTTGAATAATCATTGCAGACGTGGAATAATGGGAATATGTCGAAGAACCTTGCGAGGCACCTTTTTGTTATTCGATCTGACTGATATCTACTAATATGACAAATAGGGCATTCTGTTGCAAATTCATGCTGTTTATAATATATAATATGATCGTTCGGACATGCATGTATTGTTTGATATTCCATTCCAATATCTTTCATAACGGCAGATAATTCTCGGTACGAGCGAGGTAGGATGTTTGATGGTGGTAACAAACACTCACCTACCAACCTATGACCAAAAATATAATTTGTTAATTTAAAGAATATTAATTGCTACATGATTCATCCAATATTAATTGCAAGGGAATTACGACTAAAATAATGAAAAAAGATGGCATACCTTAACATACGTGTCATTGCTACATTGGATAAACCATTCATAACCTTCAGGTTCACCAACAACAATACAGCAGCAAGAAGAGTTGTTTCGGAGCCTTCATATAGGGGCTCGTGTGCCTTCTCAAGTAAAGGTACATCAAGCTCTACATCAACATCATCATCATCTTGATCATCGTGATCATATTGATCTTCTTCATCATCGTGGTCTTCTTCCATGATATCATTACCTTCTACTTCTATGTTCACACCTCCATGTTCCCTCGTTTGGAAATCCACATTCTCCAGATTGTCATGGTCCATAACATGAAATTGAGGGACATTGACCTATATGAAAATGATGACCTTATATTAACCATGATCATGTTGTCATCATCAAATCATGTCTTATGTATTTTATAAAATATTAAAATACATACCAATGGACGAAATTCATTTCCCCCTTCAATGTGACCATGTTGCCTACAATGTTCCTCAGCTGTTTTGATTAGATATCTTCGAGTCTTTAAGCCCTTACAAAGTTTGCAAGGACAATAACATTTTCCATCACCCTTTCATTTTAAGTTAGACCATAGTCTAGAAATTGTCTCCCTATTTGTTTGTGCGTTGATATCGTCAGACATGGTCTTTCTTGAATGGAATGACTCGTTGGTGGAAGAAGGATGATTTGTTTGCAACCTGCTGATAACAATCGTTAGTGAACAACCATTTTCTCAACCATTTTAATATCGAAAACATCATATGAAATATCTTTATCATTTAGATTTTAATGCTATATTTTAACTTTTAATCAAAATTATGTGTAATATAAGGACCCTATATCACCATTTTACTGAGAGTCAAGCATCAAGTCATCGGTAAGTTAACACAACTTGATATGAAGATCTGAAGATATTTGATACTTCCATCATCACCCATGACATAACTCTCAAGCCTAACATAAAGTCATTCATACAAAAGTAGCAACTTGTTAATTTGTTGATAGAACCCTTAATCTTCAAGGAAGTTCAAAAGTTACTTGCTGCAACAATAATTTTTCCTATCCACCACTGCACTTGGGTGGAAAATTTGGTGCATGTAAAGAAGAAGCAAGAGGAGATCTATGTTAATTTTTGTAAGCTTAAAAAGGTGTTAGATTGGACACCCTAAGCCTCTGCATCAATTTTATGAGTTCACCTTTCAATAATATTGAACTGAGGTATTGGGCCCTCGAGAAATAAGCTTTCAGCTTGGTTAGATAATTCAAGAAGTTTAGACAATATATCTTGAGAAGCAATATATATGCCATTATGCCTGACCAAGTGGTCAAGAGATTGGTTATGTAGTTAGATTTGGGAGAGCGTCATGAGAAATAGATGGCTATTTTGCAAGAGTTTGATTTAGAGATGCATCCTATGGGATTGGTTTAGAGATGCATCCTATTTGATTTTTGAATTTAGCCACTAGCAGTTCAAAATTTGAAATGTATGGGTCTTTGACCACTTGCATTCTTCAAAGGTGGCCACGACCTTCTGAATGTAACAAACTAATCAAATAGTGTTAAGTTTTTCTTTTAAACCTTTGTATATAAAGTGACGATGTCGAGTTTTCTTCCTAGTTCTTTCCTGATTGAGCTCTTTTTGAATCAGTTTTTATAAATATAAATATATATAGTGGTTCTTCCACTTTTGTCTAAACAAAATAAAATAAAACAAGATACCCTATAAGAAAAGATAATCATCTCCATCTTATCTACATTGATTCTTAGAAAATAACATACTACACAATAAAAAATAACCAATAAATGATAATCATCTCCTTCTTATCTATGTTGATTCTTATCTCTTTTATATATAATCAATTTTAGAGAATGAAATAGTATGCAATAAACGATAATCACCCCCCTTATGAAAAACAAGATAATCATCTAAGTTCAATATTCTAAAAAACAAGATGCCACTTGCAATAAAGTGACCATCTCCCTTCTATGTACGATGATTCTATAATTGAATAAACTCTAATTCACAAGTAAAAAAATTCATACTATAATTTAGAAGGTCTAATTCACAAGTAAATAAATTCTTGGCAGCTCCTACATAACAAATTTTTAAAAATATATTGCACATTGAATCAATTTAAACCCAAGATGTATTTAAATTAAATTAAAAAATATATTCAAATTTAGATAAATCAACATGATAGATCATCAATATATCACTAAGTCTACAATAAGCAACATTTTGTTACTTAATTCTTCCTTTGTTAACCCCATCTTCTCTTCTGTGAAACATAATAAACAATCACTAACAAGCTTCTAACATCTTGTATGTTTCCATCTTCTGCAATGACTACAAAATATCTCCTACAAAAAATTCACACAAAAAACTCAAGTATAAAACTTAGAAGCACTTTGAACCTAGATATATATTAAATACTTTTGGAGGAGTTGTTTAAAGCTAACTACACATGTAAATGTGTGCACGATAAAAATGTGATATAAATAAACATACCTATTTTAGTGGATGTTGACATATAGTCATAATAATTAGAAATATTGAAAATGAATGTCTTCAAAGATTTTATCTTTGTCGTATACCTATGCAAAGATGGATGCAAAATATTGAAGCATATCGAGTATGCAATCTATTTGTCAAATGTTAAAAAAAATAATAGATCTTTTAATCTCAAATCTATAAAACATCACATATCCCAAATAATAACCAAATACAAATTATAATTTTTTTTCAAATATGGGACAATTTACTCTTAGCTTTTTTGGATAAGTATCTTGCTGATTTTTTGGTTCCTCATGCCTCTCTTCTTTTTAAATCCAAAGACCAAGAAGGTAAAAAAAAAGAGAAGAAAAACCTACATCATCTCCATTTTTATTTTCTCATTTAAATGTAAATGAGGACTTTAGCATTCTTACCCCACAATTTGGAAATTTCTAAGTAGGGAGTAAGTGACTACTTCACTAGACTAAGCAGGATAAATGGATGCAAACACATGAATCCTTCCATCAATTCATAGATACATTAATTGTTACAATATTTTCAACTTGAAACTAATTAAATAATTTAATATTTTATCTTTCATTTGTAATAGAGCTCTAGTCACCTCCATCAATATATTAATAATTAGAAATAAATTTTCACACATATACTTTGTGCTAGCTCTTCAAATGAGGACATTGATATGCCTGCAAAGATCATAAATATAGTCATTGCACATATGCTAACAAATACTAAGCAAGGTTCTTATAAATATGTCTGTAATCAAAGATTCTTGCCTCTATTATTTGATAGGTATATCTGCCTTTCTCGTCATGCCCAGTGAAATGAGGACAGTCTCTCTAAAGACAACATGATAATGTACACTCACTGTAAGGATAGTCACAAATGAGGATAGTCACTGTAAAGACAACACGATAATGTACACTCACTGTAAGGACAATCACAAATGAGGATAGTCACTCTAAAGACAACATGATAATGTACACTCACTGTAAGGACAGTCACAAATGAGGATAGTCACTCTAAAGACAACATGATAATGTACACTCACTTTAAGGACAGTCACAAATGAGGACATCTGGTGCAGGGGCACCTATCAAGTCAACTAGGAACACCTTGGAACAAGATGAAACCAGAAGATCAAAGGCATTCCTACATGTCAACTGGGATATTTTAAGGCCAATAATGGCATATTGTAATGAACAATGTACTTTGCCAGTCAAGAGTCATAAAATTCTTGATAAAGCCTATGGGCAACTTGATGTAAAATGGCCTAATGAGCCATAAGGGTGTCCTAGAGGGTGCTTTTATATTTTTTCATATTCAATAAGGTCTTGAGATCATTTTGAGTCAATAACATAGGTTAGAATGTCATAAAAGTTATAGAATGCATAGTTTATAAATTTGAATTTGAATATAAATGGTCATGTAGGCATTTTGGAGGGAAACTTAGGATTTAGTATTTGTTTGTTAAATAAAACATTTCTAACCAACTTGATCAGTTAGACAGGTGTATGTACACCTATATAAGTTGTGTTAACCTGATGAAAGGGGAGAAGGCATTGTTATGTACGGCAAAGTACAAGATTTGTACGGACAGGGCATAATTTAATGAAAATCTGAGATTTTCTTGCAAGATTTAAGTGTATTGGATGTGATAATAATTCATTTATGTTGATAAGATACATTTAAGGGTTATTGAGTCACTTTCATATTATTTTGAGTGTTTATTGCAAGTTTATTTGCTGTTGTAACGCTGAAACTGAAAGTTTGCTTTGATTCTTCAATGGTAAATGGGGGTACCATCCTATCTTTGTACATCTGATCCTTAGGATGGACCCTAGAAGCACTAAAAATTATATCTAACCATGAATAAACTAGAAAAGTGAAGTTTTGCAGGAGAATGTGAAAGAAATGCAAAGTTGATGGTTGTTTGGACAAGTTTGGGTACCCAAATACATGCCATATGTGTAGCAGCCAGACATCTGGCTTAACAAGGTATAAATATTATTTGATATTCTTCAATAATATGTTGAACTCATGGTGAACCATGAATTTTATGACCTGGAAGTGAGTGGAAGTGTTAGATTGGTGATACCCTAGGTTATAGAGGGTTTTAAGGGCAAATTTGGGGTTTTGGTAGCAAATGAAATCATAAAGTGAAATGGGTTGTTGAATCATCTAATTGGACACAAAATAGGAATGTCCTATGAATTTGGTGGCTTTTGGATATGTTTTTAGCACACTTGCTTTGTAAAACATCACTAATTCCTCTTGAAAAATAGTGACAGTCAAGGTTTTGGGGCACATTTTCCAAAGAAGTTGATACTGGTTTTTTAGTATGTTATAGTTCTCCCAAAAGGGTATTTGGAATGATAATTTGTTTGCAGGTTCATTTGGATAAATTTTGAGTTATTTGGGTTATAACGCTGCTGGAGGACTAGAAAAGGGGCAATTAGGCCTATTTGACAGTTTTGAGAAAATTGCTTGCTAAGAATTGTTTGAAGTGTTGAAACTTCTTGAAACCTATTGAATCCTCTTTCTTAACACATCTAACACCATCTTTGAAAGTTTGGAATCCAGATCTAAGGTTTTGTGACTATTTTGTCTTTGAGTGGCTTTGAAGCCTAATAGGAGTTTGTGGGTTTAAACAAGCATTTGATTGAATTCCATCACCTTTTGTTGCCACTCTGCATAAACATCGATCTTATAGTGAGTGTACATTATCATGTTGTCTTCATAGTGACTGTCCTCATGTGTCATAATATTAGAAGTTCACAAAATTATTTTTGTGAACTGTAATATTATTTTTGTTTTGTAATTTTTGTGACCTTGTGTAATTTCACAAAATGAGAAGTTCTCACAGTGACTGTCCCTTGTGTAATTGCCACTTGAATGAGGAAAGTCACTGTAAAGACAACATGATAATGTACACTTACAGTGAGTGTACATTATCATGTTGTCTTTAGAGTGACTATCCTCATTTGTTGATGAAGAAAAGCATTAATGTGGTTGAATAGCAATACATTCAAGTGGAAATTACACAAGGGACAGTCACTGTGAGATGTCCTCATTTGTGACTGTTGTTACAGTGAGTGTACATTATCATGTTGTCTTTACAGTGACTGTCCTCATTTTTTGAAGGAAAAAAAGCATTAATGTGGTTCAATAGAAATGCATTCAAGTGCAAATTACACAAGGGACAATCACTGTGAGATGTCCTCATTTGTGACTATCCTTACAGTGAGTGTACATTATCATGTTGTCTTTACAGTGACTATCCTCATTTGTTGAAGGAAAAAAGCATTAATGTGGTTCAATAGCAATGCATTCAAGTGGAAATTACACAAGGGATAGTCATAGTGAGATGTCCTCATTTGTGACTATCCTTATAGTGAGTGTACATTATCATGTTGTCTTTAGAGTGACTGTCATCATTTGTTGAAGAAGAAAAGCATTAATGTGGCTCAATAGCAATACATTCGATCAAGTGGCAATTACACAAGGGAGAATCACTGTGAGATGTCCTCATGTGTGATTGTCCTTGTCACAAATGAGGACATCTCACAGTGACTGTCCCTTGTGTAATTTCACAAAATGAGAAGTTCTCACAATGACTATCCCTTGTGTAATTGCCACTTCAATGAGGACTGTCACTATAAAGACAACATGATAATGTACACTTATAGTGAGTGTACATTATCATGACAACATGATAATGTACACTTATAGTGAGTACATTATCATGTTGTCTTTAGAGTGACTATCCTCATTTGTTGAAGAAGAAAAGCATTAATGTGGCTGAATAGCAATACATTCAAGTGGCAATTACACAAGGGACAGTCACTGTGAGATGTCCTCATTTGTGACTGTCCTTACAGTGAGTTTACATTATCATGTTGTCTTTACAGTGACTATCCTCATTTGTTGAAGGAAAAAAGCATTAATGTGGTTCAATAGCAATGCATTCAAGTGGCAATTACACAAGGGATAGTCACTGTGAGATGCCCTCATTTGTGACTGTCCTCATTTGTGATTGTCCTTATAGTGAGTGTCACTTTTAATTTGTAATTCTAATAAAAGAAAATAACACCAAATGTGTAACCTATTCTTGAAATCATAACAGTTTGATGCCAAGCTTTAGATAGCTAAAGTTTGAATAGATTCCCACATTCTATTATAGGTTAACATGATTAATGACTCCAAGCATAGTCACAAATTCAACTGATAATTCCAAATCCCTCAATTTGGTAACAGAAAATATAAATTTCAGACTGCCAATCGATGACTGTAATTTCTTTACACAATCTACCAAACTTAGCTTGTGATGTTTTCCGGTTCTGTTTCTTTAGCACAGGCAAATATAAATTATGTGTTTACAATATATGTATATTCACTCTTTTGAACATAAATCTCTATGTTACAGCTGATCACAACTTTAACTTGAAGATTTGTATTTGATTCTTCTTATTTTCTCTATTTCTGCAATGTGAACAGAGCAGGCACAATGTGTTCTTCTACAGGTATTGATAAGGCTTGTGACTTTACCTCTTTAACCACTAACTATCACTGCAAACTTCTACAGGGAATCTTTGAGTCTATTTGATCAATTTAAATTCTGTTCCATCTGGAAGTTTTAGCAGTGGTTTGATGAGTGGTTGCAATCGGTAAAAGATTTTGTAAGCCTAGCTTGACTTTTGGCTATCAAACTTCCCCACTTTAAACATTCTTTCACAGCAGATGATTCTTCACAAATTCAGAGTATCCTCAATCTGGATTCGACAGATTGTCTTTACTGTTAATATCTAACATTCCTTTGAGACTGTGCAATCAAATTCGACTGGTATTAAACACCCGTTTACCACTGGGTTGTATTCACCCCTTTTACGGTCTAGGGTATCCAAAAATATGTTCATCTAATTGACTCACCATTTGTTTTCTTGTTTATTATTTATTTAGGGCACAATTTGTGAACTGTTCACATAATGTGTGCCGATTAGGCACCGATTTGATTACACCTTTTATGCACTAGTTCGGGCATCTATTCTAGAAGCAGCCAATTGCGTCCCATTTTCTGTGCTTAATGTTTCATTGTTTACATCTATCCTTGGCTTGCTCTCCATCCAAAGGTATTGATAACCATTTGGGGAACCGCAAGTCAAGGATTTAACATATAATCAAACCCGATATACCGATTCTTGCAAGCTGTGAAGTCTAAAATGATTCTATGCAGTTATAACAGTTCAAAACCTCTTATAATACAAACTGGATAACATCACAGTTTTATTCAACGTAGATTCCACAGTTTCATAAAACCAATAAATTATGCCCTAACATATTTTATTAAAACTTTGATAATGCTTATTAAAGTTCTGTCACAGTCTAACAAATTTCATTACAAAGAAACTCGATAGCAACACAATGTTCCACACTGGTTACTGTCGCCAGAGCAACACAAAGATGTGAAGATTTATTGCATCTTTCTTAACACTTTGCGGGAATAGTAAAACCATATAACAATTTAGAAAAAAAATAGAATTAGAGACAAAAAATTCATACACAGTTGTCCCCGCCTTCTTGCCCCCTCCCGCCCACTATCGCCCGCGCCGAAAAAGAAAGGGGTAAAGTAAAAATGAAATGCATCTTCTTCTTTTTTTTTACATTTTATCCCCGTATTGGTTGAAATTTCGACCAACACAGGGATAAAAGGAAAAAATAAAAATAAAAATTTTAAGACCATTTCCACTTTGGTCGATAAATTTGGTCAAAATTTGACCTCAAATCTACTAGTGACAAGCTTTGGAATATTGAACAGCTTCTTTCTCCATATCTAGCTAGTAGTAACCAGCTCTAATAAGTTTACAAGCTAATGTTAGACCACTTGAATGAGAGCCACAGATACCTTCATGTACCTCAGTTAACGCACATTTGGACTCATCGGGTTCTAGACACCTAAGGAGGGTACTGTCTAGACCCTGTCTATACAAGTCATTTGCTATGATAACATACCGTGAAGCATTATGAATTAGGTGACACTTTTCATTCTGGGTATAGGTGTTTGGAATGATTTGGTCATGGAGGTAGGAATAGATATGGTGGTAGTGGGATGAATCATGTCTAATGACTGAACAGATCATCCTAGATTTAGGAATGTCATAGGCTGGGTAGCGTAATGTATCCAATAGGAATTATTGTTTGAAGTCATTTTCTGGCATCTGTAACATTGAGGAAAGAGCGGCCATAGCATTAGTTTCTTTATTATCTTCCCTTGGAACTTGTTGGAAAGAAATATGTGAAAAATACAGCTTGAGATCATCCACCATTCATTTGTAAGGCACTAGCTTGTCATCTTTTGTTTGATAGACATCATTAACTTGATTGACGATTAACTGAGAGTCTCCCAAAACCTTGAGCTCATCCACACACCATTCAATGGCTATCTTCATACCATTGATGAGAGCTTCATATTCAGCTATGTTGTTTGTATAGGGAAACAACATTTTATAAGCTTTAGGCAATGAGTATCTTTGAGGTGTTATAAACAAAATGCCTACACCTGATCCTTGTTGAGTGAATGATTCATCAAAGAACATGGTCCAAGATTGATGTGTGAGAAGCATGATGGATTCATCTAGAAATTCAATGTTCAAAGGCTGGTGATCTTTCAAAGAAGCTTCCGCTAATTGACCAACAATTTCTTGTCCTTTAATAGCTTTTCTTTCCACATACTCAATGTCAAATTCACTAAGTATCATCACCCATTTTGCTAATCTACCTGTGAGGGTAGCTTTTCTCAGTAAGTACTTTAGTGGATCAATTTTTGCAATGAGTTTTGAAGTGTGAGCCAACATATAATGCTGTAGTTTCTATGAAGAAAACACTACTGCAAGACAAGCTTTTTCAATGACTAAATAGTTCATTTCATAAGAGACCAATGTTCTACTGATATACTAAATGGCTCTTTCTTTATTGTTCTGATCCTCTTGAGCTAGGAGAGCACCCAAAGATGTGTTTGTGGTCAAGATGTATAGTATGAGAAGCTTTCCATGAATAAGAGGCATCAATATAGGTGGATTAGCAAGATACTATTTTATTTGAGTGATTCCTTTGTCACATTCTTCATTCCATTCATATGTCACACCTTTATGTAGAGTTTTAGTGAATGGTTGTGATTTATCAGCCAACTATGAAATGAAGCACCAAATAGATTGTAGCCTTCCCTCAAGTCCTCTCATCTAACTGATGTTCTTAGGTTGAGGCATTTCCATAATATCTTGAACTTTTTCTGGATCAACTTCTATGCCTTTAGCTGAAATGATGTAACCCAAGAGTTTCCCAGAAGTGACACCGAATGCACATTTCTTTGGATTAAGTCTGAGACTAAATTGTTCCATGCGGTCAAGTATGGGACCCAAATCTATAAGATGAGTTTTCTGCTGCATGCTTTTGGCCAAAGTATCATCCACATAATCTTCCATTGTCTTATGCATCATATCATGGAAAATGGTAGTGACAACTCTCTGATATGTTGCTCCAACATTCTTAAGCCCAAAAGGCATGACATTCCAGCAAAAGGTGCCCCAGACACACGTGAAATAAGTCTTTTCTTGATCTTCTAGTGCAATTTTTATTTTATTATAGCTAGAAAATCCATCCATCAAGGAATACATTTTTTAACCTGTTGTCATGTCTACTATCATGTCAATATTAGGTAATGGAAGTCATCTTTTGGACATGCCTTGTTTAGATCCCAGAAGTCTATACACACATGAATGGATTTATCATATTTGGTGACTGGAACAATATTTGAAATCCACTCTACATAATCAATAGTCCTTATGAAACCAACCTTAAGAAGCTTCTCTAGTTCTGCTTTTACTAAAAGTGCCACGTGTGGATGCATCTTTCGCAGCTTTTGTTTGATAGGTTTGATACCTGGTGCAATGGATAGATGGTGCATGATTAGATTGGGATCCAATCCAGGCATATTAGAGTAGGTCCATGCAAATTTTATTTTCTTTCTTTGAAAGAAGCTAGTGAACTCTTCCTTTTCTTTTGTAGATAATGACTGTGCTAGATGTATAATTTGTGGAGTAGCCTCTGTACCCAAATTCACTGGTTGTGTTGGCTCAATCAATATTGATGATCTCTCTTGAAAATGGCTCAAGAGCATATCAAGTATCTCATCCTTGGGCACCTTAGAGAGGTTTTCACCCTCAGATATGTCTTTTATTTTTACTATTTTTGGCTCTGATACTGCCACAATGTGGTTTTCACCATCAGAGCATCTATTTTTTCTTCTTTTAATTTTTTGACTAAGATACTTGATATCTGCCTCTATCATGCTAACATTGCTTTCGTTGGTGGAGGAAATTATTGTAATACCCTAAAAATGGGCTATAAGTTCATTAACCTCTTATATCATCAAATCATATGAAATCGACATCAAAGTCCTAATCTAAGGCACATCTAAACATCATCAAATCTAATTGATTATCTTAAATTTTGCATCGGAGAATATTCCTAGTAATATTCCTAATTATCTTAATTATCTTTAATTTTATAATTATTTGGCAATAAATCACATTTATCCTAAAAGTTTGATTAATTGAATATTTTCATATTTAATTAATTAGATTTAATATTTGCCACTTAATTGTGTAATTAAATTTAATTATATCTATTATTAATTGTATTATTTAATTTTGACAATAAATCTAATATCATATGAATAATTGATTAAATTCTTATTTAATTAATTAAAGCAAGTTGTCATTATTTAATAATATAGTTTTTAATAAAAGTTTGATTAAATAATTGATTAACCCATAAATCAATTGTTTTATTTTTAAAAGCAGTTAAGTTGGAAATAAATCACTTTATTATTAAATTAATTCATAAATAAAATATGCACAATCATAAAAGCAGACAACTATCAATTATCAATTAAAGCTAAACTCTATTTTGAGTTAAAACTTAGCTTTTGCATGTTTTTGTGAGTTAATTATCTTTTATTTAAAAATAACTCAAAAATCAAGTTGAGTTATTTGAGTGATTTATGGCTTTCTTCCATGCACCTCCAAAGCCCTAGATTTCTATAAATTAAAGGCTTTAGCTCTTCACAAATCATCTCATATTTTGCACAATCATGCTAGAGAATTGGAATTGAAGAATCAAAACTCTTGCGAATCGACATCTTTGTGAGATCAATCTTATTTTTGCATTCATATTGCATATCATTGTTAGATAGATCAATTTATAGCATATCAATTTCATCTAGCATAGATTCATATCGGTTTTTATCATTCTTATTGCATAGAAAATATAAAAAAAATAGATTAATTGCATTCATATTTCATATCTAGATCAATTGCATTCAAATCCTTCATTTAGGTGTCGTCTAGGTCACTGATCTCGATTACAATCTGAGAACATTAATCTCACACCTATTAGAAGGTAGTAAATCGCTTGGTTAGTTTAGTTTTCAATTTTGCATGATTTCAATTTTTGCTAACCTCTAATGTTTTACTAAGTGTTGTGTCTACAGATCAGGTACAATTTTCACACACACATTTCTGGCGCCCACCGTGGGGCCCTGAAACGGGTTTCCAATTCAATTCTTTCAATTTCTATCTTTTTATCCTCGGGATCTGTGCAAAACTATGATTTTTAATTTTGTCCGTACATCTGTCGTACGAGTTTTTGACAAATGTCATATGGGAGCATACCCACTGTCGTATGATACTCTACCCATTGTCGTATGACAGTCTATCGGATCGCAACTCATTTCATTTCACACCCACTGCCATTTGAGAGATAATCTGTCGTATGGTATCATACCCAGTGTCGTACAAGTTTCTGGACTGTCCTCTGAGAGAATACCCACTGTCGTACAAGTTTCCGTACCAGTTTTTGACTGTCGTTTCATTTTTCAGAGTAGAGTATCAGATTTGATTTTTATATTTCGGCTAACTACTAATTTTGACAATTGAAATTCTCTGTTTTTGATTGCTCTCTGCTGGTTTTGATTGGGAAAAGTGCAAGAATTGCTAAAAATTAGGTAAAATCTACTAAGCGCGTTGCGAGGATCACCAGGTATTCTCCTTCATCTAATAATATTTTGATTTGGGCTTAAAATAAATCTCTTATGTGTCTAGCTTGTGTGCGTCTTCTCATGCTTTTATTCTACACACTTGCATAATTTGATACTAGGTTGTGATCCCTTAAGGATTCATTAAGAAGTCTTAGGATACTTGTGATTGATCTTGATTGCTATCTTGGGTTATTGGACTCGCTAATCCGCCGGCCCCTCATTTCCACCCCGTGGTTGCAATCTCAGCGCCATAAAGGGGAGGGGTCAATAGGACAGAAGCGTTAAATGTTCCACTTGTAAACCCTTTTGTGCTTTTAGGAACTCACTTGTTTTCTAAGTTGGGGACTCATTTTTAGCTTGTGTGAGGTGTTAAGTGTTCCACCTTGTGGACTCATCTCATATTTGCTTTAAGCGTTAAGTGTTCCTCTTTCTACTTTTTCAATGCTTTTGGTAGATTTACTTTCGAAACATATATCTGTGCTCACATAGTAATTAGGCCCTATGAACACTATTCGTGATTCTTGAGAGATTGGATTCCTAGCGAAATATTTCTTGACGACAGAATCCTTGTAGGTAGGGAGGATACTTAGTGTGTTTCACATTCAACTTGGTTAGTGAGTCTTCTCTTATTGATCGACACATTCTCTCTCTGGAGAGGTTGATAGATCACGTGGGGTTGATATAACGAGCTTTGGTGAATCAAAATTGGTTAGTGCATCTTCTCTTATTGATTGATACATTCTCTCCCCGGAGAGGTTGATAGATCATGTGGAGTTGATATCACAGACCTTGGTGGAACAAAACTTTGTCTTAGCGTGTCGGATTAATCTGCTTGCTTTGTTTGGGTTAAAAGTGAAGAGGTGTCAAAACCTTGAATCTGGAGCCAAGTCCCCTTGTGGTATACTATTGTGAGTCATCTTTAGAGAGGGTTAACCGTAGCGGACAATCCCTTCACAGGGCAAACTGCGTTGACAGAACCTCAAGCGGTCATAGCCATTTTTGCCGTGGTAGTGACAGCCGCTATATAAATGTCCTTGTGGAAGAAATCTCCACGGGTATGGTTCATTGTTGGGTTGTCAGATCTCCCTAGCAGCTCTTGAAGATTAAGTTCTCAGACTGTGTCAAAACCCTGGTGCGCCGGGATTGGAGTTCACCCCTTTGAATCAAAAAAGTTGCAGAGTCAAACCATTACTAAAAAAACCTAGAGAGGCCAATTTTTCACTTTCAGGTATATGTGCGTTATTGCAAAACTTTTCAAAACATACACAATTAGTACTCTCAAGGATTAGCACAATTTGGTCACTTGATTGTTCATGTGCAAGGTTGCTTTTGCCCTTGTTCATTATTTTCAGACATGCTTGGAATCACTTGCTTGTTGTTCTGCGTGCTTATTTATCTACTTGGCTATTAAAAATGATCAAATCTGGTATAACCTTCAAAATCTAGACAGTACAATTTGCAAACAATTCAAAACTGAAAACCTTAAATTTTGCAAAAATTGACGTAAAGTTCTTTCTGGAGTCAAAAGTCATTTCAAGAAGTCAAAAGTTGTATGACTTTTTGTCAAATGTCATTTCAGTAAAGCCCATATGTCGTATGATTAAGAACCCAGTGTCGTACGAGTTTTCAAACCAGCAAAATTCAAGAAGCCAAAAATTGTTAGCAACTATCGTACGAGTTTTGTCAACAGTCATTTCATATCTACCCAACTGTCATACGAGTTTCACAACTATCGTTTCATTTATACCCAACTATCGTACGAGTCTGCAGAGTGTCGTTTGGAAAAATTTGAGAAAGTTGTCAGAAATTGTCAAATTGCAAGATATCCAATGTTTCCAGCCTAGTTCCAGAATCTGTCAAAAATATCATTGTGTCAGGAACAGAGCAGTAGTTATTGAGCATTCTACCATTTTTTGAGTTTGATCTTTTGAATCTGATCTAGTCTTTTGTTTGATCAATTTGAATCCTTTTTATCTCATGTCAAAACCTTGTCATAACTATCAATCTTCAATCAATCAATCTTCAAAAACAAACTAAGTGTTGAGAACTCGTGTCCGCTATCTTTTGGGCGATCTATCCCATACATCCAGGGCACAGTTTCCTTCACCCACATCTCATCAGATCTTCAAAACTATCATAATCTTGACAAGGTTGCGTCATTCGATTTTCTCGAATCAAATTGTTCTTCAGTTGTCTTCATCCTTTTCTTCTGTTTCATTCAAAGTTAATGGTGGAGACCAGAGCTTCTTCACACAAGAAATCAAAAGAAACATCTCAGAACTTACTTTTGACCAATACCCTGGGTCCAACTCTTGAACAACTCATCAAGTCAGGTATCTACGAAGACGACGGTCTCGGTAACTTTCGATTAAAAACTGGTTAGATACCTCCTCTATCAACTCATAGAGGTAATCAACAAACTCCTCCTCAATCTATTCCAGGGAGCCCAAAAACTCCTACCATGTCTCAAGCAGGGACAAACCATGGTTCTCTAGGAGGAGGATCCCAGGGACACCATTCTCAACATAATGCCGACCAAGACCCTACACCCTCTGAAATCCATCGGTGTCAGAATGACGATGAATTCAAAAGAATGATGAGGCATTTCTTGAAAATGGATAGAGAGGCATACTTTTTGCAATTAGCCCAAGAAGGAGCTAAACTTCCTCCTCACTTCAATGTCGAAGATATCATCATGCATGAGGAAGAAACTCCGATGACGGCCATAATGAACCAGCTGCACGCTATGCAGGTCAAAATGAATAAAATTGAGAAAGAGAAGGAACCCAAGGAATTCTCCATGGAGGCCCTTTGTCCTTTCCCTTTTGACAAAGACTTGTATATGCCTCCATTCCCAAAAAGAGTGGAGATACCAAAGTATGACAAATACGATGGACACTCTGATCCTCAAGATCATGTCAGAGAGTTCTGTACGCAATCCATGGAATTCATGCATGAACCGACTTATCTAATGCACCTTTTTCCTAGATCCTTGGGAGGAGCATCCATTCAGTGGTTTTCAAGATTACCTTCTACGATCAAAACTTTTGAGGAATTGATTAAATTGTTTTATCAACAATATTCCTACAATATTCAATATCCGATTACCATGATCGATATCTGTAACCTCAAGCAATATCCAGGGGAATCATTCCTAACTTTTCTCAAGAGGTGGTGAAAGAAGCTTTCTTTATATGCTAGACCAATTCCCGAAATGGAGAAACTTGAAATCTTTATCAATAACCTTGTTCCAGAGCTCAACTATCCATTACAAATGCAAGATCATGTATCTTTTGATAAAATGGTGGATAATGCAATCAAGATTGAGAAAGTACTTGTCAAGAAAGGAGAAATCACACTTCAAAAGGACAAGTCTGAATCGGGATCTAGCTCAAAAGATAAAAATAAGAGCTGGAATAGAAACAAAGGTATCATCTCTGATGGTGTTGTTGACACTATCCACACCCCATCAAAGGCACCGGCCTACAATCTCACCCTTGCCACCAAAGCCATTGAAGCTTCAGAGCAAAAATCTGCTAAACCATCTCCAAAGAAGCCATTCAAACGATGGGATAATAAATGAAAGTTTACTCCCCTGGGAGAATCTTTGGAATCTTCTCTGAGGACCCTGATAGCTGATAACATGATCTCTTTACCACCAATCTGAAAACCTGATCTGGATCCAAAACCATATTGGTGGAAAGATAATGAATTCTGTTCTTTCCATCGGACTAAAGGCCACAAAACTAATGGATGCTTCCATTTGAAGCATACCATTCAAGACTTGATAGATCAAGGGGACATCACAATCGATAATCCTACCAGCAATAATGATCACACAACATTTATAGAACCTTTTCCACAACATGGCAAGGGAGTTTCCACTTCTCAGCCTAACATGGGGGCAAAAGTCAACTATGCCTACCTTGGAAACGATGCTGTCATCAATATGGTGGAACCATGCCTCTTTGAGAGCTGTAATGTCATCATGATTGTATGAAGAGATAGAAATCATTCCTCAGCTAATGCAGTTACCAGATCACAAGCTCAGACGCATCTGAAAGGACAAACACCAAATTCATCTAATGTCCCTAAGATACCTTTCAATCTCACATCTACTTCTAAACAGAAGGTTGCCTCGAAATCTTCCAATCCAAAGGATACCAGACCTACATCTTACAGCATTGTACAACAACTCTAGCATACCAATGCCAAAATCTCTATGTTTGAGTTACTTCGAATATCTCCAGCTCACAGAGATATCCTAGACAAAGCTTTGCTCGGCTCTAATGTTCCTGATGATCTAGATCTAGACAGGTTCCAGACTATGGTTGGTCATCTAACATCTCCACAATATATCTCCTTTTCAGAAGAGGATGACAACTCCCTAAGTCACCCACATAATCAGCCCTTGCACATAGAAGTCTTGATCCAGAACCGTCGAGTCAAACATGTGTTGATAGATGGGGGCACAAGCCTCAACATTTGTTCTTACAACTTAATCACATAGTTGGGATTCTCAGAGATGGCTATTGATCCTCGAAAGAAGATCACCATAAAATCCTATGATGAACAAGAAAGAGCTTCTAAAGGCACCATTGTCTTGCCCATCCGGGTGGGTCCAGTCATCAAAGATACCACATGTCAGGTGCTCGATCTACCATTGGCTTACAATATCCTTCTAGGGAGACCCTGGATACATGAAATGCAAGCTATTCCTTCGACATACCATCAATGCTTGAAATTTCCCTATGAAGGAGTGGAGGTTACTATCCCAGCTGATCTGAGTACAACTTGCAATACATTGAAGGAAAGTGCCGATAAACTTGTTCCCAATAACAGAGTATCTTCCATCAAGCAACAAAATGTGGCTTCCACATCTAAGATGGATGACATTACTAAAAAGATCAATATCAAAGAAAATGGGATGGGAGAATACACTATAGAGCCAGTCTTGTCTCTGACATCTCTCCCAATCTCACCTAAGTCGTATGGCCAATCCTTGAAGCAGTCTAAATCAGAACCTAAGGAACCTATGGAAGCATACACAAGATATTTTGTGGTGGAGCAAGTATCTAAACAAGAATTTGAAGAGGATGAAGCTGTGCTGGCATGGCTATATAAAGAGGATTCTGAATCTAAAATTATTCAACCTAGTGAATCTATAGCACCTACAGTCCCTTCTAATTCATATGGTCTAGGAAACAAATTGATAGCCAAGATGGGATATTCCGGTCAAGGACCTCTAGGAATTAGGGGAAAGGGTCTCATGACCCCCATTTCACACATTGGTCGAGCCAAAAAAGATACTGGTGGCATAGGGTTTAAGAAGAAACCCTATCATCTCAAAGGTGGTTGTTCTCATGTCATAGAACAAATTGCACCAGGAGATCCCCTTCTTAAGAAAGAAGACATAGAACCCTCTGATGATGATTCAGATAGCTCTGAGCTTATCCCCTATGAAAAATTGCCTAAAGAGATCAAAGATCTTCTTGATGATACAGATGATCCTATCAGAGGAATTAATGTAGTAGAAACACAAGAACCTACTATAGCGCAAGAGATGGTTGCACCACAAGAACCAGCCAATCTCGAAGGCAATCAAACTGATCAAGAAGCAGGAGGTAGTTATTCTGACACTGATTCCCATGAATATGAATTCAAGTCAGAGACTGAGGGTAATCCTTCTTGGGGTATTCATCCTGATTTCACACATTTTCTAAGATTTCTTAGGGATTCTGAATCAGAAGATGAGTCAAATGATTATGAATGGGGTGCCATTCCAGAAGAAGATGAGCTTATAACAGAGAAATCTATTGATGTTATTCACCAATATGTCTCTCAACCCAACGTAAGTCTAGAGCGAAACAATGAACTTAACGTGTCTGATCCACCTATGGCTGAAGAAGACTCCCATGATGACGTTGAGCCTATTCACGAATTGAACATTTTGAGCTGTAATATCACCTTTGAACTTGAGCGTTAGGTTAGGACCAATGATGACATATCCACATCCGTGAACACCATATCCCAAGCCTTTCCCGCTTTGACTATCCAACGCCCTGATCTTATCGACCAAACTTCCACAAACCCAAACCATGGTATGTATACCTTCCCAAATGACTATGCCCTTGCCTGCTACCTCAATGCAGTTGAGCCTATGAGTACTTCCATCAGTGAACTGAGCGTCAGCATGACCGAGTCGGACATCAAATATCTTAGTCAGAAAAACAAGAGTAAAAAGAAAAAGAAAAAGAGTTCTGAGGGTGAAAACCACTTTGTGGCAGTCTCAGAACCGACAAAAGTAAAAAGAAAAGATGTATCTGAAGGTGAAAACCTCTCTGAGGCACCTAAGGATGAGATATTTGATGTCCTTCCGAGTCATTTATAGGATAGATCTCCAGTTCTGATTGAGCCAACTCAATCCATCAATTTGGGTACAACAAAGGAACCACAATTGGTACATGTAGCACAATCTCTATCAGATGAAGAGAAACAAAACTTCACTACCTTCTTATCAGAGAAAAAGATCAACTTTGCATAGAAATATTCAGATATGCCAGGATTGGATCCAAATCTCATTATGCACCATCTATCCATTGCTCCCGGAGTAAAACCAATCAAACAAAAATTGAGAAAGATGCATCCTCATGTTGCACTCTTAGTCAAAGCAGAACTAGAAAAACTCCTAAAAGTTGGATTCATCCGTGTCATAGACTATGCTGAGTGGATTTCCAACATTGTACCTATTTCAAAACCAGATGGTTCAATCAGAGTGTGCACAGAATTTAGAGATGTGAACAGAGCATGCCCTAAGGATGACTTTCCACTACCTAACATTGATATGATAGTGGACATGACTGCAGGCTATGAAATGTATTCCTTAATGGATGGCTTTTCTGGATACAACCAAATCAAAATTGCTCCAGAAGATCAAGAGAAAACAGCTTTCACATGTGCGTGGGGAACTTTCTGTTGGAATGTTATGCCATTCGGACTCAAAAATGCTGGAGCTACATATCAAAGAGCAATGACATCTACTTTTCATGATATGATGCATAGAACAATGGAAGATTACGTCGATGATACCTTGGCAAAATCCATGATTAGAACTGAACATCTAACAGACTTGAGCATGATCCTCGATAGAATGGAAAAGTTTAGTCTTCGACTAAATCCTAAAAAGTGTGCTTTTGGAGTCACTTCTGGAAAGCTCCTAGGATACATCGTCTCCAAGAAAGGCATTGAAGTTGATCCAGCCAAGGTCAAGGCTATAATAGAGATGCAACCTCCCACAAATATCAGTCAAATGAGGACGTTGCAAGACAGAGTTCAATCTATCAGAAGATTCATATCACAGCTAGCAGACATCTCACAGCCTTTTACAAAAACATTACATAAAGGTGTGACCTTTGCATGGAATGAAGAATGCGAGAACAACTTTAAACATATCAAGAAGTATCTATCAAATCTGCCTATATTGATGCCTCCTATTCATGGGAAGCCATTAATATTATATGTCTCCGCAACAAATACATCACTGGGGGCATTGCTAGCACAGCATGATGAGAACAAGAAAGAAAGAGCCATCTACTATATCAGCCGAACTTTAGTGGCCTATGAGAAGAACTACTCAATGATCGAGAAGGCATGTCTAGCTGTGATCTTTGCATCACAGAAATTGAGACACTACATGTTAGCTCATACCACTCATTTGGTAGCTAAAATTGATCCACTGAAATATCTCCTAAGCAAAGCTGCCCTCACAGGTAGACTAGCTAAATGGGTCATGCTCTTGAGCGAATTTGACATTGAATATGTTGAAAGAAAAGCTATCAAAGGATAGGTCATCGCTGATCAATTAGCTGAAGCACCACTATTTGATGATACACCCATGCAAATGGAATTTCCTGATTCCTCTATCATGCACCTCTCTTCTAGAGCATGGCAGTTATTCTTTGATGGCTCCTACACACAGAATGGATCTGGAGCAGGCATATTGTTCATTACTCCTCAAGGATACTCAATACCCAAAGCATTCAGATTAAAGTTTCCTTGCACGAACAATATTGCTGAATATGAGGCACTTCTCAATGGTATGAAAATGGCAATACAATGGAGAGTTACAGAGATGCACATTCATGGAGACTCACAACTGGTCATCCACCAGGTCAATGATGTGTACCAAACCAAAGATGAAAAGCTCATTCCTTACAAGAGAATGGTCAATGATTTAAAGAAATACTTCATCTCTATCACATTTGAGCAAATACCCAGAACGGAGAATAAGGCTGCTGATGCAATGGCAACATTATCTACTCTTTTACAACAGCCTGAACATGAACTACGCTACGAGTTCTTGGTGGAAGCCCTATCCTATCCTACATATGACTCCCCTGAAACCCGCATGATCTGCACTGTTGTAGGTTATGACTCATCTCGCTACAAAAATTTGTTCTCCTATCTCCACGACCAAATCATCCCTGACTCCTTTAACCATTTTGAGAAATGAAACCTTATCCGATCCTCATCCCGATATGTCATCATTGGTAATGATCTGTACAAACGAGGTCTAGATGGTACACTGCTTAGATGTTTAGAACGGGAAGAGTCTCAACGTGCATTAGAGGAAGTCCATGAGGGTATATGTGGGTCACACTCAAATGGGTTAACGTTAGCTCGAAAACTTATTAGGGCTGGGTATTATTGGCCTGAAATGGAAAAAGAAGCTATTAAATTTGCTAAAAACTATCAACAGTGTCAAGTACATGGCAACTTGATTCATGCTCCAGGGAGAGATCTGATTCCCTTTACTACACAATGGCCTTTTCAACAATGGGCATTTGATCTCATAGGTGCTATCCATCCGCACTCTTCTAATGGACATACCCATATAATCACAGCTACAGACTATTTTACAAAATGGGTAGAAGCAGTTCCTCTAACACAAGCAACGGGGAAACAGATCTCTATGTTCATCCTGAACTACATCATTTGCAGATATGGGATCCCTCACTCTATAATCACAGATAATGGGGGACAATTCAAAAACAAGGACCTAGATGACTTATGTGCCAAGTTCAAAATTACTCAACATTGGTCATCTATCTACTATCCTCAAGGGAACGGACAAGCTGAGGCTTCAAACAAAAATCTCCTGAAGATCTTGCACAGAACAGTGAATAAAATAGGAAGAGACTGGCATCTGATGATCAATCCAGCTCTCTGGGCGTATAGAACTAGTATCAGAATGCCTACAGGGGCTACACCTTTCTCTTTAGTTTATGGGTCTGAAGCGGTACTGCCTATTGAGGTTGAAATCCCATCACTCAGAATCAAAATGCATGGACTTGTCACTGATGAAGACTACAGAGTGTCGAGGTTACAAGAACTTGAACTACTAGATGAGCGCAGACAAGCAGCGTATGATCATCTCAGAGTGTATCAGAAAAGAATGTCTAGAGGCTACAACAAGAAAGTCAAACATAGAGAATTTCAGGTTGGCGATCTAGTGTTGAGAGAAAGTCCTAAAAATCAATCACATCGAGAACGCAAGGGGAAGTTCGAACCCAATTGGTTGGGTCCCTTTGTTATCACTGCTACTTTTGGCTCTGGTGCCTATCAACTCTCAACCACTGAAGGAGAATAGCTCTGAGAACCAATCAACGTTCTCCATCTGAAAAAATTCTATGCCTAAGGCATTCAGTGCTTGGTAAATGTTCTGAAAAAAATCTTAAAAATCAAAAAAAGTCTTGAAAAAATGAACATCTTAGTGAAAACCTAGCAATAGGTGCCTTGATAATTCACAAAAAAATAAAAAAAAATCAAAAATACAAAAAAATTGAAAAAAATGAAAAATACAAAAAAATGAAAAAAGAAAAAAAAGTGCCTTGGTGAAAACCTGGAAACAGGCACCTCGGTAGCAAAAATAAGATCTCTACCAAGATGGTGAAAACCCGGCAAACAGGCACCACTTGTTCCAAAATGCTCCATCTATCAGCACAATCTTGGTCTTTCCCAGCTTTTAGTCTTGCTTTAGTTTGTACATATCTCCCAGTTTATTTCTACATATCCTGGTTTCAATAAGTCAGTCTGTACACCAATCAGCTCAAGCGTCTATATCCTATCAATGTTCAAACTTGGGGGCAATCAATGTCATATCCTATGGCCTCCAATGTATCTTAGACGTATCCTATCCAGTCAGAGTCCTTTGAAGCTTCATGTGAGTCAGTCTGTCTGTCTCGTCTCCAGAAAGGATTTTGCATTTATAACAACGCAATCAAACATCAAAACTCAACTGAAAACAATCTGTGCTTTTACATGCTTTTATCTCCTTGTATGCTTACTGATTCACATTGAGATTTTTGCATATTGTGTCCCTTCGAGCTCTTCGATGATGTCCTTTATAGGATTTAGAGAGTGATGACTGGGGGCATAATCTTTTCTTTGTCTTTTGCTTGTATGTGAAAATCTAACAACTTTGAAAATTCTGGATTGAAATGGTGTCCGACTGTAAGAGCCTCTATCTCAAATTGGATGGCCATGCGTACCTCGACCATTGATACCCAAAAAATTCAAGGAAGTTTGATCTAACTATTGTCTTTTTGAGTAAGTTCTTTCTCCTACTGTGGAACGCAATCTTGCCTAAGGATGTGAATGATAAAGGGTCACTACGGGTAATTCACATTGGATTTAGAATGATCTCTTGACTGTTTGATGTGTTTGTAACGCAAGGCGTACTCAGGTCATCACAACGTTTATGTTTTGATGCTTGTACAAATTGCTATATCAAAATGGACATGATATTCAGGTCATCCTGGAGCTTGTGCCTTGGTGCTTATATCTAATCCGACATTTCGAAAACAAAATCAATATTCATATATCCATGGTTGTTGACCACTGGGTGTTGTATTGATTCTTGCGCATACAAATCGATATTCATATGTCTATGGTTTCATGGCTAGTGGGCATTGTATTGATTTATTTGGTTACCTAAAAGTTCAATGATGATAACAAATCGACATATGATCAGTGACTAGATCCTAGGTCTTAGGTTGCATTTCATTTTGCATGTCTCATTGCATTTTGCATGTTTGCATGATCTCACAATGATTAAACGAACTTCAATGGTTAAATGATTCTTCAAATCACATCTTCAAGTCTAACAAGAACTGAATCTCACATGAAGGTTCCTCCAAAGAAATAGCAAGTAGAATCCTTTTTCAGGATCAAAATTCAAATCTGATATCATTCATATTATTAATTGCTTGCATAATCGACCTTCAATCTTCACAGAAATCCAGTATTCAACTTAACTGATTATCTAACATCAAACTATCAAAATTTCAACTTGGTCAACTATGGTCAACTCATGGTTTAACCTAGTCAAACTTGGTCTTTTAGGACCTCCAAACGATGCAGAATGCATTCTCGAACGTGTATAACCACTTCTCAAATCAATTAACATGCTTCTAAACTATAACGCTGACTTTTCTTGTCAGATTTCAATTTTAATCCCGAAGGGGGCATGGTATTGCACATCATTCAAAGTCTGTAAATCAAATTATATCGATCAAATGTATCAATATCTTTCATCAGTGATCAAGACAACAATCACATCTAGTCGCTGATTCATCAAAAGTCCTCATCGCTCGGGGCAAATCTATCATCACTTGGGGCATATCAGATTCATCGATCCATATCAATCTGGTATTCTCGTAATCTTGTAAACTGTATCAGTTTTTGCAACCATCGGTTCATAGTGTTCTTTCCTTGGTTCTTCGGCAACTGAAGGATTCAGATGTGATACTTGCTAGTTCTGCTAAGACAATCGAGTCTAGAATGGGTCACTCACTTCTTATCAATCCTAAGGTTCAGAATCAGGCATTTTGACACTTTTTCGCAATCATAGGTTCATTTGCTGCTACAGTGAACATTATCTTTGGTCATTTAGGACCTATTATCTCCATATCAATTCAATATCAATCAGCTTCTGTCTCATATCAATTATTAATTTCAAACATCAGTTTCATATCTTTATCAAACACAGACTATCTTTGAACCACTGCGCCTCGCACAGTAATTCAAAGAGGGGCAAAATGTAATACCCTAAAAATGGGCTATAAGTTCATTAACCTCCTATATCATCAAATCATATGAAATCGACATCAAAGTCCTAATCTAAGGCACATCTAAACATCATCAAATCTAATTGATTATCTTAAATTTTGCATCGGGGAATATTCCTAGTAATATTCCTAATTATCTTAATTATCTTTAATTTTATAATTATTTGGCAATAAATCACATTTATCCTAAAAGTTTGATTAATTGAATATTTTCATATTTAATTAATTAGATTTAATATTTGCCACTTAATTGTGTAATTAAATTTAATTATATCTATTATTAATTGTATTATTTAATTTTGACAATAAATCTAATATCATATGAATAATTGATTAAATTCTTATTTAATTAATTAAAGCAAGTTGTCATTATTTAATAATATAGTTTTTAATAAAAGTTTGATTAAATAATTGATTAACCCATAAATCAATTGTTTTATTTTTAAAAGCAGTTAAGTTGGAAATATATCACTTTATTATTAAATTAATTCATAAATAAAATATGCACAATCATAAAAGCAGACAACTATCAATTATCAATTAAAGCTAAACTCTATTTTGAGTTAAAACTTAGCTTTTGCATGTTTTTGTGAGTTAATTATCTTTTATTTAAAAATAACTCAAAAATCAAGTTGAGTTATTTGAGTGATTTATGGCTTTCTTCCATGCACCTCCAAAGCCCTGGATTTCTATAAATTAAAGGCTTTAGCTCTTCACAAATCATCTCATATTTTGCACAATCACGCTGGAGAATTGGAATTGAAGAATCAAAGCTCTTGTGAATCGACATCTTTGTGAGATCAATCTTATTTTTGCATTCATATTGCATATCATTGTTAGATAGATCAATTTATAGCATATCAATTTCATCTAGCATAGATTCATATCGGTTTTTATCATTCTTATTGCATAGAAAATATAAAAAAAATAGATTAATTGCATTCATATTTCATATCTAGATCAATTGCATTCAAATCCTTCATTTAGGTGTCGTCTAGGTCACTGATCTCGATTACAATCTGAGAACATTAATCTCGCACCTATTAGAAGGCAGTAAATCGCTTGGTTAGTTTAGTTTTCAATTTTGCACGATTTCAATTTTTGCTAACCTCTAATGTTTTACTGAGTGTTGTGTCTACAGATCAGGTACAATTTTCACACACACAATTATAGGTTCAATAGCATGGAGGTAGCAGGATAGAGTGTAATCATTCTAGAACATTAGGACTTCATTGGATGAGGAGGGGGAGTTCCAGTCAATGAGATCAGGATGACAGAGTGAAAGAGTAGTAGTGGCTGGTTTAATTGCATTCACGGTATAACCATCAAAAGCACTGATGAGCAAGTCAAGACCTAGAGCAATTTCATCCAAAGGAGTGTTCGAAACCCTATGAGACCCTACGTCAGAAGTAGAGGACAAGTTAACATTGATGGTGTCTAATTTGCGTGTCCTAACGCTAGACCATTCACCTACTTTGAGAAGTCTTTCATATACATGAACAATATCTATGTCTACATCAAAAGTAGCATTAGACAAAGAGTTGAACTCATATTCATGTGAGTTAGTACTTGATGTGGGAATTCCATTAGCACTAGCAGTATCATCAGACTCATTACCATCTCTTGTGGTGTTAACAACTTGTTGAAGTTGTTCTCGTTCAAGCCTCTTTTGAAAATGTGGTGGTCTATATCATTCACCTTGAAAATTGGGATCATCATTTAGTGTTTCTTTCCATTGATCATATGTAAATTAATGCATTTAAGAGGTTTCATCAGATTCAATATCAGTCTCTACCATATGGATAGGTATGATAGGCTCATTTGGTTCTACAAGGAGTGCAACAAATCTTGGAGGAATAGGGTATGGGAAAGTATCCTCATCAGAGCTAGCTTCTGGATTTACCTCTAGAGTAGTATCTTCAGATTCTGACTTAGGTTCAGGTTCAGGTGCTGGTGCTGGCACAAAATTCTTGGTCCCTAGATGAAAGGGAGTTTTTTTAAAGCCTAAGCTAGTAGTGTCTTTTGTGCGGTGACCTGTAGCTTCAATAGGTTTTAGCAAACCATTTTCATTTATTCCTATAGGACCACTTCCCTTGTATCCAAAGCACTTCATGATCTTGAAGCCTTCACTATAGGGCTCTTGTTCTAAATCTAGAGGTGGAGTAGTCACTTTAGATGTTTCTTTTCCTTTGTAGAGCCAAGCTGTGACAACTCTTTCCTCTTCTTCATCTTTTAAAGGTGTTGTAGCCTTGACAAAGGCACCATCATAGACTATCTGAGGAGAGCTAGTGGCAGATTTGTTATTCTCATAAGGTCTCTCATAAGAACGTGGAGACAAAGATAGAGTAGCTAGTGATAGCACAGGTTCAATTTGATATTCTCCCATGCCTGTATCCTTAGGTTTCAAATTTTGTTCCATTTCTTTGAGCTTAGAATCATAGAACTCAGTGGATTCTCTATTAGTTGGAACCAAACTATCTGTAGATTGCATAAGGGTATTGCAAGAGTAGTTGGTATTAGTAGGAACAATGACTTCCACACCATGAAAAGGAAACTTGATACATTGATGGTATGTAGACAGAATAGCCTGCATCTCATGAATCCATGGTCTACCCAACAAGATGTTGTACACAAGAGGAATATCAAGGACTTGAAAAGTAACATCTCTCTCAACAGGTCCTACATGGATAGGTAGCACAACTAAGCCTTGGGATTTGCATTCTTCTTCATCATAAGCTTTGATAGTAATTTTCTTGTGGGAATCTACACAATCCTCATCATAACCTAGCTGGGTAAGAAACTTAGTAGAATAGATATTGAGACCAGCACCATTGTCTATAAGCATGTGATGAACATGCTTAGGGCCTATCATGACTTCTATATGCAAGGGAGCATTATGTGGATGGCTCAGTGAGTGATCATCTTCTTTAGAGAATGAAAAATAGTGAGGCGAGGTTAAATGACCCACCATAGATTGGAACCTATTGAGATCAAGAGCTTTGGGGACATTTGCCTTGGTGAGGGCTTTATCTAGAATCTGCCTATGAGCAGGTGAGATTTTCAACAGCTCAAAAATGGTGATATGAGCGTTAGTTCACTGGAACTAATCTAAGATACTATAGCTAGCAACATTAGGCACAGGGGCCGATTTCAAGGCTTTGTTGGTAGGACCAGTAGCAGTCTTATCCATAGTTTGTTTTAGAGAAGTCTTATCCATAGTTTGTTTCAAAGTAGATACAGGAGGATCGGGACCTTTCAAAACAACTCTTCCACGTGATCAAGTAACAACATTGGCACAATCCTAAGTTTGTTTAGATTCTGATGAGTGAGACATAGAAATATGCAAGATGAAAGGAGTCCTAGGTTTGGGAGAATTTCCACTCCCCTTGGAAGTGATCACATCACAATACTCAATTCCAAAAGGTTTAATCATGTTGATGACATTATCATTAGCAGTGTATGTGTAATTAACCTTGGTGTTGGTATTCTTAGCTATGGAAGACTCACCTTTCTCATGAGGAGGGAAAGGATCCTTAAATGCTTGATGGTCTGAATTATTATTATGGTTCTCCACAAGAATGTTGCCATTATCAATGAGATCTTGAACCTTATGCTTCAGCTAGAGACAAGTAGAAGTCTTATGACCAATGTTTTGGTGATAGTCACAATATGCATTGTCATTCCACCAATGAGGTCATGGTTGCGGGTCATAAGGATGCTTTTCCAAAGGAGTAAGGACCTAATTCCATATAAGAGTTTTATAGACCACATCAAGAGGCTCTCCCAAAGAGGTGAATTCACACTTGGGTCGAGAGGCCCAAGGTTTGTTCTTAGAAAATCTTGAATTTTGCTGATTATCTGTTGTGGTCTTTTCAACAGCCTTAGCCACTTGTATACTAGAAGGAAGATTAAAAATAGGCTTTGAAGGCTTCATGGTGATATTATCAACCACTCCATCATTTACTACATCCCTATTCTTGTTGACAGTCGTTCCTTTATCCTTGTTCATGAAAAATCCTTGTTTATTGTCCTTATTCAAAGTTAATTCTCCTTTCTTAACCATAAAGGCCTCTATCCTCGACACAGCCTATTTGATCATGTTGTCAAAAGTCAAAGGACCTTGTAGTTGTACCTGATATCCAAAGTCTGGGACAAGATTGTCCAAAAAGATGTCAAGTTTCTCAGATTTAGGTAATTTACGAGGATACTTCGTGCAAAGTTGTCTCCACCTTTGGAGAAAAGACAAGAAAGGCTCCCCCTGTTGTTGTTTCAAGTTACAAAAATCACAGATGTTGACAGGGTGTTGAATGTTGTGAGAATAATGTTGAAGGAATAGATTAGCGATCTCGTCAAAAGTTTTAATCCCAGGGTGTAATCTACAAAACCATTCCATAGATGGCCCACCCAAGCTACGAGGAAAGAGTCTCATAAGATAAGTTTGATCGTGTATAAATTCCATGGACAAAGCACCAAACTCCCTTAGATGATCTTGGGGATCGATTGTACCCATGTACTTGTCATATTTGGGCAACTCCACTCCTTTTGGAAAATGAGGCATGCAGACACTTTTGTCAAACGGAAAAGGGCATATGCTATCCATTGTGAATTATTGTGTAGGCTTATCCTTTTCCTTTGCAAGTTGACTAATTTGATCTTGCATATTCTGAATCATCTTTTGTAGCTTAGTGGTTTTAGTCTCTTCCTCTTTAGCTACAAGTGTTTCAACTTGGTAATTTGGAGGGAGTTTGGCCGCTTGCTGGGCCAACTCAAGAAAGAACTTTTCCTTTTCCTCTAAAAGGATGATTTCCATCATTTTAATGAGACTCTTATTAGCTTTAGCAGTAGCTATATCATTCTAAGTGATTACATCATCTTCATTACCAAGAATCTCATAAATACTTAGGATTTGGTCTTGTTCTTGATCATCTTGGTTTTGATCATATGGAGGAGGATGATAAAGGTATGCTGGTTGTCAATCACCTTGAGGTTTGTTTCAAGATTGATCATCATTGTGAGACTGATTTTGGTCATGTTGAGATTGACCATGAGGTTTCTCATTTCGAGGTTGAGCGTGATGTTGTTCGTTAGAAGATTGACCATGATATTGGTTGTGAGATTGATTATAAGTCTGGCTATATTTGACTAGTTGGAAGTCAAATGGATCTCCCATCTTGTTAACGTAGGGTTGTGCAAAAAATGAAGACTCAGTAAAATGATATAAATGATGTCGAAAGGGTGCAACTAAGGTAACTTTTGGTGCGTGAACAAGATCAAGAGGATCAACAGGCTCAAATGAGTCACTATCTTCAGCAGGATCAATAGTCTCAATAATAGGATCAGTTCGAGGGAATGGTCTTCCAAAGTTATGGAACAATGAGTTGTCTTGGAAGGAGATTTTTTGTTCTTGAAATGAGAAATGAGGTTGCATTTCAAACAATGGATTAAAAAACTCTTGGAACACCGGAGGTGATGATTGAGATGGACTATCTTTCCAACTACTCAATGAGGAACTCGAGGATCCTTCACAAAGTTCAGATTTTGCAATGGATTCAAGATGATCTATTTCATGATTAGGAGGTTTGCCTCTACCTTGACCAGAATTTTGAATGGGATAAGTTTTGCCACTTCTAGTTGTGACAATCATAGATGAAGATGTGATGAGAGAAGACTAAGGATAAAGCTAAAAATCTATCTCTAGGATAGTGAAAAGGAGATAAATGGCTAGAACAGCCAAGATGCAAGATGAACCTGGTACAAATCATCGAGAGGAGTGGCTAGAATAGCTAAGATAAGATTATCGTGACACTAGGTACAAAAGCATAAAGAGATAAGATGAACAAATGAGAGACAACATGAGTCAAAGCAATAATCGATCAATTCTTAGTTTGATACACTCAGTTTCTAATAGTGAATGACAGGAAAATAGATAAACAAACCTTAGACAAAAACTAGATCAGGAAAAAGTTTGACCAGTCAATAGGAATTTAGTCTCTATTTTTGAAATCTAGATATAGGTTCACGCGAGAAAGTACCAGGCTGTGCAAGAGAACACCAAACTTTGCGCAAAAGAATGAAATGGTGTGTGAGAAAGTGCTCTAAAATGTGAAACTTCACGCGGGAAAAAGTTAAAGTCTCATAGTTTTGACATAGTTTTCAAGATAAAGTCAAGTTCTAAGGCATAGACTAAACCATTTTCTGACTAAAAATCTGGTTTCTAGATAGGTTTGAAGAATAGTTTAATCAACAACCTCCGTTTGAGGGTTTCAAGCATTCGTTTACAAACATGAAGGTTTAGATCAAGTAGTTGTGATACAAGAAGTAGTCGCTAACAGACCTACCAAGGACAAAGAAACTTGGTAGTATCATGGGAGTCTTTGTTTAATCATGATTGGACAAGTTTAAGACTCAATAACAAACACATAGTTATCCCTACAAAAAAAATGGTGAGAAGAAAAAACCTTTGCCCCACTGCTTATGCACATGCGTGCACTTCACACAGCTGTGTCACCCCCTAGAGGGCACCAATGTTTTTGGTGTTTCCAAGGACTCAATAGTATATGTTCAAAGGTTACCCTTGTGGCAGGGGCCAATGTCATATACCACCTTCAAGTGTCTAGGTGCATGCCTATGGTGGGAATCTACGGGAGAGATTCTTCCCCCTCCTTGGGCAAAGATTATGATTCCTTTCAGAGGTGAACTAGGTAGGAAACTAACTAGGGAGAGTTTTTAGTGGGCTTATGTTCACACTAACCTTTGGTGCCCCCGATACAGGGCTAGGGCCTCACAACCACACCAACACTTGAAAGTCATACACCCCCGCAAGCAAGGCTAGGAGCGGCGTTGCTCAGTACAACAGACAAGGCCTTCTCAAGATGATAGTTGAAATAATGAGAAGGAAGTTAACATGGCTTTGGAGTCTTTAGACTCAACAAAGCATTCTTTATTATAGTGAGGTGGAATCACCGGCGATATGTGTGTACTCACTTGGGTCATTCTCGAAGGTTCAACTTCTGATAGGCTCTCTAAAGGTGACACAACTTGGCTTAGATCTAGGGGTTTGATTTTTTTTTCTCTCAAAGAGAGAAGAGCATACTTCTCCACCTCTTCACCTTACCCAAACACATCAAGTAGATTCATCACCGAGTTAGCTTCACTCCACAAAATCCACAAGCTTTTTGGTTTTTGGTTCTCTCACAGAGAGAAGAGAATAATCCCTTGGCAAGTAGAAGTGCTAAAGATTCACTACCTTTCTTTGCTTCCCCAGGTATCCATCATTCTAGCAACATCTGGGTCTTGGTTTCATCTGTGGGCATCACTTCCACGTAATGAAGAGCCTATTCCCCTACTTTTCTATCAGGACCCTTAAGAAATTTTAACGAAGCCCTAGTTAGACTATGTAAATGAAAGCAAGAAAACAAACACAATGTTTTTTTAAAATACCTTTGACAACTGTCCTGCAAGAAAATTGTTAAAAGGTTTTATGATCTTCAACAAAACAACCTGCAAACCACTATTATGCTATGACAGAAGACCAAAAATATGAAATCAATAGCAGAAAGTAATGTTAGAAACAATGTAGTAAATTTCACAAAATTGGAAATTTTTTAAAAATTGAGACCAGGTCTCGCACGAGGAAGTACCCTAATGTGCGCGAGAAAGTACAGGGACCTGCATGAGAAAGTGTTTCTTCACGCGATAGAATGCTACAAGGAGCAAATCTTTGCAGAGTATGCTCAGAAATCTTGCGTGAACTTTTGTACATAGAGAAGTACAGATGTATGATAGATTGCAGAATTCAAAAAAAGTTTGAGATTGATGAGGCTAGAAATCAATTTTTCTACCCCACAGTGGGTGCCAAAATGTTACACAACTGAACGTGGACCTCTAATCCAGCTATAAACACAACATAGTCATTGCTCGATCATCAAATCATAAAATTGAGTATGAATTACCCATTCGTATGATTATATCAATTTGACCTATTGCCTTCTAATTAATTGGGGTGTTTGAATTACTCTTAGAATGAGAGCCAACAACCATAAGGCCAAGATAATACGAAGGATTTTCAAAAGCTTGAAAAGATGAGCAAAATTGAAATTAATCTAGAATGGAGTACAATTAATCTAAGAGCTTGAAAGAAATATGAAGATGCAAGTTGATCTAAATAACTTTGAAAGAAATATGAGATTAATCTAATAGCAATAAGAAAATTAATCTACTATGAGAATGCAATATTATACTAGATGAAGATTAAGCTAATTATGCAATTGAAAACTTGAAAATGTGGAAATTGAGACTAAAATTGACTATAGTTTAATTACTCTCACAATTGCCTTTTTTTGAATGAGGGAGAAGGTTTGTTATATAGACAAGCTCGGGAGAGGAATGAAGAGGTTCTTGAAATGAAACGGGTGACTCTTCATTCCAAATTGAGACAAATATTGAAAGATTTATTTAATTAAGAGAATGAATTATTACCACATATGGGTGACCATTCGAGTAATTTGAATTATTAAATTCAAATAAAGAGGTGTCCATTCAAATAACTAAATAAGATTAATTCCTTTTATGTGTATTAGCTAAAGGGGGTGGATTTTAATTTAATTTAAAGCACTTAGGACTTTATAATTAAATCAATTTATCATAGGGATTATTTAGCTAATAAAGTCGAAGACTTAGGAATTAATTATAGTGTAAGATTAATGCAATTTAGATTTTTTGCAGTTGACATCAAGTCAAATAAAGTCAGGTTGGAGAGAGAAAATTGCCTAGTAAAATAGGACTTTGATGATGTAAATTTGAAGAAAATGCACCAAAATTGATTGAATTATTAGGTGCCAATTTTGGGGTATTACAACACTCAATATTACTCTTCTTTGAGCTTATATTCTTCCTTCGTCCTCTGGAGGTTTTCTAAGAGATGCTTGATCCCTCATGGATGCTTGCTCGTGTTGATATTTCTACTCCAGTAGTTTTTTGACTGAAGTTACCACGACCTCTAACTTTAGAAACTCATCCAAAGTTATTTCTTCCTCTCCCCCTACCTCTTGCATTGGCTCAAGAGCTCTAAAAGCTTGCTCATGGGAAGAATTTTCAGACCTATTTAGGCATTGGTCATGGGTTTGGAGAGAACCCATTAACTCATCCATAGTTAGCATGGAGAGATCCTTTGCCTCTTCAATGACAATCATAGGCGTATCAAAGCGTGAGGGTAGACTTTGTTAGAAAGTAAAGTCCACCAAGATAAATGAGAGTGGGGGGGTGAATCAGTTATTAGATAATTATAAATTTTATCAACTTCAATAGAATTTAACCATGTAAGCAATATAATTACCAACCATAGAAAGATATTCATACACAATGACACAATAACAAAAGATATGTTGACTAGGGAACCTCTTGATCAAAGAGTAAACCCCGGTGGGAATGATGCCCACAAAAGATGCACTAATATGAATATTCCTTGTGAAAGGATGGACTCTGTTAGGAGTCTTATGAAATACATTCAGTACATATAAATCCCTATTAGGAGATTTTGAATCCCTGTTAAAAGATTCTAACCCTGTTAAGAGTTATGGAAGACAGAATGACCCACTGCCCAAATAGCTTCAGGGTAAGATCACTAAACTCACTGTCCAAATAATCTTTGCAATATTCAATAGAATAATATGTTACCTCTTCTTTGATTGTGTCAAACCACACTCACTGTTACACCAGATCTCACTTTCAGATCTCTGTACTTCACATGTCTTCCTTCACAATTTCACTTTCACCACTTCATAGGCTCTCTTCTTCACTTCATGCATACATTCACATTCAATCATACCATGCTCATATTAATTTTTCATATATCAACAAGGAAAAACATTCCTTCCTTTATACCACACTCAAATAATTACAAATGAGTCGGCACACAATTACAAAATAAAAGTTTCCACACGCTACATCAAAATTACACAAAACTGTTGGCTTCCAGATACAATAACTTTTCACTCGTGTGACCTCAAAGTTTACACTATGAACCATGTCACTAACAATGTGTCTCAAACTTCCCTTTAACTATACAAAACTAGATTCCATCCTGATTAGGAGATATCATCCGATTTCCAAAAATCGCTACTTAGGAACACTGCCTGAATACTGCTTCCACCAAAATGCTCATAACTTTCATGAATAAAATAATTACTATCTACACTCTTAACCATAGACATATAACATATCAAAGAGTATAACCTCAACATCACATATCTCCAACTACAATATCCCATGTGCGCTAATCAAAACATTGTTTGCTTCTTTGCAAGTCTCCAGAAGATCACTGTGTTGACATCAATGACAATCATAGTCATGAATGCAACAACAACTACTATAGAATGACTGCCAAGCATTCAGCATTCATTCCTAACAGACTTCTCAATATTTTCTCCACTACTCTTTGCTCCTCCATGTCTTCTCCATTAGTTCTCAACCGATTTATCAAACTAGAGACTCTTGAGCTAAACTTTGAAATTGACTCATTGTCCTTCATGAGAAGAGTTTCAAACTCCCTTTCGAAGCATTTGGAGCTTCACCACATGGACTTTATTAGTCCCCTTAAATATTTTATGGAGCATATCTCAAACTTCGTTGGAATAGTTAGTTGTTAAAAATTTAAAAAACTTCTATAGTTATAAATCTGAAAATGGAGAATACGAAGTCAGAAAAATAAACTACTAATTAAAAACTACAAATTAAACTTACAACATTCTAGGGTTGCATACAATTGATCTGATGCTTCTTAGAGCTCATACAAAGTTCTTGGAGCAACCACTGCTCAACAAGACAATACAAGCAATTGTTGTTCCTAATTCTCTTTTCAAACAAAGCATAAACACATTCCTCTATTGTTGCAATAGAAAACAACTTCTAATTCTCTTCTAAAAAATAGAGCACGAGAAACATTCCTTGTTGTTGCATACAAACAACAAATATTTTGTTCTCTCTCTTTCTCTGTATTAAATCTGGAAACATTCCTTCTATTTATAATTCTTTGATGTCCAAAACACAAGCATATTTCCCCAAACAAATCTGATATCTAACTTAATAGCTACATAATGGACAAGATAAAATCTCTAAGCAACTATTAATATTGAGCTATTGACAGCTACTGGAAGCTGCAGAAGACTTTTGAGTTGCTGGAAGCTCCTGGAAATTAATGACAAGAAAGGAAGTGAGTTGCTAATAAGTCACGACACAATAAGGGTGATGTCAATGAGGCTCAGACAATCTGATTTTATTTCATAAAATCAAACAATATTTACATGTTTATTTATATTAAAAAGTGGTTATTCTTAAATAATTTAATATTCAAAAGGTAAATCTTGGTTAATAAATATAAGATTAATATTTATCATATTTTAGTGTATATGAGCTGTCAAATGATTTATAACTGGTTATCATATTTAATCTTGATGGTTGTAGAACAATTTTGGTAATCAGTTTTAATTTGATGTTGAATATGTTGTGATATACGATGCTATTTAATTTATCATTGATTAATCATATTTATAATTTTATCAAATGATTAATATTAGATTGATAAATCTCTTATTCATTAAAATTTGTTGTGTATTTTTTTAAAAGTAGTTGTTTCTAAATTTGATTGTATTTTCTTTTTTCATAAATTTTCAGATCACACTATGATCCATTGTCATTGTTGTTCCTTAGTTTTCACATACTGATGATGGATCATAGAATTTGATTTGAAACATTGATGAAGAAACAAAAATACTAGCAAGTCTAGAATCAACTACATAAAAATCTCTATAGCTTGTAAAAATCTGATATAATTGATTGTTGTGTATTATTTAATCTTCTTAATTAAACCTTTGTACAATCATGAAACTAGTTGATGCAAATCACGATTCTATAATTACGGTGCAATTTGTTAGAGATTTTTCCCATGATAAATCTAAAATAAATGAAGATTTATGTTTTTCATAAAAGATTCTAGTACATAAAGTTGGATGTTTTTTTATTAAAGTAAAGTAATGACTTGTAGGTATGGAGTCTATTTGAGTCTATATTATTAAATTAAAATTTTAAAGGTAGGACATCTTTATATCCAAGCTCTAACCTTAGGATAATTTTTGCATCTACAAATTTGATTCGAGAGAAAGGATAGTAAAACTAAAGATGCAATCTAGACTCTGGAAATGCATCTAATTATTATAATTGTAGATGTATTATAACACAACTTTTTAATATCAAAAAACAAAGTTGATATTGAAGGGCACTACATCCTCCCCCTAAGACTTGACTTACTCCTAGAAGTCGCAAGGTCTAAGATGGAAACACTTCATACAATTCTTAATTTGAATCAAGGTCATGCTTATGCATGCAACACGATATGTCAATGGCCATGAAAATGGTTACATGTAACACATACATATCCAAATGGATACATACTCTTACTATATTTTCAACTTGTTCCATTAATAGCTTCTATGGAAAAATTTTATAAAAATTTTCATTGTAAGCTACAATATACACACATTTCTACTAAGGTAACTAAGTCAAGCCACAATATTTGTGAGCATTGCCACTATCAAAAAATAAACCATAACAACTTATTTCTATTACTAATATGAAACAATCAATATAAGCAAGATATGCATACCTCACCAAAAGTATACAAAAGTGGGCATGCTTCTTCTCACAAGTCTCACACGTTGTCAAAGGGTACATCTAAAACCTAGATTCCTTAGTCCATAACTTACAATCCATACTTTCCATCCCTAAGGTCCCGTGCATCTACTTTCTCATATAAACTCAACCAAGTCTTCCTCATTACAACATTACACATTACAACACTAGACTAGCATTCAAAAACAATAAGTATAAACAAATTTAGCCACCAATGTTCAATTAAAAAAGAGATAGAATAAAGTAAAGTGTCAATTTCAATCAGTAAGGTAAGGAAAATCCAAGAGATGAGCGATGCTAAATCAATTGCAATTGTCAAAGATATGATTAAGAAAATTGTAAAAAGTGGCCAAACTATTGCAAACAAAGATTAAAAAAAAACTTCTAGTCCACACAAGCAAGATAAAAAAATATCATAAATTGGACAATACATCACTATGTGACTAAAGTTAGCCACCAGATGAGGAAGAAGGGGACTAGCATCTCCAAAACACTTTGAACCAAGGAGAAATATTCAACATATATATACATGATTTCTTTATCATTAGAGGTATCCTAATACCATACTTAAGGACTATGGGAATAAGGATGAGCGCATATGAACCTCTTAATGGGTCTATCATAAGGAAGAGTGCTTAACAAATAATTTCATAACATATTTAGGTCACATCTCAACTATTAAAATTTAATAACTTTGTATATAAGTTAATCATTCAATGGCTTGTTTGTACTAAAATTCATTGATTAACCACACCTTTCCAAGGTCCATTCATAGAAGATAATAACATTATTCTGTAACACCTTAACTTGGCTACACTAAACATTCATAAATATTTAAAATCATGAAGACTTCCTATAAGCTAAGGACATACATCTTTTAATCAATCAAAATATTGAAGGATAAATTCCACTTTCATATAGGCTACTTTTAATAGGTTACATATTAATGTTTCCTTATTTTCAACATCACAAGTATCATAAGTGCAATCTGGGAACTTATGTCCTCATTATGTTCATAAGTATGCTCCTAAAGGTTCTAAATTATTAAAAATATGACACTAAATAGATTCCTTATTAATCAAGACAAGGAAAAGAGGGAGAAGAGAGCTAAGACTCAATATTTATACAGCAAGTTCACATCAAGATCATAACAGTGCACATCAAAAGAATTCATACATGTTCCTTATCTATCAAGTACTTTATTTTATCAAACATGGGGAAAATAATTCTTCTTTATGAAATAATTAAGATAATATGCATAATCACATCATGGTACATTTCATTTATACATACAAGGCATCTTTACTTTAAGGAATACATTCAATTTCATTTTAATCTATAAGCATGACCATTCACAAAACAATCTTTTACACTAGAAACCATAGGGCTCATAGAATCAAGTTACCAATTACTTACATTAAGAACACACATAAAAATCAAACATATAAAATGTTAGTAACCAATCATAAACTAAGAAGATAATATACTAGTAATCACAACCTCACAAATTCTAGATTTTCTCATTACCTCTCCCGAACATGCATCCAAGAGGAAAAATACCTAGAGACAAGAAGCACTACATGACTAACCACAACAACACATCACATGAGGCCAAGGGAATATAACATGAACTAGAGATCCTAGTGTTGCAACATGGGCTCTGATACTAGATGTAACACCCCGGTAGAGAATCCTTCAGGACTAATGATAAATAACAAAGCAATATTTTTTTAAAAACATAATACAACATGTCATCTAACACATCATATATAATGCATACGCAAAAGTCTTACATTTACCAATAACCATGACCTCTATGAGTTCCCTAACATCGCTACCATGCAAAATATCATAAATGTAAGCTAGAATACTTAGATCCTAAGAACAAATGTAACATTACATAACTAGTATTTTATCATTTTCGTGCACTAAGTTCATTTTAAGCACTGCCCACATGTTTCTTGTGATAAACCTTTTAAATGTATGCAACATGATAGAACCTTTATTCACCTATTAAAATGGAAGTTTACTTTCATGCTCAAGTAATAGTCATACATCACCACACACCTAAGCTTCACTTCTTTGATCATTCACCATGTTTCAGAGCCTGTAACTGCTCACAAGGCTACACAACTAGTTGCAAGATATAAGATTCGATAAAATCTAAATACATTAATATCTTAGATAGAGTAATTACAAACATCATTGAGAAGAAGAATATTAATATTACTTTCTTTAAAAACAAACCCTAGGGGTCAACCCTAAATCTCAAGGGCTCATCACTAATGGCCTTGCTTACAGTCATGCTCAGAGACTTCGTAGTTCGACTCTTTAAATGTGAACCACAATTTACTAGGATCTCCATAACAAAGGTACAAAATACATCATATGTTATTATTATAATATACATAAATGGGTACACAACCCTTTCTAGGGTAGAGTCCCCAGGTAGTTTCATCGTTGGTTTCCACCCACTCGGTGAAACAAAGACAAAACCATGGTTAAGGATATACCATACCAACATAAACATCCAAGAAAATATAAGATAAGACCATAAGTATAAAGCACATAAAAAGAGTGGAGACTTCTACTTACAACCCAATTGGATAGGATACTATAGTACAAAAAGGAAAGAGTGTCATCACATAGGCCTACCTCCTTGGGTTGTCCTAGACTGATCCCTCTGAACCCCAACCCCAAAGTAGGACTCATGTGGAACCAAAAATTCCTCTCGTGAGGACAAGGAAGTTCAATTATGCCATCCTCAAAAGGCATCTTCTCCCATTCCTATCCTTAGCCTGTACTAGCACACAAGGCATGGATGATGCATCACATTTATTTATTTATTATTTTAGCTTAGTTCATTGTATTATATTTTCACTTGATTACATAACTCTTCAATGGGTTGTCCTAGAATGGCCACTTTAGGGCCGCGACCCCATTAAGAGCCACTCCTTAATGCAATCAAGCTATCTAGAGGAATACAAAATGAAGTTGTTTAGTTAAATTTAAAGATTTCCCTTTCTATTATGATCAAATAAAAGATGTTTTCTATTTAAAACACAACCAAAGTGAAAACATGAATTTATGAAAACTTTTAGGTTAGATCATCTTATGTAATTTACTCTAAAATTTTACGATAGAAATACGAGGGATTATTGGTAAATGAAACTATTAGGAATTATTTAGTGCTCAATAAAAATTCATTAGAATTAGTCATTAGTTATTTTAACATTTTTTGTTCTGGGGGATTCTATTGAACTTTTAGTTACCATAATTTAGTGCTTCAGTGTTAGTTTTCGGATTTTTTGTATAGCTAGTTCAAGTTATTATTAGGAATTTATTTATTTATTTTTTAACAAAATTATAGAATGCTAACAGATTATTTATTGTACTTGCTCTAGGCAATATTATTGCATACACTTGTGCCCTATTAGTCAATTAATTTCCACCAATGATAACACTTTTTTTTTTTTCAACATAACCGTAAATTTTATAAAGTTAACATTTATATTTTTTAGTTTTTCAAATTAAAAAATTATTTATTTATAATATTATTGATTGAAAACAATTTGTCTTATATGGATGCTTTATGATTCTGTTTAAATTTTTTATTTATATATTAATCAAATATCAATATAATTTTGAGTTAAAAATTAAACAATAGAATATCTTGGTAAAATATAATAAAATTATATTTAATATTATAATTACAATTAATTTCTAAACTAAAAGACAAGTACTGAGCAGGTACTATGTGGCACTTATTTTATTTGACAACTTACCTCCTTATTAACAAATGAATATATATAGTAGTTTATATAGATATTAGAAAATGACATTTATATAAAAAAATTATAAGAAATCTTAAAATATCATAGATATCTTCTAAATATTTATTCCAAAATATGAAATATTATTTAAATTTGTTTTAGATAATTTTCTATGTAAAAGAAAAATATTGATTTGTAATTTGTTGAATACTATGACATACTATAGTCTTCACCAATTAAGTATAAATTTAAAAATTTATAAAATTTGAATTTTAAATTCTACATGTTAAATCTAGAAAGGAAGGAAACACATAATTATTAATTTTAAAATTTGTAAAATATAAATTTTATTTTTACTTATTAAATCTAAAAAGAAAATAAATAATTATATATTATGTGTTGTGTGCATGTTATAAATTATTTATAAATAATACGATTTTAAGTATGTTATTGGTTCTAATTCAAATCTTAGTTCAACAGTTATGAATTTATTATAAATTATAATTATATATACAAGTATAGGCCAACATCTGTCTAGTCATGAGAATACTAAATCTTATCAAAGAGAATTTAATAAACCAATTTTTTTTTAATAAGATTTAGTATTCTGATAGCTTGAATATATGCCTCCAATATTAGTGGTATCTAATATTATAAATATTACAAAATTATATATAAATATATATTATAATATAACTATATAATTTTATAAGAATATTAATAATATAATATTGTATTAGTCATAGTATAAGAATATAAACATTATATCTTATAAAGTAATTGTATTATTGTCAAGTTCCACTAGAGTGCATAGTCAAATTTTTTAATCTATTAGAGGTGATCTTCAGAGATCTCCCAAGCCTGACAAAAGTACAATGAAACGTATTCATAATAATTTCTATTTTAATTTTATTTAGTATAATTATTCTGTTTAGTAATACTCATTCTATTTATTGGTAATTGTTTGTTTTAAAATTTAAATTTGTTATGAATTTTGCAAATAAAACAATTTTTTGGAAATACACATGAAACAAGTATAAAAGTGTTGAATGCTATTGGAAACATGCATTGGGTTGCAGTGGGGTTCTCAATAGTTGGAGCAACTTTAGAACTTGTAAACATCGTAAAAAATAACAAAGAAGATTTTTAAAAACTTTTAAAGTTTATGGTTGATTTGTCAAAAATAATAGTCCAATTTCAAGAGTTTCATTTACATGAGGAATTCCAGAATACATTGAAAGCGTATATACATTTGATAGTAAGAGGAGCCATTTCATGTTGTTCCCAGAATAAAAGAAACGAAGTTGAAAGGTACATGATGATTTTACCTTTGAGAACTTCTTTGTATGTGTTAATATACACCTATAATTATCTTTCATATGTGAGGATTAGTTCTTAAAGCAACCACTAAATAAGTATTGGATTTTTATAGGATGGTATTATGTTTCCATTTTCACTCACCATTGTTTTGTTACACTATATTATATTTTTTTCTCATTTGACTGGATAAAGTGAAGGAAATTGAAAGTGTTAGGGGATAAAAAAGAACTTCAACAACTGAATAGGGATATGGATGACATGTACAAGAAAATTCATTTACATATAAGCACCTCTATTTATAGGAAAATGCAAAATAAAGACATCCCTCCTCCTAGTGTTCCCTCTCTCAACAATGATGCAGGTAACACAACATGAACAATTAGATTAGAAGAGAATGGGATATCAAATTCTTTTCATTGAGATACTCTTTTGTTAATTACCATAGGCTCTAAATTGACATTATCACATGTTTCTCTGACTAGAGCAGTTGGAATAGAAGAGAAAATTCAAAAAGTCATTCAACAACTTGATTGGGAGAGTGATAGCACCACGGTGGCAGTGGTTATATGGGGCATTGGTGGCTCTGGTAAGACCACGTTATCAAATTCAGTTTATTCTTCTTTGAAGGACAAACTTTAGGGTTGGAAACATTCTAGAGTTACTCTCATTCAAAACCTAGAAAAAGATCCCAAAATAGAAGAAATCCAATAATTGATTTTGCAAGATTTGACTAGCACCAAACATGATGTAAGGGACTATCAAAGTGGAAGTCAGATTCTGAGAGATATTATAGAAAAAGAGTCCATTTTCTTATATGTTGATAATGCTTTGTATCTAGAACCATTGAGAAAGCTTTTACCTAAAGATGTTACAAATGCAAAGAAATTTCGATTGCTTTTAACAGCTAGAGAAGCAAATGCCTTGGGAATAATTGAATCTTGTGGAGTTGAACATTGTAAGCTCTATGATGTGGGATCTCTTCCTATTGATGTAGCCATTCAAGTATTATGCAAACAAATAGATAGGAAAGGGTCCGACATGGATGTCTTATTGGAGAAAAGACCCCAACTTAGGAAAATAGTAGAGAAATGTAATTGTTGTCCATTGTTTTTGGAGGTAATAGGGGCTTATCTTCATATTCGAAAGAACGTAGCTGAATCTTATGATCGAGCACTTCAATGGATAGAACCCGGAGATGAGTTTGGTGGCACTAACAAGTACAATTTTGATGAGTCAAGGGTTTTATTTTCCTACAATGAGCTTGAGTCAAGTGCTAAGGAAGCATTCCTTGACATTTGCTCATTCTTCTCTCATTGGAGATGGGAGGAAGTTTCATGCATTATGGGAGAGGAAGAAATGTTATGCCTAGAAGAAGGAGCTCTCATCAAGAGAGAAAGTGAGAATATAAAGATTCATGATCTTATTCTATTAGGTGGTCAGAATAAATCAAAAAATAGTCAAATAAAAAATACAAAAGACTTGTCTTTAACTTTATAAAATAAAGAGGTACGTATAAATTTTCATTAAATATATTTGAATAAAATATTTAAAAGGTTTTTATTTTATTTTTTCACTTTCTTAATCTTAGCATAATTTTTTTGAAGTAAAACTACTTTGTTTGAATTCCTATATAAACATTTTTTTTTGGTTAAATTAGTTTTAGTGTGCCTCAATTTTAACAGCTTGCTTCCCAAGTAAGAGGAGTATGGATCACATAAGACATAAAGAGCCCCTCACGTATATCAGCAAAAGAGTTGGATCATATGAGCCAGTCATTGTGAGTGTTTGACAATAATGAAAGGGAAATGCAGCAACCGATTTGATAAGCTAAGGTTTCTTCATGTGGAACGCTGAGTATCCAATTTGCCGATGAATACTCATCAATACATAAATTGGAGAAGGATGTCATTTTGAGTCCATACATGGTAAGTGGATTTCTTCAATTCTCAATTGTGATTTTTTACTTTTTCCTTGAAGTTTTCTAATTTTACTTTTCAACGTTCAGGAGTTGGAGATATGAAAAAGGTGTGGTATGAATTGTTAAAGTTTATTTAAAGAATATATAAATTTATAGCTTTATTCTATGGAAAGCATTTTATATTTGAAATTGATCAACATTCTCTCCATTGCAATTTATATCAATTTTTTAATTCATCATTACTTAATTAACCATATTTAAAGTCGACCTTATTTCCACCTCACGAAAAAATTATCCACGATGCTTACTTCTTCAGCTCCAAGTATTACCATTTAATCTCTATTAAATTTTTTTTTCTAAATATATAATTTTAAAAATCATCATTATATTGGAGGAGAATAAGATCATATTAGATATTTTTTTAAATTAAAAACACAAACAAAATCACTTTGAATTTTTTAAGTTCACTTAATATATATATATATATATATATATATATATATATATATATATATATATATATATATATATATATATATATATATATATATATATATATATATATATATATATATATATATATATATATATATATATATATATATATATATATATATGAAGTTGCCAACATAAGCTTCATTCTCATATATACAATAAGAATTACAAGTCATGGGTGCATCCAATAGTTCCTTTTGTTAGAAATAGGGAATACTAAGAGGGGGGTGAATCAGTATTCCACAAACTTTTACTTTTGTCCAATTATGGATATAACAAATTAACTTGATGCTTGCAAAATAGAGTAAACTAAATAACATGCAAAGCAATAAAACAAATGAACTCATAACACATTATTTGTTCTCAAGGAAACCTTGGCCAAGGGAAAACCCCGGTGGGGATGATACCCACAAGTGATCCACTAATCAAAAGTATCCTGTTAAGGATGTTGACCCTGTTAGGAGTCTATTACATGCATATAGTGTCCCTGTCCTGGTTAAAGGACTCTAGGCCTTGTTAGAAGCCTCAACCCTGCTAAAAGTTGGTATACAATATAGAATGATTACAAGATGAGCTCACTGCCCAAACATGTAATGGACAATGATATCAAATTACAAAAGGTAAGATATATAACCTTTCGCTGCTGTCGAATAGCTTTTCTATTCTGATTTAGCTTTATAGCTTCTTCGCTGTCATATACATGATCTGCTTGCTTTACAACATATATCTTCACATCAGATCATTACATTATCTCATTAATTTTCTATATCTTCTTTGCATTACATAATTCTTACATTTATACAAGTTATTAAGAATAATAACTTTTACAATTGGCTTTACAAAGCTTATACTTTTCTCAAAATACAAAACTAATTCTTCTTGCCAAGAGTTAACATCTAGGATGTCGTCCCTTGTATGGTTAAGTCATTATTTTGATAAACAAAATAATCCCTTAACTATTTTGCTTGTTCTGCCTTCCAACTCTTCTCAGTCGACTCTAACTCTGTCTCGGTAATTCTGCAATAACTTCTTCCGTACATGTTGTACAGACTTGCACTTCCAGATGTGTCTTTGTCATATATAGAGTTATCCATGTTCAAGTGTGCAAGCATTGAACTTGCTTCTATCAACATCGTTATCCAAAACTATCTCTAGTTAGGCTGGTAAAATACTGCTTATACTTGGACAATTTTACTCCGCGCTCTAGCATAAGTGCTTTTTGTCATAGGCAGTCTTCATACTGATTATATGTTGCCATAATGACAACAACTTGATATCTAACTCAGCCAAATTGCCAACACCTTTATGGGGAAAAAAATAAAAATGTATTAAACTGACCCAAATTTAACTGGTTAAGAAGCTGAGTCCTACTTTTGGACAAAAAATGGAACTTTTTTTCCAAATTTTTAAATTTTCTCTCAATTGATATAAAATCTTAAGGAACTTAAAGATTGAATCTCAAAAAGCTTCACTAATAGGAAATGTACTTGCAATTTATTCCAATATCCATATGGCAGAAATTGGTTTTTAGCTTATTAGGTGTGTGTAAAAATCACTTTTTCTAAATACTTGTTTAAGGACCATACCATACAAGTGTACAACCAACATATTTTGACCTAAATAAAAATATTTTTGTAAATTCATTGGAGGAGATACCTAAGACGCCGCAGATTGATTCTAGCATATTTTTATTTTTTATTGTTCATATTATTTAATTAATTTTTTTATTGACTCTAATGTCTATTTTAGAAACCTCTAATGTACGACCACCATAAATTGACCAAAACTTACCATTTTTCAAATTATTATTATTATTTTCAAGATAATTGTGTGTAGATTGATGTTGAATATATTTTTTTTTTGCAAAAACATTACAAAAATGTTATTAAAAAATTGAACAAACTTGCTATTTGAAGTTTATGTACTACTATGATTAATAAATAATGCAAATAAAGAAAAAATAATCAAATCCCCTAAAAAAATATATCTTTTAATTGGACACAGTAAGGAGTCTGATGGGTTTTCATTTCATCGGAAAATTCAATTGGGAAGGACTTCAAAAAATTATGGCAAGACAAAATTTTGCGTTCTAATGCCTTAGCCATTAATTTGTAGGTCCAAGGCATAGACTTGGTCCCACCAAGCCTATCCTAACCCAAAAACCAATGCAAGGGTAGATGTTCAATTCAAAAATTTAAAAATCAGTATGCATTTTAGAAAATGGGTATCCATTTTAAAAACATGTAGTCATTTGCTTCTTGATTGTTGGATTTTAAAATGGGTACATATTTTAAAATGGGCACCCGTTTGGTTTAAATATAGAGTACCCATTTCTAATATAGTCATTACATGTTAGAATTGATCAATAAAGGATAAAGTACAATGATTTTTCAATTTTTCTTGATTGATGTACAACAATAGATCAAATGTTTGCATCTTGATGATTCTGACTAATCAAATCATTCCACAATCTTATCTTTTGTGGCTTTTGGCATGAGAAAAGTCATTTGAATTTATAATTTGGCAAACATATTCAATTTAAATTTAATAATTCAAGTTTTGATGATAGAATATGTTGTACTTGATATGCCAAGAATTGATTCACAACATTGCTAGAATGTTTGGGTGATATCAAGGAAGTGGACCTCAAAATCCATACATTAACTATGCACTACTATATTTCAAATCTATAACTATAAACTTGATCTTTTTGCTGAATTGAACCAGCATACAAACCTAAACTTGTACCCATAGAAATGAACTAACCAAAATGTGATTTTTTGGATCTATATAACTTGATCCTTTAACATGTGTGTTGAAGTGTCAGGTCATATTCATCTTAGTTAAATACCTAGGATGACTAATTCAATAGCTTTGGAATAATAAGGAAAACAAGCAAGTGTGCAATGGCTTAAGATGATGTAATATTTTGATAATGCTACTAAGCATATTTTGCAGATGTTCTAAGAGGACATTCTTTAATGGCTCCTAAATATCCTTGAAATATAACACATAAAGGTGAATAAGGTCAACCCACAAAAACTAAATTTGAAAGTTCGAATTTAAATTTTTTTAGGTTCAAATCTGCAATAACATAAATGACCTAGGCAAAGTTGAAACCTTCTAATTTGATCTAATGTGATAAATCATATAACTAGGACGCAAGATCAATCTCTAAAGATATATTATGATAAAATTTAGATAATGTGATGTCATGAGTTGAATTCGCATAAGAATATATCACTTATAGAATTATTAGTGCATTTGAACACTTTAATCTAAAAAAACACACACAAAAAAGAAGGGCACAAATGTCCAACTTTCATTATTACAATTTTAAATAAATTAGTATTTAAATTAAATTAAATTTGTTTTTAATAGATTCTATTTAGCCGATAGACTTCCTTGGAAAGGAACTCCCCACCAGAATTATCTCACGATGGTCAAAGAAACTCCTCCGTCAATTTTTGTCGTTGCTGTAAACATTTTCGGTAAATATAGAAGGTGGGGATTCGTAGCCAAAACATGATAATAACAATAAAAGAGCGAATGGCTTATTGAACATCTGCAATTTTCAGTCCACGCACAGAAATCTTCCAAGCAATTCATGTTATAAATTGAGCAATTAATATCATCTAACAACTAGATCTTCAATGTGCTTTGTCCGTGATTTTTTTGGACCTAGTCAAGCCCAAATGCTAGCTCTCGCCTATTACAACTCTAGGTTCACAAATAGGGTTTTGGTTACATCAAATTTTTAACACACAATTGTTGTAAATAAAATACATATCAGATTTATGAAATTACATTTCATAAAAATCATGAACGATATAACAGTTAAATTCATCAGAAAAGTAGTTATTATAATATCTATGAGTAATATTTAATTTTTAGTTTTCAAAAGAATCTTAATATTTTAATTATAAGAGAAAGAAAAAAAATTAGATGACTAATCAAATGATTTCAATTCTTTGTTACTTTCATTACTATGATATTTTTATAATGACGAGTAAAATTATAATCTTTTGCTCTCCTATATTATAATTATTTTTAATAAAAATATCTTATTTGATTGCACATATTTTTCAATTTAAAATAAAAAAAGAACATATAATAAAATATAATTCAATAATTGTTTAAATGAATATAAAATTAAATTAAAAAATAGGAAGACCTAAATCATAAATTCAAATTTTTTTTAATAAATTTGGATTGAATATTTTTTGAAGTATTAAGTATTAGTTTTGAGAGAACAAGTGTAACTATTTATTTTTCATTTTTCCTATTGTTCACATAATGTATATTTTGAATATTTGAGGAGCATTTAAGTCAAAATGGTGGTGATATTTGTAATGAGTTTAGATATTTAACTTTAGACATTGTAGTGAATTTTATGCATATTCTCTATATATAACCAATATATGTACAATCTCCTCTTGTAATATGTGGAACGAAGATAAACTTAACATTATTGGTGTCGATGACACACCTTCACTTGGCAACTAAGCATAATGACATTTCAACCAATCTATTACATTTTAAGAAGACTATATTCTTTATGGTACAAATTTGAACAATTAACTAAGCCAACATCCACCCAAAACTTACACATCAACACAATGCATTGGGAACCACACAATACTATCTAATTGTTTTGATAATTTTCATCATCCTCATGTGATTCTACATGCCTAGAATGTATATGTGTTACTAGTGTATTTAATGACTATCATGTTTTCTTATCATGGAGCATGAACATTTTTTTTTTCATATTACTTGTTGCATATAAATACACCAAAACATCAAACACTTCACATTCCTCAACACTAATAGAGATGTTTGTTCATCCCATGAAGTCTTGTTAATTGTCAAATGTTATTAATGAATTTTGAATTTTAGTTTTAACATATGTCCAAGTCTGACTTATGTTGGTCCATGTCCTTATGGAAGACAAAGAAAGGCCTACAAGTGCATGACTAAGGACTAAGATCCATTTGAGGTCTAGATAGTTTCTTGTTTGATAAAAAAATGGACTAGGGACTTCATTTTTAATGCTTATTAAACTTTAACTATTAAATTAATAAGTATGCATAGATATAATTCATATAAATTAACAAATATGGCTAGAGAATATTATTGGACTAGTGATTTTGTGAGATATTATTTATATTTTAAGTTAAAATACTATATACATTATTAACTATTATTTCAAATGAAATGAGAAAATTCCCCACATTCATTGACATCATTAATAACACATCTTAATTTTGAGTTAAGTCATTTGCCATGGTTTCAATGAGCTTTGTTTTTTTGAATATGTACTTGGTCGAATCATTTGTTGTGTTTATTCTCTTGCCAACAATAAGCTTCTCACAAACTAGTAAAAGAAAATATCATAAAAAATGTCATATTATCTAGCTTCTATTCGTGAAAGTCTTCTATCCATTATGTTTTGTTGATTGAACGCTTGTTTCTTGCAATTCTAATTGGAAATTTTCTAGACAACTAGCACCTATAATGGATAGACCTATCTACACATCACATTCAAATATCATAACATTGTGGAACCAAATTACAATAATTGTCACCTTATAAATAATATTTTGCAGCAAGGCAAAACTCCAACACAAACAAAATTTCATCAAGCATTGCACAACATATGGAATGAAACCCCAACACAAGACAAACAAATGTTAATGGAATTATCTATTTGAGGCTGTGGGGGAGGCTCTTGGGGACTTTCTTTTGGCTGATGAGGATTTAGATGATATGTTTCATTCCACATATGCTAGGATTTTGGTCAATTTGGATTCCTCCAAGGGTCTCCCGGAAAAGATAAAGCTACAACATCCAAAAGGATCTTGGATTCAATCCTTGGATTATGAAGGTCTCCCCTTCAGATGTAGGAGGTGTTTCAAAACTGGTCACTTAGTTGGTCAGTGCGGATTGGAAAAGGTTAAAAAATTGACTTCTTGGTGGAAGGGAGCCTCCTCCCATCATTATACCGTTGCGAAGGCCTCAACTTCTCGAAGCTTTTCTCAGGTTGTTTCTTCATCTCAGGAGACTTCTGAGGCCCCTGTGACTCCTGTTTTTGACGCTGGCTCTCCCTCGGGTGATGTTTCCATCCTTAGTTCGTCCAGTTCAGTTCCTGCTATTTGGGCCTCTGTTGGTGGTGAGGCGTCTACTCTTCACACTGTCTTTGCTTCTTTGGATCATGTTGGTACAGATGCCATTGGTTTATCTCTTGATTCAGCTTCTAAGGATTTTGGTGGCCCTATCCAGGGAACAACCCCTTGTTTCCTTGTCTTCAAGTGCCTTGACTCTTGATTCGACATCTTGGCAGGATTTGGCAAAGAACGCGGAAGACGGGTGGACTTCTGTTAAAGGAAAAAAAGATTCAAACATCTTCCCTCTTTCGATATGTCCCTTCATTCTTAGAAGGGGAAAAAGTAATCTTTCTCTGTAGTTGGCAAGATTTTTCCTTGCTGTTCGCTGGTAGTATCAGGGCTGCTGATTCCAATTTGTATTATCTTCTTCACAGTGGCTTGCTATGTCAGGGTCCCAGTTTCCTTCTTCTAGTACCATTTTTACCTCCAGGTTGTGGGAGCCTGTTGCAAAACCCTCGCTGTGGTCTTGATCTGATCCTCTTTTGAGTGCTGATTTGAAAATATTTTGTTAGACCTAAATGTATAGGATTTTGGGGCCCCTTCAAAACCTGTTTTCCTCAATAAAAATAATGGTTACTGGCACACACAAACAAATAATTTACAAGTGAGCAAACAATTTAATAATTCAATACATTTATATCTTACTAATGATTTATTAAGTCTACACAACAAAAAAATGCTAAAAATGCTAAACCATCTAGTTGCAATGATCATGGATTGATACCTATAACAGATCACCATGGAATCAAGATGACCTAAAATGCATACCAATAATACATGTATTGCTAGGTAGCCATAGAAAAATCCCACATACAATTGCGTGGGCTATTACCGTACAAAATCCCCAAGGTCTAACACTGCATAGAGCATGAATTGATATTGGAAAAATTGAAAGAAAATAATTGATATTTACAAAGCTATATCTAGAGCCAAGTCACGAGGTGGCCTCCACATTGAACCAACATTCTCTTTTGACAAATACTCTAAAATGTAAAAGAGTCTGTGCACAATTATAAAGAAAAGAGAGGAATCTCACTTACATGAGTTCTCTCTCTAAAAAAAGGTATGTAATCCTAAGCCCAATCTATTTCATACTTTCCGCAACTAACTACATCACATGAATTTTATTTTTACACATTTTATATTTTACAAGTAGTACTCAACTACAAGATGATATTAATGGTATATTGACATGCGTTCTTGCAAACATAACTCATCTACGAGAGCTCAAAATTAGCCGCTAAAATTGGCTACACTCAATTTAGATCATTTGAATTATTTTGACTAAATATTTTTTTGTTAGAAAATGTTCAAATAAATACAACACATAATTTAAAATACCCTACCTTTTCCACACAAGGTTATCTTTAAGAGAATGACATCAAGAAAAATGCATGCATCTTCGAAAGCCACAATAAATATGTTTTAATTAATTAATTTTAACATTGTGCAAACATTTTGCATACATCACATCTACAAATATATTTTCATTCATTCATATTTGAGTTTCGATGTTCTTCAACATATTATTGCTATCGACATACCCACTGCACCTCCTTTTGGCACAAGTGCTAGTTTAAATATACAATGATAATAAGTTTTTACATTTATTTTTAAATGTTGGTTTAAATTAAAGCAATAATTCTGCCCCAAAATCCATAAGTTGTATTCCATAATAATAAAACATACATCACCTACTAATTGGGACCATTCCTTTATTTACATAAACTCTCCGAGGTAAAAGTAAAACGGTTTTAAATCTACCTTTTATGTGTTTGACAATTTGCCATATATATGTGTGTGTGTGTGTGTGTGTGTGTAATTTTGGTTTTGGTGTTCATATAATTGTACATTATATGAACACCAAACCCAAAATTACTTATATATATATATATATATATATATATATATATATTACAATTTTATACAAATTGAATAAGTTGTTCAGTGAGATCTAGACTTGAAAGCTTATATATCTTGTCCAAGGGAGTTGTTTTAATTACTAATTTAATGAGGATGACAAAATTCTTTGAGAACACAAACTATACAATAAGCCTTGGTAAATTCTGTTGATTAGAAGACGAAACCAATGTTAGGGAAATTTAGGATGAATAGGTAAGTGAATAATCTGCTCTTGTTGATGGACTGAGGAATGCAATTGCCTTTGTGATTGATTGATTCCTCATTCCAATCAAGCATATATTTTATACAAAGGGTTAGCAACTTGGAGGATCACGACTCTTCATGATGTCCATTAATTACTAACTAATATAATTAGTTTACTTAACATCTCTTAACTAATCATCTCTAGACAAGATCAATCTGCATAGGAGGATTTTCAATAACAATAAACATAATTAACTATTAAGAGTGATATGCATTAACATTACAATCCAAATTATAATCTGACTGTAATGCTAATGTAGAGCATTACATAATTGATGTAATTATATTTAATTGTGATTACATCAGACATTAAATATGATTGAAACTATATTTCAACACTCCCTGACATTAAATCTGATTGAAATTTGATAATGTTGAGGATAGACATACTATTTTGTGCGAAAATTTCTTTAGCAGGGAGGATCGTTTTATGCTACTGTTGAAACCATGGCATTCTGATTTTTGCCCTTCCTCTAAATCGTTTGATTTGCAACCTATTTGGGTAAGGCTGCCTAATCTTCCCCTCCATCTTTGGATTGACTCCATTCTAGAGACTGTGGGGGATGTGATTGGGGATATGTTAATGGTGGACAAGAAATCTTAGGATCTTTTCCATTCTACTTATGCTCGTATCCTGGTGGATATTGACACTTCAAAAGGCCTGCCATCCAAGATTAAACTTTTTTCTCCTCAGGGCAAAAGCTGGATTTAGCAATTGGACTATGAAGGCCTCCCCTTTAGATGTAGAAGATGTCTTAAGACTGGTCATATTGCTTCTCAATGTGATCTTCAGAAATTCAAAAAGAAAGCTTTGTGGTGGAAGGGTGCCTCCTCCCAGCACTATATAATGGAGAAGGTGTCTTCCCTTCGGAGCTTCTCGCAAGTGGTTGAGCAGGTAGCTGTTGGTCCTGTCTCTACTTTTGCTGATGGTTCAATGGATTTTGTTTCTGCCAGCTCTGCTGGTGGTTCATTGGAAGTTGTTCCTGCTAGCCCTGCTAGTGTGGAATCTGGTGCGTCGTTTCTCTTGCTGGAAGCCTAGCATGCCCTGTTCTTGAGTTAGCTTCTCCTACCAGCTCTGCTAGTTTGATTACTGCTGGTGGTAATAGTGTCTCAGTTCCTCTTGTTGGGTGCTTTTTGAATCCTTTGCTGGAGGCTGTTTCTTTGGATTTGGTCTGCTGGTAGAAGAAGGCATCGAAAGTCGAAGATGGATGGATAACTGTCAAAAGGAAAAATTCAAAGAAATCCTCCTCAAAGTTCGACATGACCCTCCGATCTCATAAAAAAGGGGATCTTTGATTAGTCTTTATTCTTAGGCTACTTAGTGTGTTGTGGTTTGTGTGTCCTCCCTCCTAGTTGGACTGTATTTTCTAGGGTGCTTTAATTGTAATATCTTTTGGGTGCTCTTGTGGTGTCCGGTCCTATTTTTAGGTTGGACTATTGTATTAATGGTACCTCAATAGCTTTATCTTTTGTCCCATTTATGTAAAGGGTTTCAGGGTCCCTTCAAAACCTGTTGTTATCTTAATCAAAAAACACTCCCTCTTAGTAAAAGAAGATTTAAGTCAAACTCTCAGTCATGACAATTTAAAACCAACTCAATGTTGTCTAACCATGAGCATAATATTTAATACAGTCTGGAACACATCATGACAATTTGAAACCAACAACTTAATGTTGTCTAGCCATGAACATAATATAGTCTAGAACACATCATGACAATTTGAAACCAACAACTTAATGTTGTCTAGCCATGATATGGTTATTACACAACAAGTAATAACATAGTGTTCAAGATATCCGGCGCAATCCGGATCATTAACTTTGATAAAGCCATTCTTGACACTTGGTTAACTATTAACAAGATCGTCACCTTGAAATAGTAACCTTAGCACATAGAAGATCGTCGCCTTCTCAAAACATCGATTTAAATATTGCAATATTTTATTTATTAGTTAAGAGATGATTAGTAAACTAAATATTGTTTAGAGATGATTAGTTAAGAGATGTTAAGTAAACTAATTATATTAGTTAGTACTTAATGGACATCATGAAGAGTCATGATCCTTCAAGTTGCTAACCCTTTGTATAAAATATATGCTTGATTGGAATGAGGAATCAATCAATCACAAATGCAATTGCATTCCTTAGTCCATCAACAAGAGCAGATTATTCACTTACCTATTCATCCTAAATTTCCTTAACATGGTATCAGAGCCAAGTTAGGAGAAGTGAATAAGATAGCAAGCAAATAGACATCTGCGACCTGCAGACCATATCTAGGGCATCGTCAATTTGCATTAATAAGTAAAGACATCGATGATCTAGGAACCAGTGATCTGCAATATACATAGACATCGGCGGTCTGTATCAAGGATCATCAGCACCCAAGCATCTACAATCTCTGCGATTGTATCAAGGATAAATTAGGCAGAGACCCATTAAACTTGCAGACATTTAATTGACGGCAGAAGCTCATTAATCTGCAGACATCTAAATTGATGATAGAGACTCAGATTATTCCAGTTATCAAAAATTATCAACAGACACACATAAAACTATTGCATCTTCAATAATATTACCAAGCATATCGAATAATTTGGATGTATTAAACTTCTTGATTTCTTATTATTGAAGATGCAATAGTTTTATGTGTGTCTATTGATAATTTCTGATAACTGGAATAATCTGAGTCTCTATCGTCAATTTAGATGTCTGCAGATTAATGAGCTTCTGCCGTCAATTAAATGTCTGCAAGTTTAATGGGTCTCTGCTTGATTTATCCTTGATACAGTCGCAGAGATTGTAGATGCTTGGGTGCTGATGATCCTTGATACAGATCACTGATGTCTATGTATATTGCAGATCGATTTATATTGCAGATCGCTGGTTCCTAGATCGTCGATGTCTTTACTTATTAATGCAGATCAACGATGCCCTAGATATGGTCTGCAGGTCGCCGATGTCTATTTGCTTGCTATCTTATTCACTTCTCCTAACTTGGCTCTGATACCATGTTAAGGAAATTTAGGATGAATAGGTAAGTGAATAATCTGCTCTTGTTGATGGACTAAGGAATGCAATTGCCTTTGTGATTGATTGATTCCTCATTCCAATCAAGCATATATTTTATACAAAGGGTTAGCAACTTGGAGGATCATGACTCTTCATGATGTCCATTAATTACTAACTAATATAATTAGTTTACTTAACATCTCTTAACTAATCATCTCTCAAAACAATGCTTCCTTAGCCTACTCCCGCGCGCGCTACTCCGAATGGATTTTGAAATGCTTCTCCCGCCTTGGCTTCTCGCAAATTTGCTCTACTCGCGGAAGGACAAAATGTTTCAACCGCCCTGGCTACTCACAGATCTGCTACATTGGATGCTTCTGGCGGTAGGGTTTCCCCTGCGACGGTTGGTTCTGCAGCTGGTGCCTCCGATTCTTATGCTGACATTGCTGCCTTTGAGGCTAGCCTCTATGGGACTGGTCCTTCTCGCTCTTTAGGGAATAAGAGGACCCGGGTGGCTTCCCCTGTGACTTAAGTATTCCCATTAGAGTATAGTTAGATCATGATATAGTTGATAAATTTTTTGAAACTGCAGAGGTTTTCTCCTCGCATGCTGCTATATTTAGATTTAGGGGCTTTTGGCCTTCTCTTTCTTCTCTTCATGCTTGGATTACCAATCATTGGGAGCTGATCTTATCCGAAGATATTTAGATTTACCAAGCTGCTAGGGGTTTTTTTATTGTAAAATTTGGTAATGTTGAAGATAGGAAGTCTATCTTGTGTGATTATAGCTTCTCCGGAGATAACCGATTCCCCTTGATGGCCAAACCTTGGCATAAGGATTTCAACCCGCTTTCTGAATCCTTTAACAAGATTCCTATTTGGGTTAGGCTCCCGAATCTTCCCATGCATCTTTGGTTGGATTCTGTTTTGGGATCTATGGGGGATGCTCTTGGGGATTTCCAGATTGTGGATTCGGCAACCTCGAATGTTCTTCATTCGACTTTTGCTCGCATCCTTGTTGAGATGGATGTTTCTAAGGGTCTCCTTGAGAAAATTTGCCTGGACTCTCCTTGAGGTTCTTGGATGCAGTCTCTGGATTATGAGGGTATTCCCTTCCATTATAGGAAATGTCATTTGACTGGCCATGTGGTTGCTCGATGTGTTTCTGAGAAGGTAAAATCGAAACGACCGCCCTCTTGGTGGTTGGGTGTCTTTGTCGAACATTATATTATGAATAAATCTTCAGCTGAGATTAGTGAGCAGGTTGTGGGTTCTTCTCTGGAGGTTCTTGCTTCTGAGGGAAGTGGTGCTACGATGGGTGTTGTTTTGGCTTAGCCTGTTCTGGTTGTTTCTGTAAGATCTGATGATGCTATGGCTGTTGTTGTTGTCCAGAATGTTGACTTTGTTGTCTAGCCTACTACTACTATCCAGACTGATGATGCTATGGTTGCTGCTGATGTCCAAACTGTTGACTTGGCTGTCTAGTCTGCTACTGCTTTGAGCTCACCCAAACCAGTTTCTCCTAGAGAGATTGTGTTGTTTGGTGCTGATTCTACTCTAGTCGGCCATTCTTCTGTTTCTTCAGGGGTTTGGCTGAATGATGTTGCCAAGTTGGAGGACGGTTGGACAACTGTGAAAGGAAAGAAACCAAAGCCATTCGTTCCTCCTTTGGATATGAATCTTCGGTCCTACAAGGGTGGCTCTAAATATAAATTGTAAGGTCCCTTGTTGAGGACTATTGTCCCTTGGTGTGGGTTTTTTTTTTGGTGGTAGTTTCCTCTGTTGTGCTGGTGGTCTCCACTGTTGTATTTGAGCCTTTTATTGCTATATCTTTTGAGTTATTGTACAAGGTTGCGAGTCCTTTCAAAACCTATTTTTACTTAATCAAAACATCTCTTAACTAATCATCTCTAGACAAGATTGATCTGCATAGGACGAGTTTCAATAACAATAAACATAATTAACTATTAAGAGTGATCTGCATTAACATTACAGTCCAAATTATAATCTGACTGTAATGCTAATGTAGAGCATTACATAACTGATCTAATTATATTTAATTGTGATTCCATCAGACATTAAATCTGATTGAAACTATATTTCAACAACCAACCATGGGCTTGCAGTTTAGCACTAATTTACTATAATTTGAGCACTATTGGTGCTGTGTTCAAGTCACTTTTGTAGATGGGATGAAATCACTTCTTTGTGGCCCCATCCACCTCACCGAGCTAACCTGAAACTTTGTTCAATGCCAAAAAAACAAGGATAGCTTATAATTTTCTCTTAACTAGGTTTGCATGTGTGTATATTGACAATTCATTTTATTAGATGACAAAAGACTAGCTCATGCAAGAAAAACAATTTTACAAAATGACATAAGATCTGGTGGTGAACTTTCTGTAGTTTACATTCTTACCAAAATCAATAAATCATCATATCTTCAAAATGCTTGGTTACCAATAGAGACATTATAGGGTTAAGAATGAATCAGTACGAAATCACTTATTTAAGAGAGACATCTAGCAAAGAAAATCACAATAAACCATTTGAATGATCATGCATTCATTCTTGTTGAAGAGTCCCCCAAACGATAAATTTTGAAACAGGAAATGCATGTTTTCTCCTCCCTTGCCCCCACTTTTTCTCTTAATCATGGTGTTGTACATTTTAAGAAATATTCTGCTTTTTTTGTGGTAGTGTGATATTGTTGCATATAAATAACTGTTAGTGCAATGAAACAAAATGGAAGATTTTAATAATAAGACCAAACAGTCTAGGAGATCCAAAACAAAACCACCCTTAATTCATCTTTATGCCCTTAATGTTATTGAATTTCAGATTTGTTTGGGAGTGGGGATATGTAGAGGAGGCAATACATCCAGAGTTCCTTAAACTTAGCATAAACATCCTTGGCAATATAAATACTTTTTTCCTTAAAAATATAAAGCAGATTACAATTGAGAACTTTTCATTGCCACACATTGGTAGCTTTCCACCGAATACACTGGAGAGCGTGAGTAAAGCTTTTCAAATTTTAATTTTCCACCTATATTGCAGGAAAGCTTTTCAAATTTTAATTTTCCACTTATATCGCAGGAAAGCTTTTCAAAATTTAATTTTCCACCTATATTGTAGAAAATAATTACATGGTATCCAAACCTTCAATAGATACAATCTGTATACATGAAACCGCTTTAATTCTGGAACATCAACAAACCTTAGTTGATCCATGGCATTGGTTGTCTTCACTGACCAACAGTATCATATTTGTGATGTGATATATTCTTAGGATCAACAACACTGCAAACAAAAATAATAATGCATACAATCAAAACACAACGTAGAATTATTATATTAAAGAAAATAAAACTGAAGATGAGGATTCTCATCCTGCAAGATGCGGGAAACTACTTACAACATATTACACAAGAGGCTTACCGTGGCAATTTTATATGCAAAATGAAGTAAACAACTGCCAACAAAATGCACAGAATCCCAGTGACAACATATGCTTTCCCTAGAGTATCATTTTTACCACCAAGCCAACTTGTTGTGGAAAGCACCAGACTTTTCTTGCCACCAAAGCTATATGTATTATAGTTATTTTGAATCTGTACTGTAATGTAATCATCAGCTTCAAGATCCACCTCAATTCTTCCATACAACTTTCTGAAGGTTGGGAGTGCTGATACACGCATCCACACAATAAGATCTTCTTGATCGCTCAACTTTCACATCACAGTCAGAAAAATCATTAAGCAGCATTGAGATAAATTGAGAAATGCCTTTTACATACAAGAAACGGAATTCAATTTTATTAGATAGCATACAAAATTCTCTACTTACAGGTTTTAATGGATCTAGCTTGGCCCCACCAATTAAAGATCCATTCTGAAAATTGAAGGGATAAACATTTTTCCCAAATTTATGTTCACGATCACTTTTCCAAGCAATGTTTGTCTTGTTGGCTTGTAGTTCAATGTCCTCGAGAAAAAATCTGTAGGTATCATTAAATAAGCTCCAAGCTATGAGGCCACAGGGTACTATTGGCACACCATTTGATTTAATTTCAGGATCACAATAATTTATAGTGCTATTATCCCGCAGACCATGCAATAGCTGCTCGTTGCTTCTGCTTTTAACATATCTGCATTTAGTTGAAAGATCATAAAAACTGTTATGGGGCAATTCTCAATGAATAATGTAAGAAAAAGCTTCATGTTATAAATACTTTTACGGGGTAACTCTGAACTGGCAATGAATGGCTCCATGGGATGACCAGTCCTACAGACTATCTCAGATCCTCATTACACATTATAAATAGGCTCTTTTGATTATAGTAAGCATTACACATTTTAAATAGGCTCTTCTGATTAGAATAAGCATAAAGCTTTGGTGAAAGAAATAATGAATATGAAAGCTGCGAAAAACTTAATAAAATCAGACTCAAAATGTCAATTGTTGTGAAAAGTTAACACCCATTTTTTGTTAGAACTAATTCAAATGGTAAAATCATAGAATATAAGAGACACTCCTGATCCCTGGTATATGCTGTGGGATGGAGATGAATCTCCATTATGGGAAATAAAGTTGAGATGGGAATCGAAGCCCTGGATTATCTCTTTTCATTGACTGAGAGTTCAAACCTACAGGAGATGCCCCCTGCATCATGCATACAATATTTCTAAAATCTAAAAGTTAAAACCATAAAACAACGATTCTGGCGAACAAAAGTTCAAATTTATTTATTTTTTATTTAACATCTTTCAAGATGTATCTTCTATTATGTTGATGTTTTGTAGCTTCAGTCGCATAAACTTATGAGTCAATACTAGTGAAGATATGTATATATATATTTAATATATATGAAATGTATATATACTTAAATATATATTATTATTATTATGTAAATATTAGAGAAACTAATATAATACTCAAGATATATATATATATATATATATATATATATATATATATATATATAAAATCATAATTGTCATTATATTAATTACATAATAATGAATAGACATGTCCCATGAAGGGACATGTCTCTTCTTGGCTCATTCTCAATATAAATGAAAGAGATTGTTGCATTTGGAAAACACATACATCAGATAGTGCTATTACATTTGTAACGATCCTAAAACTTTAACATGGTATCAGAGCAGGTTGCAAATGTAAGAAAAATAGAAACAAAGTTCTTGGGTTTTGCAGGGTTACAGCCAATACGTTGTCAATTCGAACCCAGAACAATACAAAGGGTGTTGTTTCTTCCTCAATAAAACTCATCATAGGCTTAGAGGTGAATGCGGATCTATGAAGAGAACGAGGCGTTGTGGTTCCTATTCACACTGACCAGAAAACTATATAAATAAATATATATAATCGGTAGAAGCTATTTGGGAATCAAAGATTTTGGAGATACTCTGTATCAAGTGGCATTTAATATTCACATTAATACTTCTAATGTCGGGCATTCGAATTATTTTATTATTCTTGGCTTGACATCCGAAAGGATTAAAGGTTAAGTCCACTGAAATATGAAACAAGGGTCGGGAAGAGTGTTTCTTAAGTCTGCCGAAATATAAAATCATCAAATCAGAATAAAAGCTGGAAGTGTGTTGGATGGAAAGAAGAGAACTTAGAAGAGACGGCGATGAAAATACACAAAGCAGCGATATAAATTGTGATGATATGAAAGCAGTGACTATGTAGCATAGACGACTTTGTTAAGATTATATAATATACAATGATATATACAGCGACATGATTATACGAAGATACAGAGGGCAAAGATTACATAGTTTGTGACTTTGTTGGCAGCGATAATCACAGAGACAGATAAGAGACTATCGGCACTACCATACATGTGATCAGTGACAAGGAGATAACTATGTCGATACTGGAAAGCCTCTGTCACAGCGATCACACCTGGCAGATTCATTATATCTAAATTCATACGGTTGACATATCGCAGATAGGGATGATATTGTTGTTCCACGTCAAAAGTACCGTTTAAGTAATATAAACCAAAGGAAATATTAATGGTCGATAATTACAGTTGTAAGTTAGCAATTATTCTCAGTGTGGCATGTTCAGGAAACAGCAATAGGAAGAATACGAACAGCAAAGAGATATACAGAACAGCGGACATGCATACTGAATTAATATTTTAATCTATCATTGCACAGTGCAATCAAAATAAACGATTATGTATGGAAGCCACATACACTTATCCACATGGTAATACAAATAAGACAATTCATATTTCCAATATGAAGAAAGGATTAAGAAATAAGTTAACGATGAGTTAAAATCGACAACAATAATATCATTAGTGTACGTGCAATTTTTAAGAGGCCCGATATACTAAAGGCTGCAATGGTTGTAAAAGAAGATGTCCATTCACATAGTTGTCCTTAAGGACTGAGTTGAGACATCTATCAAGAGGAAGAGTCTATACAAATGATGATCAGTTTCTTCGAAAAGGAGAAATTAACATTCAGAGGGAGTCTGACAGTTTATCATAAGCAATCTTGGATGAAAAGATCTATTTGCTTAATGAGTTCTTCTCTGTAAGAGAGAAATTTGAGGTGAAACCTTTCTTCCATCCTCTTGGAGTAGCTATGGTGGATCCACCCTCTAGGAGTAGCCATGGTGGAGGTCATGTAAGTGAGTCCATGACTAAACACCTATGTTGACTCACCCTCTAGGAGTATTGATGGTAAGATGATGATATTACATGAGTGATTTCATGATAAACACTCGTGTTTGTTTGCATTTCTATTCATGGGAGCAGCCATGATGAAACCACCCTTTGGGAGTAGCCATGGTGGACATTACTCTATAAATATCTAAGAAGACTCTCCTTAGCCAAGAGAGAGTGTTGATTTTAGCGTCAAGAGGACAAACAAGAAGTTATCAAGAAGGATTCCTCCCTAGCTAAGAGGGATTGTTGAATTTAGCTTCGGGAGGATCACAATAATGATTCAAGTTGGTAGGCTTCCGTATATTGATGAAAATAGCTAAAGGAAATAGAGTGGCGTGATTTCATAGTCCTCTAAATAAGGAGAGAGATAAGTATTTTCTGATTATTATATCTTGAGAACTACTTGTTTTATTTTAGTTAATCTCTTTTTTTTTTTGTATTTCTATACATACTATAAGAGCTATTTGCCTTGATCTTTTCCGAGGATGCTCCTGCAGGAAAACAAGATTGATATCAGATTCAGAGGGAGTCTGACACTTCAAAGGTAACTTTGATGAGAAGGTTAGAAGGTTGATATCAAATTCAGAAGAAGTTTGACGAACCATCAGAAGCAACCTTGGACGAGAAGCTTAAATGTTGATGTTAGCACTCAAATCTTCAGAGGGAGTTAGTACAACATCTAGAGGATCTGCCTCATTTGATTTCTAAGGATCTTGGTCATATTGATTCAGAGGGAGTAAAACATATCGAGATGGTTTCCCTAGGTCATGATATTCCTAGATAGATGGTTGGGCAGTCAAGAAAAGACATTAATACAGACTAAAGAACAAAAACCCGACTTGCTCGCAGAAGGTTGATATTAGATTCAGGGGGAGTATGATAGTTCATCTAAAAACAACCTTGGACGAGGAGTTGAGGAGGTTGTTACAAGACCTTGAAGGAAGCATCCAGAGGACTATGATCATGAGATTGAGTCTCATGTGTGTTGCTGAAATGCCTTTATGCTAGCTCCTACATAACTTGGGGTTCACCTAGAGAGATGCAAACTATATAAGAGATATAGTGCATAAGTATGCTATTCAGGGTACATTATCACTACAAAACATATGGCTGATATTCTCATCAAGTTCCTTGCTAGAGGGAAGGTTATGCATCTTTGAGATAAACTTGGTATGTTGGAGAATGAGGCCTTAGATGAAAAGAAGTTTCAATATATGTGATCTATTATCTTGTATGATATTGCATTCTTCTCTTTGAGAGAGAAGTCTAAGGTGAAAGCCCTTTGTTTCACCTTTTGGGACGAGCCATGATGGATCCACCCTTTGAGGTGAGTCAAGGTGGATTTCATGTGTGTGACTCCAGGACTTATGGGCCCTCCTGTGAACATTGGAGAAAGGTGACAACTTTTCGACAATGAACACTTGTATATGATCGATGTTGTGAGGTGATGACTTTGCAACATCTCCATCATGATGGATATCATGTGACTTGATATCCGTGGACATGTCATGATGGTTAGGATCTATTAGACATCATGGTAGATATCATAAGGCTGATATCATTAAATAAACCATAGATGATTTAGAGATCTTCATGGTGGATATTATGTGACGTAATATCTGTAGACATGCCATGATCAGTCTATATGGTAAGTATCACATATGTGATACTAGTGCACATACTATATTAGACATTTTGAGTACTTGGTGAGTATCATGGATTTGATACTTGAGGACCATTACTCATGATAATCACTTTGAGCACTTAGGTGGATATCTTGTGAGTTGATATTTGAAGACTATTGCTTTGAGTATTTGGTAAGTATCATGGACTTGATACTTGAAGGCCATTACTCGCTATATCAGTAAAATGATATAAATATAAAGTGATTATCTATACTCACATTGAGTACTTGGTGAATATCATGGACTTGATATTTGGAGACCATTACTCTGAGTACTTGGGTGGGTATCATGGATTTGATACTAGAAGACCATTACTCATAATAATCATTTTGAGCACTTAGGTGAATATCTTGTGAGTCGATATTTGGAGACTATTGCTCTGAGTATTTGGTAAGTATTATGGACTTAATACTTGAGGGCCAATACTCATTATATCAGTAAAATGATATAAATATAAAATGATTATTTATACTCACATATTACCTTGAGAGGTAATATTTATTATCCTCCCTAGCTAAGAGGGAGTGTTGATGTTTTGTAGCTCCAGTCACATAAACTTATGAGTCAATACTAGTGAAGATATGTATATATATATTTAATATATATGAGATGTATATATACTTAAATATATATTATTATTATTATGTAAATATTAGAGAAACTAATATAATACTCAAGATATATATATATATATATATAAAATCATAATTGTCGTTATATTAATTACATAATAATGAATAGACATGTCCCATGAAGGGACATGTCTCTTCTTGGCTCATTCTCAATATAAATGAAAGAGATTGTTGCATTTGGAAAACACATACATCAGATAGTGCTATTACATTTGTAACGATCCTAAAACTTTAACATATTATTTCATGGGACAAAGAATCACATCAGTCTGGCTAAAGGGAAGTCCCTTCCTACGAAAGTTAGAAAAGCTAACAGGGCACATATGTTCAGTTCATTTTTTCCTCAAATTTTATAAAATGCTATAGAAGATCTCCCTAAGCTTTCTTTGAGACAACCAGAGTGTTGTGAAAGGTGCAAAATTTATTTATCAATTTAACAATTTCTTCTCACACTTGCAGGATACCCTCATCATTAGGACAATATTTCTACTGTATATTGCTTCTTTTCGGGTCATTGTGCTTTTCCTCAAACATTCTGATAACACAGAGAAACATTCTCAATATTCTCCAAGCATTGGAAATGAAGATTGGCTGATATATTGGCATTTCCTCCTGTCTGAATTCTTGAACAATACAGTTCTGATCTCTGTACATTCTGACTAAATTTTTTGCTCAATTCTAGAGCTTTGACAGATTTAAGTAACTTTCTAGAGTGCAGAAGCAATAGTAAAAAGTTGCACCAACAGGCTGCAGTCACCACTACAATGGGAGATTTACGTCAGCTGAAAAAATATTTTAGCATCAAAGTTGCAATAACTGGAGTTAAAGCTGTACGGTCTTTTTTTGGAAAACATTATCTTATATACTCCAGAGAAGAAATTATCGACATCAGCTGAGCATTGTGATTACAAGGAAACAAACTCCCCTTCAAAGGAAAAGAAAGTACAGACATGGGCCTTGTGCTTCAATTGGAAAAAAGAACACATCCTTCCAAAACCACTAGGCTTAGTTACACAATCAATGCCAATTACTGTCTCAAAAATTGCAATTTCCCCATACTAAGTGGGGATATATCTTTTGGAAAAGCAGCTTTGCATCTTATCCTCTATAGGAAACTAATTGCCACCAAACAAATTGTATGCCATATATTCCTGCAGCTGCCCATGACTATCCAAAAAACTCCTAGACAAGATATGCACCAAGTAAGAGCGACCGTTACGAAGCGTTTGGGTTCATGTTATAACCATCACCTAAACTCCCCAGATGCTGGACACTCCTAAAATCTTTTAGTAAACTATCTCCCCTTTTTTCCACACAATAATAAAAGCATCAGCAGCAACCGCCTTCCAAAATTATATCTTGACAAAATAACATTAATACAATACTAGCCATCCTAGCAATTTGTATTTGAAATATGTTTGTTTCAAATTAGCTTGATAAAGCATTTTCCATCTCACTTTAGGGTCCTTGAACCTCCACTACTTATTTGATCACGAGGTAATAGGAATAGACTGTCTCAATAATATACACGTTCTTTGTCTTATGGGTGAAGACGTATATTCCAATGTTCTATTCTCACTCTCTTGAAGATTGGCACACAATTTGTGTTGCAATTTTAAAAGATAAATTTCATCAATCATCTTATATAATTCTTGTAAACCTAGTTTTTTCACTGGCATCAACACTAGAACCGTGTTTTGATATACATATTAAGCTCCTTTACATTTTCTTAGTTGTTGGGAGTACATCCAAACCCTTATTTTCCCATTTCTTAGGTTGTCATCCTTCTTTGCTGTATCTTTTGAAACTTACTAGTGAATGCTTAAATTTCCCTCTCAACTCTCTCCAATGATTTGTCGGTGGAGGTTTTGTAATATTTAATCTTCCTTCCATTGTGTGTGGATCTTGGTGAAAACATGCTGCTGCGACAAAAAAAGACCATGGTGAACTGTAAGGTTGTCAGTCCTATGAAGGAATAGAGATTGTTCTTTTATAGACCACCTCACAAGCCAATGCTACAGTTCACCAGAACACTCTCTTTGAGTGCAAGTTAGGGAAAAGTAATGGTATGTTGAGACGCTTCAGCCTAAGGTACCATTTTGGGAATCCTTTTCACTTTGTTTTGCAAAGAGGATACAGTGCTGCTAAATGGTAATGTTCATTAGCAATAATGATAATGTTCATTAGAAATCTACTCAATAAAGGTTCATTGGTGTGTTGAGCTTTCTCCCTCTCCAGCCTCAGCTTCTGCACAATATTTCCTCTAAGTTAAAGAATTCCATTCCATCTGATATAGCTCTTAAAGAACCAGCATTAAAATCACCTTAAATGCCCCTGGTAGCTGAATACTTCAATTTCTATCATTGCTTCCCTCTCAATTCCCAAACTTGAGATGGTAGAGCAATGAGCTATAGATTTTCCACTGATAGTGATCCTGTCTTCATAAAAAAGTATAGATTCTCCATTGATTGTAATCCTATCTTCATAAAAAATTACAGATTCTCCATTGATTGTGATCCTATCTTCATAAATAAGAATTGCACCAACGTTTCCATTGAATCTACATATAAGTTGTCTTTCTTGAATTATGAGACTTCTTGAATGCTTAACGTTACAGGATTCAATATTTAGTTTAATTTTTTTAATTTCATTAATAATGAAGTCTCAGTCTTTTTAAGCACTAGATTTTAATGAATGATGTAGACTATTAATGTTTATAATGTTATAATTAATTACACATAATTAGATATGTTAGAATGAATTACACTAATCCTACCTAATAACATAATTAACTTACAAAATTTAAGTTACAACCAAAGTAATTTCCTCCCTCATTAATATATAAGCATGCACACACTCTAATGCATGCTCATTTTCCCTCTTTCCTTCTTACAACATTGGGCATCAAAGTCTTCATTATAATAGGTTCAAAAAACTCCTCCAAGATTGCTTGCAAACAAACTGAAAATAAATTTGCACCATTGAGAAGGGAAGTTCAAAAAGCACCATGAGCTATATAATAGTCATAATTTTTCATTATAATGATATCCTGCTATTTATACCGTTTTTTGGTTGGTTCTTCGATGATTTAAGCATCATTACGGAAATGTTCAGAGATCAAATGGCAGGTTGAATTGTAGAGTTCTGGTTACGTTAAACAATTTTGCAGATTCAGAGGCATGTATCTATAATTTTGAAGTTATTATATCGTATATTTGACATGTTATGATATCTGCACATACTTTCATTTCAGCCTGTTGTCTATATTTTACTGCATGCATCCCAATAGTGTGGTCCTGTAGCATTGGGAATAAAGTTTTCTAAGAGGAAAGGCATGTATGATCATGAATATAAACAAATAGCATGTAACAAGGTAATGGAACAAAACCAAGAAATATTTCATTTGATCTTTATAATATGTTGTAAAGCAAGGATCTCGTGCAAATGGCCTCAACTATGCAACTGCAAACAAGTTGGAGTTGCATTGAAAATTAGAAATCATCAATGTTACTGAATCAATTGGTAAATACAGGCTTTGTCATGTCCCCTCTTTCTCGAATAGGATATAATAAATAATAAATTATAATATAATTTATTATTAAACCCACTATATTATTAATGTAAAAATAATGAGAGAATATAATACATTAATTAATATAGTATAATATAATATTATATATTAATGAATGAATATCATAATATTATAATCTTTTAAATATAATAAAAAAATATGTATAATTATTATAATATAAACAAAATAATCATTAATTATAAAATTAAATATTAAATAAACAAATAATTACAAATAAAGATATAAATAAATGAACAAGTTCCTAATAATAAATTATAGTATTATAAGAACCCAAGCATTGAGCGATGACATTATCACTATTAGGGGACATTACAGTAGCATATGCGAACATAGGCACTGTGGCATCAAGCATCATGGCATATATTGCAGCGATCACCTATGTTTGGAAAATTATAGAGTGATGACATAGATATCGCCAACTACATTGTGCACATATATTCATATTGCAGTGATTGCCTACCTTTGGGACATCATAGCAGAGCGGTAACATAGATGTCAACAATTACATTGTGAGGATGCTGCCCATAGCAGCGAAGGCTTGGGACATTGAGATCGCATACATTGCTCGGCGATAGAGATCATAATCATTCATCTACCAATGAAGGGTTGTAATCAGCAGTAGTACTGAGATCATTAATAATTGATAAAGGGAGTAAAGAGCCTAGTTAGCAATGATAAGTCAATAATATGAAAATTGGTGTCTAAACTGATTGGTATAAATTATTGGGTGGCAGCGATAATAATTATACATGCGATAACAACAATTATGATCATCAAAGGAAATAGTCTTAGAAGATTTAGATAGCAATTAACAATAAGGCAAAGGTACGATTGGATAAGGATGACAATTAACATATCAATAATAAAATTTATCATTAATCAATAAATTTCAAAATGGTGCGATTAGCCTAGAGAGGAAGCAATGAAGAGATGTGTCTTTTGGAAACACAACTAATCATACCCAATAATAAGATATATAAGGACGGACCGGGAGTTATGTGATGAGGGGAATGCAATCTGGTCAATTGAATATATATATATGGGAAGTGAACACAATTGGCAATCTTATCATCCAACAAACAAGAGACGTACAGCATGAGATCATAGAAGCATCAGATATCATTAAAAAAACTCAAGACATTCAACACAATGTAAAGTCAATCAAATAGGAGAACGAGTGAAGGTGTTAATAAATTATGAGTAATTGATCGAAGAGGAGATTAAGATACATAGGGGAAGAGCATCAATAACCGACAGGGGGTCCAAAAACTGTTATGATTTTGTTATGATGACCCCCCAATTACTAATATGAAAAGAGCCTAAAAAATGATCACTCATGTACCAATAGCCGATCACACATGTACCAATAGCAGATCATTTTTTAGCTTTTTTGGTTGGTATTTGGCCCATTTGTGCACCACTATTGGGACATTTGTGTACAAGTAATGGGACATTTGGCCACAAGTACTAGCATTTTTGAGTGAATGGCTATTGGTGCATCTTTGAGTGGGTATCGGGCGGCACTTTGAAATGGCCACTTTTTGACCCTTCGGCATTCAATAGTCTCTATAAAGAGATCTGTGAATACGCAAAAGCTGAAACCTTAGCTTTCAACAATTAACTCACATATGGAGACAACCAAGAAAGAATTGTCGAAATATGAGATATAGTTTAGGTTCTATAGGTGTGCGAAGTTAGGGTGTTTGAGTATTGGTGCCCTTCCCCTATTTGATATTTCTTCAGAAAGATTCATTCATAACTGCTATAGATATCTAAGAATTAATACCAAGTAGCAGCATATTATTTCTATAAAGTGTAAATAATCCTTATATATATACGAAAAATACTAAGGAAATCAGAATTAAACTTATGTAGACTATGTACATAGATGAACCAAATGATCTTAGCACATGTATTATTGATTAAATCAGAATTAGCAAGGTGATATCGAGCATTACTTGACCTAAGTACAAATATCTAGATAGAGTAAGTATGAGAAGTTGAAGTTATTATCCTAATTTTTCGAGGCACCCTAAAAGGGGACAATATGATCTTCCATTATCTATTTAAATGGAACAATCTCCTAATGATCTTGTGATATATATATTGAGACATGCATAATGTCCATATCTTCTTAATGATTATAAACCCTGATTTTAATTTCAGTTCATAGTATTCAACTATAGATTAAATCGATCTTCTTCTAAGTAATTAAACTTAAGCATGTAATATATATATATATATATAACTGTTGATCAATCATTCTCGCGTCCTTCATATACATATATGTACTATAAGAATACAAATATTATATATATCTGTTAAATATGATTAAATTTCTTTCAGATATGATCTATTTATGGCTTTTCTATTTGCAGAATATGATTCTTGTAATCACTGTACTTTCTTGCAGATTATAATCTGAATATTGAACTTGATAAATATGAAGCTGATGCCAAATCAATATTGAGAAATACATCATGAATTTGCAAGTCTAAATTTTTCCTTAATGGTATTCAATCTACAAGAGAAGAACATTTATTGATTTCGATGTCTCCAATTGTGGATCGGATCTGCATTAAATATATAAGGGAAGAGACACCTCCCATGAGTGGACATGTCTCAACAAAGTGGAGGCATGTCCGTTCATGATATGTCTCATGAATTGTACCTTTTCATCTTAACTAAACACCCGATCTTTAATCGGGGTTTGTTACTGTTGATGTGAGTTTTGTACCACTACATAACATATAGCAATCGAATGACTTGATACAGCGTACCAAACACTCAACCCTCTCTTGAAAAGTATATAAGATACTCCAAGGTTCCTTACACCTATGGATACTAACTCAGTTATATAAATGTGATTTGCTGGTAATCACTTCGGCGGGCTTACGTTGTTCATTTGAGGATGTCAAACTTTCGCTATGATGATGATGAGATAACTTTCTTCTTTTATATCATTTCCAACTTTGCTCATCAGACTAATTTATATCACTTCTAGCTTTGCTCTTCAAACTTTCGAACTTCAACTTCTCAACTTCAACTACTGAACTACTGATTACTTCTACTATTACTCCTACTGAATGGAAAGATTGGCAAATGGACGGGGATCAAACCAAATGAAAGCTTGCCAGCAGCGCTACCTCCATCAGTGCAATGATTCTAAGGGAATATTCTTAGGATTTTCACACTAACACCTATCTTCCAACCCAACTTGAAGTACAAGCGGAAAGATAAAATGCAAGTAGAACTTGGGAGCAATTGACTAGATTACCACACAAGGCTTCCTAACAAGCCGCTAGGATGCTAGTGGCCTAGTATATAGATCCCTATCAAACATTCACCAACATTACCATTACAACTAATCATTTACTTCTATTCTAACAACATGAAATGAAATTCTACTCTAATTTGAGAGATGAGAAGAACCATGCAAATACACCAAAATGATCATGTATATCCACCATGCAAGTCACAACAATGAATAGAGAACAATTTTGATAGTATTTTGGCAACAATTTCTCCAACCCTTTACAAATGAGAGTACATAGCCTTATATAGAGGCTTGAAATTACGAGTGGCCAAGATTAAGAGGCAAAATCAAGGGCCAAGATTAAACCTTACAAACCCTAATTAGGGTTACCATCTTTCAACCAATTACATGAGGGCACCAACTTTGTGGGCCAATGAGAAAATTACAATAATCTGTCAACCAATGAGAACATAGGACATTTGGCATGATTTGATTGCATGCACATGAAATTGCCACCTCATCAACCTTGTCTTATAAAGTTCATTAATCCTTGAGATGAGATGAAGCCTTGTATGCTTGAGCTTGTCCTTAGAAATTTTCTCACCACCACTTGAACTTGCTTGTACTTGATGTCCTGACCTCGAAAGGGTGAGGTCTCCATGCACTTGGGGTAATCTTGCCTTGACCTTGGTGGCTTGCCTGGATGTGAACCTTGTGCAATTTAAGAGCCTTGCTCTTAGCCATCGCCTTGAAATCAAACTTGACCTCCCTCAACCTTTCAATCACTTTCCTCCTTACTTCAATACTTTGCCATTTTTAACCTTCCTATTTGGATTTAATCTGCATGCATGCATCTTTGTTTCAATAACCTTGGGTTTTGGGGCATCTGCCCTCACCATATCTCCTTGATTGTTCCACAATCCACCCATCACTGAGTTCATCAACTGCTTTCATCAATGCCTTCCTCCTTGGTTAACTCTTGACTGCCTTCAACTGTTTGAACTGCCACAACCTTGCCCTTTTGGCATAAGTACTTGCCTCAACCATAGTGGTGCAGTGCATCTCTCCAATTGGATTTGGTTCAACTGGCAAAGCATCACTAATAGTCTTGTATTCGAATTGAAGAAGTAGGACCCCATGTAGACTTGCTTCCGATTTTGCACTATCTAAGTTGCAACTCTAAATTCATGCTAGTGATCCTAATCCAATCAATCTTCCTTAACCATTCTCAATCTCTTCAATAAAATAAAACATCCAAGGATCAAACTGTGTACCTTTTGTAGAGCCTGGGATCCGGTTGAGAAGCACAATGAAGCTGCTGCACTCTAACTTGCTGATCTGATCGGGTGAGCCTTGATGACTTGGTGTTAACTAATCCTGCTGTATCATATCTGCTGCTGGGGTAGATTGAACCTTTCCTTGCACAAATCCATACTGATTGATCTTCTTTGCCACAGGTGACTGACTGTCTCTCAACCTCTCTCTTAATTGAATCAAATCAAGGGTACCAATGTTGGTGTCTCCAACGTATTTCAATTTTGAGCGGAAGTTGGAATTGGGTATCATGTCTTCCTTGCCTCCTATTTCAGCATTAATTCCTTTGGGTCGCTTGCTTGCATTAACATCAGCCATCCTAAACACTTATCACTCCCCGCCTTTTCTACAATGCTGGTGAAACTACACTTATCACTCCAATCTTCGCCTAGGGGTGGAATACTACACTTATCACTCCCCGCCGATATCTTAAGATGGACTACACTTATCACTCCAATCTTCTCCCTAAAATGAAATGCAATAATGCAATCTACACTTATCACTCCCCGCCTTTGCCTTAAGATGGACTACACTTATCACTCCAATCTTCGCCTAGGGGTGGAATACTACACTTATCACTCCCCGCCGTTGCCTTAAGATGGACTACACTTATCACTCCAATCTTCTCCCTAAAATGAAATGCAATGATGGAATGCAAGCAAGAACTTGAGGGAAAAAAGCCAATCAAGACAATCGAGTAATCAACCTACTAACCAAACACCTAACTCTACTCTTGAAATTAGTTTTCAACACCTAGACTAGCACCAATGAAATGAAAGCAATTAAGGAGAGAGGAAAAGATAGGCCACTCACCAAAAACAAAGCTTGGAATTCCTTCTCCATGTAATTGGCTTAGCTTGATTCTCAAAAAATTTCTGTCTCCACAAGAGAATCTCTTCCCTTCAAAATCTCGCTATGAATCACTATCAATAAACTCCTCCTCTATCACAAATCTGAACTTTGCCACCCTGCCAATTGAAAATCTGAGTGTGGATGCCTGAGAATTGACAAATCTGAGCCTTAATATTTGCAAATCTGAACCTCCTGCCCTCTACACCAACAAATTCTTCTCCAAAGAAGAAGAAGACAACACCAAAAATGCACTCCTTGCAAAATTTTGCTCTTTTGCTGCTCCAAGAGCTCCTCCTTGGCTGCCAAGAGACAAGCAAGAAATGAATGAGAAAATGAGGAGACAAGCCCTCCCTTTATACTAATTTTTTGCCTCTTCAAATAGGGCTGACCTGCATTGGAGGGAAAATAAAATTAATTAAATTGCCAAACATATAACCCAAATTAAATGCATTAAATCACATAGCCTTGGGTATTTAATTTTAATTTAAAATTGGGCCAGCCCATTGCAAAAACAAAAATCTGTGCAATAGCATGTTAATTTTTCTTTTTAAAATGAAATTGGGCCACTCCAAAAAAATAATCCATATGGGGCCCCTAAACATTGAAATTAACCAAGCCATGGCCCCAAAAAAATTAAATTAATTTAAGGAAAGGGCAGATTTAAATTAAGAAAACCACTTGCATTGAATTGTGCAAAATTATGGATTTAAATTAGCCAAATCCGAAATTATCAAAGGCCCAAAAATTGAAATTTTGAAAAAAGGTTATTTAGGCCTCTAATATAGCTTTAAACCTTCCCCATTGTGGACCCAATAACTTGCCTTGAATTTCACACCTCTTAGGCCTTAAAAACATTGAATTTAACACACAAAGGAGCCCAAATTAAATTTCTAAATTACAAACACTCAGCCCAAAAATATGATTTTAATTATTTTAAAATTGCCAAATAAATGCATTTAATCACAACAACCTCACCAAAATTAATTAAAATTTGCAAGCCAATCACAATTCAAACAATTTCAAATTTTCATTTATTCATTTCTCATTTAAAATTTCAAAAAATCCCACTTGGCAATTTAATTTATTTTTTTATTACTTGCAATCCAAAAAAAAATCATTTAGCAATTTAATTTCCATTTGGCCATTAATTTTTTATATTTTGCAATTTATTATCTCTATTTGGCAATTAAACTCAAATTTGGCAATTTAATATCAAATTTTTATTTAATTTCCACTTTTCTCCACCAACAATTTACAAGATTTTCCCAAAAATATCCAATTTCACAATTAAATTTTGAAAATCTCAAGTTATTCAATTTCATCAATTTTCAAAATTTAATCAAGTCCAAAATTTACAATTTTATCCCGCCAGATATTAAAATAAAATTTTCTCATCGAATTTCATTTGGCTTGGAGACAAAATCGACTATTTAAGAAAATCAACGTTTCGCACAAGGTGAAAACAAGCAATACCCCCCCAGGCACTTTAAAAACATCCAAGGTGTAAAATTTTCATTTCAAAACCTTTGGATCGCCCAAAAATTCGCTAAAGCACCCAAATACCCGGATCTAGGAAAAATTGTCAAGGCTTGCTCAAAAAAAATAAAAATTGGGAGTCCCCAAATATTTTGGGGCGATGGTGTGAAAACCTCACAACAGTTACTTAATAAACATAAATGCTTATCAAGTCCAATCTGTATTTATCTTGCACAAATAAATAATATCCAATCTGGAAATGATCACCGATAATGATGCTCGATCGAGATCCTATATGAAACATGAAATGCCGATAATCTGCAAGTAATAACCTCTAAATGCAGATCGATAATATACTTGGAATATAGTAGATCTTGATTAGTTATATAAGTGATCATCGATTTCCAGAATTTATTGCAAATGATGAAATGAATATATATACAATTAAATATATATGTGTGTATACATATGTCAGTACATACTAACATATATATACACACACATTATCAAATTGATCATCATTTCTATATCTGATCGAAGCTACCATATTTCAACACCCCCTCTTAGCTAGGGAAGATAAAATAAACCAAGTATATAGAGATATCACCTTACTCATGATATCAGAAGATATGGTATGCTTCTAAGAGTGTCAAGTCACATGACATTCTTCATAACACATCTTCATTATCATATGTGCACTAACATCAAGTCTCATGATGTCTACCATAATAAATCATGTCATATCCAACGATCCACCATGATTATCTCATACGGATCATAATGATCTTCAACTGATATCAAGTCTCATGATATCTATCAAAATGTCCAAGAGCTACTATCATGATTCATGACATATCCACGGATATCAAGTCACATGATATCCATCATGATAATGAAACTAATCATTGTAAATTCGTCACCTTACAATGTCAAATACAAGTGTTCATTATCAAAAAGATCGTCACCTTTCAATAATGTACACAGGGGGGCCCATAAATTCATGGAGTCACACACATGGCAACTGCCAAGAACCATATCAGGGGGTGGATCCACCATGGCTACTCCCATAGGGTGGAACAAGGCTTTCAATTTAAACTTCTCTCTCACAGAGAAGAATCCAATAAAGTACATTTCAAGAAATCATTGATGCTAAGACTCCCTCTTAGCAAGCGCTTCGTTATCCATAACTCCAAGCTAGTCTTGGAATGCACAAACTTTACTTTGGCAGGAGGCTTTCTGAGAATATCGGTCGTCCGTTCTTCAGTGATAATGTACCTTGTCTAAATACTAAAGAAACCATCTCTCCATGGTCTACTCCCTTTGAATCTCTATGATCAAAATCCTCAAAGATCGATTTGGCAGATCCTCTAGCGCTTCCTCTATTACGGAAGCATACATGGTCTTAATCATGAAAATGTCTTGCTCCAAGAGGTTCTCATCATCTGCTACATGATCATTTACACCATGTTTAAAATTTTGATCACAACATTATTCGTAAGAGTAGTTTCTCCTACACAAATGTAATTGTCTGATTCCATAGTAACATGAGTGAATGTAATAAATTGTAAATTTATCCCCAGGCTTGGCAACACCAAACATTCATGATAATGAGACTTCCATCTGAAGCTCTAAGTACATGCATCAACCTCTTGACCTTCTTGTCCAAGGTTGCCTTAGATGAAATGTCAGACTTCTTCTGAATGTGATATCAAACTTTTGACATCTTCGTCCAAGGTTGCCTTAGATGAAATGTCAGACTCCCTCTGAATCTGATGTTCATCTTCAATTCAGTTCCATAATTGCAAGTATCAATTTTTATTTCCCTTGAATGCAATTTCTTATTCTTCTTGATCCATCCTGAAGGCATTCCAAAGACAGATTACAAATAGTTGATAAGACTAAACTATCTCGAAGGAAAATACCAATCATAGAAGCATACAAGATTTGTCATCCCAATGTTATAGTATGAACTAATGAACATTATTCAAGTGTATGAAATACTTATCTCTTATGTTGGTACATCATAGAGCTAGTCCAGAGCTGGGTCACAAGACTATAGTAAGGTTCTTTCTTTGCTAGCTTGCAAAGCACCAAGAATGTCACAACCATGTATTACATATCTACTATCTGCTCCTTCTAGATTGCTATAGTTTCTTGGTTACTAGAGAAGTCATCTTGACATGATCTTCTCCCTTTGAACCAATATAATCCTTGATAGTCAATTTAAACAAATCCTCTAGTGGCTTCATCTGTCACAGAAGGATACCCTTCTTACATGATCCAGATCATAGAAGATATCTTTCTCCAAAAGACTCACATCATCTAGCATGATCCATATATGACATGAAAGTAATAGATCCAAGATCATTTTGGAGCCACTTTCATAAGATCGAGTCTTGCACAATGCCTAATGCAACAATCTTCTTTTCCTGCCAGAACATCCCCGAAGACAAAGGAAAAGATCAAGGCAAATAGCTCTTACGAATACATATAAGAGAGTGACTACAATAAACGTACTATTCAAAAGATAATAAAAGTACTTATCTCATTATTCACGAGCAGATGCAAGTTGCTCCAATGAAGGTCCTATATGTTGGTGGTTTCCTCCATCATGAGGATGTTCCACGGGGTTCATGGCCACACCACGTACCTTGGGCCAGCAGAGCATAAACATATGATATGTATTTCCATTACCATTGCAACCTTTGTTCCTTTTCAACGAACATCCTTTGCAAACACATGACATCATTGGATCATCATACACAACTCATTATGCAGTGCACATCACATATGGAGAACAAATATTTCCTTCGTGTATCATACTTACAGATTGGTATATATAGAGGTCGTATTCACAGGCATTTGGAGGTCATACACAATTAAATTTGAGCATACATTCTAATTTGCAATTCATTACTTCCTTTAAGCATAAACTCAAACCATTCTTCATCATGAGAAGTCATGTTTCAATATCCCTTATGAGCTGCTTCATACTCTGTGATTATACCACTGGAAATCTGATCCAGATTGGGACTTAAGAATACAACTGCAACTGAACATTCAAACAACATTCACATACGACTGAGAGCGCTAGATCCAAGACAACTTTGGACCTACTGTCTTAAAACTTGATGTTGCAGTATCGAACAGTAATATGTAAGTTTGCAGCTTAATGACAAAGAGTTGTTTCTATAACCTTCATCTCTGTCCACAACCGACACCTTCATGTTGATGTCAAGAAAACAACCTTCTGAATGAAAACAAATTTCTTTCTCACCGGAAATAAGAGACTTTACAACTTCAAATCAAACATTAGAGCTTCCAAATCTGAGCTAATATCTCCTCCAGAACAAGGCGGTGTTCGGTGCTAATATCCACAAACTTATCCTGTGCCCAACACTAATGGGTAAGGTCTGTAATGAATACTGAATTGATGCTCATACTTCTTCTAGAAGAGATTCACACAGAAGTAGAAATTCCTTTGATGCCTATACCACTGTCTACCAATAATATTTCCAATGTAAGTCATTAGAGTGAGGAATATTGTAAACTCATATCAATATATCAACTTTAAGCCTCAAGATTCTTTAATCGCGAACAGTCCCTGTGAATGAACCCACACACAAATACAATGCTGAAAATCAATAGCTATCCATGCTTGACCAGTAGTGATTCGCATATCAACAACTTGAATCAATCTCCAGTTTCTGTAGATGTACTTATTGCAAACATATGCCTCTATTGACTCCCAAACTGTTCTCACACTTGGCTATGGTATGATCTTGAGTCACTGCTAGTCTTGATTGCTAGTCTTGAGTCACTGTCAAAACTTAAAAAAACACATTCAAAGTTACTGCTATTCAATTTCTATCATTATTGGTTTGGATATGTGTCTTCAAAAAAACATTTCAGCCTTTCATCGATGGCCTCTATCTTTCTGATCAAACTCATTTCCAAGAGACTTGCAACCTATCCTATCGATTAAGTTTGATTAAAATTATCTCAACATATCCACATTCTATATGCACTACAATCTCCATGAGGTGCCATATGATACATTTTATCTAATATTGGAAATGCCTTGCACATGCTTCCAAATCATTGTTTTTGGACACTATAAAATAGTTTACATGCCTATTCTTGTACTTTCATGATGGATTTTTATATTCTGAGTAATCTGAACTCTCAAATCTAATCGGATTTCCTTAGCAAGGATCTGATACCATGTTAAATATGATTAAATTTCTTTCAGACTTGATCTATTTATGGCTTTTCTATTTGCAGAATATGATTCTTGGAATCACTGCACTTTCTTGCAGATTATAATCAAAATATTGAACTTGATAAATATGAAGTTGATGCCAAATCAATATTGAGAAATACTGATCATGAATTCACAAGTCTGAATTTTTCCTTAATGGTATTCGATCTACAAGAGCACAACATTTATTGATTTCGATGTGTCCAATTGTGGATCGGATCTGCATTAAATATATAAGGGAAGAGACACATCCCATGAGCGGACATGTCTCCACATGTCCATTCATGAGATGTCTCATGAATTGTGCCTTTTCATCTTAACTAAACACCCGATCTCTAATCGGGGATTGTTGCTTAATAAACATAAATGCTTATCAAGTCCGATCTGTATTTATCTTGCACAAATAAATAATATCCAATCTGGAAATGATCACTGATAATGATGGTCGATCGGGATCCTATATAAAACATGAAATGCCGATAATCTGCAAGTAATAACCTCTAAATGCAGTTCGATAATATACTTACAATATAGTAGATCTCAATCGGTTATATAAGTGATCATTGATTTCCAGAATTTATTGCAAATGATGACATGAATATATATACAATTAAATATATATGTGTATACATATGTCAGGACATACTGACATATATATAAACACACATATTATCAAATCGATCATCATTTCTATATCTGACCGAAGCTACCATATTTCAACAATGATAATAAGGAAATCAAACCCAAGGATTCAAATTCTATCAGATTAGGACAGAAATGGCTGCTAGAGCCGAGTCACCTTGTTCTACTGGATTTTAACTTGGGGATTTGGAACAATTAACTTGAATTCTGTCTTTGCACTATGATTTACAATATCTGATACCCCTTGTAGATTTTGTAGTTGATAAATGATGATATTTCCAAGATCAATATATCTATGTGTACTTAATTGAATAATTTATCAATAACACTACTATCTCAGATTGGGCGATTAAATGTATGCAAAGTGAACTGATTTCATATATATTTGCTCTATGTGCAATATAATGGTTTTTTTTTGCAATGAATATGCAACCAAAATAGGCCAAATGCTTATGCTCAAACGAACAGATTTAATTAAAGAGTGAATAAGAGATAAATATTTTTCCTATGATACTAGAGAATGGGATTGATTCTCTCCTTTCTGAACTTTTCCTTAGATATATTAGATATTCTCCTATTCAATGATATATATCTTATTCCTTTCCAATTGCTTTTAATCTGCCTTCTCAATTACCCCCTCCCCTTCCAAGATTGAAATGCCTTTTATATCTTAAGTTGAGAATGATAAGTAATATCACCAAGGGACATGTCTTATGACTCTTTTAATAGGAACGATCTTTTATTTATCATGCCTCTTTAATAATAATTCAATCCTTTCTCTAATTAATGTTTTCCAACACTAACTCACCTTCTTTACTTGTCGACTTTCATATAATCACTCCTTGTCATTAACATAATTGGTGGCTATTACTCATAATTAGATCCCCTACTAATTGGTGCCAATTCATGTCTTCTTATAATCAATAACATTCATATATTTCTTCTTATTATCGATCACAATCAATGTGCTTTCTCAAAACCCCACTACAATTGCTGGTTCCTTACCATCGATCAGTTCATATCTTCTGATCATTATAATCACTGCTTAAGTCATCGATCTCAATCTTCATTTTAATGGCACTTTAATCTCCTTCATATGTCATGGGAGTTGATCGAATCATCTCTCTAGTCCTAGAGCGCCTCTTCTATAATCGTTGTCCATGATATTTCTGTTGCCAATGAACATACATGTGAATGTGACTATTAAAGTTGTTAATATTTTCCAAATTTACCTAGGAATGATCAAGCTATAGAGATTTTTCAAGACTAAGCACAAGATATAAAGAAATGTTAAGAGCAAGGAGAGATAGTAACCGGATTGTAGTTCTGAAATGATCTTCAGATCAGTCCCTTCTAAGTCTCCAAGGTGTGTGGATATGAATGTGCCAGGTCACCCCATCTAGGGTTTCCAAAATGTCACCAATCTGTATTTTACTTGACCTTGGATCAGAATGGAGTCTCCTTAAATCTGCCTTGAGATCTGCTGATAGATCGCCCTTCCTAGGTCAGACTTTGCACCTATGGATCTGATATAATATGCTTCTATTAAGGGCAGAGAAAAATCGCAGTCCAAGGAAGAAGTAATTCGTCTTCAAGCCTATGTATTTTGCTGCTTCTCATGCATAAATTCTTCTCTAAAATGCTGCTCCAATTTGCTGCCTTGATTGATTCTTGGAAGGAGACAATATGTTATGTTTTTGATATATTTCCTCCAAGAATCAATCCCTCTTTTATATGTGTTGGGAGTGCCTCCTCAAGAGGCCGACTTGGATAAAATATTCTTCCTTAAGGAGGCCGACTTTGGGCCTTAACTTAAGATAGACAATTAAATTGATTTACTAATAAACAATAAATATTAAATATCTCTCATATTTAATATTATTATTTATATATCGAAATGTCTTTATCCAATGCATGATATATTTGCCGACAAGGCCATAATATCAACACTCCCTCTTGAACTTGAGGCAAAGATCCACTCATGGATCCTTCATCACAAAACGTAACCAAAATGGATTTCATAGATCTCTTATCTATGAAGGTAGATCTCCATTCTACCAATTTTGATCAGAACACATATGTTCACTATCATTCCCAACCATAGATTTCATATCCATATGAAATCATCTTTTCATGGTAAAATCAAATCACAAGATGTTTACCATCCGGATATGGATTTCCTAAATCCACGAGTCTCCTAGACTCAAAGCATAAAACATAACAAAAATGGATTCCTTATCCAACGATGCCATAGATCTCTCATCTATGATAGTAGATCTCTATCTACGAGATATAATGAGAACACAAATGTTCTTCATTATTCCTCAACCACACATCTCATATTCATATGAGAAACATCATATCATATGATGCTTACTATCCAAATGTGGATTTCCTAGATCCATTGGTCTCTATGACCTAAGAATATCAAGTCTATGATATTCATGATAACATCAAGTCCATGATGTTTATCAACCATAAGTGATATCAAGTCCATGATATCAAATTTCCAATCAATTTGTGAATTTCCTAAATTCACTGGTCACCTTGACTCTTTTGAATATCAAGTCCATGATATTTAAGGTAGTATCATGTCCATGATACTTTCCAAACACAAGTTATCATCAAATTCATGATGTTTTCTATCCGATTTGTGGATAACTAAATCCACGAGTCCTCTTGACTCAGCCAATAGAATATCAAGTCCATGATATTCATGGTATCATCAAATTCATGATGTATACCAACTAATCTGTGGATAATCGAATCCACGAGTCACCAAGACTCAAGAAATGTCAAGTCCATGACATTCATGGTATCATCAAATTCATGATGTATACCAACTAATCTGTGGATAATCGAATCCACGAGTCACCAAGACTCAAGAAATGTCAAGTCCATGACATTAAACGAACATCAAGTGCATGATGTATAGAGCATTGGTCTAATGAATATCAAGTCCATGATATTCACCAAGTGCTCGGAGTAATGGCCTATCGACATCAAGTCCATGATGTCCACCAATTACTCAGATGTGGATCCCTGATCCACGAGATATCAAGTCCATGATATTCACCAAGTGCTCGAAGCAATGGCCTCTAGACATCAAGTCCATGATGTCACCATATGCTCAACAATGGATCCCTGATCCATGAGAGGAATATCAAATCCGTGATATTCTCCAAGTATCTAATTCATAAGAAACAACTTAGCCATATGAATAAGTGTAATCAAATGACCAAATGTATCTCATTATCAAAATCTTACCTCATGAATCCACACAAGTGTAAGAGTAACCAATATGATCATAAGATTCGAGTTAAATGTAAAGAAAATGTGTTCACACATAGAACCACGTGTAATATAGTCTCAGCTATAATCAGTAAATATAGACTCGGCTGTAAAAGAAAGTATGATCCATTCATACTCAATAATCTACTAAAGTATGCTTCACAAGCTAAAGTATACAAATGACGTATGCTCCATACATTCACATTAAGTAGCCAAATGTAATAACCAATATCCAAATGCAGTTCTCTCATAGAACAAGCATAATTCATCCAGCATCCATAGACAAGTCTTAGCCATAAGCATAAGAGTAATCACACAAGTCTCACCACATAAAGGTAACCAAATTTATCCAACATATAACCAGGTGTAATGTGATCTCAGCAAGATGAAATATAGTTCCCTCTATAAAGAAGTGTATCCATATATGATCAATAGCAAGACATATATAAAGGATAACATATGTCCATAAAATATGCCCACATGCATACAACATTATCTCTAAGTATCATAATGTATGTTCCCAAACATACATAAAATATGTCAATTGTAACATACACAACATATGCCAATGTAAGTATGTTCCAACATTCATTAACCAATAATGTATGCACCCATGCATTAATAAAGAAACAATCAGCTGTGTGAGTTCTCATAACAGCGTAAGGTATAACATGTAATTTATGCAAGGTATGTTGCTAATCAGCTGTGTATGATCCCATACATAAGTAAAACATATGCTAAGGTAAAGTATGCCTCCATGCATACAGAACAAAAATATGTCAATGCAAAGTATGCTCGCACAGCAAGCAATCAGCATGACATAAGGAAGGAGTTCGTAACACAAAATCAAGTGAGCCCATAAATGAACTCCCTCTTAAACCACATACCCATAATTAAGTCATACCAAGGTATATGTTACTCAAGGTGACCTACTCCTTCTAGATAATCCTATCTTCTCCCTTTAACAAGATCAAAACTCCCTCTCAAGGTAAGTTTCTAGGTAGCTTGAATCTAGCCAACAATTGAAGGGCAATCTGAAAACATGTCTTAAAAAAGATAATATGCACTAGGAGATCAATCGGTTAATTGGAACAACCAATAATTAAGAGACAACCAATGCAAAACAGATGCCAATATACAGCCAATGTTTGAGCCTATACATAAAAAAACTAGCAATCTGTAGTGAATGTTCCTTTGTAAAAGATAGCATATGCCTGGCCAAAGTATGTTGTCAATCAGCTAAGCAAACATTCCAAATAGTTGATCCAATCAGCTATTAATGAAGAATCATATTCTCTACAGATAATGATAATTCCACACATATATGCTAAGGTATATTATAACCAATATCTCAACATGAATCAATGCTGTAAGGTTAATATGCCAAGTGTGCTCCCTACACATTAATAATGCCAATGCAAATGCATAAAACCTGTATGTATATACCAATGTGAAATAGTTAAAGTTCCCATACATCATATGCCATGTGAAGCATGCATCCCATCTAGTTGTGCAAGGTATCAGTTATGATACTAACCAGCTATGATCTTATCACTAGAGTCCATGATTATACTCCCTCTGAATCATACATGCCATGCACTTAACTCAAGATGATCTACTTCCTCTAGATCAATAAGGAAAGACAATTTAAAAATTTCAAGGAGGTCAATAGATAAACAACCTTGAATTCTACCCATATCTTTCCAGCCAATGAGAACCAATAAGTTTTTCCCATAGAAGGCAAGCAATGATAATTGCAAATCAAAACCCTTATTACAATTTTCAGACCAAATCCCAGTTGCCATTCTTAGTTTTGAAAGAGTTAGTTTGTATTCCTAAATCTGAAAAGATCTTTCCTCTACCTAGGCTCTGATACCATGTTAATATTTTTCAGATTTACCTAGGAATGATCAAGCTATAGAGATCTTTCAAGACTAATCACATGATATAAAGAAATGATTAAGAGCAAGGAGAAATAGTACCCGGATTGTATTTCTGAAATGATCTTCAGATCAGTCCCTTCTAAGTTTCCAAGGTGTGTGGATATGAATGTGCCAGGTCAGCCCATCTAGGGTTTCCAAAATGTCACCAATCTGTATTTTACTTGACCTTGGATCAGACTGGAGTCTCCTTAAATCTGCCTTGAGATCTGTTGATAGATCGCCCTTCCTAGGTCAGACTTTGCACCTATGGATCTGATATAATATGCTGCTATTAAGGGCAGAGCAAAAGCGCAGTCCAAGGAAGAAGTAATTCGTCTTCAAGCCTATGTATTTCGCTGCTTCTCATGCATAAATTCTGCTCTAAAATGCTGCTCCAATTCGCTGCCTTGATTGATTCTTGGAAGGAGACAATATGTTATGTTTTTGATATATTTCCTCCAAGAATCAATCCTTCTTTTATATGTGCTGGGAGTGCCTCCTCAAGAGGCCGACTTGGATAAAATATTCTTCCTTAAGGAGGCTGACTTTGGGCCCTGACTTAAGATAGACAGTTAAATCGATTTACTAATAAACAATAAATATTAAATATCTCTCATATTTAATATTATTATTTATATATTGAAATGTCTTTATCCAATGCATGATATATTTGCCGACAAGGCCATAATATCAACAAAAGTCGCTATTGCTAAAGCTTGTCTCTAATTATATAATATCCCTATCTATCTTTGACTCAATAAACATAGGCTTTGTATTGCCTAAGCGTTATAATGTCCTTTACCATACCTGTGTGTACGCTAGCAAAGATGAGATAAGCCATCGTTCATGTGGATGTATACATTGATTCATATGAAGTCACCGACCATTGTATAAGTGCTTCATGTCTTAGTCATTGTATATCAATTATGATTTTAATGACTTAATTTAATGTGCTATTATAGTATGTCAACTTTAATATTATTTGTTTAATTATTTATTATTTATTTATTTATTACTTATTTATTTTATATTTTAATTCTATTATGGTTTAATATTAAATTCTATTATTGTAGGGGGGATATTACAATCCACCCTTCCGAAAATTGCTTGTCCTCAAACAATGAACGATCTCATTTGTAGTCCACCTTTCTATAGTTAGTGAACTTAAATAACATGCCCTTAAATTTTGTCCCATTCTATTTAGTTCCTTATTCTAGGTCAACCAAAATTAGAACCATACATGGAGTATACATTTGAAATTTTGTAATATATGTATAAATATATGAAGACCTAAAGCATACACAAAGTATACACATTAGTGCATGAAGACATGGAGTGCATACACAATGTATACACTTGGATGCATAAAGACGCTACATTGACTAAGCCCTACAATTAAAATTTGCAATCAACTAGGGTTAGGGAGATGAATTACATAATTTTACATCTTCATTATGTCCCTGATTATAAACCCTGCAACCACAAAGGGAACACAAGTGCATACATATATCCATATAGACTAAGAACATTAGTTAGCTAAAGTATAAACTTAAAATACAATCTTCTATTATATTATTACTCTTAAAAAAATTTAGACAATAGAGATCGGCTCATGATAGGTTTGACAAAGCCAATCCATACTAAGCCCAAGAGTGGAATTTTGGCCCCCTTAGCCTTGGTGGTAGAACTTAGGCATCCACCCGTGGTGTCCTACTTAGTAGAGTACTTGTCTTGCTTCCCTCCATGCCTCATCCCTAGTAGTTAATTAGCTATTCACAGAGATCATGAGGTGGGTCTTAACTTATCCAATCTAAGCCCAAGAGTGGGACTTTGACCCTCTTGGCCTTGGTGCCAGGACTTTGAAATCCACCAAGATGGTATGCATAGATGGAGACCTTGTATCCTCTTATCTACATCTCCTAACATAGGAGTTAGGAGGGTACTTGCAACAAGGTGCCCTTGGCAGTTCTCCCTTAATCATAGTGCAGTAGGGTGCCCTTATAGCTGTTCTCCCTTAATTGTTGTTGTAGTAGGATGCCCTTAGTGGTTCTCCATTAGACTACTATAATAGGTTTCCCTTAGCGATTCTCACTTAATCACAATGAAGTAGGGTGCCCTTATAGCCATTATCCCTTAACTGCCACTACAATAGGGCACCCTTTTAAATTCTCCCTAAATTGCAAACTCGGTTGAAAAGGTACTAGCAACAGGGTTCCCTTAGCAGTTCTCCCTTAATTGCAGTGTAGTAGGGTTCCCTTAGAAGTTCTCCCTTAATTGCAGCCCCATTCCCCATACTACTATCAAGTTAGTTCATGTCTTAAATGTCTATTAATAATAAACCAAGATTGCATTGTAGAGTCATATTAATATATTAATCATTGTTTTTGCATTACCGACTAACACAAGCTCTCTAGATTCATATATGTATCTTGTCCTTGATACTGCGGATTAGTTATGTTGAAGGTCTTACTATGTTTTTGTTTGGATTCCATGCTTGCTACTTGACTTCAATGCCTACTTGCAGTTTGTACAAGATTCCAATTGTTCTTCCTTTGAGCCTACTGTATATACTCAGATGTCACTGCTAGGGTTGAAACTCTTCAAAGCTCCATTAGTTTTCCATTTCTTCATCATGCTTTGTTTTCTTGATTGGTGTTCCTTGTGTTTCCTTGTCAAGTATTGCTTTTATTCTGTGTGCTCAACTCCTTTTTCCACATATATGTCATGGTCCCCATGGTTCTTTGCGTTTGAAGCACAAATTCTTCTTTCTTAGGTCTTCTAGTTGTTTTTGGTTATTCTCATCTTGGTATACATGTCCACATTCAAAATTCTTATTGCAATGGAAGCATTTTCTTTTTGGAAATTCCCTCTTATGCCTTTTGTCTATATGAGAGTGCTTAGAGTATATGTTTGATGCAAATCCTTTATCTTTTGACGGGTGAGTATCAAACTTCATAGCCTTTTGGATTGCTTCCTCTAAGTTGGTTGGGCCCATGGCACTTACTATGCACTTGATTGATTCTTTTAATCCTTCTACAAAGAGGTAAGTAAGCCTCTCTTAAGAGATTTCCAGTACCATGACAACCAACTTTTGAAATTTGCTTGCGAATTCTTCCATGGTTCCTTGTTGCTTTAGTTGTTTCAATTCTTTGAAATGCTAATGTGGATGCCTTTGACTGAATCTTTTGATGAGATTTTGTGTAAACTCGTCATAAGTTGTTACTTGTTGATGACCTTGGGTAATAAGGCCATAATGCCACAATTCGTGAGTTGTACCTGTTAAGTGTAGCACTGCAAATTTTATTGCATTTTTCTTTGTCATTGGGCTTAATGATAGGTATGTGTCTATCTTTTGAACCCATGAGCGGGTGGAAAATTTTCAAGACCCATCGAAGCTAAGAAGGGTAATCTTACTTATTCTTTCTTTAAGGTCTTTATTATATTGTCTCTTTATTTGTATATTATGGTGAGCTTTCATTTTGGCATCGCAATAATCTTTAAAATATGTGTTGCTTCTTAATTTGGGATGTAGTTTAGAATATGCTTCTAGGATTTCATCAACATTATCCTCGAGTGGGGCATTTTCTTCTTCTCCTTTTTCCCCATGGTCCTCCCTAGGAAGGAAAGACAGTCTTCTTGGCCTAGGGTGGGATATTCTTGGGGAGAAATTTTTATTTTTCCGATTGGTTGGAATTGGTATCCCTTCCATTAATTGTGTTGGGTATAGAAAGGTTACTACTTATGTTTTGCATGGTTTGGAGGAGTTGATTGGTTCTCACATTTTGTTCCATTAAGGCTTGGGTGGTTTGAGCGATTTGCTCCATGAAGACCCTTAACTCATTACTCGATTGTTCACTCATTTTATTTCCTCCCCTTTGGTATGTTTGCATTAATTGTATTTCACAAGATGGCAGGAAAGATGCTCCGATACCAATTGGAATGTCCCCTTCCTAGTTAACTTGGGGATTCGGGACAATTACCTCAAATTCTCTCTGCTCACTATGATTTACAATATCTGATACGCCTTGTAGACTTATGTAGTTGATAAATGACAGTATTTCCAAGATCAATATATCTATATATAATTAATTGAATAATTTATCAATAACACTGCTATCTCAGATTGGATGTTTAAATGTATGCGTAGTGAATTGATTTCATATATGCACTATGTGCAATATAATTGTTTTTTGCAATGAATATGCAACCGAAATAGGTCAAAGGCTTATTCTCAAACAAACAGATTTAATAAGAGTGAATAAGAAATGTTTTTCCTATAATGCTTGAGAATGGAATTAATTCTCTCCTTTGTAAACTCTTCCATAGATATATTAGATATTCTCCTATTCAATGATGTATATCTTATTGCTTTCCAATTGCTTTTAATCTGCCTTCTCTATTTCCCTTCCCCTTCCAAGATCAAAATGCCTTCTATATCTTAAGTTGAGAATGATAAGTCATGTCCCCAAGGGACATGTCTTATGACTATCCCTTATCACTGCACCTTTCCATAATGATTACTGATCAGACTTAATCACATTCTTTTAATATGAACGATCTTTTATGTATCATGCCTCTTTAATAATAATTCAATCCTTTTCTCTAATTAGTTTTTGCCAACACTAACTAGCCTTCTTTACTTAATGTCGACTTACATATAATTGCTCCTTGTCATATACGTAATTGGTGGCTATTACTCATAATTAGATTCCTTACTAATCAGTGCCAATTCATGCCTTCTTATTTTGCTTCTTATTATGGATCATAATTAATGCACTTGCTCATAGCCGAACTAGGATCACTGGTTGCTTACCATCGATTAGCTGATATCTTCCTCTGATCATTATAATCACCGCTTAAGCCATCGATCTCAATATTCATTATAATGGCACTTTAATCTCCTTCATATGTTGTGGAAGTTGATCAAATCATCTTTATAGTCCTTGGTGCTGACAGTCCCAACCGGTGCTGAGAGGGGAGGGGTGAATTAGCACCTTTAAAACTTTTTCTCTTTAAATCTGGTGAAGTATCCTTATAACTGAAAACCAAACAGATTCAAGCATATAATAACAAGCAAACAATCACACAGTGACACCAGATTTATCACGTGGAAACCCGATTAGGGTGGAAACCACGGTGTGAGGAGACCTTACAAATTCTGTATTCTTCTGGAGTACGCCCTGTTAGGAGCCTTCTCGGTTAAAGGATTACAACACACTGTTAGATGTGACCTGGTTAAGGGATTTGCTATAATAAGGCCAATTAGTGCCTGCCTGGTTAGAGGACTTGGAACACCTTGAGAAATGTCACCCGGTTAAGGGATTTAATATGAGGGACCTGTTAGAGTCCACCCAAATACTGGGATTTAACTATTGTAATTGCTAGAGAACAATAGAAAGATTGACCTTTTACAAATGGCTATACATAGCTTGATAAGATCTCTGTTTGTGCTCAACTGAGAAGCATCATTGGTCGTCGCAGGTGTGTTCTCCTCTATTGTTGTGCTTCTCTGCACACTCCTCTTTCTATTTTCTTCTTACTTCTTTTAACCCTAGCTTCTTCAGCATACAGGTTCACTCTTTTACTCGGCAGAATGAAGGCAACCTCTATTCTCAACAGGCAGAAGAATATATAGAGTTCTTGCCCTAATTGCACTTCTCATGCATGGCCTAATTACAAATCCCTTTCGGATACATCACTCAGTGGAGTAACAGTTTACTGAGGAAACATCCGATGCATGTTTTTTCTTTATCTGCTTTATGAAGAAAGCAATAGATGCGTGTCAAGCACCTTTCCTTCACAAGAGATAACTCTTCGTTTTAAAACCACAGATTTTGACTTTAAAACCTCCAGACACGCCTCAAACCGATCACCATGTTAACTCAAAGTCTTCCAGATTTAGTGCAGGAAATCCCTGTCAAAGAGTTGGTTGAAACAGATAGTTGACTATGACTTCCTCGGTTCATATTGGAGTCATTACTAGATCAGTTGAGATCCTCATGTTGTGAATAGGTAAGAGTCTTTGACTTGTTACTGTCCCTTCCTTCGCTTACCGGTCGCACATTCCTCGGTTGTTGTTTTTACACCGGTTTGTACCTTTACTTCCTCTATGCTTATCTACACCGGTTGTATCCCGGTCCTTGGTTTACGGTTGAATCTTCTTTCCTTGACAGTATACATTACCCGGTTGCAAATTCCTTGTGTAGTGACTGGTTGCTCTTGATTACAGTCTTTGTTGTCACCGGTAGCCAAACCAGCCTCTTAGACTTTAGAGAGATGACAAATCTCTATCCTCTTTTGCCAATCAATGACAATACTTGTACCGGTGGCAGGCTTACCGGTTACCATCTCTTAATGCCAATAGGTGCCTCTTATGTAATCATTGCCCGTGATGTTTTTTCTGCCGATGAACATACGTGTGAATGTGACTCTTCAAGTCGCTATTGCTGAAGCCTGTCTCTAATTATATGTATTCTCGTCCATCTTTGACACAATAAACATAGGCTTTGTATTGATTGTTATAACATCCTTTGCCATACAAATGTGTACGCTAACAAAGATGAGATAAGGCATCGTCCATGTGGACATATACTTTGATTCAATTGAAGTCACATATCATTTTAAAAGTTCTTCATGTCTTAGTCATTGTATATCGTTTATGATTTTAATGACTTTATTAATTTTCTATTGTATTATATCAACTTTAATATTATTTGTTTAATTATTATTTATTATTTATTTTATATTTTAATTCAATTATGGTTTAATATTAAATTCTATTACTGGAGGGGGCATATTACATCTACACAATGGAACTTTTATCTTTGCCAGTGCCTATTTATTGTTCTTTCTTGGTTTGAAATTGTGAAGGTTGTTGTTGGTGTCCTTTGTATAGAGAGTTTGGGCAGGTTTAAAAGAAAGAATAATAATAAGAAAAGGATGGAGGGAAAGGGATCCGAGGGGTCATCTACCATTTGTTTTACATTGTCTCTTCTCTACAAGAGCAACATCCATCTATTGGGAGATGCTCGGTTTTCCTGGAATGGGAAAGAAAAAATCATCTTTGTTAGGGGAATGGATGACAAACTAGATATCTAACCTGTTTATGGTGTAGAACTCATCCATCAAAAAGAGGATTTTCCCTTCTTCTCAAGCATATCATAAATTCTGAATACATTATATCTTCATAAGGGTAATAAGCATCAAAAGAGGAGCTCCTTCTTGGACAGATCCTTGGTATTTATCTGATCATGCTGAATTGTAGTAACTTGTCACTATGGAAGGTTATGACATATTGGAAGAATACTAATGATTAACTAGTTATCTTTCATTATTATCATTCATCTAGAACTTAGAGAGTATAGTAATTTCATATTGCTTACTTTCTCATCATGCAAAGAACAAAAAATAAGATTTGATTCTTCATTGCCTCTCTTAACCAGACAAGTAATCTTTTGTAATGTCCCCATTTTGAGCGAGCATTGGAGTTAGTGGATTTAGCCTATCACTGGGTCCTTGTAGGCTAATTCTGGTGATTAGAGGACCCTATTGTGGGTTTTAGCCCCATTTTGAGGGACTTACTATTTATAGTAAGTCAACATATGGTTCTATTGAGCTTAGATGATTTAGAGGAGTTATATGATGCTCTTGGATTTTATTTCCAGCTTTCTGTTTGGACTCCAAGATTCTTGGAGGGAGCGTCTATTTTTAGTAAGTCACCCTGTCAAGTTCATTCATCATCTTTCATCATCAGGATCACACTTGTGCTGCTAGATTTTTATTTTGATGCTTCCTCAGTTGTTTTTGCAAGATGGGTGAATTATTATTATTATTCAATTAAATTGGCTAAGGTTGCTATTTTTATTGGGATTGTCTATAGGGCACCTTGGTGTTATAGCTCGTTGGAACCGAGTTGAGTAGTTTTAAATCTTAAGCTCATAAAACAGAGACCCTAAGTGTTAAAATAGCATTATTTTAATTAAAGGGTCATTTTCAGCATTAAAGTGAAGAGAAATATAATAATTTATTATATTTCAAATGTGCACATAAAGAAAAGTCTTTTGTAAGTAAAAAGTGTGTGAGAGAAGGTATCTTTCATTATAAAAGCAATGCTTTGGGCAAAAGCAATTCATTCAATGATATCTATTGTTTGCATTTTGTGAAGAAGAGTAACAAGGGTTTGGAGCTGCAAGAAGAAACGATAAATTTCTTAAAGAATTCGACTTACACTTTGAGTTGGAATGTATACCAATGAAATGTGTAGAATTTGTTTAGGCTGTGAAGCAAATTGAATTCCATACGGCTTGTAAGGAGCTGTGATTTTAATTCTGAGAAGTGTGGACTGTTCTTGGGCTGCGTAACTTCACTAATGGTGGCTGCGACACATTCTTGGAAGCTGTGATACATTCCTTGTAGCTGTGTTACATCACTTAGAGACTACGTTTCATCCTAGAGGGTTGTGTCGGTCTTCTTAGAGGCAGCGAATTATTTAACGTGCATCATCAATATAGTTTCATATGTATTGTTTCAGAAAATCTGCAAATATTTAAATTGAATAAAACAATACGCATTTTGAGGAAGAAGCATTATTTGTTGTTATTTATTATTTCAAATATATTGGGAGAGTTTCAAAAAAGATATATATTTATATGTTCAAAAACCTAATAGATTGCTAAGCAAATATTAAAAAAAAAAAAGTGTCCAGCATAGAGCCAACCAGGCTCTTTACAGTGGTATCAAATCATGTTTCTTGCCATCCTGTGGGGTTTGGAAATCTTGAGTTCCCACGTTTGATTTGTGAGTGATCAGCACTCTGGTTTTGTTTCAGTCATGGATAGATGTAGAAAACCAAGTAAATATGGGAACTAGTCTAGCAATGTGTCATGTTACAGGAAACAAATGAGTGCCTTGGAAAATGAAATGGAGAAATCAACGCAAACACAGGAAAGGCTTAAAGCCCAACTTGCAGATCCAGCCACTGTTGACAGGGCAGCTAGTTTTATGGTTTCCTTCTTCAGGAAGTCTTCCTCACGAAGACTGCAAGAAGAGAATCGAGATGTTCTTGTAGGTAAGACATCTAGGAATCTTCTTGATGAGTTTTCAGCAGACACTGATCATTGTGGATATGATCCTCTTTAGGACAGCCACTAGTCCTATTTGCACACATGATGTTGGAGACTCTTTACAGGGACATGGATGTACCTGTCTTGTTAGCAGATAGTGGTAATGAATTTCAGCATCCTGAGCCTGTTGTTGATGTCATGGATAGTGAGAGTGGAGGATGTTGTAGATACCACTATGGATTCTGACACCATAGATGATGGTGTTATCTTTGAGGACTACGAGAAGTATATGAGCTCTGATAGCTCTGTTGTTTATGACAACAGTCGCAGTGTGGAGTCAGTGCAGGAGACAATAGTTTTTTTCCTATATTGAGGATGTGAGCATGGAGTTATCCAGTGATGACACTCATGATGGGAGTGTTACAAATGAGTCAGGTGACATAGATTCATGCCACAATGTAGGTGATTCGCGCGATGACATTGAGTCATGTATGCAACCAGAGATAGCAGAGGGGTTTTAGATAGTTGATGTTGGTACTAGCATTGCTGATACCTCTGATGTTGAGAGTGAGGATGATGGATGTTGCAGTGTTTTTGGTTTTTTATATCATACTATGGGTGTGGACTCAATGTTGTCATCCGGTGGTGGTGGGTTTCAAGATTCCTTTTTACAGGGACTCACAGATGAGGATGGGGAAGCATATGAGTGGCAGGAGTTTGTTACAGCCAGGGCTTCCACTTTTAGAGATGAGGTTACTCCTTCGATGACTCATGAGGATGACTCTACCTGCAGTGAGTCATGCTTGATTTATCAAACCTTGAGGAGGACTCTGAGTTGTTAGTGAGTGAGGACGGGTCCCAGGATCTGGATTGTTAGGTGGTTGCAGAGGAAGAGGTAGCTGAGGATTGTGATGAGTTAGATTCAACAATAGCTTCCTCGAGGGTAGATGAGGATGGGTCTGATGTCAGTACTCAGTTGGTAAATGTGTGCTCGGATGACAATACACAAAGATACAGTGATCTCAAGGGGAGTTTGTTGGATGCATCTTACTTCCATAGTGTGGACAGTGCAGTTGAGATTGTACATAGGAGGACTGTTGTGCGAAGTCATCATATGACTAGCTAGTTGAGAGTTGGTGAGAGATATTACTTCTACTCTCGAGCATTTTGATGCCACTCGTCAACTATTGGCTATTTATGGTTGGGGTGCTCCTATGACGAATGAGCATAGTGGTGGTTACCTTTCCTCGACAAAGATTCATTCCTCGTGTGAGGTTGTCAGGATTTTGAGACAAAATTATTTAAAGTTGGTAGCTGGCCGAGATCAGCTAGTTGAGTGGGAGAGTACGGCATACAAGGCACTGATGGACAGAGAGGATGAGGTGAGCGAGCTTACTCAAGCGCTCACAACGACTTCTGAGGCTTTAGAGGGCACTCAGTGGGCTCTTCAGGAGTCGCAGTTACAGTTGGGAGAGGTGACTATGGAGTTGGAGTGGATTCAGTCTTTGCCAGCCATAGACCCAGTTCAGTTGCATATAGTAGTGGTTGGAGGTGAGTCAGCTTCCACAGTTAGCAGTGATGGATGTGTTGGGGCACGATTACATCCATCCTTGATACAGTTGCAATAGTTACAGACGAGATGAGTACATCAGTGGAGGTTGCAGAGAACTTCTCGTTGTATCAGGTCCTCTAGTAGTTAGCACACTGATAAATGATGAGGAACAGGTTATTGAGAGTCCTAATGTGGTAGTAGTGGATTCTTCAGAGAGTTGTGTGTCAGTTTCTGACACTACTCCTTCTTCACAGGACTTGGGAAGGGTATCATCTGATTTGGAGACAAGCTTTCATGGGGATTTGTTTCCTTCTGCCAGAAGCATATTTATTACTTCATCTCATACAACTGATAGCGATAGACAGTTGGTAGTGCCACAGTTTCAGAGGGATCAATTGTAGTTTGCAGAGGATCAGGTTGATGCTTCTTCATATAATTTCTATTGCACAGAGTCATTTATGGAGTATCTACTTGAGAGTCTGGAATTGCAGGAGGGACCATTCAGAGCTTCTCAGGGTACTCTCATATGGGGTTCTCGCAGTATTCAACTGTTAGTGGGAAAGATTGTAGATACCTTGACTACAATGCTTCCCCACAGGGATTTTGTGGTTGGGTTTGCTGAGAGAGTTTCCCAGGATCCTACCCAATCAGTTGTTCAGAATCAGAGATTGGAGTCATCTTGTGATTCTCATATTGTTGTTGATGAGCCTCTATCAGAGCTTGGAGCATTTCACTGTGATTACATAGTGAGGAGCATTCATCATTTCTCTTTTGACCCACCAGTTAAGGATTTGGTTGCACATCAGTGTGGGTTGGCTCCTAGGTTGTATCATCCTTTATGGGATGGGTTTACTCCATCTGCAGTTGATGGGGTTAGTTACTGCAAGTTTGCAGGGGGCCACTTGCAGGATCAGTATATCCATGACAGTTTTGCAAAGGATGGATATCTGAGTTTCGGTACAGTTGTTTTGGGGAGTTCTTGTCCCTGTTGCACAGATGGGTTTCATCTTTAGAACAGATTGGTAGGGTGTGCAAGTAGTGACAGGTTTGGCACTACGGGATGTGTGGGTCACTATGGTTGACATGGTGACAGTGTGTTCGGGTTTGCTCAGTGGATGATGATTTCTCCACAAGAATTTGCAGGTGATTAAAGGGACATTACTCCATTCGATCCTTGGGATCTAGGTGGACTTCTGTGTTTTGTTTTCTAAGATTGCTTGGGGACAAGCAATTTCAAGGAGGGAGGACTGTAATGTCCCCATTTTGCACGAGCATTGGAGTTAGTGGATTTAGCCTATCATTGGGTCCTTGTAGGCTAATTCAGGTGATTAGTGTTGAATCTTGATGTATGTAGCATTGGTCAAATAAATAAAACTAACTATATGATTATTATGAGAAATGATTTATTACATATACATATTAATATATATAAAGTTAATCTATATTTATTCTTATAATAACTATATAGTTAAATTAATAAATTAGATTAATGAATAGACATGTCTCATGAAGGGACATGTCTCTTCTTGTCTTTGCCATATATATATACAAGAGATCGATGCATTTGGAAAACACATACTTTACAAGCAGTGCTATTACATTTAAAATTGATCTCTAAAAATCAACATGGTATCAGAGCAAAGCTTGGGAATAAAGATGTTGAAGATTATTTTCAAATAAAAGAAAATGCAGTTGCATATTCGATCAATCTCAGAATCCATTGAACAATGTTGAGTAGGCATCGGAGATATATAGGATATATAGAGCAAAGGTTCGATCCTGTGCATGTCCTTCCATAAAAACTACAACAACGTGCCAGCGACTCATGAACAGTAATTCATCATGTACTATAGAAGCAAGGACACGTAGCACATTGCAGAAAATATTATAAGGTTTAATAAATGGGGAAGGAATACTTGTTTTTCATCACGGGAAGAATGAATTGCAAACTCATTGTGACGGAAGATCAAGGAGTTTGTCGCCGACCCTCTATTGTCGGGAATAAAAGAAATGGAGAAGTGGAAGCAGTGGACAACAGGTGGAATAAGAAGGGGCTGCAACTCGTATAATGAAGAGACCCGAAATTTATTGATGGGTGAACAACTATGAATTCAATTTTATACATGAAGCCATTTAATGCTCAATACTATTCACCAAGGGAGATCGAGCTTGAAAACAAAATGATGAATTAACTTGAATTTGAGTTTCAATGACCAAGGAATTTGTTAAAACATTTGGTTATCAGGATAGAAGTGTTTGAAATAGATGTATTCACACATGTTGTGCAACTGTACATATTAACAGTCTTAATCTTGCAGCAGATGTTAAAGAATTCATTCTGTGATAGAAAGCAGTTATAACTAAACCAGATTCCTAAATGTATATATGTCTCTCTGATCAACTTGAAGTAGGATGTAGTGGCATTATAAATGATAGATAAAATACATATAATTATATGATTTTGATGACACACACAGTTATATACTGTAAAAGCTTAAACAGATTACAAAGTTGTGCTTATTAAATCTGAAAGGAGAACATGTTGGGGATGAATCTGACGTATTAAACAGCAATCTTCCTAGAGTTGATATAGATCAAGGCACTAAGAAAGAAGATTAATACCTGTCACAAGATAATGATAGATTGGACATAGTACAAAAAATATTGTTCAACAATGAGATGTTGAAGTCACAGTCTTCCGAACTGAATGAGGTCATCAGTCTATGAGATACAACTATGAAATTTCTCTGATCTAAGGTCGTGTTTTTGAATTGATTCCAAGGTGTTATCTCTATGTCTGTGATCATGTAGATTCTGGTCCAAGGAGATACTAGGCAGCGTTGTGCTCACCCAGTAGTATTCACAGGATCACAGAGTACTATCGTACCAAGCCAAGAATGATAGTATCTGAAGTTGCAGAGTATATACGATCAGCTATGTGTGAAAGTTTCTAATTACAAGGATAGATATCGTTGTGCATGCCTAGCTAGAAACAATAACATTGTCAAAGCTATGAAAGTCACAAATCTGTGTGTGAATCTGTGATAATGATCTCTTTCATGTATGCCACAGTATATAGCCAGACAACTGCAGATTGGACAGGAAGAGTGAAAGATAAAATAAGATTCAAAAGAGCCATTCCATGCATACATAATGAGATGAAAATCTCGGGTTTCTGATTGTATCACTCTGTGGTAAAGGCGGGAGACCAATCACTATGGATATCATATTTGAAAGCACTAATATTGAAATCTCAGTCTGCGATAGTGGAAGCAGGCAATCATCGTACCAGTCACGGTTAATGAGAAGAAATAGTACAGTGAAGTAATAAAAGAGTTGATGGAATGATCGTTACACCCTCAGCTTTTGGTATTGGCATGGTGTAACAGAGACAAGCAAATTGTCATTCTTGGCCCCTTTGAGAATGACAGAGTTATGGGCATATACTAAGTTAATAATCATGCGATTTCATTATAAACATAGACAGTGATTGATTTCATCATAGAGACATTTTATATAGAATTGTTCAGCGATGCAACAATGGGAATTTTATCATGTGATTAGCACATATATATATTATGTGATTCAAAAGGAGACTCAGACAAGTGCATGTGGTAGCTCCGGTGCAGAGGGAGAGAAAGAGGGAACTCACATTGGGACATGATGCTCGTGGATTCCTTGGTCAAAGCCAAAATTATCAAGGAAGACTTTATGTTCTCTAATCTTCAGGACTGGCCCAATTTCAATTGAAGGCTTTGTTGCTCAAGGGTTCAAGTATTGCCTAGAGGGCGTTATCCTTTGACTACAAGAGATAAGTATTTTATCATTATACCTGTGAATATTGATCATGAATTTTATGTAGTTAATTCATACTATAATATTGGGATAGTTAATCTTGTATGCTTCTACCTTTGGTATTTTCCTTCAGGATTGTTTTAGTTTTATGAACTATTTGTAATCTCTCTCTGAGATGCTTTCAAGACAGATCAAAAGGCATAAGAGATTGCATTAAAGGGGGAAATATCTTGATGCTTGCAGTCATGGAACTGAGTTGATGGCTGAAAACGTTTCTTCGAAGAGGAGGAAATAACATTCAGAGGGGGAGTCTGATAGAAACCTTCAGAAGCAACCATGGATGAAAAGGTCAAAAGGCTGATGCATGTACTTGGAGCTTCAGATGGAAGCCACTTTATCATGAATGTTTGGTGTTGCCAAGCCTAGGGATCAATCCACAGTTCATTACATTCACTCATGTTACTATGGAATCAGACAAGTACTATTCCTATGAATAATGTTTTGATCAAAATTTAATAATGAGTAAATGATCATGTACCAAATGATGAGAGTCTCTTGGAGCAAGACATTTTCATGATTAAGACCTTTTATGCTTCCATAACAGAGGGAGCTACTAAAGGATCTACCAAATTGATCTTTGAGGATTTTTTATCATAGTGATTCAGAGGGAGTAGACCATGTCAAGATGGTTTCTTTAGTGATCAGCAGTTAGAGGATTGTGATTCATAGGATGGAGTTACAACATCTGTGATCCATTATTTTGTATCTTATATAGATTCTTTATCACTATGTGAGAGATATGGTGGATAGGAACGTGATCCATTTGGAATATATCAGTACAGGAGATCAGACAACAAACATACTTACCATAGTGAAAGTTGAACATTTTAGGAAAGGCCTTGGTATGATTGAATTTTAATTTTCTTTGTAATCTATACTGATATATATAAGATGTTTTATGTGTAAACTTCTTTTGTCATATGTGTTGATAGATGACTTTATGGGGTCTACCCCCTGTGTTCATCTCTAAAAGGTGACGAATTTTTGGAAATGAACACTTGTATTCAAACATTATAAGATGACGATCTTCTAATGTTGATATCATGCTGACTTGATATCATTCATGGATGTGCCATGATCTGTTATGGTAGACATTATGTGACATAATGTCAGTGCACATACCATAACTAGGATGTATAAGGAGAATGTAATATTCTCGAGCCTATCACCCTTTAAGTGTTACGAGTTATGTGATACTTATCATCACGTGTTATGTGATGTTTTTCTTCACAAGATATGTGAGACTTCTTATCACGAGTTATGTGATACTTATCATCACATGTTATGTGACACATCATGAGTTATGTGATATGTGAATTACTTATATCACGAGTTAGGTAATATTGCATATCACGAGCTATGTGATATGTGATAACTTAATCATAAGTTAAAGTGATATATCATATCATAAGATAGATGATATATATATCTTTTATCATGAGTTAGGTGATATCTACACTAACAAAGTTTATTGTGATGTATTCTTGGTCATACTCTTTATCTTCCCTAGCTAAGAGGGAGTGTTGATGCATAGTAGTTCGGCCAAATATAAGGATGATTGCTTTGATTATTTAAATATGAGTATGTATGTATGTATGTATGTCAGCTCACAATGTGAACTAACATACATACACACATACGCATTACTTGTGCCTATAAGAATAATCATTCTAAATGTTTTACCATCATCCTTGTATATGATAAAAATACTATACAAGTATAATAATCTGTGTAATCAGATTCCTTTCATCTTCTCTTGCCATGTATTGAGCAATGAACATTGGCAGCTGCATTCTACAGATCAAGTAATGATCATATATCATCTATATTAAGGATCGTGTAATGATCTGGTACTATGCACAACAGTATAGTATGCAATGATTATAATGTAATGTTTATCACTTGTATTGGAAGGTGACAATCTTACAATAACTTGACTGTCTATTGTGATAGACATCTTGAGATGGCTAAAACAGATCATAATAGATAACACTTGTGGATAAAATCGCCGATAGAGGCAATCCACTTGAGAGGTTGTGGATAGAATTGTTGATGGATAGAATCATGTAATTACATCATGAGGATGATGCTTCTATTGCTTACATCTTAGGGTTGATGCTATCAGGTGTCATAAGTATTAACATCAGATTGATTTATCCTCCCTAGCTAAGAGGGAGTGTTGATGTATGTAGCATTGGTCAGATAAATAAAACTAACTATATGATTATTATGAAAAATGATTTATTACATATACATATTAATATATATAATAATTGATATTATTTTATATATTAATATGCATATATATAAAGTTAATCTATATTTATTCTTATAATAACTATATAGTTAAATTAATAAATTAGATTAATGAATAGACATGTCTCATGAAGGGACATGTCTCTTCTTGTCTTTGCCATATTTATATACAAGAGATCGATGCATTTGGAAAACACATACTTTACAAGCAGTGCTATTACATTTAAAATTGATCTCCAAAAATCAACAATTAGAGGACCCTGTTGTGGGGTTTAGCCCCGTTTTGAGGGACTTACTATTTATAGTAAGTCAACATATGGTTCTACTGAGCTCAGATGATTTATAGGAGTTATATGATGCTCTCATATTTTATTTCCGGCTTCCGGTTTGGACTCCAAGATTCTTGGAGAGAGTGTCTATTTTTAGTAAGTCACCCCGTCAAGTTCATTCATCATCAGAATCACTCTTGTGCTGCCAAATTTTGATTCCAATGCTTCCTCAGTTGTTTTCGCAAGATGGGTGAATTATGATTATTATTCAATTAAATTGGCTAAGGTTGCTATTTTTATTGGGATTGTCTATAGGGCACCTTGGTGTTATAGCTCGTTGGAACCGGGTTGAGTAGTTTTAAATCTTGAGCTCATAAAATAGGGACCTTATGTGTTAGAATAGCACTATTTAATGAAAGGGTCATTTTCAGCATTAAAGTGAAGAGAAATATAATAATTTATTATATTTCAAATGAGCACATAAAGCAAAGTCTTTTGTAAGTGAAAAGTGTGTGAGAGAAGATATCTTTTATTATAAAGGCAATGCTTTGGGCAAAAGCAATTCATTCAATGATATCTATTGTTTGCATTTTGTGAAGAAGATGAATTTAGGGAAGAAGAGTAACAAGGGTTTGGAGCGGCAAGAAGAAACGATAAATTTCTTCAAGATTCGACTTACACTTTGAGTTGGAATGTATGCCAACAAATTGTGTTGAATTTGTTTAGGCTGTGAAGTAAATTGAATTCCGTACGGCTTGTAAGGAGCTGTGATTTTAATTCTGAGAAGTGTGGACTGTTCTTGGGCTGCATAACTTCACTAATGGTGGCTGCGACACATTCTTGGAAGCTGTGATACATTCTTGGTAGCTGCAGTACATCACTTAGAGACTACGTTTCATCCTAGAGGGTTGCATTGGTCTTCTTGGAGGCAGCGAATTATTTAAGTTGCATCATCAATATAGTTTCATGTGTATTGTTTCAGAAAATCTGCAAATATTTTAAATTGAATAAAATAATACGCATTTTGAGGAAGAAGCATTATTTGCTGTTATTTGTTATTTCAAATATTGGGAGAGTTTCAAAAAAGATATATATTTATATGTTAAAAAACCCAATAGATTGCTAAACAAATATTGAAAAAAAACAAGTCTCTAGCATAGAGCCAGCCAGGCTCTTTACATCTTTTCATAATTTATAATGTAATATATATGAAATTAAAGTTTATATCTCTCCTCAAAGTAGAAATCAGTTACGTATGTCTAGATTGAATGGAAGAAGTTAAATCATTTCAATATAAGCTTTAGAAGCAAACAATGTTCATTGCATTCATATAAGGAAAGAGGATTAACATGGCATATATTTACTTGCATCGCATATTAGGATAGGTTCTGCATAATCCTTGAATGCATTGAATTCTTTGAACCACAGAGTTGGATGAAGAGCTCATTGTATTAGCACACCTACTTTGCACAAGAACAATATCCAGAATGTTCACTCCGGACTCAACCACATATTGAATATATGGCTTCATATGCATTTTCTGAAGTGAATTTCGTTAACTCTGTAAATCGGAATGGAACCGTTATCATTATACTCTACAAGCTGTCATTTAATCTACATGTAATAATGATTTCTAAACCAATCTGTTCTAGCAGATGTACTCTATATCATATAGGAAAATGACAACCCATGTCACACATAACTATAATGAATCTTCTTTTCAATGACGATTTCCATGTATCTTTACAAATCCATACATCATTGTGAATTCTGTATTTTTATATGAATTTGTTATTCTTTATGAATCTGTAATTCTGATATGAATCAGTAAACCATTGCAACTTCTGTCATTCGGATATGAATTTGTATATTTTCTAGAATCTGAGTTTCTGATATGAAACCGTGTATCCTTATGAATCTGCATTTCGGATGTGAATCTAGATGACACCTAAGATTGGGCATATCAACTATGAATCTGTAGAACAGATATGAATTTGCAATTCACTTATGAATCTGCATAACTATCGAAACCATTCATTTAAATACATGGTAGTCATAACACCTAGCCTTCATTCATTGGGCACAAAACATACAGACTCGAGGAGCTTCCCATCTGTGGGGGTAATACTCAATCATTTGTTAATCTTCAAGAATAAACTTGACAGTTTAATAATACTGTAAATCTCAAGAATGGTGTATGATTCTTTAGTCCGGCAAACCTAGATCACTATATAAGTATGACAACATTTCATCAATAAGAATGTTGTATCATCTTTCTTGAATTGTGGATCAAACCTAAATAGATAAGTCATAAAACGTAAAAGCATTTGGGAAGGGTACCTTTTCTTATCCTTGGAAGGAAAATAGAATGGAGATAAAATCAACCATATTAATAATGAATTGGTAAAGCTGAGAATTGTTGCAAAGGGACTTCCCTTGGTCATGAACTATTAAGAACCATAGATGTTCTACATATGCCAATGAATCACCATTCTTAAGGTCATTGGACCACTATTGCTGAGCTGGACAGTAAGTCCTGTTAAGGTTGGGGAAAACTGAATGAATCTTAAGGGCTCAATACACAAGTAAGGTGGTGATACAGATAGTATGGTGCACATGGTTGCACTAATAAAACCTTGGCCAAGGTGGTACTATACAATGGTGTGGTAACCGTCAATCACATGACTCAGTAGTGCACGTCTAGTCAAGAAGGTCATTCTCACAGGCAAGGCAGTCTATAGCACCTGAATAACTAAGATATCTGCGGGTTCTAAACACCGAGACTCGAATGGCAATAAAGACTGGATCCTGTTTCTGCACTTCTCGTGTAGGGTCGGGCCACTTCTGAAAGGAAGTTGTGCAGGAGACTGAAATGTCAATAGTTGGAAGGTAAAGCCTCTAATGATGCTCTCCCTTTCCTTTATGACAATTAGAAGCAATTGCAGAAAGAGGAACAAGAACATATACTTCTACCTTTTTCAAGTTCTTTGATTCATGCGTAGTTGGTTAATTCAAGTCATAAAGTTCTTTCTTTCGGATCATACAGTGATTGATTTGCTAGTTAATCCACTTTCAGGTGAAGATAGTTAAATGAATACATTGTATTAATTTTACTTACAGTTAGTTAAACGAACTTGATAGTTATCATATTCTTGAGAAAAGGAAGGTAGTTTCTTTTTGATAATGTTGGTTAAAAGGAAAAAAAATCCTATCAATAGTTCGCTTCTTGTTATTATTATTTCATCATTAGGGTTAACAAGTTACATATGATATCAGAGCTACCAAGTTCAACACTGGGCCTCGAAGCTCACCACCCTTGCATTTAGAAACCCAAAATCAAGTAGTTGGTGTTTCATAGGATGTGGAAGCAACGAACTTCATGGATAAAGGTTCATGACCCAAAGATCATTCATTTTGGGATGACCTCAAACCATGCCAAAAAAAATCTTTTCAAATCTGATGATGAGACACTAACAAAAGCTACCTCACAATTTTGGATAAGAGGCGCAAGTATCCTTCAAATTAGAAAATCGATGAACACCTTATAAATCGGATTAACTTCCAAACCTAAATCACAACTAAGGAAGTGTCATAGGATTGAAATGGAACTTAAGGTTAAGTAGACCAATAAAACCATCCCAGGATATTATCTCTGGTTCTTGGGATGAGAGGAGCCTAACATTGATGTCAATAGTGAGACTCGGGAAGAGATCTATTAATGATTTAACAAATTGGAAACACAGGGAACTAAAACCCAAAGGTATGTAAACCCTATAGCCAAATCCAATTAGACTTTGAACCCTGGAACAACAGTCTAAGGTCAAATAAGACTAATCTGAAAGAAGACAAAATCATAACACTTGTAGTGAGCATCAAGGGGAATGCTCAAGTACCCTCTCTCAAATTTAAAGAGGAATCTAGTGCTTAGAGAAGATAACTGATGAAATGAAAAGATTATATCTTAAGAAGGGGGACCTAATATTAGAAGATGTTGAGAAGATGTTAGCCACAAGGAGAACCTACCAACTATTTGGAGTGGCAGCCACCTCGTAGGAGAACAAGAAGGCCAAGTTAGACCCAAAGCCAACTAAGATTACTTGAAAGTGGTTTGCCAATCAGAAATATACCAGTGCTTAACATACGTACCAAATCAAATGAATGAATAAATTAGAAATCGGAAGATAATATGGGCCTCTATAGAAACATTTCAAGGAGTTGAGGATGTCCTTGAACCTAGTTCCATGGGCGAATTGTATGTGAAGTTAGTGAGACAAAGGAAGAGGCCAAGAAGATGAAACTCTTCAAAACAAGCAACCGAAAGAGGGACACGAGAATGTAACTTTCTCAATTGTCAAGAAGGGAAAAAAATAACTCCAATAGAAAAATGATAGACTGTATGATCAAGAACTCAACAAGAAGTCCGAGCACAACAAGTTCCTACCATGCAACTAAGAGAAACAACAGAAAAAGAGGTGTCAAATATTGTCGTTAGGATAGACAAATCTATGAAAATGAAAAGGTAACTACTTTGACAATATCATGGCTACGGGGTATCCTCACATCTCAAGGAAGGAATGGAGGACAAATGGGAAGAAGAAAAATCCACTAGAAAATATTCTTACTTTCGAGCTTACTTGGTGCAAGAGCACCTATAAGGTCTTGTAAAGATCTTATGCCATTTTGGCTTGTAGGTTGGTTTGGCCAACCACCTAGTGATAAGGACTATTTGTAAAGTCCCATAGTTGTTTAGGATGTGTGTGAAGATCAGTGTGTTTAGAGTTAAGTGACTTGGATGTCTATTTTTAGTTCTAGTGTCCAAATGCTAGGAAGTCAACCAAGTGGTCCAACTTGGGTTTGGACTCCAAAATGGAGTGACATTTGAGCTTTTGATGTTTATAGGAATTTGAAGGTCTTACATGATGTTTTGAAGTTAGTTTGCGTCATTAGGCTTAGTTGTCTGATGGAATGCTAAAACATGTAAAAGTTGCCCATGACAACTTTTCAATTTTGAAAAGTTGTCATGACAACATTTCCTAAAATGTAGGACAGGGCTTTAATGGTGCCTAAATCCCGACCTTAGGGTCTAATCATGTGGGGATAGGTATTTAAGGTAAGAAAAACCCTAATATAAGAGAGAGAGGTCATTGTGTACGGACTGAACAATGAAAAAAGAGAAGTTTTTAACTATATTATGTAACAGAGCTTTAATCCAATTGTTTAATGGATTGAAAGTGTTGAATTAATGCATTGAGATCTTTTGTATTGGCATGTAGATACTTCTTGTAGCTTTGGTTTTGTTATTCAGTGCCATTGGTTAAGTGTTTGTAAATTCTTTCTGTTTTACTGGTTTGCTGTCTGGTTCTGACTCAGGCATGTAAAAATGAACCCCTCCTGAATTCCTGTCGTCAAAACTCCATGGCCTCTTGGAATCAAGTAGGGGACTCCTTGTATAGTGTAAATATGTCTTGTGGAGTCGTTTTGTGCAGGGGAAGCATTTTTAACACCAAGCCCTAGGCGAGTGGTAGTGCATTTAGGCTAGGAGTTTGGATGAGACAATAGCAAGTGGACTTGCTATGTGGATTGGCTGAACCCAATAAAAAATGGGAACATTTAGAGGGGAGAGTCCTTGATAAGTAAATGCAAGGAGATGATCAGAGGAGTTGAATTGAGCACCTGGGTCAAGCAAAGAACACAGACCAGTTTAGATGTCCCCAAAACCCTTAAAAATAGGGGTTTCTTGAAAATCCTACGTACGGACAGAGAGGGGGTCTAAAAGTTTGAAAATCCTAGAGCCTAGGATAGACCTACAAGGAATCCATAATTGGTTTGGAGGGTTGTTAAGAGCTTATTGTGAATGAACTCAAGAAAACGAAATTCTAGAGGCCTAATTGGGCAAAAAGGCTACAAGGCTCTAGCTAGTGAAACTTGGACTCGATTGGAAAACCACTTGAGAGTCCATCCAAATGAGTTGGAAATTAGTTGAATGTGACCTAGAAGAGGTCAAGGACTCATCCTAATAGCCAAGAGAAGGTTGGGAAAGGCAAAAAGGCTACAAGGCCTCTAACTAGTGAAACTTGGACTTGATTGGAAAACCACTTGAGAGTCTATCCAAATGAGTTGGAAATTAGTTGAATGTGACCTAGAAGAGGTCAGGGACTCATCCTAATAGCCAAGAGAAGGTTGGGAAGATTGGATGATTCAATGGAACCAATGGTGCACAAAAGAGTGAAGAGGGGATTAGTGGTATTTTGAAAATTGGTGGGAAGCTCAGAGTGAGGAAGGGGATCAAAGAAGTATTCCCTTGATAGGGTAGAATAGAGTACCCTAGGAAGGCCCAAGGAGAGGTCTCGATTGGAGCAAGTGTGCCCTTGAGAGTGAGCTCCCCATCAAATTGGTATCAAAGCCATTGAAAGGCTTGGGAAGTGGACAGTATATGTCAGAGAGAAGTGAATCCATAGGAGAGAGCACCATGGTCACTAATGCAGAATTGACAAGAGACTTGTCAGGGACACAAGACAAGAACAGACTCCTAGAAGAAGCTATGGAGGAAATGAAGATAAAATTGGCAAAAGTTGCAGAAGCGGCAAGTAAGATGAAAGAACAAATGCGAGAAGATAGAGATAAAGGAAAGAATCCAGCTGAAGAGGAGGCCGAACCAAAACCTGACCCTCCTCTACCTGAGGAAGCATTCCTCAAGGCCCTCAAGGCATTGAGTGGCAAAGCATTAGAAGGCATCCTTATTTTCACAAGAAGGATGGATGCAGAGTTAGTAATGGAGTGGATTGAGGGAATGGAAAACCATTATGAATGTGATGGTTGTTGTGTTTTTGTCATCTAATGAGGTTAGCTCCTTGTGTGACACCTGATGTGTTGAGAGCGCTTTGTCTTACTATGCTTAGTATATGACTTGAGTCATTCCTTGCTGCCGTGTCAAGACAAAGGGGTGGATACGGGAATTACAAATGTCGGTTGTGTCTCAGTTAGTGAGGTGTAACAACAGCACCTAAATGCAGGTGTGCGTTTCAACTGACTACAGTTGTGATGACAAGTGGATTTACGCTGTCGGGTTGGTTGCCAGCCTTCTCCCGTGTTTAGTTTGGCAGATTCTGCTTTGTAGAATCTTTCTTTGACTTGGGCGTATAGTTTCCTTGTGAGCTGTTTTTCTTAAGAAAGAAATCATGCTTTGAAATGGCGTGTGATGTACAAGTGTCGTTAATTCCTTATCAGTTATCAAAATGATTCTGATCATACAGAGCGCGTGGTCTATGATGGAATGATAAGTATTAGAAGTAAAAGCAAAAACAAAAACGGTTCTTGTATATGGTCGGGTGTCATTCTTCGAGCATAGAAGATACACTGGACTGCTGCGAAATGATGAAGCCTATTCGAAACAGTTGAAGATGAAGTTAACGGTTGGTCTATTGAATATATCGTGTGGTGGAGGATGTATTAAGTCACAGGTGTCATGGTGAAAAGTCAGTGTTCAATAGCAAGTGTCGTGTGCTTTCACAAACGACAAGGAGAACATTAGTTCTAAGTTTAATGCCTTTTTACGATGCATAAGAGAGAATGTTTTTTAAAATAAACACGAGAATAACTGTCGTCTACATGCGTAAGAAATGAGTATGAGACTTCGGGCGGCTTGGAAGAAACATGAAAAAGAAAGGCGACTATACAAAAACTCCGTGCCAGTGTATTTGAAACTGTCGTCTGCAGTGAGGAATTGGGTTGCTGCCGTTTTGGTCAGGTAGATGCGTAGGTGGCAGGGAAGAGTAATAGTTGTGGAAGACAATTAAAAAGTTCGAGTAGCAAAGAAGTTTTTCAGAGAATGGATGTGATGCTGTGAAGCAAAAAGGAGTAAGAAGCCAAGACCATCATTTTTCAAGTAACGGTTAAGGGACTGGTCTTGTGTAGGCCTGGAGGTAAGGATGAGTTGCAGTCCTACTGAAAGATAGAGAGTGTGCAGTCATCGAAATGTCTTCTGTGTGACAGTGGGATGCCATCAATATAGTCTTCTGTGTGAATATAGATAGACTGAAAGATATTGACAGGGGAGTAAAAAGGGGGTGTTGGACAGTAAAGAGAGACTAACAAAATACATAGTTGAAGAGATTAAAAATGAGTTGCAGATATATACATATGTTTTCAGCAAAAAGATTGTGTTGCAAAAATATATATTAACTAGGTTGTGCGTGGCTGTGAGAAATGCATATATGCCTGAATACAAATTGATACAAGGGGCACGTGAAGTTTATAGAACAAAGCTCTGGTCAAGTTGGACAGAGGATGAACGGAAGTTTAGTGGGAGTGTGCGTGCTTCATGCAGATGATGCTTTGGGGTGACTGTTTCCTGTCTGTAATACAAAAATCTTAGACGCGAAGGTGGGATAAAATATACAGGAACCTTTTGGGACTGGAAAAAGGGGAGAAGTAGTGCATCTTGGTGTAGAGACTGCATATAGAACATCAAGACACTAATGCACAGCAACACTGTTTGAGTCTGAAGGTCTTTATGCTCATATAAAGACAGATCTTTCATTTGTAGTTATAATCCAGAAAAGTATCTTAAAAAGTGAAGGTTGTAGCCTTCAAGGTCGGGTTGTAGCTTGATTAGCGAAGTGATAAGGAGAGTTGTAGCTCTCGGTGTAAAAGGGTTGTTGCCCATGTGATTAGAGAAGCCGTGGTTTTTTAACCCTGTTGGGTTTTCCATGTGATAAATTTTTGTGAGTCTCTTCCTCTCTTGCGTGTGTGTGTCTCCTCTTTAATTGTTTTGATTTAAAGTTTGAAACGCTGATTCACCCCCTCCCCCTCTCAGCATTTCTCCATTTTTCAATTGGTATCAGAGGCGGTCACTCTCTTCCCGTGCTTAAAAGCTTGAGAGTTCATTCCTTGTGCCCATCATGTGTGCCTTAGAAGGTCTAGCTACAAACCGTGCCCCTCTCTTTGATGGAAACAACTTTGCTTTCTGGAGTGTTCGCATGAAAACCTACATCATGTCTCTCGGCTGTGATGTGTACCTCAGTCTAGTAAATGGCTATACTATCCTTGCTACTCCTGCAGATGCTGATGATAAAAAAGAATTTGAGAATAATGCCAAGGCCATGAATGCAATCTTGTGTGGTCTATCTGAAGTTGAATTTGTAAAGGTCACTACACTACCGCAAAAGAGATTTGGGATAAATTGCACAACACATATCAAGGTGATGACAAAGTCAGGAAGGCTAAAGTTCAGACTCACCGGGCTGATTTGAAGGTCTTCGCATGAAGGACAGTGAGAACATTGCTGCATATTTTTTGCGTGTTGATGAAGTTGTCAACGCTTTAAGAGGTCTAGGTGAAAAGGTTGAAGAGAAAACTGTGGTTCAGAAGATTCTTCGATCTCTTCCCATGAGACTTGATGCTAAAGTCTCTGCTATTGAAGAAATGTCAGATTTAGACACTCTAACTGTTGATAAGTTACATGGCATCTTGACTGCCTATGAGATGAGGACTACAGTTGAAGGGCCTTCTAAAACTGAATTTGCATTCAAGGCTTCTAAAGGAAGCATGGACAAAGAGAATAATCTAAGTGAGGGCTCGAATGAGGACTCCAATGAGGAAATAGATTACCTCATTAGAAGGCTGAAAAAAGGCTTTAACAAAAACAAAGGCAAATCTAGTCTGAAATGTTTCAACTGCAGAAAGCTCGATCACTTTGCCTCTAAGTGTCTGTTTGATAAAGATGAGGACAGCCATCATGAAAAGGAGTTCAAACACTGAAAATCTAGGAGGTTTGCCAAGAAGAATTGAAAATCTGAAAAGGACAAGAAGGTACTGTTTTCTAGAAATGACAGTGATGATTCTTCAAGCAGCGAAAGCGATTCTAGGATAAGTGAAGTCATGTTCATGGCTATTGATGATGTGGCTATTGATGATGCAAGCACTGAAGAAATTGGAGATGATGAAGATGATGAAGTAGACCTTGAACTTGAGCTGATTTTAGCTCTATCTGAGATTAAAAAACTGAAAAAGAAAAATTCAAGTCTTGTGGATCTTCTACAAGTTGAGAGTGCTGAAAAGCTGAAGATTGCTACATCTCTTAGAGAGGCTGAAACTCAGCTTGTTGATTCTAAATTGTTGAATGAGGAGGCCAAAAAGATTCGTGAGGATTTGGAAAATCAGATTCAAATAAAAGAAGACAACATTGCCAAATTGGAAGCTGAAATTGTCGCTATGAGGAACATTGGTAAAACTTCTATGCTTTCTAGTGAAGAATTGTCTTTCAGTAGTGGGAAGGTTACATTAGATGACGTTCTTGGCTCTCAAAGACCCACCAAAGATAAAAGAGGTATTGGCATGCAATTTGATCTAAACTCTTCATCACCGGAAAGTAGTCAACCTACTCCTAACAAGGTAAATAAACCGTTTTTCTATGGCTACTATTTTGCATGTAATTACTTTGGACATAGAGCTGTTGATTGTAGACTTGTTCCATACAAGAATTATTATCAGCATAAAAGAAATGTTTTTAGGAAGTACAACTTGATTTGTTACAGCTGTAATAAGTTTGATCATACATCAAGATTTTGTAATAGCTATAGTGCAGATCTATTTTATAATGTTGAGCCTAAAAGAAGAACTAAAGTGACTAAGGTATGGAGAAGAAAGGTTCAAGAGACTCCACCTCGATAATTGGTTGGTCTAGTTTCAACAGAAGCACTTCATTGTTGTATCTTTTGGACTGCTGGTATTGTTGTGTTTCGTAGTCATTGATGACAAAGAGGGAGTAGAGCATTAGGGGGAGATTCGTTCATCTTTGAGCAGTAGAGCAGTACTGTTTGAGTCTGAAGGTCTTTATGCTCATATAAAGACATAGATCTTTCATTTGTAGTTATAATCCAGAAAAGTATCTTAAAAAGTGAAGGTTGTAGCCTTCAAGGTCGGGTTGTAGCCTGATTAGCGAAGTGATAAGGAGACTTGTAGCTCTCAGTTTAAAAGGGTTGTTGCCCATGTGATTAGAGAAGCCGTGGTTTTTTAACCCTGTTGGGTTTTCCACGTGATAAATTTCTGTGTCTCTTCCTCTCTTGCGTGTGTGTGTCTCCTCTTTAATTGTTTTGATTTAAAGTTTGAAACGCTGATTCACCCCCTCCCCCTCTCAGCATTTGTCCGTTTTTCAATGGTATCACAGAGGCACAAAAGGTGAAGATAGCCAAATCAAGGCTAAGAGGACAAGCACTCACATGGTGGAAGTTTTTGCAAGAGGAAAGAGAAAAGGGAGGAAAGAAGCCTATAACCAGTTGGAAGGCAATGGTGGCCAAAGTAAAGGAGAATTATCTACCGGACGATTATGACATCCAACTACACAAGAAGAGACAAAACCATAGGCAAAGAGACCTAGATGTAGCTACCTATATAGAGGAGTTCCAAAACATAAGCCTGAGGTCTAGAGTCCAAGAACTTGAAAGTATCAAGGTGGCAAGGTATCTTAATGGGCTGAGATGGAACATCCAAGAAGAGTTGAGTCTTTTTACACTCACTACTCTTCATAGTTGTTATTAGATGGCTATTAAGGTTGAAGAAAAACTCAAGAAGAAGCAAGACTCCAATTCAAGGGGTAAAGGAAGAGCCAGAGACACTAGGGGTAGCTATAGAGGTGGTTCAAGTGGAAGAGGTAATGACAGTAGGAACCAAAGTGACTACAAAACTGCAGAGCAAGGGCATGCGTCCAATAAAAGAGGTGGATATAATAGAGGTAGGAGTTCATATAACAGTGGAAGAGGCAGATCAGGGGGTTTTGGAAGGAGTTCACACTTTTCTTCCATGAAATGTTATAACTGTGGACAATTAGGGCACCCTACATATAGATGCCCTGACAAACCCTCATCTTCACAAGGTGAGAACAAAATTACTTATGTACAAGAAGAGGACATGACTAAGCAATCAGAGATTAACTTGGATTCAGAGAAGGGAGAGAACCTCATGCTTAAGAGGATACTAATCAAAGAACCTACAAGGGATGAACACAAGCAGAGAAGAGCTCTTTTTAGAGTCAAATGCAAAATACTTGGTAAGGTGTGCAAGGTCATAATTGACTCCGGTTCCATTGACAATGTGATCTCTAAGGAAGCAGTATAGAAGCTTAAGTTGGTCAAGATTCCTCATGTGTGCCCTTACAAGGTAACTTGGTTGAACAAGGGACAGAATATCTTGGTGAATGAACAAGTGTGGGTTGAGTTTGCTATTGGCAAATATCAGGACAGAAGTCTATGTGATGTGTTGCCAATGGATGCATGCCATCTTTTGCTTGGTAGACCATGGCAATATAATAGGGAAGAAATACACCATGGTAAAGACAATAAGTACTCATTCAAGAAAAATGGGGTAACGTATAAGATACCGTCTCTAATTGAAGAAGAAACAGTGGAGAAATTGAACTCCAATGCCCTATTAATGAGTGGGAAGGAATTCCTTAAGGACATGAAGGAGGAAGAAGGGATTGGTTATGCAATTTTGGTGAAACCAAGAGAGGAAGAGACACCTAAAGAACCACCTATGCTAGAAAAAGTGAAGCAGTTGTTGGATAAGTTCCAAGACATCATTTGTGAGGGGACACCAGCTACATTGCCACCAAAGAGAGAGATTAGTCACCAAATTGACTTTGTGCCAGGGGCATCTTTGCCTAACAAAGCTGCTTATAAGATGACTCCAAAGAAGAACAAAGAAATTGCTAGACAAGTGCAAGAGTTATTGGACCAAGGTTTGATAAGGAAGAGCATCAGCCCATGTGTTGTCCCAGTAGTATTGGCTCCAAAGAAAGGAGGTAAGTGGCGAATGTGCACTGATTCTAGGGCAATTAATAGAATAACCATTAGATATAGGTTTCCTATTCCTAGAATAGAAGATCTAATGGATTGTTTAGGAGGTGCTAAGTACTTTTCAAAGATTGACTTAAAAGGTGGTTATTATCAAATTAGAATGAAGGAAGGTGATGAGTGGAAATCAGCCTTTAAGACCACAAAAGGCCTATATGAATGGCTAGTAATGCCCTTTGGGCTTACTAATGCATTTAGCACTTTTATGAGGGTGATGAACGAAGTCTTGAAGGACTATATAGGGGTATTTGTAGTTGTCTACCTAGATGACATCCTCATTTTCAGTAAAACAAAGGAGGAGCATATGAAGTACTTGGTACTTGTGTTGAAAAGGTTGCAGGAGGAGGTCACCATAAATCTTGAAAAGAGTGAGTTTATGAAACAAGAATTGGTCTATTTAGGATTTGTAGTATCCCAAGGTAACTTGAAGATGGACAGGAGCAAGGTAGAAGCCATATTGAGTTGGCCTACTCCTAGGACAGGGATTGAAGTTAGGAGCTTCCATGGGTTAGCCCAATTCTATAGGAAGTTTGTTAGGAGATTCAGTGAAATCTGTGCACCAGTCCTTGACACCATTAAGGGAGGAGTTAAGACAAAATTTGTATGGACTAAGCAAGCTAATGAAGGATTTGAGAGGTTGAAGAAGGAGATAGCCACCCAACCAATACTAGTTTTACCAAGCTTTGAGAAGTTGTTTATAGTGGAATGTGATGCTAGTAATATACCAGTAGCCTTCTTTAGTGAAAGGCTGAATGAAGCAAAATCTAGGTACTCATCCTATGATCTAGAGCTTTATGCATTGGTACAAGCTCTCAAGAAGTGGAGGCACTATTTGTTTCCAAAAGATTTTGTAGTATACACTGATAACCAAGCTTTGAGCTACATAAATACACAGGAGAAACTTAGTTTGAGGCATATAAAATGGATGAAGTTTCTGCAGTCTTACACTTTTACTATTAAGCATAAGAAAGGGGTGAATAGCAAGGTAGCAGATGCCCTTAGTAAGAGATTGCTGACCATCCAGGAGATTAAATTGCAGAGCACAGGGATTGAAGGTTTTAAAGATCTTTATGAAGAAGATTCAGATTTCTCAGAGATATATAAGGTCTGTACTGATTTTGAAAATCACTTTCACAGTGAGTTTGTAGACTACACTATACAGAATGGATTGTTGTTTAAGGGAAAGCAACTGTGTGTTCCAAGGGGATCCATGAGGGAGAACCTCATCCAAGAAAAGCACAATGGCAACTTAAGTGGGCACTTTGGCCTAAATAAGACTTTGGACCTAGTGGAGAGATACTATTGGTAGCCTAAAATGTAGAAAGATGTAAGGAGATGTAGAACAGTGTGTTGTATGTCAAAAGGCAAAGGGGACATCATCAAATCTAGGGCTTTACCAACCATTACCCATCCCAAACAGGCCATGGGAGTGCATAAGCATGGATTTCATTGTTGGACTACCTAGGACAGCAACTAGTCTAGATAGTTTGTTTGTGGTAGTGGACACGTTCAGCAAGATGAGTCATTTTATTCCATGCAAAACAACACATGATGCAAGTCATATTGCACATCTCTTTTTCAAGGAGATAGTGAGGATACATGGCTTGCCAATGAGCATAGTTGCAGACAGGGATGTGATGTTTATGAGGCACTTTTGAAAAACCCTATGGAAAAGACTAGGCACTAATCTATCTCATAGCTCAGCCTATCATCCTCAAAGGGATGGACAGATAGAGGTGATCAATAGGGTCCTTGGAAACTTATTGAGATGTCTAAGCAAAGAATATGGACAAGGGTGGGAACAAGTTATTCCACAGGCAGAATTTGCCTACAATGATAGCACAAATAGGACTATTGGCAAGAGTCCATTTAAGATAGTATATGGTGTACATCCAAGGGGTGTACTGGAGCTTAGAGACCTGAGAGGTTATGAAGGAATCAGTGGGCATGCAGCCTTTGCAGAATCAATGAAAGAAGTTCATGAACAAGTGAAAAAGACTCGTGGAAGCCAATCAGAAGTTGAAGCTTAAGAAAGATGAAGGAGAGATCTACAATTTCAAGTAGGAGATTTGGTGATGGTTTATTTGAGTAAGGCTAGATTACCAGAGGGAGTACCAAGCAAACTCCAGATGAGGAGGATTGGACCTTTTAAGGTATTGGCCAAGTATGGTCCTAATGCCTACAAGATAGACCTACCAAAGGAGATGTCTATTTCCCCTATATTCAATGTGAAGGATTTGATTCCATACAAGGGGCCAAGGTGAAGCGGAGTACAGTACAGAGGTAACTAAGGATGTGGAAGAACTTAGAGTACCGGTTCAAATTAAGCCACAAGTGGAAAGAATTCTGGATTCCTGGGTAAAGAAGAAGACAAGGAAGAAAGTCTACATGCAACACTTGGTGAAATGGGAAAACCAACCTGAGTCAGAGGCTACATGGATAGCAAAGGGAGACTTCAAGAAACATGGCATCAACAAGGAGTTGATCCCTCCACCGGTACCTTAATTTGCTTGTTACAAGGGGAGAATGGTGCTGGAGCACCTATAAGGTCTTGTAAAGATCTTATGTCATTTTGACTTGTAGGTTGCTTTGGCCAACCACCTAGTGATAAGGACTATTTGTAAAGTCCCATAGTTGTTTAGGATGTGTGTGAAGATCAGTGTGTTTAGAGTTAAGTGACTTGGATGTCTATTTTTAGTTCTAGTGTCCAAATGCTTGGAAGTCAACCAAGTGGCCCAACTTGGGTTAGGACTCCAAAATGGAGTGACATTTGAGCTTTTGATGTTTTTAGGGGTATGAAGGTCTTACATGATGATTTGAAGTTAGTTTGGGTCATTAGGCTTAGTTGTCTGATGGAATGCTAAATAATGTAAAAGTTGCTCATGACAACTTTTCAATTTTGAAAAGTTGTCATGACAACATTTCCTAAAATGTAGGACAAGGCTTTAATGGTGCCCAAATCCTGACCTTAGGGTCTAATCATGAGGGGATAGGTATTTACGGTAAGAAAAACCCTAATCTAAGAGAGAGAGAGGTCATTGTGTACGGACCAAGCATTGAAAAAAGAGAAGTTTTTAACTATTTTCTGTAACAGAGCTTTAATCCAATTGTTTAATGGATTGAAAGTGTTGAATTAATGCATTGAGATCTTTTGTTTTGGCATGTAGATACTTCTTGTAGCTTTGGTTTTTTTATTAAGTGCCACTGGTTTAACTGTTTGTAAATTCTCTCTTTTACTAGTTCGCTGTCTGGTTCTGACTAAGGCATGTAAAAATGAACCCCTCTTGAATTCCCGTGGTCAAAACTCCACGGCCTCTTGGAATCAAGTAGGGGACTCCTTGTATAGTGTAAATATGTCTTCTGGAGTCGTTTTGTGTAGGGGAAGCATTTTTAACACCAAGCCCTAGGCGAGTGGCAATGCATTCTAGCTAGGAGTTTGGATGAGACAGTAGCAAGTGGACTTGCTAAGTGGATTGGATGAACACAATCAAAGGTGGGAACATTTAGAGGGGAGAGTCCTTGATAAGTAAAGGCAAGGAGATGATCAGAGGAGTTGAATTGAGCACCTAGGTCAAGCAAAGAACACAGACCAGTGTAGATATTCCCAAAACCCTTAAAAATAGGGGTTTCTTGAAAATCCTACGTACGGACAGAGAGGGGGTCTAAAAGTTTGAAAATCCTAGAACCTAGGATAGACCTACAAGGAATCCATAATTGGTTTGGAGGGTTGTTAAGAGCTTATTGTGAAGGAACTCAAGAAAACCAAATTCAGGAGTCCTAATTGGGCAAAAAGGCTACAAGGCCTCTAACTAGTGAAACTTGGACTCGATTGGAAAACCACTTGAGAGTCCATCCAAATGAGTTGGAAATTAGTTGAATGTGACCTAGAAGAGATCAAGGACACATCCTAATAGCCAAGAGAAGCTTGGGAAGATTGGATGGTTCAATGGAACCAATGGTGCACAAAAGAGTGAAGAGAGGATTAGTGGTATTTTGAAAATTGGTGGGAAGCTCAGAGTGAGGAAGGGGATTAGAGAAGTATTCCCTTGATAGGGTAGAATAGAGTACCCTAGGAAGGCCCGAGGAGAGGTCTTGATTGGAGCAAGAGTGCCCTTGAGAGTGAGCTCCCCATCATTACTGAGATGTGATGCCTAGAGAATTACCTGAATTTCACAAGAGTGTTGTTTTTCTAACAACTTGGTCCTAGGAGGCCAAACCAATATCCAAAGCCATATAGGAGGACGCCATTGAGTTAACCGAGTTGTATGCACAATTACAAGATTTGCTAAGCAAAGGAGTTAACTAGACCTATTGTCATTAATTTCGTTTTAGTGAAATTAATGATAACCGCTATCAAAATTTCAATTAAAAAGCATGGATATACTCTAAATTTATTTTCTAAACGTTTGCAATGTGTTTTTGCAAACATTTTAACTTTGAATGTTATTGGTCATTAAATTAGTTTCTTCCACTTTTCTTTCATCCATTTTTTACTAGCTTTTATAGGTTTTTATTTAGCTTTTATTATTTCCTTTAGTAGTCAATGATTTCAAGTCCAATTGCAATGTTATTCAAAATCAATATATTCTGTAATATGAACTCAAAATCCCAAGGTGCACACAAAAAGGATGAAGTTGGGGATTTTAAGAATTATTACATGTTTTGTTACATGTAATCTATTGCGCAATATATTACAAAAATCCCGAGATGCCTTTAGTCAGACTTTTGGAAGTCGATTGGATGTTTTATTATATGTGTTTTCATATGTAATGGAAACTCAAAATTCCGATGACTTAAGTCATCCGGCATTTTTCATTGTATTGCATATTACAAACACAATATTAAATGTGTGTTATTATGATATGATTTCCCATTAGCCCTTTCTTGATCCCTCACATCCCCAAGAGGTATTGCCTCATTTTCACAAGGCTCAACACCTTTTCCAGGTATGCTAAGGAAATGAGCCTTCACCCTCGTGTAAACCTTGTCATTCCTTGGACAATGTTTACGTTTGATTGTGGTTGTTCCACCTGTACCTTTGGTCCCAGGAACAAGCTCACAATATTTCCACAATAGGTAACTTCCCCCACTTGACATTATACATGAAAAAATAAAAAAATTTGGCAAATCAAATTTGCTAACTAGTTTAGGTCTATTAGCAAAATGAATTAATTTTAAATAATATATATCAAATTTTATATTAAAATCTAATTTCATTGTTCAATGAATGAACATTGAAAGTTATTGTTCGATGTTTATTAATTTAAAAAAACATTAAATTTTTTAATTTTAATTAACATTTCGATTTCTGCATTCACAAGTTGTGAATGCTTCCGCATTTTGCATACGTGTCTGCTAGAAAACATATATGCAAATGTGAAAGCATTTGCACGCAGGTGTGAATTCTTGCACATTTTGCATACATGTTTGCCAGCAGACCTGCACTGGCAGACAAGTTTGCAAAATGTGGAAGGCAATGAAACAAAGTTATATAACGGTGAAAGGTGGAAGCTAATAAAAATACAATCAATAAAAATAAATAAAACAATGCAGCAAATTAAAAGAGTAAAACTAAAACCTAAACACAGCCAGGTCGCAGCCAAATGCAAATGCAAGGTACATGGAAAAAATCAATATATTTAACCTACATTCCAAATGTTAGGAATGGAGATCTTTATTAGAGAGAATTCAATATTCTTTATTGTACTGTTCACAGAATATTAACTTGAGTAGATATATATGTATTTATATTTACTGAATTATAATTGCAGAGATATGTATTTCCTATGTTGCTGAGGTAATGACATGCACACTGTAATTGATGTTTTTCCACAGCACATACGATTATGTTTATATACATAATATAAGAGTCATGTCTATGACCGTACGTGGCTTAAGCCACGTAGGGTCATGTCTTACATATTCATGCCCTTTCGCAACTGTTGTTGTATATATTATAAATTGTGTTATATAAACTGCAACAGTATTGTGTTACGTATAACTATCAAACGATACTTATCGTAATACATATATAATATATATGTGTTACGTATAACTATCATAACACTTTCATCACTTATGAATCGGTATCGACTATGTCGATTTCACTAAATAGTTACATATCAAAGATAGTTATCGTAACATATATGTTATTAACCATATTAAAACCCGATCCAATACATGTTAAATACATATTAAATGCAATCGACTAAAATCGATTCATTCTAGCATATCGAATCTGATCAATATAATTCATTCGAATATGTATATGTATATATATATATATATATATATATATATATATATATATATATATATTATATATTGATAAGTCAATCAGATCGAAGCTATAATTTAACACTCCCTCTTAGCAAGAGATGATTGATCAGAATCATGATCTCATGATGTGAGTGTTATCGAAATCCCCGACTCAATTCGGAACTGGATTTTTTTTGTAATAACACTTAATCACTTTATATCAGGGTAACTGGCATTGTCCGGAACACAAGTTTAATGTACTCAATCTTGATAGAAGAGTTTATCACAATCCCCGACTCAATTCGGAACTAGATTTAGTGATAAGTATAGGTGTCAAGATATCCACCGCATTCTAGATCAAAAGAACTTGAGGCACATGTTATCGTAATCCCAGACTTAATTCAGAACTGGATTAAACGATAACTTAATTGAGTCAAACTATTGTAGGTCGTCACCTCACAATAGTGATCTCACACACGAAAGATCGTCACCTTTCAAAACACAAAATATTGCAATATTTTATTTATTTTATTCATGAATACATCAATTTACATAATAGTGAGATTTAATCTCAGAAATTTAATCACAACTTAATCATATGAAGTTTCTTTCTGAAGTACTCAATTTTCAACTTCGCAAGAGGCTTGGTGAAGATGTCAGCATTTTGTTCTTCAGTACTGATGTAGACCAATTTGATAATATCTTTGTCTACCATGTCTCTTATGTAGTGGTAAGGAATTTCTATGTGCTTGGAGCGATTGTGAAAAACTGAATTTATTGAAAGTTTAATGCAGCTTTGATTGTCACAATGAATTATTGTGGGCTTTAGGGGCTTGCCAAACAATCCAAATAGTAACTTCCTTAACCATACTGCTTCTCGAGCTTCCATCGAAGAAGCCATATATTCTGCTTCAGTAGAACTTTGAGCAACCGCTGATTGTTTCCTACTGAACCAAGAAATCATTGTTGATCCAAGACTAAAGCAACATCCTGTAGTGCTTTTACGGTCGATTGAATTTCCAGCCCAGTCAAAGTCAGAGAACCCTTGAAATTGTATCTCAACATTCTCGTATTTTAGGCCCATTCCAATTGTACCACGTAAGTATCTTAGAATATGTTTAGTAACAGTTAGGTGGATCTTCTTTGCTTCACACATGAAATGACTTAATACATTTGTAGCATAGTAGATATCAAGACGAGTGTTTACCAAGTACAAGAGAGATCCAATTAGTTGTCTATAATATGTAGGATCTGTAGGTTCTGAATCTCCGGCTTCATCTTTGAGTTTATGAAGATTTGTTTCCATTGGAGTGGTTAATGGTTTACAATCCATCATGCCAAATCTAGTTAAAATGTCCATGGTGTATTTTCCTTGATTTAGGAAAATATAGTTTTCTTTCTATAATACTTCTAAGCCTAAGAAGTAGTGTAACAAACCTAGATCTTTCATATCGAATTCGTTTGTAAGATCTTGTTTGCATTTAGCAATAAGATGATCTTCTCCTATTAGTAATAAATCATCAACATAAAGAATTAGAATTACCATTTCACTTTTGGATATTTTGAAGTATATATTAGGATCAGCTTCATTTTTGGAGTACCCTAACTTGGAGAGATACCTCTCTATGCATTCATGCCAAGCCCTGGGAGCTTTCTTAATCCCGTATAGGGATTTCTTCAATTTGCAGACATAACTATTTCTGTCGAGGGTGGTGAAGCCTTCTGGTTGTTCTATGTATACTTCTTCTTCAATAACACCATTTAGAAATGTTGTCTTTACATCCATTTGATGTATCTTCCACCCTTTGGATGCTGCAATGGCGATAATAGTCTCACAGAAGTATATCGAGCAACCGGAGCAAAGGTTTCTTCGTAGTCAATTCCGGCTTTTTTGAGAAAAACCCCTAGCGACAAATTTGGCTTTATGTTTTTCAATACTACCATTTGAAGCATATTTGATTTTGAATAACCATCTTGAAGAGACAACTGATTTCCCTTTAGGTCTTGGAACTACTTCCCAAACATCATTTTTTACAATAGATTGATATTCCTCGATCATCGCATCTTTCCAGGCTTGACATGTTAAAGCTTCTTTAACATTAGATGGTTCAGATTTTGTAAGTTCAGCTATAAGTGCAAGATAGCATCTCTGAGTTCTTGTTCTCTTACTTTCTTTAAATATTTCATCTAGTTCAACATTATTTTCTTCAACCATTTTTCTTTCCCATAGTGGCATTTTCTTACTGTTAGGAATTTCAACATCTTCAAGGTTAGATGAAGGGAGTTCATCATTTTCTAATATGTTTTCTCTTTGGTTCTTAGTAATGTAGCTCCCATCATCTTGAAAGGCATTCTCCCTCATTCTCAATTTTGTGATTTTCATCATTTTCTATAATATTCTTCCTCTGATTCTCATTTGATCCCTCTTCTGTAAGTGTCGAGAGTTTAAGAGCAATGTCTTCTTCAAATTTGATATCTCTACTAATGTCAATAGATTTTTGTCCTAGTATGTAGAGACCCTGTATCCTTTAGTAGTTTCACTGTAACCAACAAATATTCCTTTCTTTCCAGAAGGTTCTAGTTTGGTTCTTTTCTCTTTAGGAATGTGAACACATACAAGACACCGAAGATTCTTAGATGATTTAGATCTGGTTTCTTCCCTGTAAAGGCTTCTTCAAGTGTAATATTTTCTAGGATCGAGTGAGGATGCCTGTTTTGAATGTATACGACAGTATTAGATGCTTTGGCCCAAATGAGGTATGAAGATTTTGATCATGCATCATAGCCTTGGCAGCTTCAATAATAGTTCTATTTTTCCTCTCTGCTACTCCATCTTGTTGAGGGTTATAAGGTACTATATACTCCCTCTTAATCCCAACAGAAGTGCAAAATTCTTTAAAGTTTTCAGAGATATATTCACCTCCATTATCTGATCTTAGAGTTTTTATTTTCTTTCCAGTTTAGTTTTCCACTAATGCTTTAAACTCTTTGAATTTTAGCAATACTTCATTTGATTATTTAAGTTTAAGAAAATAGATCCAAGTTTTTCTAGAGTAATCGTCAATGAAAATCACAAAATACGAAAATCCTCCTAGTGAGAGAGTTAACATAGGTCCACACAATTCTGTGTGAATGATTTCTAATACAACTTTGGTTTTATGTTCACTGGAGGGGAAGGATCTTTTGATATTTTTTCCTAGAGCACACCCTTTATAAGTACTAACATGATTTGATTTTAGATTAGGTATACCTGTAGTGATTTTCTCTATGGAAGGAAGAGTGCTAAATCCAAGATGTCCTAATCTTTTGTGCCAGAGATCATTAGAGTTTGATACTTCATTACATAGAACTAATTTGTGACTATTACATAATTTGTATAGGCTTCCATCCCTATACCCTATAGAAATAGCATTTTTAATGTTAGTGTTTTTAGGCCATATTAGCACTTTATGTTCTTGGAATGTGACTTGATAGCCTTGATCGGCTAAGCTTGAAATAGAGACCAAGTTCCTTTTTATGCCTGGTACAAAGAGCACATATTTCAATTGTACGGTTACCCCTATGTTCAATTTGATTGAGCAGGTCCCAATTCCTTTCGCTGGATAAGTGGACTTGTCTCCAATTGTAACCTTTTCAGAGGAATTTTCTTCTAGGGTTTCAAATTGATTTCCAAATCCAGTTATGTGTCATGATGCTCCGCTATCGATTATCCAATTGTTTTTGTTTGAATTTACTTCACTTGATAAGGCCAAAAAGAATAGGGATATTTCTGCTTCTTTGACTTTGGCTATTGCTGCTTGAATTTTCTTTCTTTTTGGACAGAACCTGTGCATATTTCCAAGTTTATCACATTTATAGTACTATACTTTGGAGAAATCTTTGGTTTTGTGATTTTTTCTATAGTTTCCCTTCTTATGTTTGAACTTCCTTTTGTTGCCTTTGAAATTTGAATGACTGTGTAGAGGTTGGATCTCTCTTCCTTTGTTTGGCCCGATCCCTCTTGATATTAAACAGGATTCCTCTTGAGTGCAATCATTCTTTAGTTGATCAAAGTTAGGTAGAGAAAGACGTCTAGTTATACATTGAATAAAGGATTCCCATGAGATAGGTAATCCTCTAAGAGCTATTAATGTTAACTCCATGTCATCAACATTGTTTCCAATAGTAGATAGTTGATCCTTTAATTCAGAAATTCTTAGGAAGTAAGACGTGATGGTTTCCCCTTTGTGTATCTTTAAATTCAGGAGTTGTTGTTTGAGAGTAAGTAATCTACTTGTATTATTAATCTCATATGTCTCTTGAATGGTTTTGAATACTTCATAAGCGGTTTTTAGCCTTGCTATAGAGGGAAGAATATGGTCTTTAACGGCATCAATTATTATTTTCTTCGCTTTGTTGTTACGCCTTTTCCAAGTTGATTTATCAGGTTCATCTTCAGGCATCTTTATATCCTCCTAAACATAGGAATTTAACTCAATTTCTTGAAGCAATGTTAGGATTCGTATCTTCCATGAGAAGAAGTTTGTAGCACCTTCAAGTCTGTCCTCCACTTTAATGTTGTTGGCCATTATTATTTTCCTCTTATATTCTAATAACCAATCTAATATAATTCAGAATTTATTTATATTGATTCTTCTCTAGAGAGGCTCTGATACCATGTTAGGAATGGAGATCTTTATTAGAGAGAATTCAATATTCTTTATTGTACTGTTTACAAAATATTAACTTGAGTAAATATATATGTATTTATATTTACTGAATTATAATTGCAGAGATATGTATTTCGTATGTTGCTGAGGTAATGACATGCTCACTGTAATTGATGTTTTCCCACAACACATATGATTATGTTTATATACATAATATGAGAGTCATGTCTATGACCGTACATGGCTTAAGCCACGTAGGGTCATGTCTTGCATATTCATTCCCTTTCGTAACTGTTGTTGTATATATTATAAACTATGTTATATAAACCGCAACAGTATTGTGTTACGTATAACTATCATACGATAGTTATCGTAAAACATATATAATATATGTTACGTATAACTATCGTATGATAGTTATCGTAACATATATGTTATTAACCATATTAAAACCCGATCCAATACATGTTAAATACATATTAAATGCAATCGACTAAAGTCGATTCATTCTAGCATATCGAATTTGATCAATATAATTCATTCGAATATGTATATATATATATATATTATATATTGATAAGTCAATCAAATCAAAGTATAATTTAACACCAAATGCAAAGTTGTTGGACCTAAAATGATGGTCAAAGACTCAAAAATGAAATATTTTGTTTCTAATGTGCTTTTTCCTGTAGAGACGCATGGGAGACCTCAAATTTCGTGGCGGGAAACTGGGAGATTTCAGGATACTTCGTGTCGAAGTCTCCGCTCAATTTTGAAGACTCTAGAGTCATGCAACGTCTTAGACATGTCTCCATCTCTGAGACGTGTCTCAAAGGGCGGAGATGCATCTCCCAATGACTACGGTACATTCCTTGGTTAATAGTTTACCAGTACGTTAAGGATAATCTTTCGGTTCATCTTAAGATTATTGGCATTTTTGATCCAATAAGTGCTTAAAAGTGAAGTTATCAAGAGTCTCAAGTTTGAAAATTGCATATTTATGAAAGTGGAAATCTTTCCTGAAGAAAGAGGAAGTGATACATGCAACACCTTATCTTTGATTAGTTTAAACTTCTTGTTAAGTTTTAGTTGATTCAGCATCAATAAGAAGGGTACCTCCCCCTAGTTGAGAGGAGAGATTATATCTCACATACTATGTCTAAATACTTCATTTTGAAAGTAGTGTGTCTACAACCACTTACAAAATATTTAGCCAACAAGACCTAGCGTACCAGCTTGGGAGCTATAATAATACTAGTGAGAAAGAAGGATAGAACCTTGCATCTGTCATTGACCATTGCATGCTTAGAAAAGTCAGTAAAAAAAATACTTTTATCACAAATTGATGATCTATTTGACTAAATGAGAGGAGCTACAGTACTTTCCTTGTGATCAAGGTATCATCAACCTAGACTAAAGAAGAAGAAGACAAACAGAAACTACTTCCAAAAATGGTACGAGTACTATGAGTTCATAATGCTACCCTGTGTACTTATCAATGCCCAATAGCTTCTATGAACTTGATGAATAGTGTGTTCAATGATTGTCCAGAAAAGTGTGTACTAGAGCTCCAAAGGATATATTCTAATGTCCCCATTTTTTTGCAGGTCATTGATCTGATGGTGCCAGGTCATTATTGCGATCCTCGTGGTCTGGCGAGGTGTTTAGAGGGTCATTGGTGTGAACTTATTATTTATAGTAAGTCAATGGATAGTTCCGATGAGCTCAGATGAGTTAGAGGAGTTGAATGATGCTCTCGGTTTTCATTTCTGGCTTCCAGTTTGGGCTCCAAGAATCTTGGAGAGAGCATCTATTTTTAGTAAGTCACCCTGTCAGGTTCATTCATCATCTTTCATCGTCAGGATCAATCCTGTGCAGACAGATTTCGATTCGGATGCTTCTTCAGTTGTTTTCGCAAGACGAGTGGTTTATTATTATTTTTTAATTAAATTTGCTAAGGTTGTCATTTTTGTTGGTATTATATGTTGGATACCTTAGTGTGATAGCTCGTTGGAACCGGGATGAAAAGTTTTAAATCTTGGGCACAAGAAACAGGGACCTTGCGTGTCATAATTTCATGATATTGGTGAAAAGGTCTTTTTTTTGGAGCCAAATGAATTAATAAATTATATTATTCAATATGTGCCTAAGTATAAAAAGTGTTTTAAGTGAAAAGTGTGTGAGAGAAGACACTTTTTAATTATAAAAGCAATGTTTTGTGAAAGGCAAATCATCCATTGTTGAATTATGATTTTATTGAAGTTGTGAGAGAGACTACCCGGCTAGGGTTTTGAGGACTGATTCCTCTTCTGGCAATTTGAGCCATTACAAGTTGATGGTGAATTTTGCAGCTGTAATTCTAATTCTGAATTTTAATCCAATGCTGATGTATACTGGATTTGTGTGGAGTTTTTCATCTACAGGCAAATCGATTTGCTCTCAAGGATTTCGAAATTGTCTCATTGCTGGGGTTTGATCTGTGATTCGGAAGTCTGCTGTGTTTAATTTGCTGCTGTTCCGATTGAGAATATTGGTGACTGAATTATTTGTAAAATCAGGCATGTGACTGATTTCTGGAGCCGTTTCACATGTTTCAAGGGCCTGCGGTTGATATTCAGCAGAGCACGTGCCAAGCATAGCAATTTTGGCCCATCATAATGGCGGTTAACTTAATTTCTGAGGTGCTGCATTAAATTTGCTTGGAGTTAATTGCAGATTGCAGTCAAACATAACTACCAGGTGCTTTAAATTTCATGTTAATTAATTCTGAAATTATACAATTTGCAGCCAGTGTAATAAATGTGTAAACTGGATGTGTAATAGAGTTTATGCAGAGTTTCGTATTGTTCTAGTTTAATATATGAATTGGAGGAAGTTATTTAAAAATTACAAATTATAGTAAGTTTGAACAAGTGTTTGCAAATATTTTAAATTCAAATTAAGTGGATTCAAAAGAGCCAGCCAAGGTTCCTCACATATATAATCTACTTGAAGAAGGGGAAAAGGTACTTATCAACATTTTCAAATAGTTCTACAACGTTTGTGAAAGCGCAAACGAGTAGAAAATCATTAGAGCATAATTGTTCCTAAAAACAAAAGTGCAGTACTTAGGATACAACAATTTAACTGAAAGAGTACGGGGAACCTTGGTAAGAAATTTGAGGGGTTTTCTTGGATACTTTAGGAAGCTCACGATGAAAATTCTTACACATAACTCACCTTATTACCACACTCTAGAGTGGACTAAGAAACGTCAAAATATTTTTGGTTGTTTGAAAGAAAGATTTAACTTTCGTACTGATTCTATAAGTATAGGACTCCACAAGCATAGTGCAGTTGTAGAAATACATCTTAGAAGGATCAGGAGGTAGGCTCTCTAGAGGTTGTGACGTTATATGATGGGAAAACAATTGAACTTGCTTTAGATTGTCAAGGACCAAAATACTTATTTAACTCACTTGAATTAAATCCAAGATGGGAAGATGGTTGGAGTTATAATAATTTAAAATTAGTTACTTTGAGGGCAAGGAGAATAGAATGGAAGATGCCCTTACTTCATTGGAGACAACATTCATCAATGATGACCGTTAACTCAGATTTTAAGATAGGTGTCTTTTAGGATATGAAGGCGATGAAAATACAAACAGATTGGGAAAGCCTTCAAGCCAATTTCTAGGACCAAGGAAAGAAGGGTTCCAATTTGAACCCAATGGCCTTCTAGGGTGTCAAGGGTGAATGTATATGCCCAACTCGTCAGAGTTAAGAAAAATTACTAATGAAAGAAGTTCAATCAGCACTATGCTTAGGGCACCTAAGTGTTACCAAAACTATAAGCCATTGTTAAACCCCTATATTTTTCAAAAGAAATGAAGGAGGATTACCTCTAGAATGTGGCAAGTTGCCGAAATGTTCAAGAGTAAAGGCTAAATGCCAACATTCAATCAGGTTGTTGCAACCACATGCCATCCCTGACTAGAAGAGGTTGATCATTAGCTTGGATTTTATTTGAGGCTTATCAATGCAAAGAAGTAGACAATACTATATTAGTGGATAGATTTACGAACTACCCGAAAACCTAACAAAGGGTGCATCATCACAGCATAGAAATTTGTGCAGGAAATCTCACAAATTGCACGGAATTTCAGAGAAAATCATGTCAGAGAAGGATACCAAAAGGACATCTAGATTTTGGCAAACCTTGTTTGCAACTTTGGGAACTCAGTTGAACTTAAGTTCAGCATATCATCTAGAGACAAATGGTCAGATGGAAAGGTAAACCAAGAACTAGAAGATCTTTAAAGGGTATATTGCATGGACCTACACTATAAATGGGAGGATTATTTACCACTGGTAGAATTTATTGAAATAATAATTCCTACCAGTCAACCATCAAGATGACACCTTTTGAAGCATCATATGGAAGAAGGTGTAAGACACCTATCAACTGAGATAAGTTGGAGGATAGGATAATCCTTGGACCTAAGGTGCTCTCGGAAATGGAAGAATAGGCACAGTTGATCAGAGAAAGGCTAATTGAGGCTAACAACTGACTGGGAAGAAGGTACTCCTAAGGGTTTGTATCGTCCTAAATTGTAAACACCTAGCTAAGGTGTACAATTTATGCTTAGTTGGCACCCATTTTAGTGTGTTTTCATTCCTCTAGGCATTTAAGTCCTTTAATTAATGAAGGCCCATAATTATGGGTGTGCCCCTTCAATTATTTCATCCATTCAATCATCATTTGCATACATAAGCCCTATTACCATATGTGACCTATTTCACACATTTCTACTTATCACACCCCAATTTGCACACATTTTCAAAATCCTTATGATCATATTGACCCCCGATTAAAATTTGAGCTATTCTTGCCTCAACAAGGGTGACCTGGGCGGAGGGAGATGTAAATTTTACGACCTTGTCATTGGAAGTTGTCCTTGTCATGCTAACTTGGGTCCAAGTTTGAATTTGAGTTTGGTATTGCGATTTTAAGAGAGATTCCAAATCCAAAGTCGGCCTACTTCAACTCTTGAGTCTTGAAAAGACCTAAAGAGGTATAAAAGCCATGTTAACTCTCTCATTTTGGGATTGATCCATCAATGAAGCAAACAAGAGATCATCAAGTCCTAAAGAAACCATCCAAGCATTCAATCAATCAAGATTTTAAGGAGAAGACAAGCATTCAAGCATTTCATCTCTTCATGGTCGCAAGCCTAGCAATCATTATGCAAGCATGTCTTTTATGATGTCCTTTTATGTCTTTGTGGAGTCACACTATTGCATCAACACTTGTGATCTCATTTCAAGACGCATTTGGTTCATTAATGTATAAGATTCTTATCAAGCCTCTGCTAGCAACAATGCACATCCTTTCCTTCAGTGCAATTTCAATTCAATTTCAACGTTAGTTCCTATACAATGGTTTGACTGAGACAAACTCCTTTCTCCCAACAATTTCCTTGTTTTCTATGTGCAGGTGACAAGTACGAAAGCTTCGAATCCAAATTCAAGAAGTCCTAACTGTTTGGTTCAGATCCTAGGGTTCGACATCAAAATTTGGCAAGACAAGGGTGACTTTCACCTACAAGGGCGAGCCCAATCATCCCTATCTGTGTAGGTCGCCCTTGACACACATTTTGGGCTGAGATTTCAGGCGCAAGTCAGTCTCTGTGTTAGCTTTTCAAATATGATCTTAGAATTTTCTTATCAATCTAATAACTGTCTCTATTTTCCATAAAGCTACTTTCTCTCTTTAACTAGCCCTAGATCTCACATTCTTCATTTAAATTTGCAAAATCATCTTCCATAATAGTGAAGGATCAATATACTCACTCAACACTTGAGCCTCCTCAAGCCTAGTGGATCATCCTCCTTCCAACGTAAGAGGAGATAGGCCAATTATTCTTAGTTTGTCTAGACTCTATACAAGCTATTGAACACTATTTCTTTCATTACTAGGTTAAACACTAGAAAAGTTCTAGTTTGGGAAGTCTTCCAAACTGGCACCTAGATATGTGCGGGACCATTTGAGGTCCTAGAAGTCACCAACATGGTAGCCTACATAATTGCTTTACCACTAGATCTTGCCCGGCTATAAAATATTTTTCATTTTTCATATTTAAAGAAATACGTAGCAAATTTTGAGCATATAATGGATTGGAACTCCTTGCAGGTGCAGGATCCAAGGGTGGTCGTGATCAAGCCACTCTAAGTGTTCGAGGTACATAAGCTCAGCTTACATAACCACAAGGTTACTTAATGTACGGTCCAATGGGATCAATATGGAGAGAACAGTGCTACTTGGGAGGATTTTGATGAAATCCTCTAGAAAATTCCTCATTTATTTAAGATACTAGATATACTCTGAGAAACTTCTATATTAATATTCCTTGCAAACAATATAAATAATTGCGACTCTCAATCATCGGGGACGATGATTCACAAGAGGGGGATATGTTCCATCCCTTGAAGACTTTTCAAATAATTGGAATAATTGTTTCATGGGAAATGTGAAGCTTTTTATTAATGAAGTATTTGGTTTAATTATAAAATTAATGAGTGATTGATTTAATTATGAGGAATATGAACTATTGAAGTTTATAGAGATTAATGTTCAAGGATAAATAGTGTTATATACTTGCATGATAATCTAGATGATTGAGTTAGTTAAATGTTATTTTGGAATAAATATAAGTATGGCTAATTACTTCTTATGTTAGCGAATGCAAGAGATCGCCCTTGTGAAGGGAGGGAGAGTATAATTAGAGAGAAAAAGGGAAGGTCAGTATTTCCATTCGAGAGGAACCTATAGCTAAGTATCTTGGTCATCAAGTTATGGTTTTGTTAATCTTTAGTCTCCTATTGTCATGGTGGGTTTAGAGGTCGTATCCTTATCCTTGTTTAACTAAAAGAATGTATCTTAAATTGACCATGAAGGGAGTTACATTTAGATCTTCCATTATCAATTTAAATGGAACAACCTCCTAATGATCTTGCGAAATACACACACACACACACACACACACATATATATATATATATTGTTAATCTTTAGTCTCCTATTGTCATGGTGGGTTTAGAGGTCATATCCTTATCCTTGTTTAACTAAAAGAATGTATCTTAAATTGACCATGAAGGGAGTTACATTTAGATCTTCCATTATCAATTTAAATGGAACAACCTCCTAATGATCTTGCGATATATATATATATATATATATATATATATATATAGATTGAGACATGTGTAATGCCCATATCTTCCTAATAATTAATAACCTTGATTTTGATTTCAATTCATATTCTTCAATCATGGATTAAATGTTCAATCAATCTTCTTATAAGTAATTAAACTCAAGCTTGTAATATATACTACTCTCTCAACCATTCTCGCATCATGCATATGCATATAAATATATGTACTCTAAGAATACGAATATTTTATATATGTAAAGAGCCTGCATGGCTCCTTCTAAATATAATTCTTTTCTCTAAAATTAGTTGCAATAATTGTATCTTTGTGTTTTGTTTAAGTTTATTTCAAATGAAATTTCCCACCAATTTTAAATATCATACTAAATATGTTTCGAACGATCATCAATTATTCAAAATTATAGAACTGGCAATGCTTATAAACATCAAATTATTCAACAACTATTGGCACCTGGCAATCGTTTGAATGTTGTAGAATAAAAAATATCCAGGAAAGTCAACGCAGCTTAAATGAATCTTCAGCCACCTCCAAGAAAGAGAACGCAACTTGTCTAATTCCAATGCAACCTGCTTGGATATTCACGCAATCAATTAAATTTGATTTCCAGCCTCCAATATTAATTACGCAGCCTGTTTGGTAGGAAACGCAGCTTCCTGGCAAAGTGACACAACCTCTTTGGGAGTCACGTGCTAGCTGTGAGCAAATAAGCCAGCCTCTGAATGAAACGCAACTTCCTTTAGTGAAGTCTGCAACTCTTGCTAACCCACACTACCGTCTAATTGATCACAACACCAAGTAGAAGATAAAACAACCTTCTACTCAACACAATAAACACTGGGAAGAAAAATCGAACCACCTCTGAATTCAAAATTTGTTCACAACTCCTCGAATTTGATATACTTCAGCATCAAATTTGAATTAATTTAACCAGCAAAGAATCTCCAGTAAATCAGAAGCAAAATTCACCATTAATCAGTAATGATTCAAATTGCAAAATGAGGAATCGGTCCTCAAACCCTAGCCATGTTCTCCTCTCTCCAATTTCATAAAAATGCACAAGTCAAAAAATGAATTTCTTTTTGTGCAAAGCATTGCTTTTATAATAAAAAATATCTTCTCTCACACACTTTTCACTTACAAAAGACTTTGTTTTATGTGCACATTTGAAATATAATAAACTACTATATTTCTCTTCACTTTAATGCTGAATATGATCCTTTTATTAAAATAATGCTATTCTGACACATAAGGTCCTTGTTCTATGAGCTCAGGATTTAAAACTTCTCAACCCGGTTCCAACGAGCTATAACACTAAGATGCCTAGAATACATTCCAAATAAAAATGGCAACCTTAGCCGATTTAATTAAATAATAATCATAATTCAGCCATCTTGCGAAAACAACTGAAGAAGCATCAGAATTAAAATCTGACAACACAAGAGTGATCCTGATGATGAAAGATGATGAATGAACCCGACGGGGTGACTTACTAAAAATAGAAGCTCCCTCCAAGAATCTTGGAGTCCAAATCAAAAGCCGAAAATAAAATCTGTAAGCATCATATAACTCCTCTAAATCCTTTGAGCTCAGTAGAACCTTAAATTGACTTACTATAAATAGTAAGTCCCTCAAAAAGGGGCAAAACCCACAACAGGGTCCTCTAATCACTAGTATTAGCCTACAAGGACCCAATGATAGGCTAAATTCACTAACTCCAATGCACGCTCAAAATGGGGACATTACTATATATATATATATATATATATATATATATATATCAATTAATAATAAGGAAATGGAACCGAAGGATTTGAATTCTATCAGGATTAGGACAACAATGGCTGCTAGAGCTGAACTACCTTGTTCTATGCAACACCACTCATATCTTTGTAGTTACCTACTAATTGTTCTTTCTTGGTTCAAAGCTGTGAAGGTTGCCATCAATGCCCTTTGTAGAAAGCATTTTGGCAAGTTTTGAAAAAAGAATAGCAATAAGGAAATCATGAGGGGAAAGGGACCTGGGGGTTCATCTACCATTTGTTTTTCATTGTCTCTTCTCTATAAGAGCAATATCCATCTATCAGGAGATACTCTTTTTCTTGGAATGAGGAAGAAGAAATCATCATCGTTAGGGGAAGGGATGACGGATCATCCATACAGTGATTGATTTGTTAGTTAATCCATTGTCATGTGAAGGTAGTTAAACAAATATAATGTATTATCTTTTACTTGTAGTTAGTTAAACAAACTTGGCAGTTATCATGTTCTTGTGAAAAGGAAGGTAATATTTTTCTGTCAGTGTTGGTCAAAAGAAAATTTATTTCCTATGAATTGTTCACTTCTTGTTATTATTATTTGGTGGTTAGTTTTAGCATGTCACACCTGCAATAGGCAAGGACATGTAGAAAGGTCTTTCAGCAAGGCAATTATGCTAGTCCCTGTAACTGAACAAGAAAGATGGAATCCAAGAAGACCTTTGTGATAAGGATTTTTGTCCAAGTCTATACCCAAATCTGTTCAATATTCAAGCTATTGCTTTACTGTGTTCAATATACAGGAAAAAAAATTAACAAAGTTGCAGGCTATCTATGCAGTATACACAAGTCATTGCCATCTGACATTAAATGCAAGTTGCAGTCTTATTTCTTCTGCCTGCAAACCACCCTAATTTAATGCCTGAAGGTATACATATTGGGTTGGCACACATTATCAATATAATGATAACATTATATAAAATCTGCAACAAATTCCCAAAAGCTATTTTGATTAAAGAATTACAACCATGGAATTTGAACTCCTTCCTTAGTCAAAAGACCGAAAAACAATACAATGCATATAATGTGAAGCCATAATGAGAATGATAACAAGCAGATATTTATAGCATTTTTTGAATTAATTATACAGCAGGAGTAGCATCTGATGGAGCCATCACATTTAATTTTTCTAAGAGAAATACCCTACAAAACCAAGTTAGTGCCCCCTGCAGGGATAAGCTTGTATGGAAACATAAGTGTGGGGTGCTCTTTTGGATCAAAATGTTTTTTTCTTCTGTAAGTTGGTGGTTAAATTAAATAGCATAATAATCATTTGTGCTTTCATTATTGAATTCCTTTTGAACATAATGACTTGGGCTGAATTCAACAATAGCAACTGAGAATGTACCTATGAATTCAAAAGAAGTTGATCAAGTGGAACAACATATTTTAGAGAATGAGATTTGGCATAGAAAGAAATGCATTTAAAGTAGTTAATTCAATCTGCCTACCGCCGATGGTTTTGATAAAAATGATCCAGCTGGTAATATATATAAATTGGAGCCTTCATATGCTTTTGAACCTGTACAACACAATATAGCATTATTACTTAAATGAGCTTCATATATCCATCTGAATGCCTTAAATAGCACCTTCCTTCTAATAAATTTGATATATCCTGTTAGATCATGCAATAGGCATGTAATGGGAACATTTAAATATCTTTGTCTTCAAAAGATATGGTATACTAATGCATTGCATACACTAAGCATATTCTCAGAATTAAAAGATAAAACAAGTATAGAAAATGTATGATTTATCAAAAGCTATTCAGAAAGGTATTACTGCCACAATAACTATAAAGCATAAAGAGGTCTAGAAACTAAATTGAATGTCTTTAACAGGCAATACAAAACTACACAGTGATAATCTATGCAAGATTAAATAACTGCATATTAATGACCTCTTTGACTTTATACAATGCATTCATTTTAATAGTACAATATGAGGTACACGCTTGGAAAGGGATAGGAGAATTTGGTACAACATGGGTTAAAAGCATGGCTTCTTAATGTCCCCTTTTGTCCAAGAGATCACCTAGAGGAGATTACAAGCAATGGGCTGATTGGATTTATTTAAGGGAATAAATTAATTAATTAAATTTTAAATAGTCCTAAGCCCTATGGGATTATTTAAATTTAATTAATTAGCAGCTGGGCATGTTTTATTTTATAAAGTGACTTTATAATAATGTTTGTTGGCATTAAGAAATAGTAATCGGTAAGCCTACTAACTGTACAAGTATTGTCATTGATTGGCAAAAGATGATAGAGATTTGTCATCTCTATTAAGTCTAAGGATCCAAGGAGATCTGTATGAAAAGAGGCTGGTTTTGTAGATGGTGTCAACATACAGAAGAGACTGTAATCAAATGTAACCGATCACTACACAAGGAATGGGAGGATTCAACCGTCAACCAAGGACCAGACTACAACCGGTGTTGACAAGCACAGAGAAGTAAAAGTAAGCCGGTGTCAAACAATACAACCAATCTAGTAATGACTCCGGTGTGAACCGAGAAAGTCATAGTCAACTACCTGTTTCAATCAACTCTTTGATCGGGATTTCCTGCACTAAATCCAGATGACTTTGAGTTGAAACTAGTGATTGGTTGGAGGCACGTCTGAAGGTTTTAAAGCCGGAATCTGTGGCTTTAAAACAATGCATTATCTCTTGTGAAGGAAATATGCCCGGCATGCATTTAGTGTTTTTTCTTCTTAAAGCAAATAAAGCAAGGGCATGCATCGCATGTTTCCTCAGGAAACCGATACTTCACTGAGTGATGAATCCGATAAGGATCTGTAATTAGGTCATGCATGAGGAGCACAATTAGGGCTAAGGCTCTATATATTCTTCTAATTGATGAAGATAGAGGTTGTCTTCATTCTGCCAAGTAAAAGAGTGAACCTGTATGCTGAAGAAGCTAGGGTGAAAAGAAGAAAGAAGAGTGTGCAGAGAAGCACAATAGTAGAGGAGAATACACCTGCAGCGACCGGTGATACTTCTCAGTTGAGTAGAAACAGAGATCTTATCAAGCTATGTATAGCCATTTGTAAAAGGTCAATCTTTCTATTGCTCTCTAGCAATTACAATAGTTAAAATCTCAGTATTTGGGTGGACTCTAACAAGTCCCTTGTATCAAATCCCCTAACCGGGTGACATTTTTCAAGATGTTTTAAGTCCTTTAACCAGGCAGGCACTAACCGGCCGTATTGTAACAAATCCCTTAACCGGGTCACACCTAAACAGTGTGTTGTAATCCCTTGCCGAGAAGGCTCCTAACAAGGCATACTCTAGAAGAGTACAGAATTTGTGAGGTCTCCTCACACCGTGGTTTTCACTCTATTCAGGTTTCCATGTGATAAATCTGGTGTCACTGTGTGATTGTTTGCTTGCTGTTATTATATGCCTGAATCTATTTGCCTATCAGCTATAAGTATACTTCACCGGATTCAAGAAGAAAAGTTTTAAAGGTGTTGATTCACCCCTCCCCTCTCAGCACCGGTTGGGATTGTCAATTGGTATCAGAGCCAAGTCTTGTTTTCTTTACTGCTTAATAGTATAAAGAAAAAATCAAGATGATGAGAAAGGAAGGGCCTAAGTTTTCAAAAGAAAACTTCACTTTGTGGTGCAGCAGAATGAAGCTGTATATGAAGACCACCGGAGATCAATACTGGAATCATGTAACCACTGACTACAGCGAACCCTTCGGCATCCTAACACCTGATGAACAGAAGATCAAAACTGAGCACACAACTGTTATGGATATGATAGCCAACACACTACCTGCTCAAGTCTATGCTGAAATAGAACATCTAGAATCTGCTTTCAAGATGTGGGTCAAGTTGCAAGTGGTATATGGAGGAGACCCAAATGTTCAAAGAGCCAAGGTCGAAACCTCAAAGGAAAGTATGATGACATGAGGATGAATGAAGGAGAAGACATTGAGCAATACAACAACCAAATCAAAGAGGTGATCAACTCCATCAAAAGTGTTGGAGGAAAGCTCAATGAAGAGGAGGTGGTTAGCAAAATACTGAGAACTCTCAGACCTCAGCATGCCATTAAGATCTCTTCTATTCAAGAGCTCAGATTGGTGACCAAAGATCAAGTCACCCTAGACTCCCTAATCGGTAAGCTGGCTGCTTTTGAATTAAGTAATTTTGATAATAGCTTACCCATTCAGGAAGCAGCATTTAAGTACTCTATCAATATCTCTTCCACCAAAAGGGGAAGAGAAACCGGTAATAGCTCTACCGGTAAGATTGATAACTTTGTTGAGAACTTGCTCTCAGAAGAGTTGGAGCAAGATGAGTTCGAAGCACTCATCACTAGGAGATTCCCCAGAGGGAAAGGGAAGTACAAAGGAAAGCTTCCTCTGAAATGCTTTTCTTGCAACAAGATAGGACATATTGCTGCCAGATGTCCAGATAATGATAATAAGGATAAGAGAGACCGGTTCAAGAGCAAAGCAAAGAAGGAATGTTATCTTGCAGAGGAAGGAGTCACATACAATGAATTTGAAGACTTTGAGGATCCAGAAATTGCATTTGTTGCAATAGAGGAGAGCCCAGTGGCAAGTGAAGTAGCTCTCATATCTAGATCTCATCAGCATAATGATTGGATCATTGACAGTGGTTGCACTCACTACATGATTGGTGACAAGAACAAGTTTATCAACTTGGAGATCAATGACAGCGGATCAGTTACCTTTGGAAATAATGCCCCTATGCCATCAAAGGTAAAGGCTCTATTGCACTCTGCAACAATGCTATATGTGAAGATGTGTACTGGGTTGAAGGACTCAGGTACAATTTAATGAGTGTTGCACGGTTGAATAACAAAGGATTCTTGTTGGAATTCGGACAAGGTTCCTGTATAGTCAAAAATCAGTCTGGAACCCATGTTGCAACCGGTAGACAAAGAAAAGGTAATCTGTTCTACTTAGACTCAATGGATGGAGCTTGTCTCATATCTTCAGTCAAAGGAGAAACAAGCAAAATCTGTCTTGTTTCCAAAGAAGACAATAGCTAACTATGGCACAAGAGACTCTGCCACATAAACTTTGACAGTATTGTCAAAATGAGCAAAAAGAAATCGGTTAGAGGACTCCCTGAGATTATGAAACCCATCAGAGGTGTTTGTAAAGATTGTTAGTTAGGAAAACTGACAGGAACAAGCTTCAACAGTAAGTCTTTTACTGTTGAAAATGTTCTAAATCTTGTGCACACAGATTTGTGTGGACCAATGAAGACAAAAAGCTATTATGGAGACCGGTACTTCATGATCTTTGTAGATGACTTCTCAAGAATTATGTGGACACTCTTCCTTAGAGAGAAATCAGAGCCCTTCCACATGTTCAAAATCTACAAAGCTAGAGTGGAAAGGGAAACTGGTAAAAGCTTGAAGTGCCTGAGGTCAGACAGAGGAGGTGAGGACACCTCTCAAGAGTTCACTCATTATTGTGAGGAACATGGAATAAAGAAACAGTTTTCTGCACCAAGGACTCCTCAACAAAATGGAGTAGCAGAAAGAAGAAATAGGACGTTGATTGACTGTGCAAGAACCTTGTTGATTCAGAAAGATCTTCCTCGTCACTTCTGGAGAGAAGCTATCAATACTGTTGTCTACACACTGAACCGAGTTCAAGTCAAAAAGGGAACCAGTAAGACTCCTTATGAACTATGGTTCAAGCATACTCCTAGTGTAGGTTACTTCAAAATCTTTGGTAGTAAATGTTACATCAAAAGAGATATGTACTCTGGGAAGTTAGATCCCAAAAGCAATGAAGGAACATTTTTGGGTTAATCTACCAAAAGTAAGGCCTACCGGTGTCTGAATAAGAGAAAAAGAAAAATAATTGAAAGCATCCATGTAAAAGTTGATGAATCTTCAGAATCGATTAAGAAGACCGGTCATAATCACCATGACAGTCTTGAAGGTCAAATTGAAGGAAATGCCTTTGAGTTCAATGAAGCAGCCACTGAAGACGAAAGAGAACACCATATGAACAGACACCTGGTACAAGAGACTGTACCTAAAGCACAAGATGGTGAACAAGAAGATGTTCATAATCATGATGAAGAAATTGCTCAACCAGAAGAGCCTAACCGGGAACAACGACCGGTTCTCTCAAAGTATGTCACATATCACTCCACTGACAACATTATTGGTCACAAACATGCTAATGTATTGACCAGGAAAAAGGCCAAAGAGAATATCAGTTTACTTTCTTGTATAGAGCCCAAATCCACAAGGGAAGCTCTAGAAGATGAAAACGGGGTCAAGGCCATGGAGGAAGAAATTGAGCAAATTGAGAAAAATGACACATGGGAGCTTGTGCCAAGACCACAAGACAAGAATGTCATAGGGACCAAATGGGTCTACCGGAACAAGCTGAATGAGGAGGGGAAAGTAAAAAGAAATAAGGCAAGACTGGTCTGCAAAGGGTATGCCTAGGAAGCTGAACTAGACTATGGAGAAACCTTTGCACTGGTGGCCAGATTGGAAAGAGTGAGAATTCTTCTTGCCTATGCTGCTCACAAGAAATTTAAAGTATATCAAATGGATGTTAAGTCTGCATTCCTGAACGGAATTCTGGAAGAGAAAGTCTACATTGAACAACCAAAAGGCTTCACATCTGCACAGAATGATGGTATGGTCTATAAGTTGAAAAAGGCTCTTTATGGGCTTAAGCAAGTTCCAAGGGCATGGTATGAAAGGTTGCACTCATATCTTCTGACCATAGGATTCATAAGAACTGGGAACAACAACATGTATCTCAAAATTGGAAAAGATGGAAATCTGATTGCTGAGATCTTTGTGGATGACATCATCTTCGAAGGTGATAAAAGGATGAGCAAAGCATTTGCTGAAGAGACGAAGAAAGAATTCGAGATGTCTATGATAGGCGCCATAAAATTATTCATTGGACTCTAGGTGCATCAGCTAAAAGAAGGTATTTTTATCTCTCAATCCAAGTATATAAAAGAAATTTTTAAGACCTTTGGACTTGAAGAATCTAAACCAGTTGGAACCCCAATGATAACTAACCTCAAGTTATCAAAGGAGGATGATGCAAAAGAGGTGAATGAAACAATGTATTGGTCCCATGATAGGAAAACTACAATATGTTGTTCACATTAGACTAGACATTGCACATGCGGTTGGCATAGTGGCTAGATTCTCTGTGAATCCCAAAAAGACACATCTAATAGTAGTAAAGAGAATCTTCAGATATCTAAGGGGCACTAAGGAATATGGCTTATGGTTTCCACACAAGGGAGGATTTGAAGTAAAAGTGTACATTGATGCAAACTAGGATGGCAACATTGATGACAGGAAGAGTACAAGTGGAGGCGCATTCTTTTTCGGTGGAAGAATAGTCTCTTGGACAAGTAAAAAATAGAACTGCATTTTACAATCTGCTGCAGAAGCTAAATATGTTGCTACTGCAATCAATTGCACACAAGTAATCTAGATTAAACAACTTTTCAAAGGGATCAAAGAACGGATACCTAAACTGATAGCTATCTATTGTGATAGCACCAGTGCAATTAACATATCCAAGCACCTTGTCATGCTCTCCAAGACAAAGCACATTGCCATCAAGTATCATTACTTAAGAGAGTTGGTACAAGACAAGGAGGTGAGATTGGAGTATGTTCCCACCAAGGAACAAATTGCTGATATCTTCACAAAGCCATTACCAAAGAGTACTTTTGAGTATCTCAGAAGTAAACTAGGGGTGATACCCCTTCATGATCTTCCGTAAACCTACAAAGGTGATCATCAGTTCATTATGCCTCAAATGAGGGTTACACCTCATCTTTTCTAGACTGATGAAAAAGACTGTTGCTCGTAGGGGGTGCAGATTAGATAAAGCTAGTCTTTCAAACTAGCCTTTGCCATTATTATCAAAAAGGGGGAGTGTTTGGCAATAACCGGTAGACCTGCAGTGGTAGTAGTAATGATAGAAAGTTGCAAGCACAATAGACCGGTGATACAATAACATGATTGCCCATCAAGGTTTTCCCATCAATGCCAAAGGGGGAAATTGTTGGCATTAAGAAATGGTAACCAGTAAGCCTACTACTGGTACAAGTATTGTCATTGATTGGCAAAAGATGATAGAGATTTGTCATCTCTATTAAGTCTAAGGATCCAAGGAGACCTATATGAAAAGAGGTTGGTTTGGCAGATGATGTCAACATACAGAAGAGACTGTAATCAAATGCAACCAGTCACTACACAAGGAATGGGAGGATTCAACCGTCAACCGAGGACCAAACTAAAACTGGTGTTGACAAGCACAGAGAAGTAAAAGTAAACCGGTGTCAAACAATACAATTGAGGAAGGTGTGACCAGTAAGAAAAGGAAGGGACAGCGACAGGTCAAAATCTCCTACCTGTTCACAACATAAGGATCTCAACCGATCTAGTAATGACTCCGATATGAACCGAGGAAGTCATGGTCAACTACCTGTTTCAATCAACTCTTTGACCGGGATTTCCTACACTAAATCCGGATGACTTTGAGTTAAAACTAGTGATCGGTTGGAGGCGCGTCTGAAGGTTTTAAAGCCGGAATCTGTGGCTTTAAAACAATGCATTATCTCTTGTGAAGGAAAGATGTCTAGCATGCATCTACTATTTTTTCTTCTTAAAGCAAATAAAGCAAGGGCATGCATCAGATGTTTCCTCAGGAAACTGGTAATTCACTGAGTGATGAATCTGATAAAGATCTGTAATTAGGTCATGCATGAGGAGCGCAATTAGTGCTAAGGCTCTATATATTCTTCCGATTGGTGAAGATAGAGGTTGCCTTCATTCTGCCAAGTAAAAGAGTGAACTTGTATGCTGAAGAAGCTAGGGTGAAAAGAAGAAAGAAGAAGAGAGAAAGAAGAGTGTGCAGAGAAGCACAATCAACTACCTGTTTCAATCAACTCTTTGATCGGGATTTCCTGCACTAAATCCGGATGACTTTGAGTTAAAACTGGTGATCGGTTGGAGGTGTGTCTGAAGGTTTTAAAGCCGAAATCTGTGGCTTTAAAACAATGCATTATCTCTTGTGAAGGAAAGATGTCTGGCACGCATCCACTTTTTTTTCTTCTTAAAGCAAATAAAGCAAGGGCATGCATCGGATGTTTCCTCAGGAAATTGGTACTTCACTGAGTGATGAATCTAATAAGGATCTGTAATTAGGTCATGCATGAGGAGCGCAATTAGGGCTAAGGCTCTGTATATTCTTCTGATTGATGAAGATAGAGGTTGTCTTCATTCTGCCAAGTAAAAGAGTGAACTTGTATGCTAAAGAAGCTAGGGTGAAAAGAAGAAAGAAGAAAAGAGAAAGAAGAGTGTGCAGAGAAGCACAATAGTAGAGGAAAAGACACCTGCAACAACCGGTGATACTTCTCAATTGAGCACAAACAGAGATCTTATCAGACTATGTATAGCCATTTGTAAAAGGTCAACCTTTCTATTGTTCTCTAGCAATTACAATAGTTAAAATCTCAGTATTTGGGTGGACTCTAACAGGTCCCTTGTATCAAATCCCCTAACCGGGTGACATCTTTCAAAATGTTCTAAGTCCTTTAACCAGGCAGGCACTAACCGGCCGTATTGTAACAAATCCCTTAACCGGGTCGCACCTAAACAGTGTGTTGTAATCCCTTGATCGGGAAGGCTCCTAAAAGAGTGTACTCCAGAAGAGTACAGAATTTGTAAGGTCTCCTCACACCGTAGTTTTCACTCTATTCGGGTTTCCACGTGATAAATTTGGTGTCACTGTGTGATTGTTTGTTTTCTGTTATTATATGCCTGAATCTATTTGTCTGTCATCTATAAGTATACTTCATTGGATTCAAGAAGAAAAGTTTTAAAGGTGTTGATTCACCCCTCCCCTCTCAGCACTGGTTGGGACTGTCAATGTCAATGACAAATTATAATGTAAAGTTACTTTTGAGGGGGAAAAAGTAAATTAAAAGAGAAAAAAAAGAGAGTATTACTTTCAAAAAGGAAAAACATTATAAAAGGTGGAAAAGGTGAAATGAGGATTCATTCTTGACTTGTTATTTTCAAAGAAATTTTTCCTTGAGAGCTTGAGAGTTTCAGCTTGCAGGTTCAATAAACCCTATGACGAAAATCGTAGAGATTTTGGCTTTTTGGACGAGAACCCAGATTAGCCCACTTGATGAATTCATGTCAAGATTCATAGTTGCACATCATTGATCAATTTTCATGGAGATTCATTGATCTATCTTGAGGAACTTCAAAGGGTTTGTTATCTTATTTATGGAGGCATTCTGGGTATGTGTTACATGATGACATTCTACGTTTTCTGATTTGTAATAGTAGTAGGTGTTTGTAAACAGCAATACATTAATATATCACAAGAATACCCATTGGCTAACTTTGATTCTCTGTATTTCATCAAATTAGTTTCCTTGAAAATTTATATCGTTTATCGTGCATGTTCAATCTGCATGTTTGCATGTTGCAATATTACATTATGATGAAGCAAAACATGAGCAAAAATCAAAATAAAAATCAGATTTGAAGCATAATCAAAGTCTTGGATATTTCAATGGTATCAGAAGTAGTGATTTTGCTAGCTTGTTAGGTTTTTAGTAGTGCATGTCAGATTTTGCAATTGCATGTGTGTCGGATGTTATTGCATCTCAATTTGGTGAATACCTAGATGATTGTATGTTAGTTTAGGAATAGTTTATGAAGGTTACCATTGCATGTTATTTGCGAATAGTCCTAGTTAGTAGATTTGTGTTGCATGACAATTTGGTGGATACCCAGATGGTTGCATGTTACTTTTAAATCAGTTTAATGATGTGGGTTTCTTTTGCATGACATTTTCAAGCAATACAAATTTTTGGATTTAATTGCATAACATTTTTTATCAGTTCCAAAAGGTCAGTTTACTTTGAATGTTAGTATTTTGACTCATGCGTGATAGTGAATGAACTCAAAGGTAAGGAAACAAATTCAAAGTTTTTTTCAAACATCTACAACAAGGGTATAAAAGGTTGCATCAGTGGCTAAAATTAAAGATGGGAGATTGATATTTACTTTCCTTATTGCCTCACCAAATAAAGAAAGAGATATTAAAAATAGTGAAAGTCCACAAAAAAGAAAATACACAAACCTCTTAGATTAATTTGGGACACTAGAATTTCAAGGACAAGTATCCAAGTCTAGTTAGTGATGGAATGGAGATTGCTTGAGGACAAGCAATCATTTGGAAAGGTGTAATGTCTCCAATTTTGTGAGTGTCAACTTTCAGAAGATTAGCCTATTTCTTGACCCTCATAGGCTAGTGCAGTTGTTCAGAGGATCTCAGTTGGTCAAGCTAGAGGCTATTATCCTACTTCAATGGTTAGGGATGTTTAGGCTTGCTCTTTGTTTGAGTTAGATTGGCACACTTACTATTTATAATAAGTGTCTATTTTAGGAAAGTCAAGGTTTCTATCTTTAGAAGGGTGTCTGAATAGCTTGGTGGCAATGTTGAGATTTAGTATCGTTGACGGGAACAATTATTTAGAGACTTACTATTTATAGTAAGTCATTGTTGAGAAGTTGCTATATCTGACAGGGGTCTCTCAAACTCATGGTATGCACAGTGATTAATTCATTCATCAGTTGGCTCCGTTTGAGAGACTTACTATTTATAGTAAGTCAAAATATGCCCATGTTGCTATTTTTGGCAGTGCACTTGGACTTGGTATTAACAGAGTTTATCAGTTGATGAAGTGAAATAAGTTTATTAGCTCAAGCTCAAGGTATTAATTATTATTAAAGAATTCTTTATTAATAATTAATTAAAAGTTATAATATAAAGTTTTCAATTAAATGGGGCCAAGTGACACATAAAAGTGCATTAAATGAATATGTTATAAAGTGGCACATTAAATGATTTTCCAAAGTCAACGTGGGACATCAAAAAGGCATCATTAATGGTTATTAATTGCATTATGGAGGTTTGTTAAAGTTTGTGATCAGATTGTATGACTTTTAATTTTCTTTAATTTGCTAATATATGTCTTTTCTTTTCAAGTATGCAGAAAATAAAAGACTATGGAATTCACAACTGAAATCTCATGTATTTTATGCACTATAAGAATATGAGAATATCACAAGGGAAATGCTGATAGAATTATCTCTGAATTACTTGCTGATCTAATATAAAAGACTTGCATTTAATATTGTATGTGCTTGTCTTTGATCAATTAATGAATGAATACATATATGGGAGGCAAATTAGTATAAAGGCATGTCTCCTCAAGGAGACATGACTCTATATTAGCATGCCTCTCCAAATGAGTAAATCATTGTTCATGAAACCGATCATTAAATGCAACCGATCAGTATTGTTAACTAATGTAAACAAATACAACTGATCGGTATTATTAACCAATATAAATAAGTATCTCCAGTCGGTATGTATTAAACGATGTTTAACAAAGCAAATCAGTAAGTATATTCAATACACAGCAAATCGGTATAACCAATATACATCGATTCTTCCATGGATCGATGGTCATAAGATAATTCATTTGTTTATGTGCTGTTAATATATATATATATATATATCAATACATATATAATAATAATATCTATTATAATTATGATATATATAACACAGTTTGGTCTTTTCTCATAATATTAATATCTCACTCATTTTATCTAATCGAAGCTACAAAAATCAACACTCCCTCTTAGCTAGGGAAGATAAAATCCATCAATCAAAGAGAGAAACACAAAGTTAATTGTGAAGTTTTTATTGGTATCACATCATTGTGATATCAGAGATATGGTTTGACCAAGAATATCGAGTCTCATGATATTCACCATAACTCAAAAAATATTGTAGATATCACCTCAATATGATATCAGAGATATGGTCTGACCAAGAATATCAAGTCTCATGATATTCACCCTAACTCAAAAAAGGTATTTTAGATATCACCTCAATATGATATCAAAGATATGGTCTGACCAAGAATATCAAGTCTTGTGATATTCACCATAACTCAAAAATGTCCTATAGGTAATGTGCACATGTACCCTCAATAATACTTACCATAGGAACATTTATCATCTATCATGATCTGTTTCAGCCATCACAAGATGTCTATCACTATAGAAGGCCATGGTCTATTTAAGGAACTCAATCCACCATGCAAGATATCATCTATTATGATCTGCTTCAGCCATCACAAGATGTCTATCACAATAGAAGGTCAAGTTATTGTAAGGTCGTCACCTTCCAATAACTTTTACAAATACAAGTGATGATCATTTGGAAGTCGTCACTTCCTTATGATTTACACAGGGACCAAAAGGCATTCATGATTCATAGTCCTTTGATTGTTATAGTTTCTTTGATCACTGGGGAATCTATCTCAACATGGACCAATCCCTCTGAATCAATAAGACCAAGATTATCAAAAGTTGATTGAACCATATCCTCTATCTGCTCCCTCTGAAGCTCAAGTTCTTGTATTAACTTCTTGTCTTCTTTTGAAATGTCAAACTCCCTCTGCATCTGGTCTCAATCATCAATTCGTATGCAAGCATCAAGTTCTTTCTCCCTTGAATTCAATTTTCTTGCGCTTCCGTCCTGAAGGTATGTCAGAGAGAGATTACAAATCCCTCACTAAACTATCTTGACCAGAAATACAAGATTTTACTAACCAATAGTATAGCATGAATTACAAACTCAAAATTCACATGCATTAATAATACATCAAATACTTATCTTTTATAAAGTTCAAGTATTTCATTCTGTAAGGTGAGCCCATATAGAAAATATCATGCGAATTCGTTGAATGATGTCATCGTTCTCGAACATTACCAAAACTCTTCACATGACCTGTCCCGAATATCCAAAGGTTCTATACACTATGACAACCTTTAATCTAATCCGATCTCCCTTCAAGCGGTTAGGCTTTTAAAGAAGGAACCTGGCTCTAATATCATGTTAAAGTTTGTGATCAGATTGTATGACTTTTAATTTTCTTTATTTTGCTAATGTCTTCTTTTCAGGTATGCAGCAAATAAAAGACTATGGAATTCACAACTGAAATCTCATGTATTTTATGCACTATAAGAATATGAAAATATCACAAGGGAAATGCTGATAGAATTATCTCTGAATTACTTGCTGATCTAATATAAAAGACTTGCATTTAATATTGTATATGCTTGTCTTTGATCGATCAATGAATGAATACATATATGGGAGGCAAATTAGTATAGAGGCATGTCTCCTCAAGGAGACCTGACTCTATATTAACGTGCCTCTCCAAATGAGTAAATCGCTGTTCATGAAACCAATCAGTATTGTTAACTAATGTAAACAAATACAACCCATCGGTATAATTAACCAATATAAACAAGTATCTCCAGTTGGTATGTATTAACCGATGTTTAACAAAGCAAATCGGTAAGTATATTCAATACACAGCAAATCAGTATAACCAATATAAATCGATTATTCCATGGATCGATGGTCATAAGATAATTCATTTGTTTATGTGATGTTAATTGATCTGACATAATATTATTATGAGAAGAGGTCAAGTATCAAATACAAATATATATATATATATATATATACATACATACATACATACATACATATATATATATACATATCTAATAATAATATCTATTATCATTATGATATATATATATATAACAGAGTTTGGTCTTTTCTCATAATATTAATATGTCACTCATTTTATCTGATTGAAGCTACAAACATCAACAGGGTTGATGCCAAAGCCAAGGGATGAATTAATTTATCATAAAGTCAATGTTGCATTAAAAGCCAATGAATTAAGTGATTAATGAATCTTATGTGTTAAGGCTCATGGATCGATTTATGATGAAGGAAGTATAAAAGCTAAGGCAAGGAAATGGACTCATTATGATGTTGATGAATTTTCTTGTTTTCTTGTGAAGTCTCTGGAGTTTCCAAGGGTTTCAACATTTGCTTGGGGGATTGTGAATTCTTCAAGTTTCAGGCACTTTGAGTTGGTGAAAGATCTAATGAAATTGTGTATTTTGACTATGGCTTCACCCAGGAGCCATGATTGGTGATAAATGCTTTGAATTTGGTGAAGTATGGTATAGGTTTCAATAGATATTAAGAAGAGGTGATAGATAGTAAAAAACAGATTGAATCACAACCTTTTTTCAAGGTATTTTTAGTGTTTTATTGTAGATATTGCAGCTGCGTGAGCTTCAGAATTGATGTCAAACTCTCTACATTGGACACATGGTGATTGTGATGTGTTCTTTCATTTCAGATATTGGCGCCTTGAAATATTCTTACATTGTGCAGAGATTGTGATCAATTTTTAGTCAAATTTCAGAATTGGGACTTCATATTAGGTTCTCATAATTGTTAAATCATTTGGATTTAAAGATAAAAATCTGTAACTTTCATGTCCATTAAAATAACAATAGATTTCAATGCTGCTATCATTTGTATATCTGATATATTTGCCAATCTGATTATATGTAAGTCTGAAATCAAATGGTTGTATGAGGTCATGATTGTGATGATTGATGATGAATTTGGGGTTTTCTATCAAAGTTTCATTTCAGATTGTATGCAGAGGTTGAAGGAACAACTAACTACCGAATTGTAGCTCATAGAATTCAGCGTTTGGACTCCCATTTAGACAGTTGCACCATCCTTGAGAAGTCATGTGGGTTGTACAAGGTGATGCTTAGTATCAAGGGAGGCACGTTTTGGTGTTTTGAGTGCCATTTGATTCATTTCTACATTGGCACATAAGGTTATTTATCTATAAATATAGCTGCAGTAATTTTGAGTCAATAAATGCAAGCCACGATTCCAATTCTAGGTTTTTAATACTGCAATTAATAAATTTCTTAATGCATTTGATGATCACTGTACTAATTCAATTTCTTGGATTGAGATAAGAGGAATTCTTGTGAATAATTTGCAGCAGTTAGATTGTATGCAAACCGTATGACGAAATGTCTTTTAATAGTTTGGTGCATTTTCAGAATGATATATCTGCCAAGTGTTTGTCTTAATGTTTGTTAATGTATGAATGAAATTAAGAGATATAAAAATCTGATTATTGGTGAAACCAGCTTATTAGTTTGCATGCAAAGTGTTTGAAAAAATATCAAACATCCAAAATCAAAACAAATCCAGTGTTTGTTAGAGTTAGAACCACAGGGGGTTCTTACAATGGTATCAAAGCGATTTCCAGCCATCCTATTGGGGAAGCTTCTTACATTCAGAACTAAGGGATAGTTTGACACAGTTGTGAATAATGGGTTCCAAAGATGATGTTATGGTTGCTTATAGAGAGTACCTTGCACTTTCACAAAAATTAGAAATGATCTTTCCTTTGACTGCTATATGTAGTGTCGGATGTATTGTGGAAAGAAAAAAAAAATCAAAGAAATGTGAGCAGCCAAGTGTTGAGAGCATCTTGAACAATATCCAACAAAAACTTACGCTTTTACAACAAAAATTAGCTCGTAGCTTGCAGCAAAATGAAGATTGCATGCAAAGTTTAACACATAACAGTTCTCATTTTTGCAACAAAAATCCTATTTCCTCATATCATCAGGTGATAGAAGCCATTTCACGCAAGGATTATAGTATTGTGGAGTCTTCTAATGTTGGTACTTCATTTTCTGGTATCAATGGTGCATTGGTCGATGTTCATGCCATAATGAATCTGATTTTTCAAATCGGACCTTAGAAAACAAGTTAGAAGAATCATTGGTTGGTAATATGTCCCAGGATCATGAGTTGGATGGACATGTAGTTACCTTGGAAATGGAAGTGTGTGAAGATACTGTCATATCAGAAGCTTCTATTTTTCCATTTGAGTCATCCGTTGAGGTGCTTAGTAGCAATATCTGGGATGTTGATGTGTGCACTGATGAGAGAAAACATGTTGTTGTTGATCATGAGGTGAGCGTGGCGGATACAGTGCCATATCACAATGCAGACTTTGATTCAAAACACTTGCATGGGAGTCATTGGTTTCAGAGTCCTCATTATTTGGTTGGGCAACTTAAGGTCAATGATAGCATGATTGCCACAGCCATAGAGCACTTTGATATTGCTTGTCAGATGTATGCTACCTTTGGTTGGAGTAATCCTATGTCAGATGAGCATGGTGATAGTGGTCTTTCCCTGGCAGAGTTCCATGCACTTCGAGAAGCTAATGGAATAATGAAACACAACTACTTACAGTTATTAGCTGACATAGACTATCTTCTCAAGTGGGATTGCACTTGCTATGATGCACTAAGGGGAAAGGAAGAGAGCTCACTCATGAGCTGAGAGTGACTATGGATTCATTGGAGAGTGAACAGTTGGCCCTTCATGAGTTTGAGTCGTAGATTGGGGAGCTTTCCGTGGAGCTGAGGTTGGCACAGTCTTCACCAGTTACAGATACAGTATAGTCATCGACAGTGGCAGTTGGTGATGACCTTATACCCATGGGTTATAGTTGTGAGCAGGTTGAGGATGTGGTTGCATCCATTGCAGTTACAAGTGCAGTTGATACAGTTGGGATGAGTGCATCTGTTGAGAGCAACGGAGAACCACATGTTGCACCATGTTCTCCTATGGCTACGTCCACTACAGGGGTTGTTGGTGATGAGTTAGATGACAGAGGTTTAATTTAGTACTATGATAGTCAATGTTTGACTGAGGTGAGAGATTTTTATTGTGACTGCATAGGGAAGAGTACTTATCACTATTTTCTGATCCACACACAGAGGATTTGATGATGCATTAGTGTGAATTGGTTCCGAGGTTGTACCATCCTTTGTGGGATGGGTATATGCCATCTGTAGCAGATGGGATCAATGGCTGCAAGTTGAATTGCTTGCAGAGTCGACACATCCATAGGAACCTAGCAGAGGATGGAGATGTGGTACCTTTGGATGTTCTTATCTCCATAGTACAGATAGATGCTAGTTCAATGTACTTTGGAACCCGAGTGATGACAAGATTAGCACTGCAATCTGGCCGGGTCCCATTGATTGGCTTCACCAATTTGGGCACAGTTAAGTGGAGTTAAGAGTTGAGCAACAGAAGTCGAAGGATGTTCTTCCTGGCAGGCTTCTGTTCAAAGTTTGGGATCCTTCTAGTGCATTGGGATTTCAGACAGAGTTCACTAAGGAGTTTATAGGAGTTTACACAATAAGGAGTGCCTATAGTTTTTCCATTGATCCTCTTGTGTATGACCCCTTTCAGATGTACAGTTCAATTGCGCATGTGTTGGACAATGTGTATGACAACTCACCTTGTGCAGTATTTGGAAGCGAGCTTTGTCAGCATTCTGAGTTGCTTCCCTATGAGATATTTACTCTCGTGACATCTACAGTCGGATTTAATTTAGTTTGGCAGGTTTTGTCAGTTGTACTAGTGATGATGTTATAGGATCTAGTTGGTGATCATAGGAACATTGCATGATTCTACACTTGGGATTCAGGTGGACTAGTGTGTTTTTTTGTTGCTGAGATTGCTTTGGGACAAGCAATTTCAGGATGGGCGGACTGTAATGTCCCCCATTTCATGAGCTTCAACTTTCAAAGGATTAGCCTATTTCCTGAGCTTCATAGGCCAGTGGAGTTGTTTAGAGGGTCTTAGTTGGTCGAGCCAGAAGCTATTCTCCTACTCTAGTGGTCAGGGATGTTCAGGATTGCTCTTCATTTGAGTCAAATTGGCACACTTACGATTTATATTAAGTGTCTATTTTAGGAAAGTCAAGATTTCTATCTTCAGCAAGGTGCTTGAACAACTTGGTGGCAGTGTTGAGATTCAATATTGTTGATGGCAGTTGTTATTTAGAGACTTACTATTTATAGAAAGCCATTGTTGAGGAGTTTCTATATCTGGCAGAGGGTTCCCAAACTCATGCTATGCACAGTGATTGATTGATTCATTAGTTGGCTCAATTTGAGGGACTTACTATTTATAGTAAGTCAAATATGCCCATGTTGCTATTTTTGGCAATGCATTTGGACTTGGTTTTAGCAGAGTTCATCAGTTGATGAAGTGAAATAAGTTTATTAGCTCAAGTTCAAGGTATTAATTATTAATAAATAATTCTTTATTAATAATTAATTATTAGAAGTTTTAATATAAAGCTTTTATTGAAATGGCACCGAGTGACACATTAAAGTGCATTAAATGAATATGTTATAAAGTGGCACATTAAAAGATTTTCCAAAGTCAATGTGGGACATTAAAAAAGGCATCATTAATGGTTACTAATTGCATTATGGAGGTTGATGCCAAAGTCAAGGGATTAATTAATTTATTATAAAGTTGATGTTGCATTAAAAGCCAATGACATTAAGTGATTAATGAATCTTATGTGTGAAGGCTCATGGATTGATTTATGATGAAGGAAATATAAAAGCTAAGGCAAGGAAATGGATTCATTATGATGTTGATGAATTTTCTTGTTTTCTTGTTAAGTCTCTGGAGTTTCCAAGGGTTTAAGCATTTGCTTGGGGAATTGTGAATTCTTCAGGTTTCAGGCACTTTGAGTTGGTGAAAGATCCAATGAAATTGTGCATTTTGGCTATGGCTTCATCCAGGAGCCATGATTGGTGATAAATGTTTTGAATTTGGTTAAGTATGGTATAGGTTTCAATAGATATTAAGAAGAGGTGATAGGTTGGAGGACTGGTAGTAGGTAGGTTCAAATGGTTAGTGGAAAGGTTGTTGGAGATAGTAAACAACTGATTGAATCACAGTCTTTCGTCGAGGTATTTGCAGTGTTTTATGGTAGCCGTCCCAGTTATTGCAGCCACATGAGCTTCAGACTTGACGCCAAACCCTCTACATTGAACACGTGGTGATTGTGATGTATTGTTTCATTTCAGATATTGGACTCTTGGAATATTCTTGCATTGTGCAGAGATTGTGATCAATTTTGAGTCAAATTTCAGAGCTGTGACTTCATATCATGTTCTCATAGTTGTTGTTGAATCATTTGGAATTAAAGATAAAAATTTGCGACTTTCATGTCCATTAAAATAACATTAGATTTCGATGCTGCTATCATTTGTTCATCTGATATATTTGCCAATCTGATTATATGTTAAGTCTGAAATCAAATGGTTGTATGAGGTAATGATTGTGATAATTGATGATGAATTTGGGGTTTTCTATCAAAGTTTCATTTCAGATTGTATGCAGAGGTTCAAGGAACAACTAACTACCAAATTGCAGCTCATAGAATTCAGTGTTTGGCATCCCATTCAGACAACTGCACCATCCTTGAGAAGTCACATGGGTTGTAGAAGGTGATGTTTAGCATCCAGGGAGGCACGTTTTGGTGTTTTGAGTGCCATTTGATTCATTTCTACATTGGCGCCTAAGGTTATTTGTCTTCAGATATAGATGCAGTCATTTTGAGTCAATAAATACAAGACGTGATTCCAATTCCAGGTTTTTAATTCCGCAATTAATAATTTATCAATGCATTTGATGATTAATGTAATAATTCAATTTCCTGAATTGAGATAAGAGGAATTCTTATGAATAATTTGCAGCAATTAGTTTGTATGCAAACTGTATTACGAATTGTCTTTGAATAGTTTGGTGCATTTTTAGGATGATATATCTGTCAAGTGTTAGTCTTAATGTCTGTTAATATATGAATGAAGTTAAGAGATATAAAATTCAGATTATTGGTGAAACCAGCTTATTAGTTTGCATGCAAAGCGTTTGACAAAATATCAAACATCCAAAATTGAAACAAATCCAGTGTTTGTCAGAGTTAGAACCACAAGGGGTTCTTACAAAAGGGAACTCTACAATGTCCCCTTTTTCGGCCTCAGCAATGCGAAAGAAAATTACTTAATTAATTAAATTAAGTTGTCTTAATTAATTGATCAAAAAAGTTATCTTAAATTAATATTTTTAAACAACTTGTATTTTATTAATTTTGAATACTTAATAAAGTGACTTTAGCTAGGGGTCAAAAAGTAAATTAATATCAAGTCACTTTTATGGAGCAAAAGAAATATTATTAAGAAGTGATTTAAAATATATTTTCCAAAAAGTTCCACATGGTTTATAAAAAGAGGCTGAGGAGACTTCTTTGATTCATTCTGGGCATTTGATATTTTCTTGAACCTTGGAGGTTGAGCAGGTTTATTTAACAATAGCCCTAGGATGAAAACCCTACAGAAAATATTGGTTTCAGGAGTGAAACATCTTCCCTAGCTAATACAATATTATTTATTCAAAGTAGTGATTTGTACAGAAATGGAGAATTTTTTGTCAATTGCAGTTTCTGTTTTCCAGGCAAAAATTTATTTACATTTGTAGTCAAAAAATAAATTTAAGGTTTTGTGTAGTGTTCCCAAGTGAAGAAGGATAATGTATTATAGTTTTGAGTGTGCAAAGTGATTTGGACAAAGAATTGGTTGTGTGTGTTGAGAATAAAGGAAATTAAGAAATGAATACATCTTATCATTACAAAGCATGAATTTATGTAATGTCCCCATTTTTCAGTCTCTTGAGATTAGCTTAGTTTGATGACCTTCGCAAGCTAATTAGGTGATCAGAGGGGGTCAGTTGTCAGAGGCCATAATTGGATTCCATTCTGGAGGTTCTAGTTGTCAAGTTTGCTCTTCGTTTGGGATAGATTGGATGACTTATTATTTATAGTAAGTGGTATTTTGGGCATAGCTTGGTTTAGCAAGGTGCCTGCACAATGTCATCAAGTGTTGTAGGATCATTTATCAGGGATCTCCAGTTTGAGAGACTTACTATTTATAGTAAGTTTATTTTTGGCAGGGGCTATTTCTGGCAAGGCAGTTTGAGCTCGGGGCTCTGTTGTCAGAAATTAGTTTGTTGCAGTCAGATAGATTCAGTGGCTTCATATTTTGATTATCGTTATTAAATTAAGTTATTTTAATTTAATAACTTTATGACTTTATAACTTTAATGTTATAAAATGATGTTGTGTTGAAGAAGCCACTTAAGTGAAAAAAGTAAAGTTGAAGCTTTTTCAAAAAGCTTATATATTCAACTTGAAAAAGCACTTTACTCATCCATTGTTCATTTGATAAATTTTATGAAGTTTCTTGGAGGTGAGAAAATGGCTAGGGTTTGAGGACTAATTCCTCTCTGTGGCAATTTGAATCATCACTGATTGATGATGAATTTTGCAAATTGAATTTTGAAATTTACTACTGAATATGTGGATATTATTCTTCGTGCTGAACTCTACCAAGTGTGAGAAGAATTAAGCAAATTACATCAAGCTGCAAATTATCAAGACTGGAATTTCGAAATTCTTCATATATCGATTTCTTAAGAGGCTGGATTATTTTCATTGGCTATTGAAATTGATAGCAAGTGCTGCGTATGAATTCTGGGAGGCTGCATTTTGATACTGCAATACATTATAAGTAGCTGCGATTATTTTTATGTGATCTGCTATTTACTTAAAGAGCTGCATGTGAGTTTGGAAGGGGCACGTGTGTACTAGGGAAGCTGTGCCATCTTTCCCTAGATTGCGTGACCACCTTTGGAGGCAGAATTGACAATTCTTAAGCTTGCATGAGTCTTCACCAAGCCACATTTCTTCAAAAGCCAGCTGCGAGTTTGTATTTGAGGCTGTCATACTTTCCTACAGGCTACGCCAATGAATGTGGAGGTCAACACAACCTTTCAATCACACAATTCGACTTCCATGTGCCAATTAATTGTAAAGCAATTTGTTGTTTATGAGTTATTTTAAATTAATAAAATAAATAAGTGATGACATTCAGAAATTATTCAGTTTTAAAATTTACTTATGATATTCAATGCTGGTGGAAATCAAACAAAACAAAAAATATCAAAGACACAAGGACAAAATTTGCAAGTGATTAAATAAAAACGTTATATTCAGCTAAGAGCTAGGCAGGCTCTTTACAGTGGTATCAGAGCATGTTTCCTGCCATCCTGTGGCGAATGAATTCATTTATATTCTATGATATTTTAAAAGTGATCAGCACTCTCTCTTTTCCTAGCTATGGACAAATATAGGAGGCCTAGTTCTGGAAGTCAGCGTATCAGTATGGGAAAGAGAGAGGAAATAAATGCCTTAGTGGAAAGTATGGAAAGACTTAGGTTGCATCAGCAGAGATTGGCGGAGAGTTTTCGGATCCAGTGACAGTAGACAGGGCAGCGAGGTATATGGTCTTTGCTTTTAGGAGGCCGACATCGACATTTCTGGGAAGAAAACTTGAGTTTTCCCCGATAGGTGCCCTTGATGCAGATGTACCCATATTTAGTACAACACCTGCTAGTCCTATCTGCAGTGTTGATGATGGATTTATTTCACAAGAACATGTGGATGTTTTAGTACCATTGGTTGACAGCAGCATTGAGCATCAACAGGTTGAGGCTCCCAGAGTAGTCACTACGATTTGTACAGAGGCAACTGATGTTGTAGTTATCACTAAGAGTTCAGACTCTTCCATGGAGGTTGTTGTTATTGGAGATTTTTATGTCAGCTATAGTAGTGTTGCTTCAGTGCAGGAGGCAGCTGCTTCCTCATATGAGACCGATGCATGTATGGAGTCTCTTAGTGGTGATGTTGGTGATCTGGGCGTTATAGCGGGGTCAGTTGATGACGGTTCATGCTCCAGCATTATTGGTGCACAGCCTGACGTTGAGTCATGTGTGCAAAGTTAGGTGTCAGCAGTTGAGATTTTAGCAGGAGATGTGGATGCAGATAGTATAAACACATTTGATGATACTTTTGAGGATTCTATGAGCCACATTGGGGATGACACCCTTGTGAGATGTTGGATGATGACTACGAGGAGTGTATGAGCTTTGACAACTCTGAGGTTTATGATAGCAGTCGTAGTATGGAATCAGTGCAGGAGACGGTGGTCTTTTCCTATATTGAGGATGTGAGCATGGAACCATCTAGTGATGACACTCGTGATGGGAGTGTTGTAGTTGAGTTGGGTGACATAGATTCATGCCATAGTGTAGATGATTCACATAATGACATTGAGTCATGTATGTAGCCAGAGTGAGTGGAGGAGTCGCGGTTAGACGATGTGGACACTAGCATCACAGATATTTCTGATGTTGAGAGTGAGGATGATGGGTGATGCAGTGTTTCTGGCTTTTTATATTTGACTTTGGGTGTGGACTCAACGTTGTCATATGGTGGTGGTGGGCTCCAAGATTCTTTGTTACAAGGACTCACAGATGAGGATGGGGAAGCATATGAGTGGCAAGAGTTTGTTATAGCCAGGGCTTCCACTTTTAGAGAGGGGGTTACTTCTTCGGTGACTCATGAGGATGATTCTTCCTGCAGCGAGACATGTTTGATTTATCAAACCTTGGGGGAGGACTCTGAGTTGTTAGTGAGTGAGGATGGATCCCAAGATCTGGATTGTTAGGCAGTTGTAGAGGAGGAGGTAGCTGGAGATTGTGTTGAGTTGGATTCAGCAGCAGCTTCCTCGGGGTTAGACGAGGACGAGTTCGATGCCTATACCCAGTTTTTAGGTGTGTACTCTGATAAAAGTACACAGAGTTACAGTGATCTTGAGGGGAGTTTGTTGGATGCAGCTTCCTTCCATAGTGTGGACAGTGCAGTTGAGATTGTACATAGGAGGCCCGTTGTATAGAGTCATCATGTGACTAGCCAGTTGCGAGTTGGTGAGAGAGATATTACTTCTACTCTTGAGCATTTTGATGCCGCTCATCAGTTGTTGATTGTTTAGGATTGGGGTGCTCCTATGACAGATGAGCATAGTGGTGGTTACCTTTCCTTGACAGAGATCCATTCTTTGCGTGATGCTGACAGGATTTTGAGATAGGATTATTTACAATTGGTAGCCGATCGAGATCACCTAGTTGAGTGGGGGAGTATAGCATATGAGGCACTAATAGACAAAGAGGAGGTGAGTGAGCTTACTTAGGAGCTCACAGTGACTTTTGAGGCTTTAGAAAGCACTCAATGGGCTCTTCAGGAGTCGCAAATTCAATTAGAGGAGGTGACCGTGGAGTTGGAGCATGTACGGTCCACACCAGCCCCAAATCTAGTTCAGTTGCACATTGAGGTGGTTGGTCGTGAGTTTTCTTCTATGGTTGGGGATGAGAGACATGATGATGTGACAGACACATCTGTTCAGGATGTGGATGCAGTAGGTACGGATGAGGTAAGACTATCAGTGGAGACAAGCTCGCATGTTGATTTGCTTCCTTTTGCTAGAAGTGAATCTATTTATTCATCTCACATAGCTGATAGCATGGGACAATTGGCAGTGCCACATTTTCAGAGGGATCAGTTATGGGTTGCGGGGGAGAAAGTTGATGCTTCCACATATAATTTATACCACACCGAGTCATTCATGGAGTATTTACTTGAGAGTGAAGATGTGCGAGAGGATTCATACAGTGTCTGAGGGTACTCTTATCCAAGGTTCTTGTGCTATTCGGAGGTTGGTAGGAAAGATTGTAGAGACTCTATCTACTATGCTACCCCACAGGGATTTCGAGGTTGGGTTTGTTGAGAGGGTTGCTCAGGTTCCTACCCAGCCTGCGGTTATGTGGAGTCAGAGATTGGAGCCATCGCATGATTCCTAGTTGGGTAATGATGAGCCATTGACGGAGATTGGGGCTTTCTACCTGCATTATACAGTGGGGTATGCTCATCATTTTGCTTTTGACCCACGGGTAGAAGATTTGATTTCACGCAGGTGTAGACCAGCTCCAGTGTCTTACCATCCATTATGGGATGGATTAGCACCATCTTTTGCAGATGAAATTGGCAGTTGCAAGTTAGACTACTTGTAGCATCCACAAACCCAGGACCGTTTATCAGAGGTTACAGTTGATAACAGTGATTCAGGCACATTTGGTCATTGTCTTCTTCTTAGTGTAGTTGGGTGCGAATGTCGATTAGACAGGGACTTGAGTTTTAACAAAGTTGATGTTTCAGTTGGGTTGAGTTCCGCTGGGTTGTTTTCTACATTGACATCTACAGTTGGTCCATAGATGTTTTCAGTGATGTCAGTTATTTAGGTGTTGAGGGCAATTTCTCAGATGCTGGTGTCTATACTGTTGATGTTGGTATTTTCTTCACAATAGTATGGTGAGGATCGGGACATTTCTTATGACCATCCTTGGGATCCAGGTGGTCTTTGATGTTGCTTGTTTTTCCTAATTGCTTGAGGACAAGCAATCTTGGGAAGGGAGGACTGTAATGTCCCCATTTTTCAGTCTCTTGAGATTAGCTTAGTTTGACGACCTTCGCAAGCTAATCAGGTGATCAGAGGGGGTTAGTTGGCAGAGGCCATAAATGGATTCCATTCTGGAGGCTCTGGTTGTCAAGTTTGTTCTTCGTTTGGGACAGATTGGCTAACTTACTATTTAGAGTAAGTGGTATTTTGGGCATAGCTTGGTTTAGCAAGGCGCCTACACAATGTCATCAGGTGTTGCAAGATCGTTTGTCAGGGATCTCCAGTTTGAGAGACTTACTATTTACAGTAAGTCTATTTTTGGCAAGGGCTATTTCTGGCAGGGCAGTTTGAGCTCAGGGCTCTATTGTCAGAAATTAGTTTGTTGCAGTCAAATAGATTCAGTGGCTTCATATTTTAATTGTCGTTATTAAATTAAGTTATTTTAATTTAATAACTTTATGACTTTATAACTTTAATGTTATAAAATGATGTTGTGTTGAAGAAGCCACTTAAGTGAAAAAAGTAAAGTTGAAGCTTTTTCAAAAAGCTTATATATTCAACTCGAAAAAGCACTTTACTCACCCACTGTTCATTTGATAAATTTTATGAAGTTTCTTGGAGGTGAGAAAATGGCTAGGGTTTAAGGATTGATTCCTCTCTGTGGCAATTTGAATCATCACTGATTGATGATGAATTTTGCAAATTGAATTCTGAAATTTACTACTAAATCTATGGATATTATTCTTGGATCTAAAGTATACCAAGTGTGAGAAGAATTAAGCAAATTACATCAAGCTGCAAATTATCAAGACTGGAATTTCGAAATTCTTCATATATCGATTTCTTAAGAGGCTGGATTATTCTCATTGGCTATCGAAATTGATAGCAAGTGTTGCGTATGAATTCTGGGAGGTTGCATTTTGATATTGCAATACATTACAAGTAGCTGCGATTATTTTTATGTGATCGTCTATTTACTTAAAGAGCTGTGTGTGAGTTTGGAAGGGGCACATGTGTACTAGGGAAGCTGCGTCATCTTTCCCCTAGATTGCGTGACCACCTTTGGAGGCAGAATTGACAATTCTGAAGCTTGTGTGAGTCTTCAGCAAGCCACGTTTCTTCAAAACCCAGCTGCGAGTTTGTATTTGAGGCTGCCATACTTTCCTACAGGCTACGCCAATGAATGTGGAGGTCAACACAACCTTTCAATCACACAATTCAACTTCCAAGTGCCAATAAATTGTAAAGCAATTTGTTGTTTATGAGTTATTTGAAATTAATAAAATGAATAAGTGATGACATTCAGAAATTATTCAGTTTTATAAGTTATTTATGATATTCAATGCTGGTGGAAATCAAACAAAACAAAAAATATCAAAGACACAAGGACAAAATTTGCAAGTGATTAAATAAAAACGTTATATTCAGCTAAGAGCTAGGCAGGTTCTTTATAATTTCCAGGTAAACCATATGCCTTCCTATACTTTGTCTTTATTATGAGTATCCAAATTTGCCCCAAATTACAATTTTTTTATCAAAACAAGTAGGGTTTAGAGATACATTTCACTTTAATTGAGGCCCTGCAACACTGTTAGGGACTATTTATAATCATAATTCATAGTTAGATTTCTTTGATTAGGAATAAACATATATGAGGAATATAGGTAAAATCAATAGATTGCTAGGGACGACATAATGAGGTGCCCCAAAGACCTACCCTAAGCCCAAGAGTGGATATACCACCCATCTTGGCCTCATGTGGCCCATGCCATACATATGAGGTGGCATATCTAGTTTGGTGTCCTATGATTGTTTTCATCCATCTTGCCGCTCCTGTCTTGCTTCAAATGGTTGACATCCTTATGCATTCTTTCTCCATGATAGAAGTCATGAGGAGTATTCCCAACAGGGTGCCCAAAAAGTCCATCCTTCCTAAGCTGAAAGGCAGTCACTTTGTTCCCCTTTGGCCCCATGGGACTCCCTAGTCATATACCATGAGGTGGCATGCTTAGAAGGTGACCCCGTCACTGTTCCCCTACTTGTAATTCCTCATTTCCACATTCACAATAGGGTGCCATAAAAGTCCATCCTTCCTAAGCCCAAAGGCAGTACCCATTGTACTCCTTTGGCCTCATGCGACTCCCCGGTCATATACCATTAGATGGTGCGCATAGAAGGTGACCCCATCACCATTCCCCTACCTGGCTGACCTTCAGAATCAATCAGTACATATAAAGAGTTCAATATCATGAACGTATACTGTATATGCACTAATTAGCTATCAACAACATATCCTAATCAGTAATGAGCAGATATAGATAAAGTCTATTATGTTATGCTAAGAAGTTATAACAACATGCATCATTAGCCATTATTGTGTCGGTATCAATGGTACTTATCTGATCATGTATAAGGAACTCATACCAAAGGCCATAGTATATGCTGAATCTGCTGTGTATTGTTAATTAGTAAACCTGCTAACTTCCCTTGTGATTCTATTTGTAAATTGACTCTATAATGCTGTCTCTGATTAGTGATTATCTTGTATGTGATATGATCTGATTCTGATCCAGCCAATAGTTGATAAGATGGCTGATCTGAAGTCCTGTTTCACCATCTCTGATGTGCAATCTTTATGCCATCTTATGTACTGTCGCTATCTCTGGTAGAATCTATTTTCACCTGCAATTCTTGTTTCTTGTTGATGGTGGATTGGATCTGCCCAAGTTTGACTTTATAAGTCATCTCAAACAGAGCAATTGATTTGTAAGGACATGTCTCTTTCAAGGGGTGGTAACATACACCCTTTCATATCAAGGTTGCCCAAGCAAGGTATGGGTTTAATTATATAATTTTTTAATATTTCCAAACCCTTTAATTACACAATTCACACCTCTTTCTTTATCATGTTTGATGCCTACCATTCCAATCACTGCCTATATTAATCATTGTGTTTTCCTAAAATGGAATCACTGTTTAATTTACTTAATTTGCTGTCTTGAGGAAGCATCAAGCAAATCAATTCAAATAGCATCAGTGCTCATAAGGAGCAGATCAATTCATGAGATGCCAACAATCAGGCACATAGATCAAACAAGATCAGAAAATTACTATTTATTGCAGGTAATAGCATTCTTATCCATTTGTGGTATGCATGACGTATGCTTAGTGTATGCATGATGAAGATAATGTCTAACATATAATTTCTTATGTGTTTGCTATAGTTAATAATTTGAAATGCAAACCAATCAAGGAGACAATCATCTATGAGTGAGGAAGGAGATGCACTCAGGGAGAATTGATATAGGATCCCCTCTAAGTAGCCCACCTCAAGTTGGATGGAATTTTCTTGCTTGGATGTTCCTGTGACTTGTGGGCCAAGGAATCGAGTTGTCTTGGTGTGATGCCCTGCACTCTTGGGCTTAGTTATGGATGGCCTCGGGCACCTTTGTGTTATCCTCTCCAATCCTCATGATGGTTGGTTGTGGGAACTGAAATAAACAATCAAATAAGGAATGGAGGGAAATATGTTAGGGAGAGGTGATAGACATAAATTCCCCCGGATTAAGTAGCCCACCCCAAGGGATTGAATCATCATGGGAGGTTCCTCTCCTTGTGAGCCAAGGGACGAGTTGCCTTGATCAGGCACCATACGCTCTTGGGCTTAATCGGGCTAAACAGTCTTCATGGGAAGTGAAAACAATCAAATAAGGAAAGGAAGGAAATATGTTAGGGAGAGGTGGTAGACATAAATTCCCCCGGATTAAGTAGCCCACCCCAAGCGATTGAATCGTCGTGGGACATTCCTCTACTTGTGGGCCAAGGGGCGAGTTGCCTTGATCAAGCACCATGCGCACTTGGGCATAATCGGGCTAAACAATCTTCCTCTATAACCTGGGTTACCTCAAATTCAGTAGCCCACCCCAAGAGATTGAATCATCATGGGATGTTCCTCCACTTGTGAGCCAAGGGGCGAGTTGTCTTGTTCAAGCACTGTGCACTCTTGGGCTTGATTGAGTTGAACAGTAACCAAGCACCCTTTGTGGATTTTCTCTCCAAACCCTAGTTATGATTTATTATGGAAATGAAGCCACGGATGGTTATTGCATGATTTATCTAAATAGAATAAAATAATTATTATTATGTGTGTGTTTATAATTGTTGATTAAGATCCCCAACCCTAAATAGAAATAATTGGTCTTATGAATTATATTTTAAATGTTGTCTAACATTATTGCAGGTACCAAACCAAAATTTGTGTTGGAAAGGAAATTGTTAAATGGTAAGTTGTATCTTAATGAGCTATATTTCTTATTTATGTTGAACTTGTGAATTTAAGGCATAATTAAAGGCGATCCCAAAAAGGGAACATTACAGTCCATCTCCACAAGTGTTGTCCAGGATTAAATTCTCAAAATTTGAGACAAATAGAAAAAAAAAAAAGGCCAGTACAAGAATCTTAAAGCCAATCTTACCATGGTATATTTCAGTTTTCTGAAGACCATAGAAAGCTTAATGCAGCGTTCAGAAGTTAGAAATTCTGCAATTTACATCTCTACTGCACCTATGTAAAACCAATGACTCACCTTTAAGACTATAGAGCAATTTTTGGGAATTGAATCATTTTGAATGTAGGCCAGCTTGTTGAGTTGATAATTCTCTGGAATGCATTCAGTCTCATATCTATAAACAATTTCAACCACCTGCAAGATAGAGATAGGAGTCTCCGTTTCCGCTCAATGCAAAAAATTAACTTAACAAAAACAATTTAATGGTGCAAGTCTCCATTATCTAGAACATCAAAACAAGCTTAAAGAAGGTAATTCAGAGTCAGAATGATGGGATTATAGTTTATACACTCCGAGAAGCAAGGAGAGCACCAACTCCAATGGGAATGAAAATAACACCAACCAGCATCAATATTGTTATGATCTGTAGAAATAAGGCACTTCAGATTTCAAGCACAGATTAAAATAGTGAAATTGCTCTGTATCTTTCAATATTAACATTTCAAGACACCTATAGTCCTGCATTCCAGGTTTCTAAGCTTACCCATCGGGGAGTCAAAATAGGTCTGCAGGCAGGAAGTTCTTGTTGTGTAAACTTATGATCTGCACACCAGAGAGTGAGCCTTTGAGCAAGTAAAGTTTAAACTATCAAAATGAGATTTTAAAAACAAAAAGGAAATAAGTTGCAAAAGACAAAACACAAACTACAAAACATCAGATGCACCTAATTTACAAGTGGTCAAATACTTATAGCTATAAGACAATGTTAAGTTTCAAGTATCAAAAAAAATAAGATGTTACTGTAATTATATAAATTTGCATACTGGATCCATTACAGTCAGCACATTTAAGAGACTTAATTGTAGCTAGACCTGTTAAAGAGGATTCAAGTGAGTACATAGTATAAGTTCAGAAATAGGATGGAAACAAAAGACACAGTTGCATGTGATCGGTTACACTGAACTCATAAAGAATGCAGAACAAAGACAAGATCAACTAAAGTAGACTAGCACAAGCATGCAGAACATGGTCTGTCTAATGACAGTAGGGGTGACTAGCATAAGAGAAATGGAGATGAAAATCAATTTCTGTATACTGCAGAGGTTTTTGATAAGCTCAATTCAGGTTTTTGCAGTAGGTGGTAAAATTTGAGCCACTGTTCATTGGTGAAGTTGATTTCATTGCAATATAGACCAACAGAGTCCCATTCTGATAGAATCATGTGAAATGTTTAAGGGAACAGGCTGGCTGCAACACCTGATTAAATTTTTGCATAAGAGTCAGCCCACAGACCATGGAATCAAAGAATAAATGAAGCACAAATATTTGTTGCTGCCTTGTCAAGTGGTTCACAAAAAATAAATACAAAAAACACTAAAAATCTGGCTGTACTTAAGAGTACTCCGATCCTGGCCAATCTCTGTATTGCATTAACAAAGTTTGAAAATAAATTTGAAGAAACTATGGTGATAGAATTAATAGGAGCGAACAGGTGCAAAAATCTTGGATTGTTTTGAAAGATAAAGCCAACCCTAGGCGAAGGCAGCCAGGAAAAGGTAAGCAAGAGCTGAAGGACTCTACTTTTGGATCTAAGTCAAATCCACGTGTGAGGTAGGAGAATCCTAGATCAGCAACAGGAACAAATTGTATCTCATTCAGTAGAAAATTATCATAGGCATGCTCAAATATTCTGTCAAAATTTTAGGAAACAACTCTGGTCCATAAAAGATACCTATTCGATCGCAAGAGAATTTGGCATCCCAAGATTTTTCAATTGACATTATATGGATGATTTGGACCTTCAATGCAAGATCATTCATCTCACAGAAACAACCATTATTGAAAAGGTTGCAGGGATCTGACCAATGAAGGAAACAACAGAAAACGGGTGGTGAATAACTGGGAGAAGGACATCTACTTAAAATTCATGCCCAAAGGGTTTTTATGGCAAGCTGCCCAAACAAAAATTGGAAAGAAGATATTCTGAAAGAAAAGTAGATGATGGAGAAATCTGTCAGAATAAATTATATTTACTCATAGCTTAAGTATAACCTTTGGTTAGTTGGTAGTATCATTTCCTAGGTTGCATAATTATTTGTGCCATATAGTTGTCAGGTAGTTGAGTTTACCTACTCCTACCTAACCTTGCATTTCATTTGGCCACATGGCACTTTCTGTGCACTTTATTCTCTCTCGCCTGGCCTATATAAGAAGGCTTATGAACATTTGTAATTCATCTCAATATCAATTCTCATCTTCTAATGAAATATTATCTCCCTCTCATGAAAGTTGTTTTGCAGGTTGCAGGTCCTGGCAGTGGAGCTGATCACTCCAACATGGTATCAGAGCGGACATCCAGCATCTCATTCCACATGTGAGAATTTTCATTAGTCCTTTTGAGATCAACTTCTACAAAAGGTGATTTGCAATTGAGGCATTCTACCCTAAATGAATTGCAGATCCGATATTTCTCTACGATCTATGGTTAGCCTAAGTACTTAATCATTGTGTTCTAGGTTGTCGTTTGTTTGAAATCATTTGACTGCACTCATTATCTTTGGCTATAGTGCAGGCTCGTGATCTTTTCGCAAGAAGTTTTACTCACTAGTTGTAGGTGGCTTCATCACAGATTGAGGTGGTTATTACAAAGGCCTTTGTGTATTCTGTTGATGTGATCAACTTTTGGCGCTAACCCCTAATTTTCCAATGGGATTTTTCATTTATATCCAACACGTAGAACCAGCCAGCTCTATCTCCAATTGAGCTGAATACTTATTGCTTGGCTGTGTGGTCAATGGGTACATGTTTTGAAAAAAAATGTGTGATTGGAGCTATTTGAGGTCGATGCCTGAAATCTCTGCAAACCAGCAATTCCATTCCGGTTTGTAGGTATCCTAAAGCTTTCGTCGCCCCATTGTTTGGGCGGTTTCATTTTCTGGTTGGTGTTGGATCTCATTCCATTAGCTAGTGATATTTGAACAGCAGATTCAAGTGAAGGCTTGTGTTTTTTATTTTGGCCTGAAGTGCATCAAAATACTACTGCGGTTTTGACGCAGGGCAGGGATGGATGATCCAAAAATGGATGGTCCAAACCTACACTGCTGATTAGAAAACAAGCACAGCGGAATACAACAATGATATGTTTCAAAACAGAATTTCATTCAACATGCCCGGCTGTAAGGCCTTCCGGGTTTCGGCCTATTACAATGAAATTACAAAGTATCAGCAAGATCTCGCAAGATCCAAGGAACCACCAACTAGTTCAGATCTGCAATAGGCAGCCTCTGATAGGAACAACCAAGTCAGGATCTAAACTTGTGCTCACAAGCCACCAAGCAACCCCTTGTTGTCCTAAGCCCGCAAGCCACTAGTTCTGCTACAAAGTCCCAGATTCGCAAATTTGCTTCTACTCTACTATTCCATCATATCACTACACATTCTACATCTTTCCTAATGATCTAATTGATACTCTACATCAAGGTTGAAAATCTCGGACTCGGCAATAACTCGGCCAACCCAAAAAATTTGAAAAACTCGGAATCGCCAAAAACTCGGCATAAAAATCAGCAATAAATCGGCACTTTTATCGAACATTTGAAAATATATAATTTCTTAAAATATTATTAAAAACACACACATACACCAAATTTGTAGAACATATACTGATTTGAGATATCCACCATATATGAATCAAAGTTTTGAGTTAAATACGCAGCAATTACTATTAGAACTTAGCAGATTAACATAGAATCATATACCAAAAAACAAGTGCGGCATCTAAATAAAAATAAGTTCAAATTTCAATACATATCAAAGTCAAACTCCATGAAACTACAACTTCTGAATACATAGTAGGTTCAAGTTTTAGTATCAATGAAAACTAGAAGTAGAAATCATAAATTGCGTCTACGACTAAAGCTCAAAAGAGATTGTTGTTGCTGGGTGGGTGGTGCTAAAGTAGTTGCGCCATCCCCAACAGGGGTCTGAATAGGCGCCTCAATAGAAGCCCCTAATGGATCATGACCGAGCTCATGTTCCTCCTCATGTGCTGCCACTTCTGCAGCCCAATCATCTTCCTCCATATCAAAGTCAGCTAGCTGATCATCAGTCAAGAAAGGATCCACATGCACATCCACATCATCACCATCTGGAGGAGCAACCCAATCTGCTCCATATGGATCAATCTCATCAAGGTCAAGTGCTTCGTATGAAGCTTGTCCTCACACCTTCTTTTCATGCAATCGAAGGTTGTACCGCACATAAACCAAGTCATTCAAGCGCTTCTAAGTCAACCTATTGCGCTTCTTTGTATGTATGTTCTCAAACACACTCCAATTTCGCTCACAACCAGAAGCACTACATGGCTGCGATAATATTCGGATGGCAAGCTTTTGAAAATTAGGTGTTGTGGCACCATAATCTTCCCACCACAGATCTGCAAGGATTAAAAAAAAGTTAAACCGTTTATAATGTGGTGAAGATTCTAATAAACTTAATGAGTGAAATAAATGGTATAATAAAAGTAAACACATGTTCTTGTTTACCTGGCTGCAGAGTGTATCTCCTACGTTTGCAATCAGGTGAAGAAAACAATGGCCCTTCTTCCCTCTTGTACCTCTATAACTCATCAAGTACAAGGTCTCATTGGTCCAAATCAGCAACCAATCTCTGAATACATGTGTCTATGCCAACTTGAACCTCTGCATCTGCTTTGAAAGTGTCGGAGAAGTAATACTTGGGGTTCAAGTAGTAGGCAGCAGCATGAATATGTTGGCGGAGTTGTCGGTTCCACCTACGATCGATTATGTTCCATATGGGTCTATATTTGGTCTCATTTGACCTATACAAATGTTGAATGGCCTCTTTGGCCCTATCCATGGCCTCATATAGATACCCCATGGGGCTTTCATCCCCATCCACTATTCGAAGAACCTTCACAAACGGTTCTGACACCTGGACATAAAAAATTTAACCAAAATCAGCGAATTGCATTATCTGAAAATTAAATAACAAAATTATAAATCATCAATCAAGGTTCAAAAACTTACCTTGATGATCTCCTCTATTAGCTTGCTAAATGTAAGATCAAACACAGCCTTCGCAACCTTCTCTACTTCAAGCTTCTTGGCATAAGGACTCTCCAACCATTCCACACTCACAAACATCTGCCTTAGGTCGGGCAATGCATCTAATATGCTTTGCAAGTTGAGAAAATTAGTAGCAAAGTGTGTGACCCCTGATCGCACAAGATCCTTACCAGCAGTGTATTTTCTCATAAGACTCAGGACCCATGTGTGATTGTAGATGTACTTTGTGATATTTCTTCCATCTTCGATCACCTTCTCCACCCAACTCAGTTTCCCTAGGTCCTCAAGGAGCAAGTCAAGACAATGGGCAGCACAAGGGCTCCAAAATAATGTGGGATGCCTATCCATCAAAAGTCTACCAGCTGCCACATATGCAGCTGCATTATCAGTCACAATCTGGATGACATTACTCACTCCCACTTACACCACCACCTCATCCAACATGTTGCACAAAGTCTCTGCATTTTTCACTTGATCAAAGGCATCAACTGATTTTAGAAATACTAACTGCCCTCCTGAAGCAACAAGAAAGTTGATGAGTGTCCTATTACTACCATCTGTCCACCCATCAGATATAATAGTGCAACCTCTCTGTTCCCAAATTCTTCTTTGCTCTTCCATAAGTTGATGAATGCTTCGGACCTCATTCTGTAACAACGGTCCACTCACCTCATAATGAGATGGGGGCTTGAACCCTTTACCAGACACGGAGATCATAGCGACCACTTGATCCCAATATGGACTACATAAAGCATTGAAGGGAAGATCGTTGTAGAACCAAAATCTTGCAACTGCCACCCTTGTCTTTTCATGCATTTCTTTGTTCCATGCAGTGCCTTGCAATTCGGGCTGAGCACCAGGAGTGTTACGTGGAACCCAAAAGTCTGATATAAACCCGCCCACATCTCCTGATCCCCGTACCCGTGGCCCAATGGAAGAAGAAGCCTCTGCACCTGTTTGTGACCCTGTAGAACTAAAACTCCCCAGTGGGGCTGCCATGGCCTCTGCTGTCCTCTTTTTAGTTACCTTATTTTGTGCATATGCTTCAAGGCTTGTCAAAGCCTCCCTCGTAACCTCTTCCAAACACTTATCACATGGTGTAATATCATTTCCAGGAATCTTTGCAAGATGATATTTCAGTCAGCTTATGCCCCCACTCATCTCCTTAAGGCAATGGATACATTGGACATCTCCTCGATTTGGACCTGGTATCCCATGTTTCCATAAAGGGTCCCTCTTTTTGCCACCAGCCATTTTGTACACTGGAAGTCTGTAAGTACAAGGATAAAGAATTAGATGTTAGATCAAAATGAATCAATACTGGAAAATAGTATTTTAAAAAATGCATCAGTAAATATATATATATATGCATCAGTATTTTCAAAATACATATGCAGCTGCAAAATAGTATTTTCAATAAATATATATATATAAAGCTATATTATCAGTATTTGACCTGTATTTTCAAAATACTGTTAAAATGTATATAAATGTATATAATAGTGGAAAATAATAATATCTTAATATCTTAATATAAAAATGTATCAATACTGGAAAATACTGTAAAAATGTATATAATAGTAGAAAATAATAATATCTTAATATCTTAATATTGTATATATTATATAATATTGTATATTTAATATGAAATCTTAACATTGAAATAAATATCTATAATGTAGATAGTAAGATTAAGTTTTAACATTAATAATATTTTAAAATAATAATACGAAATCTTAATATCTTAATCTTAATATCTTCAATGTTCATACTTTAAAGTTCATACAAAGAACATTAAAAAAATTAACGAAATACTGGAAAATGATTAATAAACACCTTAAATGTTGCGCGTCAATGGTGTGAACTGTGAAGAAATCGCAAGAAAGAAGATGGCTCGCATCTGGTGTATCGCAGGTCTGATGTCTGGTGTATCGCAAGTCTTCACGAAATGCAAAACGGCTCGCGTCTGGTGTCTGGTGTCCGCAAAACGTCGCACTCGCACTCGCAGGTCTTCACGTCGCACTCGCGAAAATGCAAGTCAAAACGGCACCGAATAAAACTCTAAAACCCTAAATGATTTATTTGTTTAACTTTAAAACTTTTGGACTGTAGCAACGACGGGTTAAACCTATTTTATCCGCGATTTTTGGGGGATTAAACTGCAAAAAATTGCAGCGAGTTTTTCAAAATCTCGGGCCCGCATTTTTGAGCGATAATATCGCTGGTCATTCTGCTAGGCGATATACCACGAGTTTGACAATCTCACTGATATTTTCAACTATGCTCTACATCAACCCAAGCTCTCAATATATAGCCAGCTAAGCCACAAGTCAGCCAGTCGGGCTTTAATTACAATATAGGTCCAGTCTGGAAGATATCAACCAAAACTAATGAAAGAATGATCAAAACTTAATGCGCCTTTACATTTAGGTCCACACATGACCCAATAACATGTCCTTAACTTCGCAAGGCCCCATTTCATCACACGGAACCGCGCAAGAAGAAACACTCCACGTTTCACGTGTAAATTGGCAGAAAATAGGTCCCCAAGCAAAATGGCCATAACTTTTTACTCATAATGAATTAGGACTTGCACTCTTGGGGAATGATAGTATTTTAGGTCCTCTTTAAGTCCCTAAGAGTGCAAAGGCTGATTCATTAAGGATCAACGGCACCATGTCACACAATCAGCACCAAAACTGCAGGAAAATACAATTCAGACGGCAAGAAAAACAGCTATAACTTTGAAATTGTCCATCCAATATCTCCCAAACCATGCCACCTCAAGAGCTGCAATCTTAGACATAACATCCACAAACATCAAGGAACAAATACCTTTCATCGCATATGCCAGAGATCTCCACAGATCATCACACCACAGAAACTCAGAAAGCTACCCAAAACAAAGTATTGCATCCCTCTGACAGGGAATTCCTCCAAGACAAAGAAAGATCTTCAGGAACCCAAAAAGCTCCTGCATCAGGTTTGTAGGGTTTCAAAGGTTTGACAAGTGATTCAATTTGGCTCAATATGCTCCATTTTTTTGCCATAGTCATCAAATTTTTTCTTTTTGGCTAATGTTTTCATCTTTGATGATGGAGCACTTCAATTCACATTGAAGATCTGATCTATTAGAGGGTCGTATTTCTTATTGCCAGCCAATATTATTCATTGGCTTGTACTTAGGTGTTTTGCAGGATCGAACTATTCATTAGCTTGAAGCTTGTGGTTTTTCATCGACCCATGTCATGATGAAAGTTTATCGATAGACATATTTTTATTAATTTGAAATGGAGTTTCTAAAGTTTCAAGTAATATTTGTCATTCTTAAGGTTTTCCGTGTGTGAGAAGTCTTGGTGGGTCCACAACATTCTATTGGTTGAGCTAGTATTGGAATATATAATCCATTGAAGGAGGGACGGTCTCTAGACTCCTTTTATAGCCCAATCTTCTTTCTCTTCTTTGTGAAGCTTACCTTCACAAGCCTTGTATTGTTGTTCTCTTGCACATGGGTTGTTGTCTTCACTTCACGCTTGTGGTGACTTCAATTCTGCATAATCAAGCCTCAAGGTGACTTGTTTGGTGCAGGTACCCGCCGACGTGTTGAACATTGCCCTAGAAGGGACCATTTTCTTGATGGGAGTTTCTTATTGGCCTGATTGAGTTGCTTATTGTCTTGATTTGCTCCAATGTGTCTAAAATAGCCCTTTTTTTTCAAACTACCACTACTTCTACAGCCAGAGTTATTTTTTGGCACATCACATATCATCAAAAAGCTCTTTTCACCAACTTCATGGTGGTTGAGGTATTTTCCCGATATTTTTCTATTTTGTACTCAATTTCTTCAATTGAAGTTGCATGTTATTTTTGGCACACATAAAGGAGTTGATTGGCTATATTGTGAAGTATTTTTGTTCCATTCTTGTGTTTGATCATGGATTGGTTCAAAGTTGTACTTCAAACTCCATATAGTTATCATGGCTGGAAATCACAAATCAAGTTATTTTTGCTAACATTGAAGTTGCATAGAATCACATTTGGACACAAACCTAAACCCCCACAAGGTGTTGTAGAAAAGAGACTATGGCTTGATAGAAGAGATGAAGCTCTTGGTACTTTGTGTTTGTCTATTTCTCCTAATCTTTGATAGAATGTTGCATCTTGTACACATTCCAATGATATTTGAACCACCTTGGAGGATCTCTTTGGTAAGCCAAATAAGATGAGGAAGCTTCATTTGGAGAATGAACTAATGAGCCTTGATCCTAGACATTTTGATCGTATCCAGGACTTCTTTACCAAGCTCAATTCTCTTTGTAAGCAGCTGGCTGAATGTGGGGTTACAAAAGATGATGAGCAATTGAATCTTTCTATTCTCTCTAAGATTGGTCCTAATTATTCAGTACTTGTTTCTTCATTTTATGCGCTATGGATGCTCTAGGTAGAGAACACAAAATGCCTGATCTTGATGGTTTTGCAACACAATTCACAAGGGAGCAAGCAAAGTTGGCACAGATGGTGACATTGATGCCTCCACGGTCTCAAGAACTTGTTGCAAGGAACTCACACACAAAGGTATCTAGTAGCAAGGGCAAGAAGGATAAGGATTTTAATTCTGATAAGAGAGCAAAGAATCCTCTGTCAAGAGGAATCATCCAAAAAGAAGAAGATCAAATGTGCACACTACAAAAACAAAGGACATGATGACCTTAAGTGTTATAGTAAGAAGAAGATTGATGATCTTTCTGACCTTCTTCAAAAGCACAATATCTTATGGCCCTCATTTATGTCTCCGTCGTCTTCCTTAGCTTCTCAATTGGAAGCTTCTTCATCTCCATCTACAAAGGAACTACATATTTTGGGAAAGGTAATGCACTCTTGGCTTCCACTATTCTTGAGAATAATAGATGGCTTCTTGATTCTGGTGCATCACATCATATGGCATCTTCTAAGGACATGTTTTCTACTTTTGAGCATTGTAGCTCATCTAGCATTATGATGGATAACAATACATGCATGAAGGTTAGTAGGAAAGGTTCTATTTCTATGGGTAAAGGATCATTCAATGATGTGCTTTGTGTACTCTCCTTGACCACTAATCTCCTTCCAGTTTATAAAATTACCATGGTGCACAAGGTAAGATAGTGGAGTTCACTCCTGATCATGTATTCATTAGAGATATGGAGACTAGAGAGATCATTTCTATAGTTGTGGTTGACCATGCAACTCGATTGTATTCTTTCTCTCAATTTGTTCTTGACAATGTTGTTCCTTTAGATGATGTACGTACCCTTCCACCAAGGGTAGATTATGTTTGTGAGAAGTTTGGTCATTTGAACCTTGGAGTTCTTGAGACTAGTGTTGAGCTTCCTCCTCCATCACCTCCTGCTTCTTCAGAGTTGGAGATTGCTTCTATTCATCAGGTTGATCATAGTGTTCCAAATCTTGCTATGTGGGATGAGTATTTGGTAGGAATTTCAGACTTTTTTGTGAAGCCACATCTTGCAGATTTGGGAGACAAATTTGAGGGGATTTATCTCCTCTTTAATGATCGTTTGAGCACTATTACTAGTTCATTTTTGGAGATTGATATTGATGAGTTTCCCCTTTCACTTTCTTTGCCACATACCTTGGTTGAGGTTGATCATGAGTATGTGGAGGCTTATTTGGGCTTGGAGATTCCTACTCGGTGTTTAGAGATTCCTCTTTGGAGACATCCTTCCTCCTTTCAGTTGAAGATGGCATGGGCTTTTCATTGCTCGATGGACTTATTTCTTCCTAAGGGGAGATGTGTTGTTCGTAGGCATTGGGTCATGTTTTGTTTCTAGGCATCCTTCATCGACATCAAAGCTTCTTCATTATGGGGGGCCTAAGTTGTCTCTTTTCTTCCTTCCTATGGGGGGATATTTTATTGTATATACATGATGTATGCAGTCCTTGGAGGGTGTGATTGATTTCTCCATCCATGCATCTTGTTTGTTTCTCTCTTTTGGAGAGGAGTTTTCTCCCATGTGGTTTTCTCCTTTTCTCCATTTATAAGAGATTTGATTACCTTTTTCCATTCATTTGCATTGTACATGGGTACCTTAAATGGCCTAGTTGCCAGGACCCATCTTGCATCTTTCTCATATTGTATAATAAGTGTACTCCCTAAGTTGCACTTAAGGGGGGGTCTTTGAGTAAATTATATCTACTAATAGCTTAAGTCCAACCATAGGTCAATTGGCATTTTGTTAGACTGCAAGAATCAAGTATAGAACCCCCTATAAACTATAGTACGCTGAGTAAAATTTTTAATGTGACCGGCGATGCTAATGTGACATGTCCCTCTAGTACCATGTGGGCTGGAGGAAGACTAGACCTCGTGACCTCGTGGTTTACCAAAGGAAGCTCTCACCAATCAAGTCAAGCCGCCAACCCTAGGTTAGTTGGCATTTATCATTTCCTAGGTTACGTAATTATTTGTGCCATATAGTTGTCAAGTAGTTGAGCTTACCTACTCCTACCTAACCTTGTATTTCATTTGGCCACATGGTACTTTTTGTTCCCTTCATTCTCTCTTGCCCAGCTTGTATAAGTAGCCTTATCTACATTGGCAATTCATCTCATCTTCTTGTGAAATATTATTTCTCTGTCATGAAGGTTATTTTGCAGCTTGTAGGTGCTGGCAATGGACCTCATCACTCTAACAAAAGCTAGATCTGTCCTCACAAGTGGATCTAAAATTTTTATCTTCAAGAGAAAATTAGGCGACACTCCAAACTAGATCAGATTACATGCTCTCCAATTGAACACATGAAAGATCATCTCAGAAACATTAGGGATTGGTATGGAAACACAATGGAAATAGATAAAAGTTCCTTCGAAGGGTGTTTTTCTTCATATGCAAGGTGTTCTATGTCATGATGGATATCTATAAACCTATTCTAAATTGCACTAATCTTATTTCTTTAGATAGTTTGGTCCCAAATGGTGGATATTGGAAAAAAAAACCTCCTAGATGTTTCAGTTGCTAACAATTAGGGCATCTCTAGAAGTCTTGTTGTTTCCCCATGGAGAACCTTAGCTTAGAGAGAAAGGTCAATAAAAAGAAGTCCACTTCAACTTTATCCATTATCTACAAAATTCATGATCATTCCTTTGATACTTGTTAGTCAATATATCAACTTCAAATCTTCCCCTTCATGACATTCCAAGGCAGGTCATTCATGAAGAAGCCCAAGATTCTTCATCTAAGGTCAAGGAAGATACACTAAGCAATCCACTTGAACAATGTTAAAGGAATGAAATAATCATTGTGGAATCTCAAAAGATAGTTAACATCTTAAAAGCTCAAATCAACCAAAATTTAGGATTTCTACTAGAAACAATGGAAGTAGAAGATTTGTGTTGCAAGTCAAAGAAAAATGTTTTTCTTGAGAAACCTTACTAGGGAAAAAGATGTCATCTCCTACGAAGAATTGATTGTCCCACAATCAACTAGCTAGACTAAGAAATTACTAGGAAGTCCACCAAACAAAATTTGGAGGAGGCCATACTGGACAGTGTATGTAAACAAATTTGTTGTTGTGTTTTTTGTTAATAAAACCTTGTTCACCCAATGGGCAGCAGCAATTGCTTACAATAGTTGGAGAAATTTTTATGGAATTAGTGATTTTCTTGTGTCTAAGGGGCAAATCTTTTATATAACTAATTTTAAGTTTTTTTGGGTATGCTTTTATAATGCAATCAAGGATGGTGGATCCAATTAAGGACAGTCCAAACCTTGCAACCAACAGAACAACACAGCGGAATACTCAACAATGCAACACAAAGTAATTGTTTAACTCTGATTTTCATTAACATGCCCGGCTGTAAGGCCTTCCGGGTTAGGGCCAATTACAATCAGTAAACAATTCTGCAAGATCCACAATAGATCCAATACAAACTCCAACTAGTTCAGTTCTGAAGACAATTAGAAGCTGATGGAAACCCTAAGGCAAATCTAAACTTGAGCTCGCAAGCCTCCAAGCAATCTCCTTATTCCCAAGTATGCAACCACTAGCTTTGCTATTACAAACTATCTGATAAAAATTAGATCTGCAAGATCATGGAAGATCTTTTCCACAACTTCGCCAACTTCAGCTTCAGTAGCGCCTCCAAACTGATGCCACTAAGAACTGCCTAAACATCTACCCCAAACACCCCTTAAATACTAATCATCAGCCACAAGTTGGCAAGATGAAACCCTAAACTCTTCCTAACAAATATTAAATACCATACAAGTCGGCTTACAAATTGTATACAAACATTTAATTCAGCATGTTGGCCTACAAACAACAGCTACCAACAATAAATACATCAAGTCGGCCCAACAAATCACATAGAACTCCAGTCGGTAAGCCAAAACTACTGAGCAGTAGTGAAATAGCCAAGCAAGTCAAGCATCGCCAAGCACCAGTGTCGACCGAGCACCGTAGGCATGACCAAGTAACACTTTCACCGAGCGCCAAAGACTACCAAGTTCTTGCAGCGACTGAGCTTCCTTCAACAACTGAGGCCGTCGGTCAAGGCTGCAACCGAGCAAAACCGGCCAAAATACAAACACCTATGCAGTTTCACCGAGGACCAGGAATGCCCCTGCCTCAACCTTGGATGCCCCTGCATCATTTTAACAACAAAGAAAGAAAGGTATGATAGAGTTAAAATTAAAATGGGAAAATAACCCTTGATAAGGCTAATATGAGGCCAATAAACTAGCTTTTCACAAGAAAAACTATGACTAGGTTTAAATAACAAAAGGTAAATGCACAAAACTACTTCCCCAGATGGATGGTTCAAATAAAAAATTTACTAACAAGGTTTGAAAAACAAATACTACCTAACATAAGAGGTATTAACTTAGGCTTTCCAAAAACGTAGATAAAAAAGTACCCTTTAATTTAACCACTATTACATAAGTAAAATTACTAAATAAAGAGGGTGGTTTGTTTGGGCCGGCTCTACAATCAGGATAGTGTCTCTTGACACGATTGTAGACCCCAGCCATGTGATATTTCCTACCTTGGAGAGTGTGGGTTAGTTTTCTACCATCATTTTTGTGCCAACCTTGTTCGGGTTGTTTCTCCTGTTCAAAGTTTTATGCTTTTATCTTTTTGTTTTGATTCTCCCTAATTGTGATTGACATTTTGTGCTTGAATATGTGACATTTCCTACATGTCTTTATTGGCATATGGAAGATAGTCTATAGGTTGAGGGAGGGGTGGAGAGTTGTGGAAAGGAAGGTATTAGAAATGGAGCGAAGGGAAACCCTAAAACCTTCAAGGAAGTTCTGCAAGAAACAGTTTCTGAGACGCCAACAAAAGAAGCATGATTTGATGGAGGGCTTGAAGGACAACGTGCAAGGATTGGTGCAGAAGAAAAATAATGCAAAAACAAGCAACACCAGGGAGGTGAGGACCCTCTCCTACCTCGGGTGTTAAGGCTTTTTCTATTTTGTTTGGACCCCAATAATTTGCTTACTAGAAGATTTTTTAATGAATGGATCAGTAATGAGTGGGGCAAAAAATGGAGGTTTTCGTTAACCTTTACAATGTTGGGCCTATATTCCCCAAATGCTTCTACTGCTGGGAAAAACCCTACAGGTGGAAGAGTCAAGGGTTTGCTTGCCTCATTTGCATGTTAGGTTTCTTATTTCATTCAATGAGGGTATTGATATCTTTGACATTCTTGAGATTCCTTTAAAAAAAAGATTCATAAATCTGAAATAGAAGCCTTGGGAGGTTTAAATTCTTGTTCAGATGCAAAACTGATGGATATGTAAAGAAGGATTGTCCTCTCTTGTTTGTTAACCGGAATAAACCTAAATCTTAAGATTTGGTTGTTAAAGCCCCAAATGCTGAAAAAGATAACATTCCTCCCCAAAAGAGTAAATCTGCTAACAATCTTAATAGAGAGATCGTGATAAACATGTCTAATAACGAAGACGATAAAGGAGATGAAATTGTTATTCATGTCAACGGTAATGTAAAGAATATGCCAAATGATACCATGGATTTGATAACTAAAAATCTTACGAACGATGAGGAAAAGGGTAAGGATAAACCTAACCACAAGAAGAATGACCAAGAACTTGTCCCGGATAGACTAAAAGAGAAAATTATAGCCAAGAGAAACAATAACAGAAACCCTAACCCAATTGATACAACAAAGGTTGTAGACTATGATGGTATAACACTCGACAAGCAAGATATTTTTCTGGTAGAGGTTGAACACGAGATGAAAAACCAAGAACATAATGAAATGATTGTAGACTCTAATGAGGAAGGGCAAACGGTATTAGAATCCAATTATGAAGATGATGCGTACAAAAAGTTATTGTCTAAATTATCTGGTTATAATGCATATCTTGATTCAGATGGCATTCCTTTTGACAGTGAACCAAAGAATAACACACTATCTCTAAATTTCTTTAATCCCCTGTTAAGGGGATTTGATGCTATAAAGATAGTAATAATAACTTAGAAATTGAATTGGTCAAAAGGAAAAGGAAAATTGTTAATAGAACTAACAATGCTCAAAAAAGTTGGAAAAGGGGGAAAATGGTCTTCCCAATGGTTTTGAAAGGTTATATAAGAATGAGAAAAATCCTTAAGTTTCTTCATATTTAATTGCATCAATTGGAATGTTAGGGGATTAGAATCCCTTGATATAAAATATGTGGTAAGGGATCTTTGCAATCAAAATAAAAATCTTGATTTTTTTCTTATCTAAGAGGTGAAGGCAGTTGACTTCCACTTAAGTTACAATCTAAGATTCATATAGAAAGATTCAATTGCTTTCCATACCAAGCATGAGAGATTGAAGGGTGGAATAGAAATTCTTGTTAGCAGTAATCGATGTGTTCAAGTTGAGATTGAAAAGACAAGATAAAATTTGGAGTGTGTGTAGTGTATGACCCAAATGAGACTAAGGAGAGAATTGAGTTGTGGAAGTGGATGGTAGATTTGCTTCCATGTATTCCATGGATTATGGCTGGTGATTTCAATATGAAAAAGCATAAGAGAGGATAAAGGAGGTAACCCTTGGAGTTGGAAAGGGAATGAGTTCTTTTCGGAAGAGCTCAAAGATTCTCTTGCTTCTATACAATCTAAGTAAACCAAAAAGTCCTTTAATTACAAATAAGCCCATATATATAGGCTTTCCTTATCATAACCATTTACAGCCAACTTTGTGTCTATAACTCCACAAAAATAAACTTTTTTACTAAGCTAAGTTTAAACATAAAATTAATTTTATTAAGGCATAATAAATGACTTAATTTACAAATTTAGTAAATCGATTTCAGAACAAAGAAAATAATTTTCATCCTTGTTGAGGAGATGGTGAACTCCTTTAAAGACTTTTCTCTTTTGAGGCTACAAAACATGGAGACAATAGTTGTTGTAGAGAAGATTAGGCCTTGTTACAACTAGCACAATCAATTTGCATCCTAGCATAATAGTATTGAGGAGGCATAGTTTCCAAGCTAATAATGCATCACTTATCTTCTCAACCTTTTTGTGAAAAATTAAAATCTCTTTTCAACAAGCTATTAAAGAAGATGATATACTTCTTACTGTCCTCATGGTATCATCACCTATAATGTCCTTTCTAAAAGTTCCTTCCAAAATCATATCTTTGAAATTCTCCTTGATGGTGAGAACATCAACCAACCAAGTCTCATCTTCATGTATGTCAAAATCAAAAGCTAAGCAAATAGCCCGAATGTCAGATTTATTGAATCACAAGACTTTGTTATCCATTTTGAATGTCATTATTGATTGTTTCAAAACCAATAGTTTCCAATCTACTTCTTTGAACCATGAGATAAATTAATCATCTTCAATTTTATTAAAAATAAATTTAGCAAATAATTTTTTTACATTTGTCTTCACTGTTTCTTGAAGGCCTCTAATCACCAATTGCCCTATAATGTCTTGTTTCTTTGCAAATTGCAACTCTAATTCTATTTCCTTTCTTTGTCTCAATTTTCTCATATAACTTTATGGCCTCTTTGATGTAAACAAGGCCATCAAAAGTGATATGTTCCACCTAAGATTCGACCACTCTTCCATAGGCTTGATATTTTCTAATCTTCTCAATAATCTCTTTACGTATCTTTCCAAACTCCTAACAATAAGCTAGAAGAAGTTGATGGAAAAGTATCAAGAGGTTGTGTAGAAGTTTTGATGATGGATTTAACATATGATGTCAACATATGCACCTACTCTTGAAGTTGTTTTCTAGTTTCTTTCTCTTTTTCTATCCTTTCTACCAACTTGGTGGTTGACACTTGAAAGTTATGGATATCACTCTTGTGTGTGAATGGACCAAGATCAACCTTGAAGACATCATAATTTTCCTCCTAGTATAATAGTATTGAGGAGACACTTTCCAAGTGAATAAAACATCATTTATCTCCTCAACCTTTTTGTGAAAAATTGAAACGTCTTTTCAACAAGCTATCAAAGAAGATGATATACTGCTTACTTTCATCATGGTGTCGTCGCCTATAATCTCCTTTCTTACAAGTTCTTCCAAAATCATATCTTTGAAATTCTTCTTGATGGTGAGAACAACCAACCAACCAAGACTCATCTTTATGTATGTCAGAATGAAAAGATAAGCAATTAGCCCGAATTTCAGATTTTATTGAATCACGAGACTTTATTATCCATTTTGTATTTCATTATTGATTGTTTCAAAACCAAAAGTTTCCAAACTGATTCTTTGACCCATAAGATTCATCATCTTCAGCCTTATTAAAAACTGTTTTTAGAGAATAAAATTTGTGTTTGTCTTCACCATTTCTTAAAGGCCTCTAATCACCAATTGCCATACATTGTCTTCTTTCTTTGCAAATTGAAACTCTAATTCTATTTTCATTGTGTCTCAATTTTCTCATATAACTTTATAGCCTCTTTGATGTAAACAAGGCCATTGAGAGTGATTTTTTTGACCCAAGATTCAGCCACTCTACCATAGGCTTGATATTTTCTAATCTTCTCAATAGTCTCTTTATATATCTTCCCTAACTTCTAACAATAAGCTAGAAGAAGTTGATGGAAAAGTATCAAGAGGTTCATTAGAAGTTCCGATGATGGATTTAACATATGATGTTTACATATACTCCTACTCTTCAAGTTATTCTCTAGTTTCTTTCTCTTTCTGTCCTTTCTACCAACTTGGTGGTTGACAGTTAAAAGTTATGAATATCACTCTTGTGTGTGGATGGACCAAGATCAACCTTGAAGACATCATAATTTTCTTCTATCATTCTCTTTCGCATTTTTGTTTATGTTGGCTCTGGCAGTTTCTACAAATTGTGTGCTAAAGGAACGGTCAACCATCAACTTTGAAGTAACACAAACCTTCTTGGACTGTGGAGACATTTGTAGAAACTTTTCTAAAACATCAAAAATGGTATCAATCACCTGAGTGTGTTTCCTTTTCTTGGAAATCATCTCTTTTAGCCAAGACAAAGGGGATGGCATTGATCATGAATTGAGGCAAGAAGAAGTGGAAGGGTAACGTTTAGGACAATATCAACACTTATTTTATTTGGTGGTGAAGGTGAAAAAGTGTGGCAGAGAGGAGAAAGATGATGGAGGAGACGAGGAAAGTGAAAAGGGTTGTTGATGCATTTCAACGAGAGCTTGAGAGATACCTTCAGTGTCCTAAGCAAGTGGCCTTCCTATATCAAATTTCTTTCTAGGCTCTATGATCCTTCCATAGTTATCTTTTAGCTTTGCCCCCTTTTTGGGATCCTCTTCATCAACCCCCCCTCCCCCCCACCCAACTATGGTAGCTTTAGATGTGGAATATACTTATGCAAAGGGTTCGCTAGATGCACTCCATTTTGCCTCACAATATTATCTTGTAGGTGGCCTTGTATCAATATTGACTAGATTTTTGCATTCAACCATCTCTTTGTTTTTTGTATCACATCAAATGACCTCTCCCAAATCTCACTAACTTCCTTATGAACCCAACTAATGGGTGTGAGTGGCTCCATTTGAATGGTAAAAGTGAGATCTTGATCCAACATATTTGAGCCACCGTCTTCAATACTCTCCACATCTCATGCTAAGTCGAAGGTTTTTATTTGTTCAATAATTAGCTTTGTCAAATCTCTCTTTCAAACTTCAAAATCATCTTCGGGCTCCTCCAAAAACTACTTTTAAGTTACACACATGATCATGGCCGAATTTGAGATTGAAGTTATTTTTGTCAAACTCTTTACTATCAAAGGGCAATCTTGCCCTAAAAGTCCATGAAAATTTGGTTAGATACCTCTCAATATTCTTAGCATCATAGGGTGACTAATAAGTGTAAAAAATTGAGGACAATGGGAAAATAAATATCTTCTTTTTCTCAATTTGCACTTCTTCTTCACTAAAGAAATCTGTATGCATACCTCAATGAGCACAAGGTGATCATTCGTATAGTGAGGCAATTTGTATGGGGGTACCAAATCCACCAACTCTAAGGTATGTGAATATTGAGAATTGAATGAAGTAGCTCCCATATTGTGCCATGAGGTTTGTACATTTAGGACTCCAAAATTGTCACCCAGCTCTCTATCAGTCAACATAGTGAAAGTGTCATTTACTCTTTTGAAGTCTCTATTGCTGATGTCTAGTTGTAATTGTGGATAGAAATCAAAAGATTTGTATGGTGGCCTCCTATATTTCATATGCTGAAACCCCAGCTGTATGTCCATGCTTGCTATTGCATAGAATAGATATGATGACATATAAAAGTATCGTTGCTAAATCAAAAGGTTCCGACACGGATATTCTAGCCAAAAGGGTATCCAGCATCAAAGTTGTTTGAAGAAATGGAACACATCTCATTTCAAGGATATTTTTATAGAAAAGGAAAGAATTTAATCAGAGCTATAAGAATTAAATAGGCTTTCAAGAAAATGGTATTTAATCTAAATAATGAGCATCTTTGAAGAAAAGGCTCTCCTGGCAGTGTCGGATGAAATTCATTGGCAATTTGGAGACAAAAATCAAGAGAAAGTTGATTGAAGGGAGACAAAAACACTCAGTTCATAATTTGGCCTGGAAATGCTCGAGTGCGAATGGGATTTCTTCAATAAAATAAAGAGGTAGTGTATTTTTGGACTAGCTCTCTAAAACATCAAAAATAATAACTCAAATGTTATTAAATAAACTCATAATAGTAAATCTATTATTAAAATTTAATATAATAATAATATATTATTAGAATTGTTAAGATAATAATATGATATATAATTAAGATATAATAATATAATGCAATCTTAATATAATAATATATTATTTTTTTAATAATATAATTATAATATAAATAATATAGTTAAAATATATTATTAAATACAATAATATAATAGTTATATTAATATTAATAATAACTAAATTAATAGAAACATAGCGAATTATAAATGATTTGACTTAAGTATAGCCATGATAAAAGTCAACATTATATAATTCATACTAATCGGTATATTAATAAAACTGACCGATAATATTTAGGAGATGAATATTGCATCCATAATGAGTCAACAATAGTAAAGTTGACGATGTTAATTCCCACCATATTCAGTCAATGATAAATTGACTTTGTTAAATATTGTAATGTGGGAGAGTAGGGACGTGATCTTTAGGGTGTCGACATATAAATATAGCTTGGAAAACATGGGTAAGACATCACCAGAAAAGCACATAGTAATTGGGGAGGATTGATACAATTGGGAGGAGAAACAGAAACAAAAATATTGACCAAACATAATCAATGATATACATACGCATAGCATCAATGGAGCAATGGACAGTTTGTTCTCTATCTACAACCATCAGCAATATTATATTTATAGATATGGCTTGTTGACTAAAATATTCTACCTTCACCAATATATGAACTATGTGAATATTAATGAGTGCCAACCCAATTTCGCACGCCAATGGAGAGAAATGTGTCTTCCACGCAGATGGACTATTTCTAAAAAAAGGTGTATTTGGCTCAGCTAAATACATGTTAGTCTCAGTCCATCCATTCAGTCAATATCAGGGAGATATAGATAAAAAGCACTTCAGAAGTGAGAAGGATCGAGCCTTCCATTAATGATGACGGCAACAAGTCCCTCTATTATATCTGGCTATCTCATGTCTTCAAACCACATCTATTAAGTATTAATAATAATACTGACTGATATAGATAATTGGATAAGACTAATATTATTGATTTCTTGAAGAACACAAGAAAGCTTATTATAGTCCCTAAGACTAACGGTAGCTGTGTATGAGAAGATAGCATTCGATGGGGAATAAGGCATAAAAGAATCAAAGATAAAAATATATATATGGGCTACAATGATTACAGTAAACAGATTATCAGCAAGTTCAAACCAAAGATTAATTAAATGGTGCCATTGTAAATAAAGTCAACCAATATTGTAAGGCATATAAATACTGCTCTGAAATAAGGAATGATGACCACAGGGAACAAGGAAGGATACACAGCGGATTAAGTCTGAGTTCTGTACATTAAAACAAAGGCATCACCGAAAAGCAAGGATACACAACGATCTAAAAATATAATTAGACATCGAATCAGTGTGTGTATAGTCCATAGGAACAACATAGGGATCATTACAAAAGCTATCTGAAAAGGGGTCATTACAAAATAATAAATAATAATCAACTAAATAATAAATACGTGAATAATATGAGAAAAGTATTCAAATTGAAAAAACAGAGCTAGTGGTCACACATTCACTATTTGCAGATAATACTAACTTATTTGGAAGAGCAACATTGGCAGAAGCAAAACAGATTAAAGAGGTTTTAAATAAATACTCATCAGCTTCAGGCCAAAAAATTAATGCTGCAAGATCCAAAATCTATATCCTCAACACAAATGAGGTCATAGAAAAAAAGATAGTTGAGATCCTCGGTTTCCAAAAAGCAGCCTTGCCATGCTCATATTTAGGAATACCCTTCTTTTCAGGCCCAAATAAGCCAGCATATTGGGTGAAAGTAATAGAAAGAATTAAATCAAGGATCATGGTAAGGAAAGCGAGTGGTTATCTCTTGCAGGAATAATTTTATTAGTAAAGGCAGTGCTATCTTCAATTCCTAATTATTTCTTTGCAGTTTTGAAGGCTCCACAATCTGTATTGCTGAAAATTAAAAAATGATCAGAAGTTTCATTTGGAAAGGAAATATTGATGAGCAGAAGAAAGTTCCACTAATATCTTTTGACGCTATGTCATGTGATAGACTTCAAGGCAAAGCAGGTATCATGAACCTTCTGAAAAGGAACAGGGCTTTTGGTGCAAAGCTAGCTTGGAAAATTTATGCTAACCCAGAAGCCAAATGGTGTAAAATATTGCAATGAAAATATTTAACTAACTCAGACCCCACAAGAATCTTTATTGTTGCTAATCCACCAAAAGGTTCAGCTATATGGAATTTTTTAATATCATGCAAGAAATTAATTGCTACTTACATTTCATGGAAGGTAAACAATGGTCAAAGACTCAAATTTTGGTCGGACCTTGGAATGGGTACCCTCCACCACAAAATAACCCTGATTTACTTCAAGTAAGGGAAACTTTAAAAGAAGCCTGGGGGAATATTTATTGTGATGTCCCCTTCTAGCTAGAGACATCATTATAGCTATTGATTAGCCTATCATTGGACCCTCGTAGGCTAGTAAAGACGGATAGAGGGTCAATTTGTGCACAGAAGAGATATGCTTATCTGATGGTTCAACTTTTGCAGAGCTTAGTACCCTTGATTTGGTATGGAGAGGTTCCAGACTCTATTTGTTTGAGTTTTGCTATTTTTAGCAACCTTTAGAGTCATAGAGGTGGACCCCTGCTATTTTTAGAAGTATCATTTGGTCACATGGGAAATTATTATGGCAACTCCAGTTCCAGCTTTGCCATTGAAGAACATAGTTCTTCTGTGTGTATCCATTTGAACTGATGAAATATCCAGTGAATTTGGAATTTCAAAGAGTTTCATCCAGAGACTCTATTTGTGCTTCAGCAATATTAGTTTCAACAGCGGGAAGAAGAAGATAGTATTTAATTGCAGTTTTATGGAGGAATAAGTCGCAGCCATTATCTTCTTTCAAATTTACAGCCACAACATTGTAGAGTTGAAATAAATAAGTTCATACAGCAACTGGTGTATTCTCCCAGGTTTTTTATGCATTTCGCAGTTGCCTTTGTTAATCATTTTCCAATAAAGGATTGTCTTGATTTCCTTTTGTATTTCATTTGGAAAATAAATAGAAGTTGCAGCAGTTAATTGAATAGTTTCAGAATTTCAGATTATTGCATATTTTCTTTTTATTTCTAAAACCCTTGAAAATCCAAAAAATTCATAAACTTCAAACAACAAATTGAGATAAACGTGTGCAGCCGTTAAGGACCGATTTGGGGTTCTTACATTTATTGGATTATGTTCAGTCGACTAAGCCCATCTCAGGTAAAAGTAATCTGGAAAACAATAACACACCATTCTGTGTCCACTCAGCAATGTAGTATGTTACAACAAGAGCTGAAGGTTCGAATGATTTATATCTCTTCAAAACTGGATAAAATGTTTTGGGCGCTCCAATGGATGGTAGCTATACGATTAAACAAGGATGCAAAGCCTTAATTCATAATTTTGGACATCTTACCCATCAGGCTTACTCCTTTTGCTGGGATAGTAGAATTTTGCCCAAGGCAGGGAGTTTTGCATGGTTGGCATTGAGGAAGCGAATTCTAACCAGTGATCGGTCAGCTAAACTGAGAATTGTTGACCCTTTCATGTATCCATTGTGCAATGAGGGGATTGAGGAGGTAGATCATTTATTTGTTAGATGCAAGTTTGCACAGAAAAGCTGGGATCTTGTCCACAATAAACTTAATTTCTGCCCCCCGTTGCCAAAAAATTTATGAGACTTGTTTCAAAGCTGGCCAGTTCTTTATAAATCCTCTTTTTTTGCCAGTATATGGAGAGTTGTCCCAGCTCTAGTTATATGGAACCTTTGGTGGGAGAGAAATTTGTGCATTTTTAGGAAAGTAACCTCCTTAATTGAAGCTGTAAATGTTAAAATTGAGAAAGCAGTCTCAGAGGTAGTAAATACAAGTGCTCAAGACCACAAAGATATTAGTTCACCTTTCACTAATTGGGACAACTATATTACAGAATTGGAAACAATTAAAATTGCCTTTCCCAGGCAGTCTGATCCAGCCTAAGGCAGAAAAGTGCAGCAAAAAACATGTTAAGTGGAAGGCTCCACAGAACAGTTTCATGAAATTGAATTTTGATGGCTCTTCAAAAGGGAATCCAAAAGATTCATGGGTGGGAATTTGCTTGCATGATTCAAAAGGAAAGATAATAGCATTAAGTTTGAAATATCTTCTCAGAGATTCCAACAATTTAGCTGAAACAAAAGCTTTGTTGCTAGGATTAGAAATAGCTTTGAAATTGGGTATAAAGAACTTAAACATCGAAGGGTACTCCCTATTGATAGTCAATGCTTGCAAAGAAAAAAGAATTCAAAATTGGAGCCTTTGTTATGTCCTTCAAAGAGTATGGGATATGCTTGATAAATTTCAGAGTTATTTGATCACGCACACATATAGAGAGGGCAACAAGCTAGCTGACTGTTTAGCCAACATGGGTAGCGTCAAGAAAGAAATATTCTTGTCACACAACCTCTCTTCACTATCAAATTTTCCACAAATAGTAGAAATTGCTCAACAGGATGCTCAAGATTTGCAAGAAGAGATGGTTTCTTAAGGGGATTTTAGTTGCAAGGAGTGCAAACGGGTCAAAATTGGGAAGAAGATAGTTTTTTGTTGTAGTCAATCGGACTGATAATTCTTATTTGCAGATCACAATATTCAGCTTGGAGATACAGATCAACCTATCTATTTGATGCTAGAAGCCGTCCCAAGATTCATAAAAGCCAAAGAATTTTTGGAACACTAGATTGGTGTTAGAGAAGGATTTCACAGGTCATATATTAGCAAATTAGTTGACAGCTACAGGCAGATCGGGTATGCTGGAAAGAGTGGTGATTGAATTCTGGTAAAATTGAATTCTTCTCAAGGCGTGGGAGTTTAAATTCGTCCATCTATTCTTTCCAAAAGGGCTTGAGTAGCAGACGACAGTAGCAGATTTAGAAGAAGGCAGCCAAAATTATATAATTCTGGATAAATTAATTAGCTGATGTTTATCTGGTTAGGTCATAAACCTTTAGTTGCTAAGTTTGGTGAAACAGGATTTTGTAATATTTTATTTATGGATATAATATAATATATAGTGGCTTACCACTTTTGACGAAAAAATAAATAAATAAATACATGAATAATAAATAATGATGATATAATTAAGCACAAGTAATAATAAACAAATAGATAAATTATACTACACAACATCATCTGGAATACCAGTTCTTGAAGACGGCATAACCAAGATGATTGAAGACTGATTCATTAAGAGTTGTGTTATCTCAGATTGGGCCAAACATTGAATCGTAATATACATACTATTTAAGACAAAGATTCACAATGGTTGACCATTGCTATTATCAGGTAATAATATTAAACATTTTATGCCAGAATTTTGTGTGTTTTGCGGAGGACCTGTTGATGTGTGTTTTATGACCGCACTAACAACAGAATAAAACACCAAGGTATCTTATCCTCTCTTGAGAGAAATCCCTTGTATGCTAAGATTGCGAAAGATCATACAAGTGACTCCAAGGTTGTTTGTTGTTAGGTCTTCACTTGTGGATAAGCTCAATGGTTGATGTGATATGTTGGTATCACAAAGGGACTTACGTTTGAATAGTTCTTCACTTCTTCCACAATGTTAACTGGAACTCCTTCATCGGATATTGCAATCTTGCGATGCTTCTTTGAATGACAACTAAAAGGAATTGAAATTAAAGGGGGAAGGGTTAGAAGGATCTAAATCTATTCCTAAAGGCAATGATATGAATAGATAGTGCTCCAATGGACAAGCTCCCAATAACCAAGCTCTTCTTCGCCAAGATAAACTACAACTCTGCAAGAATTGGTGCAATCTTGTGAGGATTATGCAAAGAATTTTCACATCACACATATTCACCAACATTTTGAACAATGAATACAGTAATGGAAGCTAAGCATCCATATAAAGGGGCTCAGGTTAACTTTATACAATAGTTTACAATCAACAAACCACCAAAAGTATGAGCCAAGGAAATTCATTAGACACTACTACATTTCTCCATTAAAATCAATACATTTATAAAACAAAACTAATTTACTCTAAGTGAGGGAATAATGAAACCATGCAAGCACCAAAATATATCAAGTAATCACCATGAAATCAGCAATGAAAACTCTATTATCTTGGTAGCTCATAGCAACAATCTCAAAATTCACGGCTTTACAAATGAGAAATGGAGCCTTTATATAGAACCCCGATTACAATGAGTAGCCTGGATTGAAACAAAATCGATGGCCCAGATTGTTCCACTTCATCCCTAATTAGGGTTAGGGAAAGAAAAGAGAATCTACAATTAATGCATGAGTCCATATAGACGAATCAGGAGAGAGCCACTTCCTTAGTGGGGTAATAAATGCCCACGATGCATGTCCACTAAGCAGGAGAATGGGGTGACATGAATGCCCACTATGCATTAAATGCTTTGTCTTCCCAAAAAAGCCTATCATGTATTCCTTTACTTCAATGCAAAGATCCGGACATGTCAACCAAGGAAGGTAATTGGGTGTCATTCTTGTTGACCATTTTGTCATTGCTGAAGTCTTTCATGCTTAAATTGGATCTCAGGAACTTGAATGTCTAGAATTGGAACTCTTCCTCCTTGCTTTTTCCTAACTGGTATCCTTGGAATTTCCGGAGGAACTTCAAGGTGTCATACTCTTGCTTACTTGAACTTTTGATCTTTGAACCTTAAACACCTTGAATTGGATCACTTGAAACTTGGACATCTTCAACACTAGAACTAGAATTCTAGGCCTTGAATGTCTTCCTTGAATGTCTGCAACTGGAATTCTTCCTCCTACAAAATAAAATAATTAACGTAAGGATCACATAAAAACCCTTTCATGTTTTCTCTCTCTAACATTCTCATGCCTCTTTCTCTGATTTTTTTAAACCCTTTGCAAATTCACCTCTCTAGAAAGAAATTCTCTCCAACAATTTTCTCTCTCTTCAAAACATGCACGCCTTCCTCTTCTCATGCTTTAAATTCACTTTGTCATGCTTTTTCTTTTATTTTCCAAGAATTCTCTTTTTGGTGTTTCTCTTCATGAACATGTCTCAATCCATGGGCGCACACTTGAAGAGGGTGGAATTTGTGATCTAGAGAGGGAATTTCCATACTTGGCCAAATTTAATGTATTCCTTGCAATTTCTTCCTTGAGCGTACATGAGCTAGGAGGAGAAATTTTTCAGCACTTAGCCATTTTTTTCATCTTTCCTTGCAATTTCTTCCATGGAGGAGAAATTTTCCAACACTTAGCCATTTTTTTCATCTTTCCTTGCAATTCCTTCCATGGAGGAGAAATTTTCCAACACCTAGCCATTTTTTTCATATTTCCTTGCAATTTCTTCCATGGAGGAGAAATTTTCCAACACTTAGCCATTTTTTCATCTTTCCTTGCAATTTCTTCCCTGGAGGAGAATTTCTTCAACTCAAGGAGATTCCTTGACTTATAGAATTCACTTTCTACGCATTTGGAGCTTGGTGGAGGAATTTCTTCAACTCAAGGAAATTCCTTGACTTGTGGAATTTCATCTCTTTTCCTTTTCTCTATATATTTTTTTTAAAGACGTTCTTCAAACTTAACCATTTTTCTAATGTTTTTCATTCCTTTCCACTTTTTGGATATTTCAAGGATGTTTCCAGACTTAACCATTTTTTGATTGCTGCCCCTCTTGCTCATTCTTCTAGATATAGAATTGGATACCCTTTTGTCTCTTTATCAACCGTAGCTTACTTGTTGCCAAAATAGACCTACAAAAAATAGACTTTCTAAAAACAGTAAGTTGTTCCAAAGTCAAAATAAAGCCAATCCAGGAAGCAATGAAATTTACTAAAAATAGACACTGCTAAAAAAAGTAAGTTGTTCCAAAGTCAAAATAAGGCCAATGTGGGAGGCAGTGAAATTTACTAAAAATAGATTTACTAAAAGTAGACAGCTAAAAATAGTAAGTACTTCCAAACTCAAAATAAGGCCAGTCTGGGAGCTAGTGAAATTTACTAAAAATAGACAATGCTAAAAATAATAAGTTGTCCCAAACTCAAAATAAGGCCATTTCGAGACACAGTGAAACTTACTAAAAATAGACATTTCCAAAAATAGCAAGTATGTCAAAACATTCAAAATTTCATTGGCATTTTTTTTGAAAGATCAATTCTCATTCACATTCGACCTAATTCACTGACAAACACATTGTTTCCATTCTAGGAGCCAGATGGACAACACTTTTCTTCTAGACTTGGCCAATTTTACCAATTCTCATTCAAAACACGGGGAACCTTAGGGGACTGAACCAAAAGATACCAAGAACAAAAGCCAAAAATACAAAGCCAACAACAAAAAGAGGGGGTGGGCCATTTGCAATGGGGCGATGTGTAAAAAGGTCATAACAAGACCCAACTTTCAAAAGGCATATCATGGAAAACTACCATCGACTAAACAATAACAATTTAGTAGATTGCAAACATCGGTAACTATCAATCAACTAATCAATGCTCTGTGATAAGGAGTTTATCATTATGACCAGATCTATCACGTATTGGGGATTGATGCGATAACTATGGAAGCCCGATAAATTATGCATCCATGATAATCATCGAAAACAATTGAATGTGGAGTCAATCAATCGTGACTTGTATAAGTTGATATTAGTCAATGTTTGTCATAAGAAGGCACAAAGGTTACTAAGCCACCAATGGTAGTAAAACAGTTATAGTTATTGATCTTCTTTTTTGAGTTATTCGGGTGGTACCTATTTTCATAAATGCCCTGGTTTTTTTGAAGAGTTGATCTATAAAGTCCTAGAAGCATATCTTGAGTTGGTACACAAATAGGATCTCCTATAGTTGGAGGGATAAGATTGAGATGAGAAAACATAAGTAAATGAGCTTCTACTTGAGCTTCCATAGATAAAGGTACGTGGACAGCTATCTGATCTTTGTCAAAGTCCACGTTAAATCCTGCACAAACCAATGGGTGCAACTGAATGGCACGTTATAGTCATTAAGAAATGTGATTAGTGGAGGAAAGGAGATGTTAATCAATAGACATGAGATATGTCTCTTCAAGGTAACTTATCATTCCATTTAGGACGATATAAGAAGGCTTTCACTCTAGCAAAGGGGAGGCATTATTTAGACAAGGAAGAAGATACAAGAATCAAATCTATTCAATCATACAAGCAATTCCATTTCATCAACCCTCAATCCACTCAATGGCGTTTTATCAATCAGCAATCAATTCAGAAATACATACAACCAGCAATACATGGAAAGAAAGGATATAATATATACTCAGACAGCGATAATCAAGAAGATAAGGAAATCAACCATCCAAAGAACTAGATGACATAGCAAAAGGGCATCATATAGGCAGAGGGAGAGTGAATAGAAGAAAGTCTGAATAAGCAAGAACAAGAGGAGGAGAATTAAAAAAACAGAGATAAGACCCTATGTGATCTACAACAAGAATCATGCGCTGCAAACCATAATTCAGATAAGGGTCTGCATATTTATTTATAACATATACTTACATAAATATGTAGCATATGTGGGTCTTCTTATATATATATATATATATAATGTAAAGCATATTCCCCAGACTGTACTAATTAGATATATGAAATGTAGAGTACTTATTAGATTAGTACCTCACAAATTAGGTAAGGCTAGTGGTGAAATGGGCATGGGCTACATAATGCAAAGGAACTAGATAAGGCCTACGGTGGCACAGGCATAAGTTACATCATACAAGGGCACTATTTGTGAGGCCTTATCCATATGGGTGTTAAATGCTATAAGTGGGCTTCTTTCACATGCATTGTATATTGCTACCTAATCTCTCAACTAGGGTTGTATATGTCTTTATTTGTAAAATTTAAGATTGATGACATCACACTAACAATATGTACACAAGGAAAAAGGAAGCAATGCAAAATAAGTAAATCACCTCTCCTTTTCACAATTGCACATTTGGAAGGAAGATGCCTCCAATAGGCTCAAGAGGTGACTCAAGCGCTAAATGGGGACAATGATCCTTCTCTAAATATGTAATTGATAAAATGGAGATGATGAGACAAGCTACTAAAAAACTAAAAATAACCGACTGATACGGACAGACATCGAGCAAAAAAATACAAAAACAAAAACCAAAGCATAGAGCTAACTTGTGGGTGAAATCTAGGCTGATAATGCAGGAGACAAAGTAGGAACTTGCTATGTACCTAGGGACAGAACACCAATGGTGTTCTATACCAGGTGATTTTAGCTGAATTTTTTGGGTCTCTCTAAATGTGTCTGATCTTTCTGAATTTCTTTCGGTGGCTCCGTAACCTGAACGTGCACATAAAAAATGGGGAAAAAGCCTTGGACAGAGGGGTTTGCCTCAATCAAACCCTTGTTTAGGACTCAACCTTGAAATGAAATGAAATAATGGAAAGCATGTTGTCATGTAGCAGAGGCTAGATCTAGAAAATGAAGCATATCATACCTTGACAATGCAAATACTTCTTTGAATGTGATCAAATATATTGATGTAATAGTTTTGACTAAACACAAAAACCCAAAAGGAAATCACGAAAGGCAAAACCTCATGTACTAAATGTTGAAATTCGCCACAATGTTTGATTAAGGGGAAGAGAGAGGACTTGAATGAAAGTAGGTGGATGTGGATGTAATAACCACTGCTGGTTCTAACTTTGACAAACACCAAATTGCTTCACTTTTATGTGTTAGACATTTTGTCAAACATTTAGCATGCAAGCTCCGATACCACTGTAAAGAGCTTTGCTGGCTCTATGCTAGAAACTTGTTTTTTTTTTTGTAATTTTTCAATATATAAAAATATCCCAAACAGAAAACTACTTCTAACTTCAAATGCTCGCCGATTTATTAAATTCAAGTGCTTGCAAACATTTAAGAATCAGTACATAATCATATACTTTTAATTGCAAATTGGCACTTTAGAAAAAAATGCAGCTGCTATGGAATAAATTGTAGTCCCTATATGATGGATCACAGCCTCTATAAAGTAAACACAGCCTCTAGAGAATAAGTCGCAGTGTCTATTAATGGATTGCAGCCACCAAGTGCGGCTTCCCTTAGTGTTTGAAAATGGCAGCCACCAAGAATGAGAATGCCGGCAGCTCCAAGAATAAACGCAACCAATATGGAAAGCCACGATTTGCATATGTGTATTCAGCACTTCACAATCTAATCCAATTGTAATTACAAACAAATCTGATCACAATTCATTGGCAATGAAAACCAACTCAAAGTGTATAAGACCAAGAAGAATTTCACAATTCTTCAACTCCTCCAAACCCTTGTTCCTTCCTTCTTCCCAATTTTCAGTTTTTCAATCATAAAAATGCATAATAGAATGAATTGCTTTCTCCCAAAGCATTGCTTTTATAATAATAAAGATATCTTCTTCAAGACACCAAAAGCAAATAGCTTCTCTCACACACTTTTCACGTAAAAGCCTTCATCAATACACTTTTCAATTAGAAGCCTTTATTTAATAACTTAATAATTAATAACTCCAAAGCTAAAGCTTCACGAAGACACTTTTACTTAAAAGGTTTCTTTAACACACCTTCAAATTATAACACAAATGATAAAGTCATTTATTAAGATAAACTTAATAAACAACTTATACTATGAAGCTCCATCAAATAGACTCTATTATATGCTCATGATGCCCAACACCATGTGCCTCCACTGTACTACTAAAAATAGCCATCATGAGGATCACCCAAAATAAGCACTTACTATAAATAGTAAGTCTATCAATCTGACTCAAACGAAGAGCAATCCTGACATCACAGACCTCTAGAGTGGAAACTAACCACTGGCTCTACCACACGACCCTCTCCGACATCCTGATTAGCCTACGAAAGTCATAGAAATAAGCTAATCCCACATGCCTAAAAACGGGGACATTACATTGGATCTCCTTCCTTGATATAAAAATCCTTTGCTTGCCCTCCAATGGGAGAAAGAAGCTAGATCTATGGAAGAAACCACCTTGAATACTTAAGAAGAATGCTTGAAGAATCTTGAATGCTTCAACTTGATAACTTGATGACTCTTGAACTTGATTTGCTTCCTCGCACTTGATGGCTTGAATGCTTGATTGTGATTATGGATTGCTCATAATGGATAATGGATCATGGATCATGGATGCCAAAATGAAGAGAGATCGGGTGTTTATATACATCTCACAACATTTCAAGGGTTAAAAATCAAGCAAGCCAACCATGGGACTAAATTTTGCACCAAAACCCTGGCACAGATCTCCGGGCCAAATTTGGGCCCCAATCCTTAGGGACAAAATACCAATGGTGTTTTCTACCTTGAAGAATGAGTCAAAACTTGGTCAGGGTGCCAAAAAAATACGGTCGATGCGGGATTTCCAAGTACAGCTCATTCCAAGGTCAGGAGAGGTCACAAAGGCCACAAATAAGGATATAGGGCCTAGATGATGAAATGAATTATTGGATTGGATGAAAAATAGAGTACACCTAAAAAATAAGGGCTAACCTCGATTTAAAGCAAGATTGAAAGGAATGGAGGACCCATGTTTGAATTTAGGTACCCATGAAGTGCCATATGAAGTCCTACCATGGAAAATACACTAAAGCGGACACAAAATAATCCTAAAATTGTACACAAATTAGGTGCTTACAATTTAAGATGGTACATTTGAAGAGCACACGATTATACTCAGAGGGGGGGTGAATCAGTATAATAACAATTTTAACTTTTAAAAACTTTATTCAAAGATAACTTTAAATTCTCAAATAAACAATTATGCACATGAACACAATATTTACGTGGAAACCCAATATGGGAGAAAACCACAAAATAATTTGCTTTTATATAATATTGTTCTTTTACAATGTTTTGTAGGCACCAACCTACTAGAGGCTTCAACCTCTAAATCTATGAGCACCGACTCACTGGAAGCACCAACTCCCACACTTCGCAGGCACCGACCTACTGGAAGCACCAACTCCCCCTATCCGGATTCTGAGCACCAACTCCCCTATCCAGATTCTGAGCACCAACTCACTAATTTCAAAACTTTCTTCCACCTTGATACTGTTGCTTTCTTCAACTGATGATGGATGCAATTTAATCTCTTTAGTCAGCCAATAACTCTCCCATTCCTTTTTCTTCAAAATAATATCTTTATAACTGTAAATGCATAATATATATATCAAATTAAAATCTGAATATATAATTATTTAATTCTTTATTTTTACCATCTTTACTGCTCTTCTCTTTTCTCTTTCACATACTAACTTCTTATCTTCCACACATTTTAAAATTATAGCTTCAATATATTTATATATACATATCTTCAAATGAACCGATATGTCTCTTAGAAGATATGACCTTTTATACATGAAAAGGTGTCTTTTCATTTGAAACATTATTAACCTTATTTAAGTTAATCTTTTTAAAACATTATTAACTTTATATAAGTTAATCTTTCCTCCCCTTTTTTAATCATACTTTTAACTTTCGATAGCAACTTTATTATAAAAATCTTTTTATCGCATATTAAAGATTTAAAACTTTAAAACATTATCATATATATCTCCGACTGTTTATAATATAATATCAGCGTATTATATTGTCTTCATACACGTCTGGGCTGCACTGTTTATGCATTGGCTGGAAACTTAATTAAAAACTTCGATATAATGTCTTCAACCTTCGATGTATCATATTAACTTCCGTTTTCAATTTTAATATTTGCATATAATATAATGTTTGCCGTTTCGATAATCTTTATGATATATATCACTGTATTCATAATCTATATCTTCCGTATGCTGAACGCTGCATATACACTTTTATTTGTCTTCATTGCCTTCGACGGTTTAATATCTGCTATATGCATACTTTTCTGCTTTTGTTTTTATTATACGTCTCTTCTTCATTGCTGTACATATACGCGGCAAATAGGAAGCTCCTCGACACAATACTCAAGATGTCTGTTGGCCATGCTGTCCAAAACATTACTGCTGCAGAACTGGTTGACGGCATTGAATATCTTGATTATGGATACAACATGTTTGGCGCTGATGAGTCGAATACGCTGAGTATATGTATTCTGATAATGATTGTTTGTAACCGCTGTATAATATATTCAAACCTGATGAAAACCGCTGTATAATATATTCTTTTAATCTGAAGATTATCACTGTTTGATGTGTACAGTATTGTTATTGCTGCTGTGTATGTACGTATCATCCATATACGTCTCTGCTTATATATGTTACTGCTGTTCTGTTCTGTTATATATGTTACATATCATACATATACGTTCTGTTCTGTTCTAACACTTAATATATGTCTATAATTATATCGCTGTTCTGTTATATACGTATCATATACGTCTGATTATGTCTCTGAGTATATACATATTATATGCGTCTCTGTCCGATATATACCATTGCTTATCAATATCTCTGTGATTCTGACTATGTATATGCTGTAATATCTGAATATACTGAATATGCAATTACTGTATTTGGTATCCTCTGTGTATATGCTTCATGTTGTACAATATTCATTAATAACATAATAACATATAATATATGATATAGAGTAAAATAATCTTTTTGACATCAATGACAAATTTCATCAACATTTAGCCCCCACTTTAGTGGGAGTATGAGACAAGGGGAAGAGAGAAATGAGAAAGAGAGATGACAATGGGTGAATTCCAAAGAGATAAGACATCACTAAGTTTAAAGAAGTAAGCTCCCAGAAAAAGGATCTCAACTCAAACATCCATGCACAAGGGCACGAAAATCAAAATAGAACAAAAGGGAAAAAACAAAGACAAAAGACACAACACACAAAGAGGGGTTAGTACTAAAAAAAAAGTCCAAATCAGCTAGTAGAAGAGACCTCAATCGAAAACATCACAACCACTAATATCATGTTCGGAAAGCTATTGCAAGAGCATAAGTGATCACATAGAAAGGGCAAGAGCATCGCCAAAGATGAGTCAAAACTCCATGATCTAATCCACTAGCATAGCTATGAGAGCATGGAAAGAAAAGAGAGACCATAGATCCAACAAGCTACCAAGTTGTGTTATGCTAGGTGATCCATGGAAGAAGAAAAGGAAGAAAAGAGTAGAAAGGCTAGCAAGTTGTGCTATGCTAGTTCCACTCATCCCAAATAAGGAAGGAGAATTGATGGTCTAGCAAGCTGTGTTATGCTAGTCCTTTCTACCTTGAAAATTTTGCGCACAGGGGCGGCTTTGAAATTTTGCACTCAGGGGCAGCTTAAAAAGTTTTTGCGTACAAGGGCAGCTTAAGGGATCAGTCTTACAAATTTCATTGTCTCCTAAGGAATCAATAAACGGGATCAGTCCTAAGGAAAGCATTGTCTCCTTAGGGATCCAAAAATAAAAAGCGATCAGTCCTAACAAATGCATTGTCTCCTTAGGGGTCAATAAACAAAAAGGATGCATATTATACAAGGGAGGTCATATGTATGCCTCCCTTCTTATGATGATGATATAGGTGGCATCATAAGGAAAAGAGAACAAGGATACCTAGTTCCAACAACAAGATATTCTTAAAACAACAATGTATGCCATGCCCCTAGCAAAGAGTGAAAACTCTTGTTAGCTAAGGAAATTAAAAATCATAAAAGAATATTCCGCAAGTGGGAAGAGACCTTTGAAAGGAAGAGATATTGGTTGCAAGACATCTACCTTTAAGAGGCGTTCTTGAACAAAGACAACATCTTCAAGACCAAGAGGGGAAGAGAACAAGAATGCACCCTTCTAGCACCATTTTGCTAGGTGAAAAAGGGATTCTCAATGAAGGATGACATACTTTAAGCCCCATAGTAAGGGAATTTGTTTAGGATGAACATAGTTTACAAATAACGAAGAGGTTGTGATCAAAGATACACACCTCTTACATAAGAGAGAATCTCGAATCAAAGTAAAACCATTCCTCATAAGCAAAGAATGTGACGAGATAAACGAATATCGCTATACTAAGGAAAGTAGATCCTTAGAAAGAAAAAGGAAGAGGAAGAAGAGCACATGAAACCTTTCCCCCCAAATGTGAAGGCAAGAGAAAATATAATACATTGTACACCCTAAGTGATAGATCTTTTATAATAGACATGCACTTTAAAGAAAAAATAAATTGTAAACCAAGATGTAAATCTCCTGAAAAAGAGAAGATCCTAATGTTAATCAAACAAATTTATGCAAGAAAGGACATCATGATCATACTATAAGAGAAACAAGTCAACAAGGGGAGAGCGAATGATTTGCAAAAGAAACCATAATCGGCCCCTACATGGAGGATTATTTTATGATAGACACACCCTTTGAGGCATGAGAAAGATTGTTAAACAAAGATAAAAGTACTTTGTGCGAAACAAAGAATCTCGTACCAAAAAGGATGTGCCATCATAAAACAATACCAATCCATAGAGAGGCCTTGAAGAGAGAAAAAGAAGGATGCCACATTATGCAAACTTAGTGGAAAGACCAATTACGCAAGATGTACACTTTCACACAAGAGATTTGAAAAGAAGGATATCAACCTCATTTGAGAAAGATCCTAGACAAACAATTCCATGTATGAACAGACATCATAGTATTAAAGATGTAACCAACAAAGAGATAATGGATCCTTTGAAAGGAGAACAAAGATGAGATGAAGAGACCTTGCCCCCAGGTGAGGAAACAAGGAAGAACACCTATTATGATGCTCACAATGCACATTATACAAAGCAAAGAGCCCCCAATGGTGTAAGCTAGTAAATTTAGATAATGGAGAGCAACATAATAGGAGAAAAGAACTGCTAAGGTATGTCCTTGATGTCATGTTCCTTATGTTAAGTCTTTTAGAAATAATATTTAATATTAATAAAAATAAATAATAATAAAATATAATATATAATTTCATTGTAAGTTAAATGTAATATACAGCATCAAGAGTTCATGGAAGGTTGTATCAAATAATCATATCTTCATAATAAGAAAGATTGTTATTTCGTCAACAACAGAAACCTTTGTGGGTATTGCCAAGAACTATTAAATTAAAGAAATCATGTAATAATTAGTCATCCTTTCCAATAAGTAGTGACATATGGATATGGAAATAATGAATCCAAGAGACTAAGATATATCAGTTAAAATATATCGAGCGTGAAAGAAAAGCATTAACCACCCTTTTAGGTGGTCGATTTAGGATAACTAGAAATCACTATTTGAAGGTGATAAGACATACGATCTTTTCAAGTCTTAACAACCATCATGGATGATTAAGTATGAGTTTGATATTTCCTTTGATGAGATGATTGATCAAAGGAAGAATGAATAGTCAAAACAGAGACTATTTTAGTGAACAAATCTCTAAGGAAGTTTATGGGGATAATTCCTTCTCAGATGGCACTATCGTAAATAACATTACATATCATACTGAGACCAAAATAAAGGTACAAATCAACCATGAGGTAGTAATGGGGTCCATTGTAATTCTTAACATCGTGACTAAGGGGCAAGCATCGATCAATGTTAAAAACCAATGTTAATATTTAAGATTAGGACTATGTCGTCTCGACAATAAGACTTTGAAGACCAGTCAATCCATCTATTGATTGGTATGCTTAGACAATGAAGATACACAATTATGGTGAAGGATGCGGTTGACAGGGAAACAATGATTAAGATAATCAATATTGATTTAAGGAAAGACAACGATATAGTCAAAGCGTGAGCTTATTAGGAAGGTGGTGCTTTGATTAGTCATGAGAACCGATAACAAGAGAATTTTTTTTGGCAGTAATTACATACATTCAGCCTATAAGGCTGTGAGGAAGAATTAATAATTAGTCACAAATTATTGGATGTGGTTTAAACTTTAAACAAATGCTAAACTATAGATCACAACATCAATTAAGGATGCTAATCTATCAACTCATTGATATCCTTAATAAAGAGGGATGATGTTAACTAAGTGTCAGCGATTATAATAGTCATGTCTCCGATTATGAAATAAGGATTGCGATTAGTATGAAGAGATGTGTTTAGCACAAAGGAAAGGATATACTAATAAGCCATGTCTTTTGACATCGTGACTTCTCATCCCAAATATAAGGTACATGAGGGCATTGAACAGGGGAATTAAAAAAGGAAAAATATGGCAGAGAAAAATATTCAGACTAAAATAAAAAAAGGGAAAAACAGCAGAATAAGAAAGAGATACGGGAGAATTAGAAGGAACAAGCACAGCAGAATTTGCAGTCGACTAGTTAGTTATGATTTCATTATTTATATATATATATATATATATATATATATATATATATATATATATATATATATATATATATTCAAAGGATTTCTTATTTCTTTTACATATAAAGATGTCTATAAATGTATTGACATGTATTGAATATATATATATATATATATATATACACACACACACACACACATGCAATTAAGGCCTATGAAATTATGTTATAGGCATTATGTGTTTTTTTTGGATTTCTTAATAAATCTGAATATATGATCATGAAATTTACATTAATTTTTGGTACATTTATATGTCCACCCCAAATTGATGATATGGAGACCATAGAGAGAATGAATCTTATATTCATTAAGAGATGGATCCCATATCTGGAGGGGACTAGAGGAAATTGTTATAGTTTCCCTAGTCTCAAGATTGTTATAATCTCACATAGGCAGTATATATATTGATCGTCAGTCATACGCATATGCATAGGCTTGGAATGCATTTATTGCTTCCAAGAGATTCTTATGGGCGGTGCTCTATGGGATGACGTGTCGATAGCCTGGTTGGTTAGAGTGGATCTTATATCCCTCAAGCCGAGAATCAAGAATTCTGTGAAGCCTGACCTAGAGGCAGCCTTAAGAATCAAATCCCCCCCCTTACTAACTTAGAGTAGAGTATGCGTCATATAAATGTTGTGTGATATTTTGTACTAACATCGGTTTTGCAAGAAATTACATAAGAAGAATAAGAAGGAACATTACATAACCAAATATTATTTATCAAGGTTATATATTAATTGGTTGTTTAATACCATATAAAATATTAAAGATAAATGATAATCAAAATATAATATACCATTAAATAATAATATCTTATAAATTAAATATGATATATCAAGATATAAATTAACAAGAAAAATTAATTATAAATAAACAAAACTATTAATGATGAAATATAAGTATTTCATCTCCGATTAAGAAAAGAGATACATAAAATTAATTTGTAAAAGCTTATATGAGAAATTTACGTAAGGTTCCAACTAGGGACATTACACCTTGCCCCTAGGTGAGGAAACAAGGAAGAACACCTATTATGATGCTCACAATGCACATTATACAAAGCAAAGAGCCCTCAATGGTGTAAGCTAGTAGATTTACATAATGGAGAGCAACATAATAGGAGAAATTTAGAAAAGAACTGCTAAGGTATGTCCTTGATATCAAGAAAAAGCATAAGATCTGTTTTTAAAGAAAGAAGAGATCTATCTACCAAATCTTGAGCAAATTGTCTGAATTCAATACAATCAGAAAGAGAGTGTATATTGCAATGATGAAAAGACATAGAAATTCACCATTAATAGGCCTTTGATACTTTGGAAAGATTCTGTAAGGAAAGCAAATTTTAGGATCATATTTAATTCTCCAAAAGATTATTTTAGCTAAAGCCAAGTGGTCATCAAAAGGAGGTGTGACAAAATGGTTTCGGTAATAGAATACTAAGAGGAGGTTTGTGTTGTGAAGAAGGATAAGTAGTATTTTGAGGTATAAAACCTACACCACGCCTAGTGACTTGTGTAGAAGGATCTATAGGAACCTTAATACCTTGTTCATTAATGTCAAGACCTAACCTATTGTGACCTTGTTGAGTAGTAATGTCATACCCACATTGTAATTAACTCTACAAAGATTACCTACTGCTACGATAATACCGGTGACTTAGAAATTGACGTAAGAACAACTCCTTAAGGCAGCAGTTATAAATATATTTAGTGAATTAAAACAAGGGCCCAAAGTCTCTTGCAATTAATCCTATTTTGAGATAACAAGAATCAATAGTGAGGCTCAAAGTCTCTCACTAATGATTCTGAAATTAAAAGAAAAATACTCAAACTTGAAGCTCAAAGTCTTCAACTCTCAGTATTCACAGCCACTACTACTATAGCAATCCTCCTCCTGTAGCTCAAAGTCTCTCAAAAGGTGAATTGAAACCTCCAATGATTTACACAAGTTTAGCTTATGAAATGAATTCAAGAACGATTGAACAATGCAACGTAAGAATACACCACTCAATCCCAAGATTTGCAACACAAAGTTTAGAAAATCTTGTTACTTTTATTCACTTTTGATAATTCGTAAAATAAAACACAAAGTTTTCACCACACAAGTTCTCAAGTATAGCCTTGCTTGCTTAAACAAAAGATGATTATTTACAATGAGGTCCCTCCTTTATATAGGAAAAGAGGAGAGAGAAAGGTGGAGAGAAAAGGGGAAAACCCTTGACCACCTTGACTTATTCCCTAACTAACTAACTGATTTTGACTTATTCAAAGTTGCATGCCTAATGCACTTGCAACTTGATTACATGAAATAGCTTTACACGTGATACTATCACATGCAATTACATCTGTCAAATACAAATTACAAAGACATGATGAAAATATTCAAGTGCCTAACAAGACACAACATTTATTACATCATCCTTCGTTTGTCTTCATGCTGCTACAGGATGCGTGATGGTTGATATGCTCTAGTTTGGTGAAAGCATCTTGATCTGGAACAAGAACCTGCATCCTTGGTTGTCTCTTGAGAAGCACATTTGTTTCTTTCCATCTCTACCTTGAAAAAATTCTTTCTAATTGTAGTCTTTCAAACCTTTCTGAGGAGAAAGATCCAATCTTCTTATCCAGCTTGTGCTCTAATTTTGATTCACTGGATTCCCTCGAAGTTGAATTTCTCTTAAGGGTGGCCTTTGATCTCTTCTATGGGCTTCCCTTTCTCTTTGTATCCTTTCTCTTTGCTCATGTTCCAATCTTTCTCTAAGCCTCCTTTCAATTCTTTGTCTTTTTCTTTGAAATTCAATACCAACTTCCTCCTCTTCCTCCAAGATGGCCCGAGCAACTGAAAAGTGTGCGTCGTCTTCTCTTTGATTTCAAATGAAAGCCCCTAAGTCTGAAATGATATCTTCCTGCCTTACGTTTATATCCAAGCCTAGTTGCACAACTGGATAGTCAGCATAGGAAGGCAACACCGTCTTAGATCCTTCTTTCAGTTTTGCCTCTCACGTTTCAAACTTTCTTAATTCTCCCTTTCAATCCTTCAGGCCTTTTCTTCTTCCTTTTCTGGTGCTGGCTAGAAATTCTCCTGACATGACAATTGATATGCCTGAGTTACTATAGCATGAAAATCCCAAAAAATGAGTACATCTTTATATGATGGATCCATTGCACTTTTTGGATGCACAAAAAGTGACCTTGGGGTATTGTAAGTGGTTGGAATACTTGTGAATAGCGGAAGAACAAATGGATTTGGGTTAAATTGGTTCTTGAGCTGTGAGAAAAACCAAAAACGGGTTTTCCAGAGGGTATTACATATGAATGGACAAGTATTAGGTGAGAAAATGAAGCATGGATGGGTCCATTGCACACTTTTTGATGTATAAATATGGATTTTGGAAGACATTGAACATGGCATATGGCTGGAAAGTTTAGGACAGCGAAGAGGTGAATGGACTTTAGCACAAAAATTATAAAGAAGACCCAAAAACGGGTTTCTTGGAGGTGTTTGCATATGCGGACAACGAGAATCATGAAGAGAAACATGTATGGAAATGAAAGGATGAAATGAAGATTTTCTACCATCATGAGTTTAAAATCAAGTGGCAGCGGTCTAAAAGGCTTATGTAGGTGGGCTTTTTAAGAGTGAAATCACGTGATGCATGAAGGATAGTGTAAAGCGAATCTTTCTTCCTTTTGAAAAATAATTCATTTGAGGACGGAGTTTTTAATCCCGACTGCATATGCAAAAAGAAGAGATATTTTGCATATGCATCTTGAGAAGTGAAGATAGAAGATAAAGAAGCACAAAAAATATGATGTAAATCTGAAAATGAAAGAAAATAGAATGAAATACAAAGACATCTTCAGCATATGCAAGAAAATTTACCTCACTTCTTCATAAGATAAAGAAAGGAAAATCCTTTGCAATCTGGAAAAGATCATGAAGATTTTCGCAATTTAGAAAAGCTGAGAAAGAAACTTTATATAGAATTCAATCCATGACTCATTCCCTTCCAAGATAAACATCTCTTTGAGTCAAGGATCGAATCTTGACAAGTGTTGGATTGAAGAGAAAATATATCCTGAATAATAGCAACAAACTTTGAATAAATCCAACACATGCAAGAGCATCAAAAAACGGTGCCTAGGGTTTTAAAATGATTCAAGATCAACAATAAACAAGCTGAAAACAAAAGTACCTACCCAAGAAAAAGAGATGGAAATGAAGAAAAATGGCATGCGAATAGAATAGAAATCACCACCAGCAGTCTCCTCATACAAAACGCATTTTTTGGACAAAGAAACATGTGTTTTTTTAATATGTTCCAGCCTCCAAAATCGCCACTTAAAAGAAGAATGAGTTAAAATGTGTTTTCCCAAGCAAATAACATATGTGTTGAGGAGTAAAATCGCCACCAACATGCAGCGTTTTAAAAACGGGCTTTTGGAGAGTTATTTACATATGTTTAAAACACATGTTATTGCTTGCAAAATTGCCACTTAGTAATGAAATGAGCTAAAACATGGTTTAAGAAGAAAATAACATATGTAGTTTAAAACACATGTCATCTCCCTCAAATTCGCCATTTAGCATACAAGTTATAAAAATGTGCTTTTGGGAGTGACTTAAATATGTTTTAAAACATTGTGTATTTCCTATAAAAATCTCCACTTAACATTAGTCTTTTAAAAACGGATTTTAAAAGATGAAAAACATATGTTAAAGGACCCAAAAATGCCACCTAACAAGCAAGTCTCATCAAAAACATAATAACGTGCTTTTAAAAGGAGAAAACATATGCTTTAAGTTTAAAAACCCCACCAAAGAATAATAACGTGCTTTTGAGAGGAAAAAACACATACTCATCAAACTTTGGATGTGTAAATGAATTTGAATTCTCCACTTACCATAAATTAAATAACAAATCTTATTTAAGATATGTAATTGCATATGAAAACTCCACCGACTTACTTCTTAGGACTTGGCAGTGGATTTTAATGAGTTTTATGCATATGGATGTATGCAATCAACAACGAAAAACCCACTTTTGCACTTAAAAACATCTCATGTAATTAAAATTAAACTAATAACCATAGTTTTTAATAAAGTAACATAAAAATAGAATTTTAAAAGCCTAATTTTATTGAAACATTAAACACTATGATCAAATCAACTTGGAATGAATTGAAATTTTAAAATGGATGATAAAACCCAATTTAAAATTTAAGAATAACCTTAATACGTGCAATCACCATCAAAAAGTCCACTTTTAAGAGGATTTTAATAAAATATGCAGTTGCCCTAAATAACCCCACCTTTTACCCCATAACTTGAGCTAGACAACTCCGATCGAGGTCTAAGTTGGCTCGAAACGAGTGGAATTCAAAGGAGCATCAACTCAAAGGAAAAACAAGATTAAAAACTACTTACAAGAAAGGGAAAAATGAAGAATAAACATGAAGATTACCAAAAATCAAGTACTTGCAGTCAGAGAAGAAAAACTCGTTCTAACAAGCATTTAGGGGATTTAACTTGACGGAAACCTTCAAAAAGAACGCATGAATAACGATACATAAAATATAATTCAAGGATGACGAAATGCTTTCATGACACCTTATCAATGCATTAAAACATAGAGGATACACCTACGAATCCATGAGAAAAATTGCGTAGGGTTGCCTCAATTTTGTGATGTCAAAATTGAGGACAACACATTGCCAAAAGATGATTATTTACAATGAGCTCCCTCTTTTATATAGGAAAAGAGTGGAGAGAAAGGTGGAGAAAGAAGGGGAAAACCCTTAACTACCTTGACTTATTCTCTAACTAACTAACTAATTTTAACTTATTCAATGCTAGAAGGCTTAAAGCACTTGCAACATGATTACATGAAACAGCTTTGCACGTGATACTATCACATGCAATTACATCTAGTTTTTACATTACATATAATCCGCCAAATACAAATTACAAATACATGATAAAAATATTATCAGTGCCTAACAAGACACGACTTCTATTACATCATCCTTTATTGGTCCTCATGCTGCTACAAGATGCTACATGAGTGATGCGTTCAGGTTTGGTGAAAGCATTTGGAACCGGAAAATGAATCCGCATCTTTGATTGTTCTTCATCATAACGGTGGTTACTGGAAAAGCATCTTTTCCTGACCATTTCAATCTTGAAAGCATCTATGCCTGCAATCATTGCATCTATCATCCCTTTCTTTGAATGACTGCATCATTTTGACGTTCTTGGATGAATTTATAGGCCATGAATTTGACTCAATCCTCTTGAAATCAATTGTGTCAAGAATGGAGTTATATAGGCCATGAATTTGACTCAATCCTCTTGAAATCAATGCTCATTTGAGCCAAGATGAGTTGTTTGACAAGAGTTCAATAATGGAGAGATAAAATGCACAAATCTAGCAACAACATTGAATCATTCAAACCTGAAAATGATTGAGGAGATGCCTACATGCAATGAGAACCAAAAACGGTGTCTAAAGGGCCAAATACAACTTGTGAATAATGGAGAACAAGCTGAAATCACCGTTTTTAACCCTAGATGCCCTCCTTGATCCAAAACACAAGTATTGGGAGCAAAAACCTTCCCTCTATGACTATGAGTCATTTTTGGCCAAGAAATGCCCTAGACGGGCTGTTTAGAGAAAAACGCAGCATGTGAATGCTTGCAAAATCACCGCCCAGTCTTTTTGATCCAAAACGCAGCAATAAGAGGAATAAAAACATTGTTTTTATGATACATCACACATCAAAAACATATGCAATGGCATATTAAATTGCCACTTTGCCTTTAAGTCACTCATGACGGGCTTTTTGAAGCCAAATGCAAATGGTCTAAAAATCGCCACCAATAGGTCTTTCATGTTTAAAGTTCATAATGACGTGTTTTTTCAGGCCATTTACATATGCAAACTCATTCAAAAATTGCCCTTAATGACTTAAGACATGCTTTTTGGGACCAATTACATATATTTTTCATTTTGATGTTAAATATATGCAAGTTTATTAAAAAGTCACCAAAAATAATGACATGCTTTTAAAGCATTTTGCATATGTTTAAAACTCTCAACTTCACATATGTATTTGCATTTTAAAACCCCACCTTTATGACTTGGGTCAAAAATATATTGATAGTGGAGGTTTAAAGATGACTTGTATATGTGATGACATGCAATGTTGAATAAAAACCCCACTTTATTGCATAAAAAGTGTCTCGTGATAATATATTTATATGTAACTATAGTTTTAATGATATAATATGCAAAAGGACTGGAAAAACCCACCTTTACATATAAAACATTAAAAACTATATCCAAAACTTCTCAGAATGATGTGAAATTTGAAAATGATGTTCTAAACCCACTTTACATATAAACGACATTTTTATTTTGTGCAATTATCAATAAAAAGCCCACTTTTATAGGATTTTTAATAAAAACATATAGTCAAGCCGAAAAACCCCACCTGCAGCATGCTTAATTCCTTAATAACTTGAGTTAGACAACTCCATTTGAGGCCTAAGATAGCTCAAAACGAGCGGAATCGAAAATGCCACAATCCTAGGGCAAAAACAAAACACAAAAATAAGAAAAATGAAGAAAAGACTTAAAGGTTGCCAAAAATCAAGTGCTTGCAGTCGGAGAAGAAAAACTCATCTTGACAAGCAATAAGGTGATTAACTTGACGGAAACCCTCAAAAAGGATGCATGAGAAGCGCAAAATAAAGGAAAATTCAAGGATGACAAATTGCCTTCATGACATCTTATCAATGCATTGAAAACATAGAGGATACACCTACGAATCCATGAGAAAATTGCATAGGGTTGCCCCAATTTTGCAACCCCAATTTTGCAAATACAAAATTGAGGACAACAGCATACCAAGTGATTTTGGCTGAATTTTTCTAGGTCTCTCCAACAGTGTCTGATCTTTCCATATTTCTTCCAATAGCTCTGTAACCTGTTCTTGCACAGAAAAACGGGGAAGAAGGCTTGATAGAGGGGTTTTCCTCAGTCAAACCCACGTTTAAGAATCAACCTTGAAATGAAATGATACAAAGGAAAGCGTGTTGTCATGTAGCGGAGGCTAGATCTAGAAAATGAAGCATATCATAGCTTGACAATGCAAATACTTCTTTAAATGTTATCAAATATGTTGATGCAATAGGTTTGACTAAATACAAAAACCCAAAAGGAAAAGGCAAAACCTCATGTAATGAATATTGAAATTCGCCATAATGTTTAAGGGGAAGAGAGAGAAGACTTCAATGAAAGTAGGTGGATGTGAATCTCCTTGATAGAAAAATCCTTTGCTTGGCGTCCAATGGGGGAAAGAAGATATATATATGGAAGAAAATACCTTGAATACTTAAGAAGAATGCTTGAAGAATCTTGAATGCTTGAGCTTGATAACTTGATGGCTCTTGAACTTGATTTATTTCCTCGCACTTGATGGCTTGATTGCTTGATCGTGATTATGGATTGCTAATAATGGATAATGGATCATGGATACCAAAATGAGGAGAGATAGGGTGTTTATATACATCTGATAATATTTCGGGGGTTAAAAATTAAGCAAGCCGACCACAAGACTGGATTTCCCACCAAAATCCTGGCACAAATCTTCAGGCCAAATTTGGGCCCTAATACTTGGGGATAGAACAACAATGGTGTTTTGTACCTTGGAGAATGAGTCAGAATTTTGTCAAGGTGCCAGGAAAATAGAGTAGATGCGGGATTTCCAAGAACAGCTCATTCCAAGTCAGGAGAGGTCAGGAAGGCCACAAATAAGGATATAGGGCCTAGATGATGAAATGAATTATTGGATTGGATGAAATATCACACCTAGAAATAAGGACTAACCTCGATTTAAAGCAAGATTGAATTTGAATTTAGGTACCCATTAAGTGCCATATGAGCTCCTACAATAGAAAATATATTAAAGTGGGCACAAAATAATCCTAAAATTGCACACAAATTAGATGCTTACAATTTAGGAGAGTACACACAATATAATTAGTTTATATACATATATGCTCTCGTCCCTTATTTGGTGATTGCAAGGCTTAAATCAAGATTTACCTTGTACAATTCTTATTTTAGTGGAATTTGTGATTCTAGGGCAAAAATCAAGGCAATCTCAAAAAGGGGACATTACAATATCTTTTGTGCTTTCACTAAAGCTCCTTGATCTTGGTTGGCTATCTTTATACCAAATCTTACATGGTATCAAAGCTTGTGGGATTGTTTCTTGCTACCCCTTTTGGAAATCTAGATTCTAGACCTCATTTTGTTTTTGAAAAGTTGAGTATGCTCTTCTTTTGATCAAATGATGGCCTAGAGAATTAGAAAAACTTAAGAAATAGACCAAGGTATGGGGGTTTCTTTTTGTGGCTTTGCTTTGTAGATTGCTTTGGGATATTTCTAAACCAAATTTGAGCTCAACATTGAGTTTAAAGTGCCTAAGAAAGTCAATTTTGCCTCTTATTGCATCTAAATCAAACATAGGAGGTCAAATCTACAACAGTTTGAAATAAGGATTTTATATTGGGTATCTAAAGATCACTCATCATTCAAAGTTTTTGGGACAAAGCCAACCCTTCCATTGTATCCAAGAGGTATGAAGCTCTAAGGATCAGCTGCCAAATCTTCCAAATCAAACAATTTGGACCAAAGCCACCAAGGAAAATCCCTTACTCCCCATTATACTATCTCCAAATAATATTATTTCTGTGGGCAAAATATTTGTTGAATCTAGGTGCTTATAGTGTTGCACAAGGTGCATATTCTACCAATGATATCATCTAAGGCAATATTCTTACTAGCATCGTATGGCATAAGAATTTTATTTGGTGAGTTTCATTTTTCTACAGCTTTTGAAATTTACAGCGATTTTAGGAGGATTTAGGGGTACAAAATATTCTACCTAGTGCAATGTACCTACTATAACATGTTGCGGCATAGCCACCATATAGCTACCATAGGCAGTACCTGTCAAAAGCCTAAAAAGGTGATAGGTGAGTCCCACTAGCATTTTGTGAAACCACCTATGGATGACCTTTCTACCACTAAAACCACAATCCTTTCAAGCAAGTGGTGACAACACATTCTGACCAATGACCCTCCAAATCATGCTTTTCCAACTTCAAACCAATTATGCCACCCTAATGTGATTTTCCAAATTTGTGACAAGTTTTCTTATGTTAATGATTTAGCAACTTATTACTTTAGTTGGGTTTGAAACTCCTAATTTTATTATAGGACCTTTCAATACTAACATAGCAACATTTGAGTAACTTCTAGAGACATCATACATCATGTGTTTTCTTCCTTATATTCCTTCAAGGAATGGGAAAATCTTCAACATACACCTTTGGCCTTGTTTCTTCCCAAGGGGGGGAATATTGTTTGACATTCATAGATCATCGCCAACATTCACAATCAAGCATCTATCATCGACACAAAAGACTACATATTGAGGCGAGACTTGCATGGTCTTTCTTTTTCTTTCTATTTTGGGAAGGAAACTTTCCTCACATGAGATTTCATTATTTTTAGTTCTTTCAAATGGAATCACACAACCCTACTCTATTGATCCTCTCTTTAGGAGGAATTTTGTCTTACAAGTTTTCCCCTCTTCTTTTTTAGGGGATCATTTTGTATATATATACCTAACATGATTACACATTTGTCAAGACGCATTTATCCATCCTTGTTATTCATCTAAGCTAAGATTATGGGGGGTTTTCATACATTATTTTATTTTTTCATTTAGTTAATTACTTTATTGTATATTATATAGCTAAGCTAGGATAAACTTGTTTAGATAGGTTGTACTTGCATCATATGAATTGTATTTTGCACACATGCAGCTACATCTCCTAGTATCCCACATTGGTTATACATACACAAATCTTAATGGTGTATCCTATAAATACCCACTTGGAACTCTCATATGAGAAAACACAATCCAATCTAGTATTAATGTGTATTTGCATTCTTTGCTAGTGTAGTGTTGCAAATTGTAACCCTTTAAAACTTCACACTCCTTTTTGGGCTCTTGCTTTAGTATGCCCTGCCATAGCTCTTTTCAAGCCTATTTCTAGCCTTGTCACTACCTAATTGTAGTAATATGCCAATTTGGGGACCAAATTCTAGGCCTTAAACCTACACACAACCTATTCCCTCATTTCACCCTGTTTTGGGTGGACTACGGCTCCTACCACCATAGTCTCCCCAAGATGGGCCCAAATTCAAATGTGTTGGTGTGTTTGTTATCGCCATTTGTCATCTAATCTTGAAATTTTAAAATGAGCAATAGAAGTTGGCCTAATTTATGAAATACCTTGAAGACCCTATATAAGGAGGTCATTTCTAATTCATTTGGGGATATCACATTCACTTCACATCAAGCATATCCTAGAGAAAGTATTTTGAGTAAATTTCTTCAGTTGTGAGCATTATGGAGCAGCAAGTTGCAACAATCTTCATGCAAGTGTGTTTTCATTATTGAGTCTGTTGTGCCATGCCATGTTATTGCATCTACCCTTGAGGGTCTTATCCAAAGAACATTGAATCACTAACACTATCAAGTTTGAGATAATACTTTAGATTCAACATTTTACTTCAGATTTAACCTCTACCCTACCAAGCATAAGCTCTCTTTCTAATCATCATTGTTGTAGGGGAGGTTAATTCCTACCCGGGGTTTGACTAAGGAGAGCCCTTCTATAGCCCAATACATTTTCTCTCCTTCCTATGTGTAGGATTTAAATCCGACAAATTTGGATTATAGATTAATGAAGAGCAAATTGAGACGAATAGATCCAAACTTTGAAGAAGCAAAAAACCTTGGTCATTCCCAATTAGCTCCAGTGACCAACATTTTTTTGTCAAAATTTCAAGATGGCGATCTTTAGGGCATCCTAATCTAGAATTCGTTCATGAAATTTGCATCAAACACCTTCACGTCAGTGGTGCCTATTGACATAGAACGACACTTTTAGGGTCAAATTGCAGACACACGTCCCTCTCTAAATTCCATTTCTAGATTTTTCTTCAAAATTTGCATGTTTGTTCTATAGCTTACTATTTGTGCTGATTTTGGTCAATTCTTTAGCATTCTATCTAATTCTTACATTGTCAATTCAAATCAATCAAATCACAACAACAAATACATAAATAAATACATACAACATTCAGCTCTCCTTTAGGAACTGAAGTTGGATCTTATTGATTATCCCTCCTTAATGAAACAAGTGGGAAAAGTGATCTCCTAAGCTCTTAGTTTATATCTCTAATCTAAGAGTCTTCTTTCCACCATTTCAGCTAGAATAGAATTACTATCTCATTTTGAGTCTCTTTTGTGCTTTCACTGAAGTCCCTTGATCTTGGGTGGCTATCTCCATTACCAAAGCTCACAAAATTTACTATTTAATTGTATAAATTATTTCATATCATAAATTATTATTAATTTATTAACATTTTAGCATATTAATTAGTTATATATTATATTATTTAAATATTATTATACATTTTTCTTTATTTGTTTTGTAGAAACAACTCAAACCATTTCCAACTTCCTAAAAAAACATGTGGTTAGTAAGCTACAACCCAAAATTATACAAGCTAAGTTACTAAATCGGAATGTTGATGGTGACTTAACTAAAACTCATTCTTTCAAATATTGTATCACTCAAACAAGGGGCTTTTGTGTGAGGAAAACAAAGTTTAGGAGTGATTATCACTAATTACCCAAGAGTTCATCCATTCTTTATCCTCCAACAAGAAAAAATGAATGATTCTTAAGTTGGATATTTATAAGACTTATGATAGAGTGAACTAGCATTCTCTAATGAGGCACACTTCAATTTGGAGCACCCTGGAGAAGACGGATTTTCAGCTGCTGCATCTCAGACCGTAGATTTTGATTCTAGTTAATGGGTGCCCAGCTAAAATTTTCAAACCTACCTGAAGACATGGCAATGCTCTTAATCCTTTCCTATTCATTATCCTAGATGAAACCTAACAGAAATCTCCTCCTGCTCCTCACAAACAGAATTAGTTGAAGGTCTCAAAGATACTGAAATTTGGAAGCTTTTACTCATAAGTGATTTTCCAATAACACAATTGGGAAAGATAAAAGGAGAAGACAGGTTTCAAGAAGGTATTAGTGAATTATTCAATACATTGAAGATTCAATGTCACACCCCTGTTATGACATCAGAACCAACATCAAATAAGTCTAAATCCTAGGCAAGAAATTTTGTTAGAGAAGAGTTCACAATTTCTCCAAATGCTATAGCCATCTGTCAACAGCAAGACAAAGGTATTAAGTTCGATTAGGGAGTGGGCAGATGTGAACAGCAATACGATCTTGCCTCAATAGCAAACCAGCAAATCTAATGAAGAAGACATTCATTATCATTACTGAATGAATGAAATTGGTGGACAAATTGATGGTTTCATTGTCATTATAAAGTGATTAGATATATACATCAAGGGTATGAAGAAGATTGTACCGTCTTGGACAGTAATGAATCTGCAAGCAAGGACAATGACTTATTCACAAGGTGATTCAGACACATGATGGTAGGGTAGTATGCAGTAGTCGATACCCACATAATGACTCATAAGGGATAATCCTTGCACACAGCGATCTCATACCAAGTGATTAAGATGCTATGAGCAGTAATCAGTGGCAATAACAAACTAAACAGTGATTCCTTAAGAAAAGGTGTGAGTTGCAATAAATGAAAAGGTGCGCTTGAGAAAAATAAACATTTTCTAAATATGGTGGTGCAATCTGTGGTTAAGAAAGTTGTAATTGTTATCAAGTGTTGCGATCAAGTGTTAAGGAATGTAATTGTTATTATGGTTCAAGCAACAATTAATAAAAAGACGTCTCTTAAAAGAAGTATCTCTTCAAAGAGCAACCCTTAGAGATTTAAAGATACATAGTCCAAACATCCAAACACAATCAAGATGGGAGAACTCATTCAGCAGATGGAAGAAGAACTAATTCTGATAAAGAAAATAAAGGGAGTTCAGATCGAACCTTTAGAGTCTTAGGCATCCAACAGAAAATACATCAAGCAATCACACAAGTACAATCGTACCAGAGACATTCATCAGATTGAAACACAATCAGAAAAGAAAATACAATCATATCAAAGAAGATAGATAAGCAAAGAATATAAAAAAGCATTCAAACAAAAGCAAATTAATCTAGATCAACTTATATAAGTCTAAACAGAAAATACATCAAAGGTATTGTTGTGAGGTTTTCACACCATCACCCATTGCAAATGGAGATCCCCGCTTTTCGCTTTATCTGTAGAAGTTGTGGTCCTAGGGAGTCTCAGCTAGCAGCAAATTTCGAGTCTTGTAGACTTAGTAGGAGTTTGATGAGGAGAAGGTGAGAATTCAGTTAGAGTCTTAAACTTGAACTTGATTTCAGGCTGGAGCGAGGCAAGATGACTAAGTATAAGAGTAGTGGGCTTCCAGAGGGAATCCTCAGGGCAGGGTGGAATCCGCCTACCCTTGAGGATAAAATCCTCTCTGCCTGCAGATTTCCGCTCCCCTTTAGCTTGAAGCTTTGACTTGTTTTTTAGACCCACCTTGCCATAAGCATCTTAGAGCCTTTAGGGGGTGATCCTAGTATCCTTTTGGAGGTCAAATACTGTGGAGAAAGTGAAAATCAGACCAGGGGCAGTTGGGGTTGCAATCATGAAATCAGAATTCAATGATGGGGTGACTTAGTTGCATTTGACGGATGTTGAAAGGTTGCATAGAAGTCAAGATGAGGTTAAGTGGCAAGGAGGAGTTCCTCAGTGGAGGGCGGATTCTGCCCTCCCATGAGGATTTTGTCCTCCCAAGCCTGAGATTTCCGCCCAGCTCCAAAGCATAATCCTCATGCCCTCCAAATTTCCTCCATGACAATTTTCATAACTGGAATCTGTTTAGAAAGTCTAATGTGAGAGAAGGCCAATGAAAGGCATTTGAACATGGCAAGGAACAACCCAAATGATACAAGGTGATGAGTGTTAGAAAAAAACAAAAGAAGATTCCTCAAGGGAGGGTGGATTCTGCCCTCCCATGAGGATTTTATCCTCCCATTACCATAATTTCCGCCATGAGTATATTTGATGAAGAGAATACAAATTCGGCCTTTCAACCTCCCAAAATCATGAACAAGACCACAAAGGAGCGATCAAAATCAGGTGTAGACTAAAGTTTGAAGTAAAATTGGAAAAGGAGTGGGGAGTTATGAGGTATCGGGTAGAGTCTTTTGGGTTTTGATGAGGAAATTGAGCTGAGATAAAGAAATCCCAAAATTCCTCTAAGTGTGCTAATTCCTGCCATGACTTTTGGAGGGTTTAAAACACGAGTCATGCCCTTCTAATTCACTTAGTGATCGAATGATATAATTGACAAAGTGATTAGGCAAGTCTTATGTAGCAATTTGAATTGGCAGAGATTGATGGGAGATGAGGAAAATCATCTGAGAGTGGCGGATTCTGCCACCCTCAGAGGAACCTTGATTCCTCTAAACATCCAAAAGTCCACCCTTAATAAGATAATAATGAAGCAAGTTTTGGACTTCTCAATTGGCGATTGAAATCTGAAGATTTAAAGTGGTGGCGATGAGATTGGAAGGAGGGGAGTGAATTTGAATTTGCTGAAAGAAATTCCTCAATGGATGAGGATTTATCCTCTTCAACACCTTACTTCCACCCCACGTCTTAAGGCTTGGTCTAGGCATTAGATTGGCTGCGATTTTAATTAAGGGAAAATGAAACATGTGAAATTATTTTCAAAGTCGGCCCATAGAAGTCTAAACCCAAATTAAATGAGCCATTTTATTGGCTCCCAAGGAGCAGGTCAGCCTCCTAGATGATCATGCCCCTTGGCCCCCTAATCGCCTATTTAAGGAGAATGAATGACTTCATTTTAACACCATCTCAATACAAATTAAGCTCCGCATTTGACAGAAAATTCCCATCGGCCTACCAGCCATTTTTATCTCCTAATTTGGCAGCGAACTGCATCCTCTGTAGGGCAGCCAAGCATCTCAGAAAGTGGTAGACCACTCCAAGATTGGAGAATCATCAGCAAGAAACCCTGTAGCTCAATTGTAAACAGAGCACAAGGTGGGGTAAGCATTATTATTTAAAGTATTATATGTTCCACTGCCACAGTCATAATCAGTGCATGATACTCCCTATTTGGGAAACCCTTCCATTTTCTAAACAGTACTTACATAGTAAAATATCACTAAGATCATGTTCAAGATTGAAACAAGTTTGGAAACCTACGAAAGTACAAAACCTTGTTATACACAGCAATCTGTCACTATGTATCCTGAACAGTCAAACTCAGAACATTACACCTTCCCTCAAAACAATTGTATTAAAGTGCAGCTATCACACAAACAATTAGATTTCAGTAAACTTATCCCTAACATCCTCAGATCTCTATTCTGATAGTTATTCCATGTAAGTTCTATCATCAATTAAAAAAAAATTGCTTCAATTGAGAATAAGAAAAGTGGACAAAAAAGATATAAATTCATTCCAGAAAAGAACGTGGCACTAAAAACCTCAGATATGTGTCACGCTTCTAATACTCATCTTAATATGTGGAAAGCACACCCTTGCTACAATTCAAAGAGATATCTGTTTGTAGCATCACTCAGATAAATAATATTGATTATATGATTATTATGAGAAATGATTTATTATATATATATATACATATATATCAATATATATGTAATAATTGATATTACTATATACATTGATATATATGTATATATAAAGTTAGATTATAATTATTCTCATAATGACTAAATAGTTAAATTGATAAAATAAATATTATTATTATTATTGTGTAAATATTAGAGAAATTAATATAATACTCAAGAGATATTATATATATATGTATATATATAATCATAATTGTCATTATATTAATTACATAATAATGAATAGACATGTCCCATAAAGGGACATGTCTCTTCTTGGCTCATTCTCAATATAAATGCAAGAGATTGTTGCATTTGGAAAACACATACAATATAAGAAGTGCTATTACATTTGCAATGATCCTAAAACCCTAACAATATCCATGATACTATGCAAGAAAAAAGAAACTTGTCTTAGGATTACAAGCCTTATGATGTTAAGAATTATTGACAAAACCAAATATCAGAATGGCACAGCAGAAGCTAATCACATTACAAACTCTAACAAAAAATTAAATGGACAAAATGAAACTATCATTGCTTGAGGACAAGAAATTTTGGGAAGGGCAGACTATCATGTCCCAGTTCTAACATCAGACCCAACATCGAATAAGTGTAAACCCTAGGCAAGAAATTGCCTTAGATAAGACTTCACAATTTCTCCAAATGCTACAACCGTCTGTCAACAGAAAGAAAAAGGTTTTAAGTTTGGTCATGGAGTGGGTAGATGTGTAAGTCGTGCCCTGCCTAAAGAGTGATACGATCTTGCCTCAATAGAAAACCATCAAATCTAATGAATAATACATTCATTATAATTAAGGAATGAATGAAATTGGTGAGCAAATTGATGGTATTACTGTCATTAATGTGATTAGATATATACATCAAGGGTATGAAGAAGATTGTAGTCTTGGACAATAATGAATATGCAAGCAAAGACAATGATTTATTCACAAGCTGATTCAGATCCATGATGCTACGAGTAGTATGCAGTATTTGATATCCACATAATGATTCATAGTGGATAATCCTTGTATGTAGTGATCTTGTACCAAGCGATTGAGTTGCTATGAGGAAAAATCAGCAGCAATAACAAACTAAACAGTGATTCTTTAAGAAAAGGTGTTAGTCACAATAAATGAAAAGGTGCACTTGAGAAACATAAACATTAGCTAATATAGTGGTGCGATCTGTGGTTAAGGATGTGGTAATTGTTATCAAGTGTTGCGGTCAAGTGTTGAGGAATGTAATTGTTATTATGGTTCAAGCAACAACTAATATAAAAACATGTCTCTTAAAATAAGTATCTCTTCAAAGGGCATGACCCGTAGAGATTTAAAGATATATGGTCTGAACACCCAAAGACAATCAAGGGGGGAGAAGTCATTTAGCAGATGGAAGAACTAATTCTGATAAAGAAAATAAAGGGAATTTGGATCAAACCTTTAGAAATTCAACAGAAAATACATCAAGAAATCACACAATTACATTGTACCAAGAGACATTCATCAAATCAAAACACAATCAGCAAAGCAAATACGATCCTATCAAATAAGGTAGATCAGCAGAAACTGTAGAAAAGCATTCAAACAAAAGCAAATTAATCAAGATCGAGTAATAGAAGTCTAAAGTTAAACAACAAATACATCAAAGTAATCAAGCTTGAGACCAGCCGTAATACATCAGTCTGATATTATGTCAGATCTACCCTTCTCAGCACTCTCATTCTCACAATCACTTGTGGTATATATCTATGTTGCTTACACATAAATAGATAATGCTTAAGTGTATATGCATATGATGGAATATTAAATATGCATGACTGTCTGAAAACCATCTTGTACCAAGAGAGTAAGTGGAGGGTTATAAAGAGGGTTATCTAAGTAGGCCACCCCTAGAAATGACCATATAAATGGCTCCTAGGGCCAAGAGGGCTCTGGCATTCATTTTACTCTTGGGCATGGATAGAAGAACCAAGAAACCCCCTTACGAACTTCCATCTGACTCTGCAATAATGGCATTTGTCTTTAGGGGGATGAGGCATTGATAGGGAAAGCAGGTACAAGCAACCCACTAAGTAGGCCACACTAGTGGATATCCATATTGACTGCTCAATGAGGCCGAGAGGACTTTGGCATTCCCTCCACTCTTGGGCTTAGTGTAAAAATGGCTTTGGGAAGACCTATCATGTTTCTTCCTCCAAACCCTAATGTGCTTTTATAATATTATTGATATTATATGAATGTGATATGCTCTTGTCTAACCCTAATAATCGGAAGTGTGTGTGTGTGTGTATCTATATGCATGTATGTATGTTTCTTATGTTACGATTGTAGGATTCAAATCCAGGATCACATTATTTAAAGAGGCATTTTACTTGGTAAGATGTAAGCCTAACCCAAATTTGTTGCAATTGTGATTCTAGGGCAAGTTAGGAAGGAGACATTACATTCAACTCAAGTTATTGATTAAAATAAATCTAATACTTTTCTTTACAACTCTACTCATCTTTTCCAAAATAGACTTGTGAAGATTGTTGGCTTCAAGGTTGAGTTCCTCCCTAGTGAATACTTGGATATATCTTTGCTAAGGTTAGGAAAAGATTATTTGTGGTAGAAGCTTTTTGATTGCCTTCTCTTGAAACTTACATGAAACTCAAAGCTAGGAAAGGGAAATGGCTGAGGATAGCAGCATGCATCACCTTAATCAGATCAAACTTAAATGCTCTCCTTATTTATATGATGTATTTCATTCAAGCTCCAGCTAGGTTTCTAGGCAAGCTCTATCAGATTATGCAGAATTCACTATGTTTTGGAATGGAAGAGGAAGAAAAATCCTCAAGTGAAATAAGGTCTGCTCTTTAAAATCTGCTGGTGGAGTAGGTCTATTCTTCATAACTAATACAAACACAAATAAAGTATTATTTTAATATTGAACAAGACCCTAAAAGCTAATGATGATGATGTTGGTCTTGATGAAAACCCATATGACTCTAATTAGTCATTTTATTATTTTTATATTTGATAATGAGTATCTATCATTACATTCATGTTGACAAATTGATAGAAAATTAGTGAATTGTATTGGTAATATTTGAGGAAGCTTTGTTTAGTGTATGTATGATAGGTGATATTCTTAACTTTGTACTAGTTTTTAGGCTGAAAATTTGTATATATTTATTATTTTTATGTGAGTTTTGTTTAGACTTACCCAAAATGTACCCAGCCCAAAAATATTGTTGTATTGGCATTACAGTACCCATTTACCAATACCTGTACCAAATTCCAATTTGGCAACTTAGTCTAATCCTCTAAAAGTTTCCCATAATTGGAATTTCATGTTGATATGCAGGTCAACCATCACAAAGCACATTTTTTAGGAATCAGAGATGGCAGGAAACTGATTTTTGGAATGATTTGTGGAACGTGCATGGAACTCTAAAATACTTCCCAAAATTAAAATGAGAAAAAGTTATTCTTTCCATAATCTGGGACTCAAAAGTTTATGATTACTGAGAGCCCAAGAAGTTCAAAGTATTACTTGATGACATTGGGGAAAAAAGAACTCCTGTCTCCCAAAATCGGAAAAGATTTTTAACAAATACTTGACAAAAAGAAAGATTTCTTGAAGGCAAGAGGAAGATTTGATTAGGTGGTCAGGAGCAACAACTGGGGATTACTAAGCCATAATTTGGTTATCTTATGGCTTCTAAAACAAATCTTAATCCTCAGTGGCATAAAGATTGTTGCTGGAGAAAAGTTTGCCTCCGGAAGCATGAGCCTTTGCTTGGCTCACCCTTCAAAACCAGATGTTAACCCAGGATAAACTTTGGAAGTGAGGGATTATAAGGCTTTCTCAATGCTACCTATGCTTATAGCAGGAAAATCCAGAAAATTACTATACCTTTAATTCCTTGTTGTTGTCAACTGTTAGAATTGGTAATATAGAAATTTTAACTGATCTTGAACTTATCCGATTTATCCACATCAGACCCTTTCATCTTAGCCTTCCAGGGCCTAAAGCAGTATTTGGATCCAATCAGAAGGTAGCCCCTTTAATTCTCATTTGGAATATATGGCTCGAGCAAAATAGGGGACAGATTTAGAGCAGTGAAAGAAAGTTAAACCAGATTGAAGTTGTTATTTCTGAACTGGTTTCCTCTCAAGCCCTCCAAATTTAATTGACAGCTTGGAATAAAACTTCAATAAAAGAATGGAAGTTGCTGAAACATGATCCCATTATCAGGCTAAGAATAACACCAAATATTCCCAGGCATTAGGAGACTCTGGCTTGGAAACCTCACTATCTGTGTTTTTTTGAATTGAATTTTGATGGGACATCAAGAAGCAATCCCGGTACTTCTGAAATAGGCTGTGTCATCAAAGATTCCTTCAGTTCCTTTCTATGAGCAGCTTCCATGAAACAATTGAAGGCACAAACAACTAAGTGGAGACTCAAGCCCGCATCCTGACTTCAAGTAGCAGATCAATGTGGGATCAACTAAGTCATTATTAAAGGGAATTCGATCTTTGGAGTCTCACACAGAAATCATATACTAAGTCTGTTAACGTATATTGCAGTGAATTCCTCCTAAATCCTTTATCGATTAAAGCTTCAAAAACATATACAGAAAGTATACCATTACAAAAATATAATACACGGTATATCCTACATTACCAGCAACAGGAAATGTCAGTGCAATGCATTTCACAAACTCGGGTAACAAAACTTTGTTAAAATGTGACATCTTTCGTGAATTTTCTTGAAGAGGCAGGATCAAATTGAATACATGTGAAAGAAAATGAGTAGCTAGTTCCTGTATGAAACTTCAACAAACTATAACCTAATTCAACCTGATTTATTTACCTCTTAAAAATTGTCGATCCTTACTAAGTAATCAGCTCAACCAATTGCAGTGCAAGCAGAAAGTGTTCTTCCAGTAATTATGATTGAATTGTCTAATATGTTTTCTTAACGTATATTGCATAATTTAGTATTTGGAAAATAACACTAGTCAACCAAATTTACTTTACTCTGTTCTAGCCCTTTCACACTCTGTAAAAGAAACCGCCATTACTTAAGATTTCAGCGGTTCACTCAATCTAATCTATTTTGGCTAATCTTAACAATATCAACTTAAAAACCTAAACGACTCGAGAATCTGTGTGATTTGCAAACAGATATGAACAACTTAGTCGAAATTTAAAACATGTCAACTTAGAATCGATAAAAAGGTATATAATTGACTATATCCAGTGTAAATTAGCCCTAAATTCACTTCATGAATCTGTAGAAATGAACAAAACCTGTGACATTTTCATCGTTTTTCTTTTGAGGCTCTTCGCAACAGCCAAATTCGCATTTTAACACCACATACTTATTTCAAACTATTCTAAAAACAAGAATAAACTAAAAACATTCGAAGCTCATTTACATCAATTCATATAATGAAGGAGAAGATGATATAATACATACATTTTGGTTTCCTGGTCAATTTTTTGTCTGGAGAATTGTTTGCGGGGGAGTTAACTGGTCGGGAACTGCTGGCATGGTTTGAATGTTGGGAACGGCTGGCATGGTTTGGATTACTAGGATTCCTGCTGGCCATTCTTCTCCCTCCCAATTAATTTCGACGTTGTAGAGGAGGGAAATATATTTCCATGTCGCAGTGGCCATCAGCTTTGAATCTTACGAAGCTTTTGTTTTTAATGGTGGATTCAGGAAGGAGAACAAAAGGAACCCGGTGGGTCCAGCAGTTATACGGAACCAATTTATTATGTAAAGTGGCGACGTGCAATTGAACGCGATGAGAGATGGGCTTTGGTTCCTAAAATATATGTTGTTGACCCTTCTTCCGTGGTAGACAAGGCTTAAATTATTTACGCCATTAGTGGCCTCGCTTGACAAAAGGAAAAGGTCAATGGAGTGTGCAGGACGCACATCATCCAGTCTCGGTCGTCAGGAAAGCAAGAAAAAGAGATTCTCTGGTACTAGGTATTTACCTTTGCTTCAACGACAGGGTGAAGTATAGATTCTAAAGAAACAAATGAAAGCATGGATTACCTATTTGATTGACATGTTGATACTGATGTAAGGAAAAGGCTTACATATCAATAGTTGAAGTGTTAGGCTTTTTCTTTTATGGATTAAATTGTGTGCCGTCAATTTATGGAAGATCTTTTATTATGTCATATGATTCATCATCAAGATGGAAGATATTGTGACTTTGCTTTCTAGCTATTATTTTTATTTAACAATAGATCATATGATATGATCTAAAACATTGATGATGCAAAATCACACATAGTTTAAATTAGAAAAGATAACTTTAATTACTAAATATTGGTTTTAGATATGAATATAGTCTTAATTTATTTTAAAAAGTAGAAGTGTTAGATATTCATAAAAATCAAAACTTAATAGATAAGAAAAGGTTATAAAGTTGAGTAAGTGAAAAATTGGATTATGCAAAGGTAAGGTAAAGTAAATTATATTAAACAAAGTATAATTGTATTGTTTTATGAGTTGTTATAGAATGGTCAAAGTCATTCCTTTATGATGAGATTGGGTTATTACAAAATGTTGGATACAAAATTTACAAAATGCTAATATTCATTTTCACAAAAGCATTCTATTCTTCATATGCAAGCATTATCTACTCAACTCACAAAATGCTAATATTCACTTTTACAAAAATATCATGCTAGATTTCATCTCCAAGCAATATCTACTCAAGATTGGACAATAGAATATGCATTGTTGCCCTCAATTTTGTATTCAAAAAATTGTACAACCCTATGCAATTTTTCATGAATTCATAGTTAAAACTCTCTAAGTTTGGCACTCTTAACATGTTTTTCAAAGGCAATCAATTATACCTTGAATTGGCCTAGATTTCTTATCCTGCATATGCCATTTTCAAAGGTTTTCATCGAGTTTTCCTTTATTTTTCTTGCAAAAATGGGTTTTTATTTCTACATTGCAGGTACTCAATTTTTGGTAATCTTCAAGTCTTTAATTGATTTTTATTGATTGCTTTATTTGTTTTTTGTTTTGTTTTCATCATTGGTTTATTGCTTTTTGAATTCCGCTCATTTCTAGTAGGTGTAGGCCTAATTCAGAGCTATATTCTAAGAGATAATAAGAAATTAAGCTACATGCAAGTGAGGTTTTTAAGCCTAATTGAATGTCCTTGTTCTTTGTTTAAAGCCTGCAATATGGAATCAAAAGTCAACCAAGGCCTCTTAAGTCATAAAGTTGGGCTTTTTGTGAGTCATTACAACTTATTTTGAGAAGCATTCACTTGTAATGGAAGAATGAAAGTCCACCATTGCATCTGAAATAACATTTTTAAAGGAAAAACAATCATTTTAATGAAGATGTTGTAATGCAAGTGGGGTTTTAAAACCCGATTGCATGACTTCTCTTGAACAAAAATGCTTGCACAAATGCATATAAAATCCACATGTGCTCTTCAGATGTTATTTTTCAAGTTGATTGCAAGTGTTTTAAGGAAAAGTATATGTAAGTGGGCTTTTAAAGCCTGACTACATATAATGATTACAACTCAAAACAAGTTGATTCCTCCTTGTAATGTGATCGAAAAAACTCATCTATACATTTTAAAGGGGAAATAATTATTTTAAATGAATGTTGAAGCATGTAGTCATGCTTAAAAAGCTCGACTATGTTATTCTTTCATGTTTTAAAATTTTAAATATGTGTCATGGTCAAAAAAGCTCATCGGCATGTAAAGTGTCATGTTTTTCCATAAACAAGAGGCATTTTTACTTGCAACCATGACTTAGAACACTGTCTTAAGCATTTGCAATAATTTTTAAAGGAAAAAATGTATTTCCAACTCTTGCAGCGACATTCTAAAAACCTGTCTAGGACATTTGTTGATGATTTTCAATGACTCCTGTAGACACCTAAAAATCCACTTGTTAATTAAAAATATTTTAATTAATAAAAGTCTTGATGACATCATCATTAATTAATTAATTAATTATTGTTATTATCCCCTCCTATATTTATTAAATCTATTTAATTAAAGAATCACTCCCAAAAATATTTAAATCAAATTTAAATATTAATCCATCCTATTTATTAAATTAATTTAATAATAAAGTGCTCAACCAAATCCCTTTTAAATAAATTAAATATTTATTTAAATCCCAAAATCCTAGATATCTTATAGACTCTTCTAAACCTATCCTCGCATCCCTAATCACTCCCTAACCTCGCTTAAGGGGTGATTTCTAATCCTCTTAGCCTAAACCCTCTTCCTTTGACTTTGAGTCAACACCCTCATTAATGAGCCTTACAAGCTCATTAATGGCCCCTTACACCCATATTAATGGTTCTTACAACCTCTTAATGAGAGCCCATGTCTCTTCTTCCATCCTTGTCCCCTAGCGCACTTCCTTAGTGTTTCTCACACATGTGTGAGCAACACTTGATCCTTACCCCTTTGACCCTAAGGCTTAACACTTGGTCCTAAACCTTAACTACCCTTCCTAACCCAAGCCTCTCCTCAAATCCTATAAATAGTCCTCATTCCATGATCAAAACACCAATTCACTCTTCATTTCCATAGCATTGTTATAATGTGCATTTGCATCTGGATTATCTTAGAATTGTTATATTTACGTTAGGGTTTCTAAACTCATCCTAGCATAGCATAATTGGATTAACATAGTTTATTTCATCCTTTTCATATCATTTTCATCTCATATCACATCTATCTTGAAGTTAAAATCAATCTTGCATCCTAATCATTAGCTTAGAATCTGCATCTCATCACTTGCACCCTTGGAACCCTAGGGGCAAAGCAGGTTCCCTATGTAGACACCTAAAATTGCTCATTCACACTAATGTTAATTTTTATTAATATTTACACTTAACATTATGGTTAATTTTATTAATTGACTATAATCAATATATTCTTCTATTTATTTAATTAAATTTACTTTAATTAAATAAAGTCATTTTCTCTTTGCATTTTATTTTATTTTATTTTTTGGTAAAAGGCCAAAGCCAAAATTTTATTAATCATAATCAAAGATACAATGTTTACATAGTATCTCGCTCTGTGCAAGCCCTGGTAGGAAAGAGCAAGGTTGAGAAAACCTCCAGCCTTGCCTAGGACCTAAGTCTGATTTTAGATACATAGTTCACAGAAGAGGGAATTCCCTCAAGTTACAATTTGAATATCCCTGATACCAGATATTCATCAGAGGGAATACCCTCCTTCTATAGAATTAGCGACAAAGAAGGCCTTCCTACAAGTTATAGATTGAGTATCCCTAATACTAGATATTAGATATTCAAAAGAGGGCATTCCCTCCTTTTATGAATTTAATGACCTCAGCCTTATCTGAGGAGAACAAAAACTTCTTTAAAGTGGATGAGAGCTTTCTATGATTCCTTCACTTCTTTCCTTAAAGAGACTTGCTTGGGTACTCCTGTCAGAAATGTTTCCTTAGGAATCCTCAAGCTTGAAAGTTTGTTTGCAGATTTCTTTTGCTTCTTGACTGTAATTATCCTTGGATGTTTCTCTGCAAGATTTCCTTCCCTTCTTGACTTATCGACTATATTTTCCCCTAATCCTGCAAAACTTCGTTATCTACCTACCTTTGAACAGGGTTAGTATCTGGGATAGATCTCCCCTTTATTTATAAAAATCGGTCCAAGAAAGCTCATTTAACATGGTAATATAATCAGTAACATTAGTAAAACCAAATCTTCCTTCACCTGGAGATTTAAGCATCATGCTTACTAGGTCATAAATTTACTTCAAAAATTACCCATATAAATAAACCGGATTTAAACCATTGTAATTTAAGCTACTCAAGACTATTCCAAGATAATAAATTGTAAAAATCATTTATAAACTATGCAAGTGGTTTAGGGTCCTTAAACCGTTAAGTTTTAATTCAAATTCATATCCATAGGCATAAATATAACCAAAATCACTAAAAGCTTGAGAGTGTCAATTTTAGTAACAAAAATCCACAAGCTATATTTTTTTTATCATTTCTATCAATGATGCCCATAAATTCCCTAGTCTAAATTTCATGCTAGTAGTCTATTCACAACATAGATCCAGGGATCAACTTAAAGATTTTTTTAATAATGGAATTGTAAGTTAGAATATAGATTTAAGCTTTAAATCACCTTAACAGACTATTATCATCAGAAGGCAGCTATGTTCCTATAATGTAACCTTAGCATTTCTTTTAAGATAAGAGATCTTCTTTTGGATTATTGTTTTTAAGATTGATCAAAATTTACCAACAATCATTCCCAGATAATAATAATTGAAAATTTCCTTACCAATAATTAAACATTGTTATAACCCTACTGCTGTTATAAAAAAAACCCTACCTGTTAGAAATCTAACAGTATTATACCTTTACTAACTTGAATATTACTATCCATCATATGCCAAATTATACAACCTACTATCTTTTATAAATACTTAATTTATAATCATAATGTCCTTCACAGAGCAAATATTTGCTTCAAACTATAACTGGCTACTAAAATCTACTAGTCTTACCCTGCTCGCTTCCTTCAAGCATATACAAAGTCTAAACTGAGATGTTATTACGATTTAAACCTTTATAGACTGAGAATCAAAAAACAATACAGATGAAGTTCATGCTATAATAGTTTAACGCTATCTATAGTCCTATCAAAAAAGATCCTTAAAGATTTAATCTTTCTTCATTTCTTCCTAACTAGAGTGTGGAACACCAGTTCTTCTTCTTCCTCCATGTCATCCTCAAGACCTTGATCAAAGTTTTTCTTTCCCTTGACCACCTTGAAACCCTTGGTTAAATATTTTGACAATTGCTAGTGGAAAAAGCTACAGGTCGTGTAGCGACATAGACCCAAAGTTTATTTCTACTTTAAAGCCCCTCACGATTAAATGCTCTTTTATCCATTTGACATCTTCACATGGCTTAACCTTTATCCATTTTAGGATAAACTCTGCATTATGCTTCATAGTGTCAACTCTCTCATCAAAAATCTTCTTGTCTTTGAAGACCACAATTGGTCTTCGGGCGCAATGAATCTTATGGGTTAGGGAACCCATAGGATTTTCCAGAATCTTCTGCAAATGATATCATTAGGTTAGAGTTAACACTGTTAATAGCTAAAAGGAGCCCAGTAGAATTCTTATCATCAAATAATTCCAAAAAAGTTGAAATTACCTCCTCCTTGGGGATTTTGATCATTAGCAGGATCACTGCAAAGGTACCCACAATATCACAATTGACCCTGTAGATGAATTTGTGATTGAAACTATCTTCACCCATAATTTTCTCAACCACCCTCCTTTCTAAGTCATCTGTATGTAGAATTTGTCCCATCTTTCTACTTTGATACTTCCCCTGAAGGCATGCATTCTATTTTCTGAGAGGGAAATAAGCTTAATATTCGACTCCATTTCAGTTTGCAAATACTTTCATCGAGGGCAGTTGTCTATTTATTTCCTGTTGCCCATTAATGGGAAGGTCTTGTTAGCTATTTTGACGGTGCCAAATTATGTCCACTTGCTTATTGTAATTAATAAAATGTATGTACTTGACATGGAGCTTATATTGTAATAATGCTAAGTAATGTGTAATCTACTTTTCTTGATTCGAATAATAAAGGGCAACATCTAAATCATAAACTAAAATGCATATCTTACCAAGGGTTACATTTTAGTTTACGATTTAGCCAATACCAATAATAAAGCTCATCTAAAAATTCTAATTTTATTCAAAGAAATATCTATGATAGATTCCATGTTAAACTAAAATTGAACAAAGTGAGGAATGTTATATTATTTCAAACATAAAGCCTTTCTTTGCTTTAATATGATAAGTACAAAATTTCCTTAGGGCTTGACTTCCTTAGGCCCTGCCTGAAGAACATGAGGACATCGAAGAAGTTTTATCTTCTTGGGCCAATTTTAGCCCAATACTATCTTCCGAGATAAAGTCGTTCATCCAATTTTTCTCAAGAGGAGAGCAGAAATGGGTAAAGAATAACAAGAAGTCTAGGTTCCTTCTTATTGAAGGTGTTTCCTCTATATATTTGTCCCAGTCCTCCATTTCAAGAATAGGAAAGGTGGAAACATATTTATTGTTGACGACACTCCTATCATATTCTTTAGGTTTCAGAATAGATAAATCTATCTGTATACTCTTTAGAACTTTGTCCAAATATACCAAATATTTCCTTTTAAAAATTATCCTGCACAGACTACCAATAGTCTTAATATCCGGGTCCACTTGAAGGGTCGAAGCTAAGAACATCATCAGAATATCTGAGTTAACTTGATACCTATTGGTATTTTCCTTGAACTCACTTCCTAGTACCACAAATACAACTCTTACTACAATACTAAATTTGATCATAATTATCTTTCTAATCCTGGTGGAGGAAATTACCTCATCAAAGGCTACTTGTTTGTGTAAGCTCCTCAACTTGATTGGGGTTGCCATTTTCCAAGGATTTGTTTAATCATTTGCAGGATAAGTACATATGTTGTCGGGATTTTCTTATAAAGTTTTCTAAGGAGTGTTTAAGGAAAGTGAATCCTAATCGATGGCGATTCCCACGAAAGCTAGACTGGCCGATTTTACTTTACCTTTTATTCTAGTTCTCATTCAAACTTAAAGGTGCAATGATATTTGTGTTTCTATATTACCTTAGAGTATTTATAAGAATGTAAATAAATGAGTTTAGATTGCTAACTTCAACTTAGGATATACCCAAAAGAACACCTCCTATACATTTTTAAGTTAGGAAGAGTAAAACCTCTTAACTATATAAATATGATTAGTTATGATTATAACTAAGAAAGAAAATAATAAAATTATCCCTAAATGATAATATAAATGTAAGTACATATATTTATAAATGAAAAATTATGCTCATATATATCCTGATATAATTGTGGGACTATATATGTCTAAAATTTATTTATATGTCTCTCTCTCTCTCTCTCTCTCTCTATATATATATATATATATATATATATATATATTTATGATAATGAGACTAAAATACCATCTAATGCTTGTTGAATATATTATATGAGAAACAATCATTAAAAGACTAGAGGCCGGTTGTAAAACATAAAGATATCCCAGTTCCTAAACTATTCCTCATAGAATATGAGAGAACTAAAACTGTAGGACTAAAACTGAACTAAGTCTTCTAACTATAAAGTTTGAACTTGCAAAGGAACATTACTCTATTTGAATAACCTTGATCACATCCATGTTTAGTCCTGAATTATTTTGCAGTAGGGGGCTACCTATTTTCACCTCTATTTCTTTTCACTTCCTTTGAAGCTCCTGACAGCTCCATCTTTCTCCCTTCTTTCTAATAACTACAATGGTTTCTTCACTCATCTCGCCATATTTTGGAATGATGGGAGCACATCTTGACCTCTGGGGAGATAATGTGCAAGTTTATCCCAGGGTTCAAGAATGGCAAAGCCCTCTTCTCTCCAGTAGTTCAGCCACTCCTTTGTTTCCAACTTCTCCTTTAGAGTTTCTTTGAACAAATCATCCAAGTTTCTCAATATTTCCTGCAATGAAGTTTCCTATTATATATCCATTTGTGCAATAATTAAATTCATTATCAAAGTGATTGTCCCCTAACCCTCTTTCCAAAGCTCTTCTAATCGATTCAAGGATGGGGTAAAGAAGTTGGTTCCACCTCTTTGGTTTAGTAGTGCCCCTGAATGCCATCACCCTATTTTCTAGGATTAGAAAAGGTAATAAGCCTTGTTTCCATGCCTATGACCTTCCTCTGAAACTATCACTATGCCTTTTTTGAGAAGAACACACTATTAATATCAACAAACTATACAACTCAAAAACTACACGTGTCCCTACTCCCTAATTTTAAAGCTTAATTTCTCCTAGCTAGAGCCACATTACTAAATATATGTCATGACATGTATCCATCATTCTAGGAAAGATCCATAAGAAATCCTTTCTTTTAAATTGTCATTGGGATTTTGACATTTCTTGTAGGATGAAGGTCTTCTTTATAATGGTTATATCATTTTTAGTAATGTTGAAGTGGACACCATTATATTTAGAAAAGATCATTAAGCCAAGTGGACCTTTACCATCGTGACAAATGTTTTATATGCAAGAGAAACTATTTTCCAACACTTTACCTCATTATACTGTAGCATGAAGTGACTTTTAAGTGTGTTACTTTGCTAGAGATTGAATTTAATAAGATCTAATGCCACCTCCTTAGAGGAATTTCATCTAATACAAGTTAAAATCTTAGCATAAGGGAGCATTAATCCCTGATGCCTAAAAAATGGATCCAAAAAGGGACTCTTAATTCATGATATGCATAGTGTCTAAAATAATGACATTTTCCTTACCAATGTTAAGCTAGGGTTCCTGAGCCATTAGGAAAGGCTATTTGGACCTGAAGATGGCACCTGAGATGTGAGATCATTCTTATGACAAAATGATCCCATCTGCCCCTAAATTAGCTAATTCATCTGCCCTCTTATTACCTTCTATGTAAATGTGATTAATTGAGATTTCTTGAAAGGATTCACATAGAGTCAATGCTTGGGAGAGAAGGGAATTTAATATCCAGTTTGGAGTGGCTCCTTTCCTGAGCGCATTAATGATAATTATTGAATCCCCTTCTATTTCTAGATGTTGTAATCCCAAGGAGGCACTCTTTTGAAGGCCCTTAACTAAAGCATAAAGTTCTTCCCAATTATTTGTTTCAATACCAATAGGAGCTGCTACTGCTACTATTTCCTCTCCTTCTTGATTATGAATGTAGCACCCAATGCCCGCTTTCCTTGGGTTTCCTCTAGATGCTCTATCAAAGTTTAACTTGTACCAGCCTTCCATTGGAGGTCTCCATTTGCATTCAACTCTCTTTGACACCTTATTTTGTGCATTCAAACCAATAAAGGGTGGAAGGGCCAAACCCACCCATTTACCTTGCATTTCAAGCCATCCCAATGACTCATGCTGACATCCATTTTTTGGATTTTGGCTATTCTGCAATTCATATATTCTATGATTGCAGCTTCGATTTTATTGCACAGTTGTTTCCATTCTAGTTTTATTCTTTGAAAATTCTTCTATTACGTTCTTTCCAAATTTCCCATACTAAAATAGAGGGGAAAATAATCCATAAGTTGGAAAATATACTCCTTTTTTAATGATTGGCTATGCTTGCAACATTGCTCTGAGGGATTGGGGAAAGGCTGAGGACCATCCCAAGTTCCCTTGCAACCAATTCCAACAAAGATTTGTAAAAGGGCAGTTTTAAGAATAAATGGTCCACATCTTCTTCGCTATTTTCACAGAGTGGGCATCTACTAGGGCCATAGAAACCTAGTTTCTTAAATCTATTCACGGTTAAAAGTTTGTAATTCATTGCCATCCATGTGAAAAAACCTACTTTTGGTGAACAATCTTTGCCCCAGCACAGGTGAATTGGTAAAGTGGTTTTGGGTCTATTGTAGTTTTGGACAATGAGATTATAGTCATCCTTTGTGTTGTATTCTCCTGACTTAGATCCATCCCATACTAATGTATCTTTCAAGTTGTCTAATGAAATCTTTCTGTTCTTAATAATATCCATGATTGTTGCCTCCTCGAAGGATGAAATCCCAAATTTTTTCAAGGATTTCCAGAGCCATTTTTCCCCATTGAAAGTAATATAGTCCTTGAGAAAGAGACCGTTCTTTTCCTTTAATAGATTAATGAGGGAAGGGCTATTTAAATTCTTGGATATTACCTCATAACCACCCCATGAGTCATCCCAAAACATAACCTCCTCCCCCAAACCCGGCCACCAAGTTAATTTATCCATTATAATATATTTGCATTTCATCATAAAATCCCATATTCTCAATCCTTTTGGAGGATTTGATTCTCTAAAAATGTTAATGGGGGAATTGTCTTTCAAATATTTGTGAATAAGTAGTTTTGCCCATTTAGCTTCTAAATTTCTAAAGAGCCTCCACATTAGTTTAGCTCTTAGGGCACTTCCTTGGTCCCTTAAGTTTTTGAGTCCCACCCCTCCCTCCTCTTTTGGTTTACATATGTTATCCCATGATATTAAAAGGATTTTCTTATTTTCATTTCTCCCTTTCCAAAAAAATATCCTCAAATGCTTGATGATTTCTGATCATTTGTTTGAGGGAATGTGCATACAAGATAAATGGTAGGTTGGCATAGATGCCAAGACTGACCTTACCATGGTTGTTCTACCAGCAGAGGACAACCATCTTCCCTTCCACGAGATCATTTTTTTTTTAATCTTATCAATAATGGGATCCCATATATTTGTAGCTCTGTTATATTTAACTAAGGGGAGACCCATATATTTACAAGGAAGATTACCTTGATTAAAATTGAGGATCCTACATATGTCTTTTTAAGTTTCTATGTCAGTATTGAAGAAGAAGATGTCTGATTTGTCTGGATTAATTTCTTGTCCTAAAACCTTTGAATATGTCTCCAGAATCCTCCTAAAGGCTCTTGCCTCTTTTCTATTACTGGCTCCATATAAAAGAGTATCATCACCAAAATGTTGATGAGTAGTGGGATCCAAGTTACTAGTAATGGAGATGCCCTCAATAGCCCCTTTTTCCTTTTCTTTTAAGATTTCCCTACCTAGTGCTTCCGCCATAATTATGAATAGAAATGGGGAGATAGGGTCTCCCTGCCTAAGCCCTCTAGATATGCCAAAAAAACCTTACGGGGTTCCATTCACTAAAACTAATATCATGGGGGTGGAAATACATTCAAAAATTAAGTTGATCCAACTTTTAGAAAATCCAAAGGCTTCCATGTTTTTGCATAGAAATCTCCAATCGACTTTGTCATATGTATTTTTTATGTCTAATTTGATAAGCATGCTTGGGTTCTTATTTTTAAGGATCGAGTGGATAGCTTCTAGAGCTATCATTACCCCATCAAAGATGGATCTTCTTGGGAAAAAACTAGCTTATTCCTCACTGGTGATCAAAGGGAGGAGTTTTTGAAGTCTAAGGGCCAATGTTTTGATAAGCAGTTTACATAAAGTATTACAAAGTGCAATTGGTCTAAAATCGTTAAGGCTAGTTGGTTTCTCTTTTTTGGGAATGAGAGCAATAAAGGTGTTATTTACTTCCTTAAGAATTTTTCCTAAGTTTTTGACCCCTTCTAAGGCTTCCATGACTTCCTTTCCAATAAAGTGCCAACACTTCTAAAAGAAAATAACCGAGAAGCCATCTGGTCCTAGAGATTTGTTTGGATTCATTTGCATTAAGGAATAATTAATCTCATCCATAGTAAATTTTCCAATTAAAATTTGGTTATGTTGTTTAGTTATGACTTTAGGGATATTTCTAAGAAGTTCTACTTGACATCCCAGATTCGAAGAGTCCCTATTATTTAGAATGTTATCAAAATAGTTTATTGATTCTTTAGCTATTCCTTTTGAATCCTCTATGGTTTTACCCTTGTCATTAATAATACTAGAACTCCTATTAGTATTTCTTCTTTGTTTGGTACTATTATGAAAGCATTTAGTATTTCTATCACTTGCTTCCAACCAAGTTTCTCTTGATTTTTGTTTCCAAAAAATTTATTCTCTAGCCAATATCTCTTCGTAATCCTTGAGTAAATTCTTCTCCCTATGGTATAGGTCATCATTCATACCATCCTTGATAACTTGAGAATTAACTTCTCCCAATTCTGTTTCTAGTTTTAGTTTCTTTTCGAAGATGTTACCAAACTTAGTTGAGTTCCATTCTAACAATTTTCTTTTAATCCACTTTAGTTTGTTTACTAGTCTGAACATTTTGGAGCCTGTTATCTTAGGTTCTAACCACCAAGACTCAATTAGCTTCAATATTTTTGGATCCCTTAACCATGCTTGTTCAAATTTAAAGGCACATTTTTTTGGCTTAGTTTGTGTTGTGATGCTAAGAAGTATTGGGTAGTGGTCTGATCCAGATAATGATAGGATGTTGGCTGAGAGTGAAACATCATAATTGGTTAGGCTACCTGTAAGGAAGAATCTATCTAATTTCTCTGCTATGTTACAAAAACCTAGTCTTCTATTATTCCAGGTGAAGGAGTTGTCCTCTGTCAAAATTTCAAGGAGGGAGTTCCTATCTCTCCATTTTGTGAAGTCTCTAGTTGCTAATGGAAGGGTATTCACACCTCTTTTCTCAGAAATCTTTGTTATCACATTAAAGTCGCCACCTAAAAAACAAAGTGTGTCCTTTGTCTGATTGAGATATGATTCTATCTCTTGCCAAACTGAAAGTTTTTCTTTATTTTGAATTGGACCATATACATTTACTAAATTAAAGGTCAGATTGAGTGTAAAGTTCTTGACCATTCCACTCATCCAAAATTGTCTTCTCTTTGTTATGTTTATTGATATACTTCGAGGATCCCAAATAATTTCCAAGCCACCCGATGCACCTTTTGCCGGCGAGGCTTCAATTTTCCTCAGCCCTAATTTCTTTTTAAAATTCCCTAACTCTATGTTATCTAACTTTGTTTCTTGAATTAACATAATCTTCGAGTTGTGAATTTTGATGCATCATTTGATTAATTGTTGCTTGTTAGGGGCATTCATGCCCCTAACATTCCATAAAAGGACATTCATTGCTATTTGGGAAGGCTCTTCCCCTTCCCTACATTTAGAATAGATGTAATTTTGACCTATCCTACAGCTTCCCTTGCCAAGCTTCTTAATTATGCATTAGGCTTTCTTCCTCTTTTCTTTTCTTTTTCGCATAATCTGGGGATTTCTTACTATCCTTAAGCTGAGAAATGCTTAGAGATTATTGCTCGTGTGATTCCTTATTCTTTAGATTTATTAACAGTTCTTCTATAGATCCTCCTAAGGTGTCAATATTCAAATTGATTCCCTCAACTAGGAGCTCCCTCTGGCATTTTAATTCTTCTGGATCAAAAATCTCATCTAGAAGTTGTTCCATTAATTCCTCTATTAATGATTCCCCTATATAATTCAATATTGTATTTACTTCTTTAATTTTTTCACTTTCAGATTTTGAGTTTTCTAAATTATCCATCAAGACCCCATTAGGGTTGTCTCTTGTTTATGGAGTTGAGTTAACATTAACCTCTACCTTTCCTAGAGAGTTTCTAAGAGCAGGGCTTCTTGGGGGATTGAATCCCGATTTCTTTTCCTTCATCCCAAAAATTTGAAGAACCTTTTCCACTGTCATCTCAGGGCCCATATGTGAGGCTTCATTCTGCCCCTCTGAATTATTGAAGTCTAATTTCATGACTTCTTCCTCCGTTGATGGTTGTGAAAAAACTACTATGTCATTCCTCAGTTCTTCTAAAATGAAATCATTTTTGTTGGGGGATGCACTAATTGAGGTATTCTTTGAGTCATTTTTAGGGGCTGAAATTTATTTTAGAATGCTTGGGCTTTTTTCCCCAACCTTTAATGAAGATGGGGCTTTGCCTGGGAGTATTATCGAAAATCCACCCCCAATGTCATTGAGGTGGATATCTACTCCTTCAAAAGGGATAGAGTTAGGTTAAAGGGATCTACATTCAATCAGAACATCTTTGTAATCTCTAATTATCTCCTTCAAAATAATAGGGGTTATATTATATGATTTAGACCGATCTTGAATCAGAACATGGGGGCATGATTTAATTAGAATGTCAATTTCTACTTTGATGGTTTATTCTGATTGGAGGTATTTTGTTTTCACCGTTCTTAGAGATTTCCCTAATTTATTGCTAATGTTTTTAAAAATAGTTCTATTCATGTATTCTATAGGGAAATCTGAGAGCTTGACTACTCTGGCTACTTTGATGTTCTGTAGATTGTTAGGGTTGAAAGAAGGGCACCAGTCTAGAAGTGTAAAATTGTGCCCTAGGAATTCCAAACATCTATTATCTAAGAATTTTCCTTATTTTCAATGTTAGAGCATAAAACAAAAAAAAATTCATCAGGTAAAAGCGTTATACTTACCTATGTCCCTAGATTCTCCATTAGCCAGTTTGCAATCTTAGATGCAGAAATGCCATACCCATTCCATCTCAAGAAGACACCTTGGTGACACATGAGTTCTTTAGCTTGATTGATAAGATTGTCTTTAATATTAATTACTAGGGGTGAATGTGGATTATTCTGATGGTGAGGGGGAGAATAAGGAGGGATTTTGGGGTTATGAGTTGCCAATTGTCCTCTATATGGATTATCAAGTAAATCTCTTTCGTGGAGGAGTATAGGCTTTCGTAGGAGAAAGAATGTGCTTGAGCTTCCCGTCTTTTTCTAACTTTTGTGGATTCACAAGGTTTTCCTGAAAGTCTCTTTGGGCATCGAAGCTATTGGCTAAGTGAAGGGTTTTGGGAGAAGTCGTAGAAACTTGACGCTGGTTTTGATATTTTGCCTTTGTTACTTTGATCCAATTTTTAAATTTAGATGCTCCCTTCGAAGTAAATATGTTGTCTTCCCTTTTTCTGAATAGAACAATTTTCCTAGAATTTGAGTCAGAAACTTTGGCCCTTGGTAGGGTTTCAGAATGTAGATCCTTTCGAAAAATCTTTGCTTTTGGAGAGAAATTTCCTCTGGTGTGAAGCTGATAACATGATGAAAATTGTCGCTGAATGCCTGCATATCTTATTTTCATGAAAAATGTAATCTTCTTTTCTAAGGATTCGATGGAGTGGAAGACCAAATGTCTGCGGAAGGGCAGAGCCAAATGTTTGCGTAAGGGCAGAGCCATTTTTGACAAGAATCTATTTTTGGTGAATTTTATTTTTTTGTATTTAAATTTTATTTAAATACTTTAATATATTAAATTCAATTTAATATATTATCCCTCTATTTCCCTTTATAAAATAAATTTTATTTATTTTATTCATCCACTAGCCTAAATTTCTTCTAAAACTATGATTAAATTAAATTAATTTTAATCTAATTTCTTTTCCCTTTTTCCTATGCTTACCTTTTTCTTATATTCCTCTAATCTTAATTAAAAGGTGGATCATCTCTAAACATGTGCACAATCACCTTTTCCAAGGTAGTCATCTCTCCATCTTCTTTTTTCACCAATCATTTTTAAATTTATTTTTCCCTCTAAAAGTGAAGTTTGACTTTTGCATCTTTTGTCACTTCACCTTTTTCAAATCCTACCTAACATCATTTTGTCTCTTAATCCTATCCACTCATTTATTTTTGTCTCTTCATCTTAGCCACTCATTTTTTGCCTCTTAATCTTGGTTATCTATTATTTTGCCTCTTAATCTTCATCGTCCAATTATTTTCATTTTCTATAAAAGGAGGTCTCACTCCTCATTTTAGGTCTAGGTTTTTTTCTTCTTAATCTCTTAGCTCTTGCATCTTCTAGCATTTTTAATCATTCTAGTTCTTTTCTTCATTGAAATCTAATCATGTTATTAGATATTAATCTTGTTTCATTATCATATATCTTAATCTTATTATCATTATCATAGTCTTGAATCAATCTTGCATCAATCTTAATCTTTATCATTTGTGAAGCTTGGGACAAGTTCCTCATACTTGTTCTCAATCCCTTAACCATCATCTAGCTTGCATTCCATATTTGTATTTAATTTTTCATTTCATTTGTGTTGGGAGAGCATAGCCACATAATCTCAAAGAGACAATCAAACAAGGCTTTGGGTGCCCTTATTTTAGCTCATCGAAGGTTGTAGTGAAGATTACTTATTTTGTTGCATTTGAAATTACTAACATCTATATTTTTATTGCATATATTTTGGCACACCTGATGGGACCCACATCCCTATTAGATCTACACTTTTGAATATTTTTTATGCTAATGCTTGTGTAGGTTGAGTTGAAGATAAAACCCTAGAATTTTTTGAAATATTTGATCATATCTTTCAAACGGTTAGGATTTTTCATTTGAATATTTTTTTATAGGTGGAGGATAATCATTGTATGTCTCAGTTTGAAATTCAAATTTTTTTGATTAGTTTTCCATAAGTTATAATTTTTTAATGATTTTTAATGAAAATTAATTTCTAGTCACAAATCACTGTATTTTTTTAAAAAATTTACATTTTCAAAAAGGTCTGAGAATTTAACACATGGCATGTTCTTTTTGTTTTTTATTTTGATGCACGAATATGGCTCAAACATTCAATCTTTGAAAACTGATCTGTTTTGATAAATCAGGCCTTTAGGGCACAAATTAAGGAATTTTTCCAAAAAAATTACATTTTTGGAAACATCTCTATTTTTTAGCAGGGGTCTCTTCTTTGCATTTCTATTTTTGTGCCTGGAATCATATCAAACAAATTAGATAATGTTGACTAGGTCAAATATAAAAAAATTAAAATTTTGTGATGAATTTGCACATTGTTCAATGCATGGTTGAGTTTTCTTAAAAGTTTCTGATATTTTCAATCTTCTAATAGTGGTTTTGCAGAATGGTTGACCAATATTAAGACATCTTGATAGTACTAATTAAATTGTTTTGTAGGACATTGTTTGAAGATCTTGAAAAGATTTGAGACTACTAATTCATTGGTTTTGTAGGTTGCCTTGGAGGTTCAAGCAAACATTGTGTCTCCTTTAAGTTGATTTTTATAGGCACCTAGTTTAATTAGGAAGGTTCATTTCTTCTAATTTAATTAGGTAGTAGGAGAGTATGCTCTTTCCTCTTTAAGGGGAAATCAGAAATCTAGACCTACTTAATTTGTTCATTAAAAAAAAATCTTGGGTAAATGAAGATGTGCTTGATTTGTTTGGGAGAAACTATGGAGTAGGAGAGTATGCTCTTTTCATTATGGAAAATCAAAAATCTTGACCTCCATTAGCTATCCATCTTACTTTTCTTGCATTTACCTTTAGATGGCTTGCTAAGAGAGCAATCTTTTGGGAATGACCCAAGTGGGGAGCAAGTGAACCCGGCTACTCCACCCCACTATAATCAAAAGCTTCCTTCAATCTAAAGAGAGGTAAGACATGGTTAGTTCTATTCCTAATGCCTCTTCATGTGTAGGGCCTAGTTGCCTCAATCTTGCTAAGCAAGACTACATCTGATTGGGTGCTTATAGGGCCATCAATGGTCTCAATCTTGTTTACTACAAGGGGAATACATTTATCTAGTATAGGGCCAAGAGGTCTGAGTCTTTCTTGCAAGACTATAATTTTTGGATGCTTGTAGGGCTATAGGCCTTAATTCCACTTGCGGAACTATAGGGGATATTCATGAACGTAAGACCTTACTAGACACCTAAGGACTTAGAGGCCAACCATTTTAGCCATGTGACTAATTTTGTGCAAGGATTAATCCAAGTGGACTTACCTAGATCACCCCAATATACTCACCATATGTGTTCCCTTGGACGCTAAAGCTTGAATATGGCAATATGGAAAGACATGCACCACGAGCATTATTTTTTTCCAATTGATCCATAACTTGCATAGTCCTAGGAAATGCCATTCAACCACTTAATTATGGGGCCAAGAGCATCAAGTTGTGGGTAAAGGTTGGAAAACCTCCCTTTTGACCTTAGGTATAATGTTCTTCATGTGTCTTTGATTGTGTGGAGACCCATGTAAATATTTTTGGACATGCACATTGCATTATTTCTTTCTATGTTCTAATTCAATTCATATCTCCCCTATCATCTAAATCAATCACATCATCCATTTCACTTGTATTCAAATATCCCTAATCTATCCTTCTACTTCATCCATTCTTATCCAAATCTTTATCCTTCCACTTTTGTCTTAGGAGCACCATTATAATCTTTAGGCTTTAATCTTCATCCAAATCAAATCAAATTGATCAAAATCCTTGAGGCCTTGTCCTTTTAAATCAAAATCCAAACTTTCTCCTATTCTTAAGTTCATATTTCATCCATCATCAAATCTTTCACTCTTAATTCCAATCTTCCTCTACATCACCTTCCTCTAATCCAATCCAAAATCTCTAATTCAAACATCATGAACATGGATTGGTTTCACAAAATGGTTGAGGACTTCAAAGTGCCAAATCCTAATCTCAAAAATATACCTCTAATCCAACCCACCTACCAAATAAATCCTCAAGTCATATCCAATCCCAATCCATATGACATTCCTTATCCTTCTTCTACCTTTGACAAGGGAAATCCACCTCATTATCCTCCATCCACACACGATTCCCTCTATTACTCGCATGATGCCTCTCACATACCCAATCTAGCCCAAGAGATTGAAGAGCTTTGAAATATTATCCTTAACTTACAAAATGAGAATCAAAAGAAAATGTTTGTATTTGAAGACATGTGTATTCCCACCTTTCTCCAAGTCCATAATCCTCATCCACCATCAAACCACAATCCTTCACATAATTTTGAACCTCCATACAATCCTAATCCTAAAAAACCCACATCATTCCTATCTTCCAAAGCTTTACAATTACCCAAAGGTAGACAATACACTCCCCTTGCGAACCCTCTTGATGTCATATTCCACCTACTTGTTGAACAAAACATTCTTTTTCAAAACACTATTCTCTTTGACGAGAGTCAACCCAAACCTACTTGGTATAAGGAAAATGAATACTGTAATTATTATCACATCAAGGGTCATGATATGAAGAAGTTATTAAAGTTTAAAAACTTTTTCCAAGACCTCATTGACGAAGGAGAGATTGAAGTTGAAGATCCCAAACCCTCTATCACATCACCCTCACAAGTCTACACATGTCAATACATTATCCCAAAGCATGCTAAAAAAGATTCCTCTCATCCTATAGATCCAAGAATTCCTCCACTCTTTTATCCCCTTATTTTGCACAATCCACCTATCCCTCTTGATCCACCTGATGATTCCATTCCCAATCAAGATCAATACATTCCCTCCACTACATTCCACAATAGCCTTCCATCTCAAGATCCTACCATCCCTTCCACTCCACAACATAATCCTCCCCAAAGTCAAGATCAAATTACCCCTTCATCTCCATGTCATTTTTCCAATCCCTCTCAAGATCCCATTATTCCCCCTAATTCCCCTCATGATCCTAATCCTCCACAAGATCCCACTCTCCTTCTTGATCCTCCTTTGCAAGATCCTAATCCTTCTCAAGGTATATTCCTCCTCAAGTTCTTATTATTCCTATTAAGGAGCCTCTCAAGGACCAATGAAACCTTACACTTGATTGCCTTGGTGATATTGCTCACTCTACAGATGTCCATATCCCTCCTACACCTTATATATCTCCATTCAAGTGTAAACATATTCCTTCATTATCTTCCAAATCCATCTTGGGCCCCTATATCCCTAAAGGAAATCCTTCATCCCATCTTTCCATTTTGGGCCCTTATATCCCAACGCTAAACCTTTCATCCCTTCCATCCATTTTAGGTCCTTATGTTCCTCCATCCACTATACCTCTCACTCCAAGATCATCATTTATTTCATCCACCATACCTCAAGATCAATAAAGACATGCATCCTTGAGATATTTTTATCCATCCATCCATCAAAACCCATTATATTAGCCCCATTTATCCATAATTCCCAAGCCTTTTAGAGGCAATTAGGATGCACAACATAAAAAAGAGAAATACACAAATCCACTTACATATAAAGATCACCATGTCCTATCTAATCGATATGTGGCTAAAAAGAAAATGGAAATACTCAAGAGACCACAAGGGTCCTCCAAGCAAAAAATAAAATCAAAGAAAATATAGGTTCCTAAATTCATCATGGAAGAATTGTGGTCAAAAGCACATAAACATAAAGAAAAATCAAAAGCTATGTGGATTTCCAAGTCTCTCTTAGAGGATTGGAATATAAAAGAAAAATCAAAGTTGACATCAAAGATTCCAAATACTTCCACTATGTATTCTTCCAAATATCTTTCATTATCTCCTCCATCTATTTTGGGTCCTCGTGTCCCAACATCCACATCAATTCCTACATTAAAACCTCATGCTAACCAATCCATTCTCCCTTCACCTGTCCAATACCCTTCAAGGTGGGTGTCAATGATTATCTTTCCATAATTTCAACCTACTCCCACACAAACCTTTCAATACCCTATCCAATATCCAACTCCTATATCTACTCCCTATCCTTCCATATCATATTCTCACATTCCTCTTACCCCATCTTATGCATAAATCCTCAGCCATCATCTACCTTATCATCCATATCTTTCTCTTACCATTACCATTATCAGCATCTTTGAGCTTACCTTTTAGCATCCTTGGCCAATCATAGCATATCTTTCCAAAGGAACATTATCCAAAGAGCATCAGGCTCAAATTACTCCAAAAAAAAAGAAATTTTTTTTTTAGAAAAAAGGTCAAAAAAGAAAAGAAAATAAAAAAAGAAAACAAAATCGTCCAATGGTGAAAACTTTGTAATCAGGCACCTTGGGAAAGTACCATAATGAAAACCTGGCAAATAGGCATCATGTGTAATCCCTCCCTCTAATTTTTCTTCATACTTGGGGGCAATTCCTTCTCTCTATCCATCCATAACATCTTCCCTATCATCTACTTCACATACCTATCATATCTTATCCATTCTCCTATCCTCATCCCCTTGATCTCTATACTTGGGGGCAAGCTCCATCCATACAATGCTACCATAAATATCTTCTACATTCCCTATCCACCATCCATTTTCCTATCTAAGTTCATTATCATTTCCTTTCTCATATTTGATCTTGACTATCCCATGCATCCTCTTTATCCACATGTACCTTCCATAACCCTTACTCCTTATCTATCCATTTTCCTACATAATTTTATCCATTTTCATATATTTTATCTTGACATCCCTATCCTCCATCTCATACTCATCATCATATTCATTCCCTTAATCCATTAGTCAAAATACTTTTTGAGTCCATACACATTCCCATGTCCTTGATCTTGATTATCTTATACATTTCCTCCATCCATTATCTATTATCCAATTCCATCTATCCATATCATTATCCTATATCCTTTTCATACCCTCCATCTCATATCCCTTATCCAAAGCCATTTCACTTGAATGTCCTTTCTCTTTCTTAAGAAACCTAGATGTACTAAAATACAAAGTAAATATCCATGCATGCTTTGGACAACACAAGTCTCACCTCCTCCATAAGTATCCTTTCTGCATTATCCATCCACTTCATACATTGTTACCCTCCATCTTTCCATCCTTTATTCTCCTCCTTCAAGTGTGGGGATTTTAACTCCTTTTCCACATAGTTCTTGGATCTCCATCCCTATACCCCCCATCATATAGTCTTTCATATCCCACCCTTACCTATCCATTCATTCCATGTATCTCCTATCCAATCCATCTCTTCCATCCATTCATTTTCTAACCAAAAATCTCTCCATTCTTCCATCCTCTACCATTCCTTGGTTATCCCTTGTCATTGGTCCCAATCCACTTATCATCTTTTCTTCCAATCCCATCCTATCCAATCCCTTAATCATCCTTTCATCGTATTCAAACCATCTTGTCTATCAAATATATTTATCTTCTAATCCAATCCATTTATTCCCCTTCCATGCTTTTCAATCTCATCTTATCCAATTATCTTCTCTTTCAATCCCATTCTATCCAATCTTCTCATCCAAATAAATTTAAAAAATTCAAAAATCCAAAAATAGTATAAAATGATCCTGAAATTTTTTTAAAAAATTTAATTTATGATCTTGAAAAAAATCCTTATAATCCAAAAGATCCTAAATCAGTCCAATCAAGTGTAATCAATATTAATCTATGCAATCCAACCTTGAAATCTAGCACATTAATCGTTAATCAAGCCATCATCTTAAATCAAATCATCTGATAATAAATTGATCAATTTAAAATCTAATCATCATCATGGGATGTATCCTTCCCAATCTTTGAGGCATTGCCCTCCGAATCACTCAATCAGTCAATCAATTGGTTTTCATCTTGACTAGGGGCAATATGTTGGTTTTCTTTTGATTTTTTGTGCATGTTTGCTTGTTGCTTGTATGTATTAGTTTTTTTTTCATCTATCATGGTCTTTGCATCCTATTGTCACAAGGGCATCATGATCTTCCATATGATGGTGTCATATGCCATATGGTTGTATTTGACCTTTTTGATCACGTACTTGGCACATGGTATGTCTTGTTTCCTCATACCTTGGTGCATAATGTCAAGAACAATATAAAAATAGGATATTCTCTCCCATGTTGACACAATGATAGTCTACATTTAGGTTCATTTTGCATTGGAGGCCTTCTTTTGTTCACTTCCTCTGTCCTCACCCTTCCTTTTCGAGAAAATTGTCAAAATTAATTTTTTGCTCAAATTTCTCGAGGGGGCACTATCCTAATCCTCTTCCTATCGTCTCTTAGGTGCAACCCCCGAGGCATCTTATTTTCTTCTTCTTTGACATGATGCTGATTTTGACAACGCATCAAAGAGGGCCAAAATGTAGAGACCTAAAATTGTCCACTCACACTAATGTTAATTTTTATTAATATTTGCATTTAACATTATGGTTAATTTTATTAATTGACTATACTCATTATATTCTTCTATTTATTTAACTAAATTTACTTTAACTAAATAAAGTCATTTTCTCTTTGTATTTAAATTTTATTTAAATATTTTAATATATTAAATTTAATTTAATATATTATCCCTCCATTTCCCTTTCTAAAATAAATTTTATTTATTTTATTCCTCCACTAGCCTAAATTTCTTCTAAAACTATGATTAAATTAAATTTATTTTAATTTAATTCCTTTTCCCTTTTTCCTATGCTTACCTTTTTCTAATATTCCTCTAATCTTAATTAAAAGGTGGATTACCTCTAAGCATGTGCACAATCATCTTTTCCAAGGTAGTCACCTCTCCATCTTTTTTTTCCACTAATCATTTTTAAATTTATTTTTCCCTCTAAAAGTGAAGTTTACTTTTGCATCTTTTTTCACTTCACCTTTTTCAAATCCTACCTAACATTTGTTTGCCTCTTAATCCTAGCCACTCATTTCTTTTTGCCTCTTCATCTTAGCCACTCCTTTTTTGCCTCTTAATCTTGGTCATCCATTATTTTGCCTCTTAATCTCTACCGTGTAATTCGAATCATTTTCTATAAAAGGAGGTCTCACTCCTCATTTTAGGTCTATATTATTTTTCTTCTTAATCTCTTATCTCTTGCATCTTCTAGCATTCTTAATCATTATAGTTCTTTTCTTCATTATAATCTAATCTTGTTCTTAGATCTTAATCTTGTTGCATTATCATAGTCTTGAGTCAATCTTGCATTTAATCATAATCTTTATCATTTGTGAAGCTTGGGACAAGTTCCTCATACTTGTTCTCAATCCCTTCACCATCATCTAGCTTGCATTCCATATTTGCATTTAGTTTTGCATTTCATTTGTGTTGGGAGAGCATACCCACATAATCTCAAAGAGAAAATCAAACAAGGCTTTGGGTGCCCTTGTTTTAGTTCATCGAAGGTTGTAGTGAAGATTACTTATTTTGTTGCATTTGAAATTACTAACATCTAATGTGATTGTTTGGTGTTTTGGTTTTTTTCATTTGCAGCAAATAGGTCCATATTTTCATTGCATACACCCTATCCTATTTTTGAGCCACTTTTGGGGTCTCCATGTCTTGAAAATGATCCTAATCCATGCTAATCTATATTGGGGACATGCTTGTTGTGTTTCGAGAGCACACCCACATCCCTTTTAAAAGAGCAAATCAAATGGGGTATGGGTGCTCCCGTTTTAGCTCAATTTGAGGTGGCATGTGAATAGTTTTTCTATATGTTGATGCATGCTATTTTATGACTAATGTTTGAATGTATTAGAATTCTCCCGACAAGTTAGGTTCACATCGCACATATTTTGGCATGCCTGATGGGACCCCCACCATGCATTTTAACTACATTTTTAGGGGTTTTTGATATATAAAAAAACTCACATTTTCTGAAGATCTTGTATGACCCTATGGGAATCCTAGTATGAGTATAGTCTTCTAGCCCTATTTACTCATATGGGAACCCCTATATTCTCTTACTAGACCATTTACTAACTTGTATTTGCCTTTTGCAATTCATTTTGCCTCCTTGCTTCTCATTTGGCCCTGCTTGCTCGTATGGTGACCCTTGCATACTCGTATGGGGTTTGATCTTGAATTGTACAAGTAAAAACCCCAAAATAACAGGTCCTTTTTACTCATATGGGAAACATGGGGCATGTTTAGGGCCCTAGTCTTGGGTTTGCTTAGTTTTTCAGGTTCATTTGGCCTCCATATTGTTCCCAATCCTCAAATTTACAGGATCTAACTTGGTTTTGCAGGTCATCCTTGGAGAGAAATTTGGTTGTCAAAAATATCAAGGGCCTAAGGTCTACTAATCTCATTTTTTTGTTTAGGAATAAAGGCAACCTTCATTTAAGCTTAAAATGAACATTCATTCAATCTCAAATGCCTAAAATGAAAGAATCAATATATCTTCCTAAAGGGTTAAAAATCAATCAAAACTCATCCTAAAGTGAATAGTTTTAATCTTAAATACTTTGATTTGGGGATAAAATGAACCTTAGCCAAGAATCTTGAATGTCTAAAGTTTTCATACAATCCTAAGTGAAATCTAGGAACACTTCAATTCTTTGGTCTTAAAACAAACCCTAAAATCAAATCTCAAATGCATAAATGGAATGAACCACCAAACTCACACTTACTTTGGGTTCTAAAACAAATCTCAGAAATCTTGAAAACTCTCAAAGTATTATATTCACATTTTCTTTTTATCCTAAAGGGAAAACCCTAAGACCTAATCTTGAGTGGCTAAAGGAAAGAACAAAGGAAAATCAAAGCAAATCTCAATCTTCTTTTTTAACATAAAGTGAATGCAAAACCAAATCTTGAATGCAAAAAGAGATGAAAAAAATAAAGTTAAACTATTTAATTTGGGGTTTAAAAGGAACAAAACATTCCATCTTGAGTGCTTAAATAAAATTTGGAGAAATCTTAAACAAACACTTCATCTTGGGCTCTAAAAAGAATTAGAAAAACCAATCTCAAATGATAAAAGATAAAACACTTGCAATATTTCAAAAGATTTTCTATTTCAAAGAAATGAACTTTGCATCCTAAGAATGTGTGCTTGAGGGTCATATCATAAAACACTTAAAATTAAAATTGTAAATGAACTCTTCATAATGTGTTCTCAGGAAATTTTTTCAAATTCTTGTAAATCCCATTTAATCTAAGTGATTCAGGTGAAGTCCATATCCTTTTTCCCATACCTTCGTGTAATTTGGGTGAAAGATCAAGGGTTGGATTAGTCACTTCACTCTAGAGAGGCCTATCTAGAGAGAAAAGTGCTTCCGCTTTGGAGAATGACCTCAAATTGGTATTTCCCCAATCGGTATAGAAACAAAGAGTTGAGAAAAATCTCGCTTCATCCCCTCAAGCTTGGGTGATGTGTGTTGATTGTATCTTGAGGTAGGTGAATATCCCTACTATTTTGACATGGTCAACTAGGCTCTTAAGTGAGTCTCGCATGTACAAACCAATTGGGAGGGCGTCATGGACCTTATCAGATACCCATTAAATCGAAGGCTTCTTGATCTACCCCTAAAGGATTTCTAATCTTTGTGCAAGGAGAATAGTAATCTCCCCAAGACAATCATCATATCATGCCATCCTTGAGCACTTGGAACCGAATAATACAACATCATGACTAGAGCCATTATGTCCTTGGTGATGGTTGTATTTTTATTAGCTCTTGGATGTGTGCCTAAGTCTATGAGAAAAAAATTTTTAGTCACATCCAAATCCCTTAGGGTAAGATTTCTTGTGCATGTTTTCAAAGTTTTAGACTCAGTGACAAACATATTTTGGACATAAACAAAAAAAGAGTTCTAAACACATCCTTTTTCCATGTAAGGCCAATCCTCCAATCTAGAAGTCATCTAAAACTCTAGAATCCTGTCATCCTAGTCTTGTAATCATGGTCTTCATGTCATCCCAATATTCTCCTTTCCTCTTTGCATCCTAGACTAGCAGAGTTATCTTGGTCATCCCCATCCCTTTTCCATCTTCTTCTGGAGTTAGTATTTCCTCCTATCCTGAGCCCAATCCAAAACCAAGTACTGATCTTATCAATCATCCAAATCCAAGCTCTATATTTTCTTCCATCTCCATCCTTCATCCCCATCCAACTCATCCTCAAGTCAGCATGTCTCAAATCTATTATGATGAGTTTGGTTGTCACATATTTTCTCCCACTTTATCCTATTCCAATGATGATGGTAGTCTTGTTGATCATGATGTGTACATTGAAAACCTTAGCAAGCTATTTCCAAACATCCCCCAGAATCCAATCATTCCTCCATATCACCCCATCATTTCTCCATACATACCCACTAGTACTCCTTATCATACCTATGACAAGGGAAATCCATTATCCACACATTCTTCCTATGATGTACCTATTGCCCAAAACTTCCCTATCATTCATTTTTTGCCATGGTCCTATTTTCCAAGGAAATGCTCAAGTGTTGAAAGTCCAGTGTGTTTTCTACCTTTTGGCCTGAAAACCTAGTGTGTTTTCAACCTCCGCTCTGAAAGGGTAGTGTGTTTTTTACCTTCACTCAAAAAACCTTTGTGTTTTCAACCCTTTCTATGTTTCAGACTTCTTCTCTGGTGTCGTCATTTCCCTAAGTGTGCAACTCTGACCTGGTAGGGCTCGGTGGCTGGCTTTCCTCATAATCTTGTGGTTGTCGCATGTTCACAAAGAATATTCCTTGCCCTTGTGATCATGTGACAAGATGACACCTGTCAGTGGGCCCATTCTCCATCTATAAAAGTTAATGCTTGGCAAGATCTTGTGGCTGTCGCTACACTGCTAAAGAAAGTTGATGCCTTTTTAAGCTGGCAGTATAGCGACAACCATCCGATGCTCTTTTTTACAGATGGGCCGATGTGTCAATGGGGTCCTGGTTGAAAGGAGATTTGCAGTTGGCATAAAAGTGTAAGGTATATTCTTTGGCCATGTGATCTTACGCCCACCATTAGATGGGAATCTGGAAGTTGTAGTGGGTCCATTGTCAAAGGGTTGCCGAGGTGTTGATGACCGAGTGACTGGGATGAATAACAGAATGCCAAGTGGTGTCGGTGGGCCCAATTGATGGTTTTCAAAGAATCGCTAGCAGTCTGTCGCATGATCACATAGCCCTTTTTTAGGCTATGTGAACATGCAACAAACCGTTAGCCATGCTGATAGAACTTGTAGTTTGGTGGCGGTGGAATGAGATCTTGTGCCCACCGTCCGATTGGAATCTCAATTTATAGATGCGCGGTTGAGAGTTTTTGCATGGTCGCTGGATGTGGCTGAGGTTAAAGAAAAAGGTTAAGTGACTTGGCGAGTAAGAGGGAAAATGAACTAGGGATTAACTTAATGTTAATTTTGTAGTAAGGCTTGAGATGGTTCCATGGATGCTGACATGTCGGTATGCTCAGTTCCAATCGGCTCTTGACTGGCGATGTGGAATTTGACCTTACATAGGGGCTTGGGACTATTTTGGGGATGATCTAGATCATTTGATTTGCTGAAAAAAATGTGATCAACAGCTGAGTTTTAAATGAAGAACTGGTAACCGTTGGGGCCCAAATTTGAAGTCTTCTGTAGGGGTTTTCACTAGTGTTGGATCCGGTTGACGTGTGCAAAGCAGAGATAGGTTCTAAGAGGCTTGTCACATGATCACATGAGGCTTTTTGAGTTCATGCAATCATGTGACTAGTACTATTTCAAGGCAGTGTGACTATTTTTCGCGGGCTTTCTTTTGGCAGAATGTTGCAGGCACAGGTAGCTTGAGAAATTGATGTCGCTAGGATGGTTGTAGGTTGCAAAGTTGATGAAGAAGATCCAAGCAACTGTCAGGGGTTGATTCTTGTCCTGGTAGGGTACCAATCAGTGCATTCATGGCAAGGCCAATTTGCAGAGAGGTTGTTGGATTGAGGTTGTTGATCTGCAGGCAGGATCAGTACAGGCATGGGCACGCAAGGAGAAATATCTGATCGGTTGAGATATTTGCAGAATTGTATTTATAATCAGATTTGACTACTAGGGATGATTATTATATTGTAAAATCTTTAACCTTGGTTAATTTTTTGACTCCTACCTATGTGCAGTTGAGTGATGTATATAATCTTTTTTGGGAGCTTGTGGGGCTCAGAATTCACATTTTTGTAAAAGAGAAAGACTCTTTCTTGGGAAGCTATTTGTGGCATTTCTTCTTGCCCTCTGGTTTTCCACATTCTGTAAAATTCCCATTGATAATACAAGTATTGCAGAGGCATTTTGTGACAATCCTTCATGTCCTTGTGCTTCCCTATTTGCATTATCTCTTATTGGATTGAGGTTTATGAATGCTGTTAATGGAAATTAGGGTTCTTGGTCCCTCTCACTTTCTATGATTTTTTGTGTTACTATGTCTGATCTGATTTAAATGTTTTGTGGGTATGCTATAGCCCCTAATAGTCTTGTCTCATTCCTACACCTAGTTGCAGAGGAGGATGTTTGTTTGCAGGTCATAGGTTGAGTCTTCTATTCAAGCTTTCCTATGAAATACTTATGCAAACCTATCTAGTGAGTGGTGACTTATTAGACCTGATTCCTCCATTGATCTCATCCCTCTATACTGAGATCCAAACCCTAGTTTTGGTGCATCACCTAGTAGGTAGTTTGCTTTCAGTCATTTCCCTTTCATGTACTCCTTCTAACCCCTTCCCTCAAAAGATTTACTTTCCTGTTTAAAAGAAAATCAAGGTGATTATCCAAGAGGAACCAGCCTAGAATCTAGAGGTCTCATCTCGGTTAGCAAAAGGTCTGACAACCTTGAGATGATTCCCATGTTATACTGGATTATCAAGACTATGAGAGCTTGAGATCAGAGGTGCAAATGTAGTGTATAACATTTCTGGCATGCCCAGTGGGACCAAGAAGCCATAGTTTTCATAGTTCTTGTTGGTTTTGATATGCATCCAGCAAGTTGCAGACCTTTGAGAGGTAATTGTTTTGCATATTTGGTGACTCCAAGTTCACATCTACTAGTTTCAAGGAGATTCAATACCTAGGATGGATTACCATCCTTCTTTTCATGGAGGTCAGCTTTATCAAAATAGTTGTACTTCTGATTTCATGCAGAACTACCCAGTTGCAGCAATGAACCAACATACACCTCATGCTTGCCCCCCCCCCACCCAACTTCCAGCATCATGGTAGCATCAATACACATACCAACAACCTCAAGGAGAGATGCTTTCCCTAAAAGAGCATATTCATCATGCCCAGATCCAACAAAAACAAGCTTTGGCTCAGCAGGATCAAGGTTACAGGAGGTATCTGGCAGAGCAATACAAGAGAAATGAGGCCATGCTTGCTGAGGGGTTGGAAGCACAAAAGAAACACTATGAGGAGGTGTTGGAAACATAGAAAAGGCATATGCCGACACAAGCAAAGGAGCAGTTTGATGCTAGATGGAAGCAGTGTGAAGAAATCATTGCAGGACAACAAAAAAGTCAAGCAGCCCTTGCAAGCAACCTGGCAACACTACACAAAGTTTACAAGGAAAATTTGATTAAGGTTAGTGCTGCTATAGCTGAGAAAGAGGAAGATTTTCAAAGAACATTAGCAGCTCAGAGGGTTGCTTATGAGGAGTTGGAAATTCATAAGAATAATTGTGAAAAGGTGGTCCAAGACCAAAAAATTTTGATGGAGGCCATGTTTGATAGAGGCAATGAGTTTCAGCTTGAGAAAGAGCAAGAGATGAGAGCTCATGAGGAGTTTCATGAGAGAGAGCTGTAGGATCTGAAACAAAATATTGGATTCCTAGCTTCTACAACTAAAACATATAAAAGAAGCTATGAGATGCAGGTTGAGAAATGTGCTCGACTTGAAGAAGAAAAGCAGATCTTTGAGCAGAAGATTGCTAATCTAAGGGAGGCTCTCTTTGAACAAGTTAAGATAAATAAGTTCTCAGCAAATCATGATTGTGCTGACAATAGTATACTTCTCCTACAAAAGAGTCTAGAAGAAGAAGATGAAGATCAATTCTGGGACAAGATGGAGTACTTTTGCTTGCATCTTGATGACAAGCCCACACTTCCGGAGGACACCTACAATCTAACGGAGATAGTCATTTTTAGTCAGCATAAGAAGGAGATCAATCAGACTAAAGTAATCTCTTAGGGGCCTGAGTTTATCAAGGAGAGCTCTAGGTCTAGCGTCTCTCATGGCTGCCCTATCAGATATTTGGCCAGGATGGAGGTTATTGAAGGAGTACAGGTTGTGCCAGCATCCCAATATGTTTTTCCATCAAAAGTTGAGGCTATGAATGAACTAGATCAGCTTGTTGTCCCCATTGGCCAAGTAAGTAAAGTCTCATCGCTACTTGCTGTTTGTCCTTAGAATGATGGTGCCTACGATCAACTTAACCAAGTGAGAAAAATCTATATCAGCCAGATCTTTGTCAAGTAGGTGATTCTGCATGTCTCCTGTATTTATCTTTTAATAGCTTTCCAGGAACATGTGGATTACTGTAAGTTGAGAAGGATGGGAAGCTATTTTTCACAACCAGTGAATGGTTTTGTTTAACTAGGTCTCTGCACTGGTTAGTTTAGGCTAGGTTAGCTTCCTTGCTTTCTAGATTAGTTTTTCTCGGTTTTCCAAGAAGTGCTTGAGCGCAATTTTGTCTTTGTCAAGTTTTTGTGCTCAAGAATTGACCCCATGCCCAATGGATTGTCAAGGCAACTGGTCTAAATGTCTAGCAGGCTGAAATCCCCTAGAGGTCACCAAAATGTTTCCCAAAACTTCCCAATCATTCATTTTTGGCCACGGTCCTATTTTCCAAGGAAATGCTCAAGTGTCAAAAGTCCAGTGTGTTTTCTACCTTTTGGCCCAAAAACCCAGTGTGTTTTCGACCTCCGCTTTGAAAGGGTAGTGTGTTTTTGACCTTCACTCAAAAAACCTCTGTGTTTTTGACCCTTTCTATGTTTCAGACTTCTTCTCTAGCATCGTCATTTCCCTAAGTGCACAACTCTGACCTGGTAGGGCCCGGTGGCTGGCTTTCCTCATAATCTTGTGGTTGTCGCATGTTTGCGAGGAATATTCCTTGCCCTTGTGATCATGCAACAAGAAGACACTTGTTGGTGGGCCCATTCTCTATCTATAAAAGTTAATGCTCAGTAAGATGTTGTGGCTGTCGCTACACTGCTAAAGAAAGTTGATGCCTTTTTAAGCTGGTGGTATAGCGACAATCGTCTGATGCTCTTTTTTGCAGATGGGCCGATGTGTTAGTGGGGTCCTAATTGAAAGGAGATTTGTAGTTGGTGTAAAAGCGTAAGGTATATTCTTTGGCCATGCGATCTTATGCCCACCGTTAGATGGGAATCTCAAAGTTGCAGTGGATCCATTGTCAAAGGGTTGCCAAGGTGTTGATGACCGAGTGACTGGGATGAATAAAAGAATGCCAAGTGGTGTTGGTGGGCCTAGTTGATGGTTTTCAAAGAACTACTAGTGGTTTGTCACATGATTGCATAGCCCTTTTTTAGGCTATACGAACATGTGACAAACCGTTAGCCGTGCTGATAGAACTTGCAGTTTGGTGGTGGTGGAATGAGATCTTGCGCCCGCCATCCGATTGGAATCTCAGTTTGTGGATGTGTAGTTGAGAGTTTTTGCGTGGTTGCTGGATGTGGCCAGGGTTAAAGAAAAAGATTAAGCGACTTAGCAACTAAGAGGGAAAATGAACCCGGGGTTAACTTAATGTTAAGTTTGCAGTAAGGCTCGAGATGGTTCCATGGATACTGACATGTTGGTATGCTCAGTTCCAATTGGCTCTTGACTGGTGATGTGGACTTTGACCTTTCATAGGGGCTTGTGACTATTTTGGGGATGATCCAGATCATCTGATTTGCCAGAAAAAATGTGATCAACAACCGAGTTTTAAATGAAGAACTGGTAATCGTTGGGGCCCAAATTTGAAGTCTTCTGTAGGGGTTTTCACCAGTGTTGGATCCAGTTGATGTGTACGAAGTAGAGACAGGTTCTAAGAGGCTTATCACATGATTGCATGAGGCTTTTTGAGTTCATGCAATCATGTGACCAGTACTATTTCAAGGCAGTGTGACTATTTTTCGCGGGCTTTCTTCTGGCGGAATGTTGTAGGTGCAAGTAGCTCGAGAAATTGATGTCGCCAGGATGGTTGCAGGTTGTGGAGTTGATGAAGAAGATCCAAGCAGCCATCAGGGGTTGATTCTTGTCCCGATAGGGTACCAATTAGTGCATTCATGGCAAGGCCAATTTGCAGAGAGGTTGTTGGATTGAGGTTGTTGATCTGCAGGCAGGATCAGTATAGGCATGGGCACGCAAGGAGAAATATCTGATTAGTTGAGATATTTGCAAAATTGTATTTATAATCAGATTTGATTGCTAGGGATGATTATTATATTGTAAAATTTTTAACCCTGGTTAATTTTTTGACTCTTGCCTGCGTGTAGTTGAGTGATGTATATAATGTTTTTTGGGAGCTTGTAGGGCTCAGAATTCACATTTTTGTAAAAGAGAAAGACTCTTTCTTGGGAAGCTATCTGTGGCATTTTTTCTTGCCCTCTGGTTTTCCACATTCTGTAAAATTCCCATTGATAATACAAGTATTGCAGAGGTAGTTTGTGACAATCCTTCATGTCCTTGTGCTTCCTTGTTTGCATTATCTCTTATTGGATTGAGGTTTATGAATGTTGTTAATGGAAATTGGGGTTCCTAGTCCCTCTCACTTTCTATGATTTTGTGTGTTACTATGTCTGATCTGATTTAGATGTTTTGTGGGTATGCTACAGCCCCTAACAGTCTTGTCTCATTCCTACACCTAGTTGCAGAGGAGGATGTTTGTTTGCAGGTCATAGGTTGAGTCTTCTGTTCAAGCCTTCCTATGAAATACTTATGCAAACCTATCTAGTGAGTGGTGACTTATTAGACCTGATTCCTCCATTGATCTCATCCCTCTATACTGAGATCCAAACCCTAGTTTTGGTGCATCACCTAGTAGGTAGTTTGCTTTCAGTCATTTCCCTTTCATGTACTCCTTCTAACCCTTTCCCTCAAAAGATTTACTTTCCTATTTAAAAGAAAATCAAGGTGATTATCCGAGAGGAACCAGCCTAGAATCTGGAGGTCTCATCTCGGTTAGCAAAAGGTCCCACAACCTTGATATGATTCCCATGTTATACTAGATTATCAAGACTACGAGAGCTTGAGATTAGAGGGGAAAATTTAGTGTATAACAGTACCCACCTATCCCCTGCATACATCATTCATGCCTCCATATTCTTCCATAGTCATATCCCAATATCCAACTTTCCACAACAATACTACTAGCTACATCCCTAATCCAAGACCATCATATCCTCTTCCTCCAACCCATTTTGAAATCCATGATCCTAGTCTTCCAATCCATCACCATAATCCTTATTTTATTGCTAATCCACCATCCACTACATCCTACATTTCTCCTCCATCTCCTCCATCCTATCTCAATCCACTATTTTATTCCAACCTATGTTACCACAAATCCCCTTCCATAGGAAACATGTATCCCTCAATCCACTGCATATTCGATACCCCAACCCATCACCCCTACTCCATCAATTAATCAATCTAGTTCAAAAGTCACCTCCATACCTAAATATGTGAACTATTTAGTCATGCCATTCTCCACCTCCTCTTCTGCACGGTCATCCCCTCAACCAAGCTCACAATCCACCATCCCACTTTCATGTGTGGACTACCCTAGCTCCCCACCATCTACACATTCAAATCCTTCACCTCAACGTCCATTATGAAAGTATCCAAGGAGTTTCACAAGGAATCCATAAAAAAATCCCTCTCCTAAATTTGATGAGTCATTTCATCTCACTCCCTCATGTGTAGCCACCAATGATGATCCAAATCTACCTCCCACATCCATCATTCATCCTCTATCACCTACACCTATTATCCTTCTTCCATCTACCCCACTTATTGATCCTCTTCCATCTCCTAGCATCATTGAATCGCTTTCATCTGTTAATTCCATCCAACTCCCATCTACTTCTCTTCCTCCCAGCATTATCCAAACCACATCCAATGAACCTCATGAGTCTGCCATTCTTCCCACCATCGTAATTGCAAAACCTCCAATCCTTTCATCCATACCATCTAAAGAGTCTATCCATAAATCCCCCATCACTCTATCCTGTATACCAATTCAATTAAGTCAAGATCTTGTCCAAAAGCATGTTGAATTATCCATCAACCTAAATTAATATCCTATCCATTGCTTCCATCACACACAATTCAAGATCCTACCATCCCATTTCTTCCAACTCAAGATCCCACTATCCCTTTACTTCCTCTTTTACATGATCCACTGCTCCCATCCACTCCTCCATCTCAAGATCCATTACTATCTCCTAATCCTAGTCAAGATCCCATCATCCCATCCTCTCCACTTTTTGATCCTCTAATGCCTATCTCACTTCTATCACTGTATATCCTTGGTCTGCTTACATTTTTCAATGGTATCCCACTCAAAGCAAAAGAAATAAGTTTCATATCTTCCACCACCACACCTAATACTGGATGTTTATCTTATTCCCCAAGTAAAAAGTATCCTTTCTTGGATAAAATTCTCAAGAAATGGAATTATCAAGGCAAAGGATTAGGCTCACATGAACAAGAAAATATGGATCCTATACAAGATTAAAAAACATCCATGATTTGTGGTATTGGTCACACATCTAAGGATACTTTCTCCAGTATTAGGTACAACTAAAGCCAAATTCAAGCATGCTTCCAAAAACACCATTGCATCTTCTCATTGTCCCTCCAAAGAATACAACACCATTCCTCCTCATCCATCATTGTAACCCAATACAACCTATCCCATTCCTCCTTCATCCTCTAAATCCATTTTGGGTCCTTATATTCCAAAATCCATTAGTACATATCCTCCACATACCAAATCCATTTTGGGGCCTTACATCCCAAAATATCATCCCCCATATTATCCTACTCAATCCTTCATCCACCAGTCCCATCTCCCTAACACCCACCATAGAAATCATATCCCATACATTCCTAGTCAAGATCAACAAAGGCACATCCCCACATATCCTATCTGCCAATATCCTTCCATCTCTCCATCCATATCTCCTCCATCCTACACACCTCCTTATATTCCTTCCAATACTACTCGCAATAATTTGGATGCCATATCAAAAATGCATAAAGGAAACTATCCACAAAAATATAAGGATTTCCATGTTCCCTCTAAAAGACATGCTCAAGAAAAGAAAAATCCAATCAAGAAATCTAATATATCTCAAAGGCCACAAAGGCCCACCAAAGAAAAAGCAAAGAGTATGTGGATCCCAAAGAAAAAAGATGTAATGCATCTAAAAGAAACATCCATAGAGGAATCCAAAGTTGCAAATCCATTAGCTACTCATTCCTCTTTTCCATCTCCTAAATCTATTTTGGGTCCTTATGTCCCAAGATCTCCTATCATAACTCCTCCATCATATCCACAAATACCCTCTAGATCCCATCCACTTCATCCACTCATCATGCAACATGTGCCAATGTTGGTCATGACAACATCTCCCTATCATGTTCACTTTCCGTCATTCCATCCAAACTATTTCTACCACCATATCCCTCATCCCATGCATATCCCCCATCTCAACCATCTCATCCATGCCTTTGCATAATCCATCAATCCTAATAAGGTTGTACCAACATCCAGTCAAAAAAATTTAGAAAATCAAGAAAAATATCCAAAAAAGAAAAGAAAAAGAAAAAAACATTCACCCAATGGCAAAAACTTGGCAATTCGAGTGCCTTGGACAAGTACAATGATGAAAACCTAGAAAATAGGTGTCTTGCATAATCCCTCCATCCAGTTCCTCTTTGCAACTGGGGGCATTTTCCTTCTAGCACATCATATCCAACACCTCCTCCATCCCATTTTTCCTCTCATATCTATCATACCTTATCCACTTCACCTCCTCCATCCTCCTTCAAACCTTGATAATTAAACAAAGAGCACTAGGTATACATTCTTATTGGGCACCTTTCTACATCCATTTCCCCATTTCCAATCTTCATCCACCTATTATCTTAGCTTCTATATACCTTCCTCATCCTCTTGTCATCTTATCTTCCATCCTATCGTACCCCCTCCTAATGCCTCTGAATGCATGAACTATCCTAAACAAGGCCATCTTATCCCTTGGTGACATATTCCTTGGAGTTCTTATCGCGTCCATCTTCCCATCTCCCCATCAATCCATATCTTCCTATATTCACATCCTTATCTTCCATCTCCTCATCCTTTCATATCTTCCCATCTTTATCCTCCAAATCCTTATCTTCCATCTCCAAATACATATCTTTCTCTATACAAATCCTTATCTTCCATCTTCCAATCCATATCTTCCCTTGTCCAAATCCTTATCTTTTTGCAAATCTTTATCTTCCTCCAATCCTCCCATCCAAATCCTTATCTTCCCCCAAATCCTTTCATTTCCCAATCCTTATCTTCTTCCATCCAAATCCTTTCATCTCTCAATCCTTATCTTCTTCCATCCAAATCCTTCCATATCCTAATCCTTATCTTCTTCCATCCAAATCCTTCCATATCCCAATCCATATCTTCCTCCATCCAAAATCTTCAAATCCCTCAAATATTTTTCAACTTGTTTCCTCTATCCAAATCCTTAAGCATTCCTCTCTCCACATCCCTAAGAATTTCCTCCAATCCACATCCCTAAGCATTTCCTCCATTTTTCTGTCACGTGGTACTTCCCTTGTCATTGGTATCTAGATATAGGCTACCCTCCATGCAATCTAATGCCATCCCATCCATATCCAAATATTCCTAGAAATATTTCCATTATATGCAAATCCTATCTGCATCCTCTAGCTATCCAAAATCAAACATCAATCAACTCATCCATCATATCCTTAGTCTTGTCCCTATCTTGGTTTCAAGCCTTGATCTTAATCCAATCATCATCATTGGGATGCATGCTTCCCAAATCCTTGTGTTATTTTGGGACACATCATCCTCATCACCCTATCCACCATGAGTCCATCTTGGCTTTCCAACCCAACTTGGACATCACCGTGCATATCTTTGCATCATCAGCTTCATCCCCCAATTCATTGTACATCCTTTAAATTCTGAGTCTTGTATCATAATGTTAGTCATGTCTCCACCTAGGCTCATTTGTACATTTGTGTCTTTAGGTCTCATCTTCTATGTCAATTAGCCCTTATGTCATTGTAATCTTTGTCCTTGTCCAGCCAAGCACTTCAACAATCATCCCTTGGTCCCTTTGAGGTTGGAGTATCTTACCTATCTCTTGCCATTGGAATCCTTGTTTATAAATCCATCATCGATCTTTGCAGGATGTATCTTTCCTCATATCAGACCAATCAAATCAAATCAATCATCATCCATCATCCTACCTATGGAAAAAGGTGTGTGAGATACTTTTTATTTCATTTGTTCCTTTGGATCTTTTGTTTATCTTTTGGGCCCCCCTTTTTACTATATCATTGCATCTCGTTGTACATATCCTCATCAGTCTAGTAGCAGCTTTGATCAAATAACTTGTCCCACCTATCTGTGTACTTCAACAACATCTTTTGTTGACTATCCTTGATCACATGATTCATCATTTTCCAACAACACAACATTCTCTTCATCAAATGACTCCTTGTAGGATGTATCCTTCCTCATGTCTGACCTAATCTCCCATCATCAATTAAATGGGTCCTTGTAGGATGTATCCTTCCTCATGTCTAGCCTAATCTTCCCCCCATCAATCCATCAATCTCTCTCCTTGGAAAAGGATTTATTTTGGATTTATCATACTGATCTTGGATTTTGTCCTTTGTAACTTGTTTATCTTTTATGACTTCTCATTGCTCCTCTCCTTAATGTCACCATGATCCTTTATATCATGGTGTGCCGCGAATGAGCACACTCTGAAGCATTTTTTCTTAATCATCTTTCTGCTTGCACGTCAATCATCTGTTTGTGGTCTCCTTAGCATCATTTCCATCATGCCTACCTCTAGGTGGGGCAACCCTTTGCGTGCTTGTTTTTTGTGTCAGTCCTATGCAACACTGGAGACAAGGCCTTGAGTTCCCAGTAACCTTGGTAGGTCTCTAATGTTTCTATATCAAACTAGGTTGTGCTCTCCACATTTACACAATGATCTCCCCAAGTCCTGTTAGTTGCATATAGCTTCATCTTGCATCGTTCATTTAGCATCATCTTGCATTCACACATCTTTTCTCATGGATGGATTTCTATTTATCCTCCTTCCTCCTCTTCCTTCGTGCTTGCATCTTTTTTGAGAAAATTCCACAAAGCTTTTTCTATGTTATTTTCTCGAGGGGGCATAAGCCCTTATCTATCTATTCTTGCCTAGGGCATCTTATTTTCTTGTCTTTGATGCAACACCACTTACGGTGCTGCATCAAAGAGGGAAAAAATGTAGACACCTAAAAATCTACTTGTTGATTAAAAATATTTTAATTAATAAAGTCCTAATGACATCATCATTATTTAATTAATTAATTATTATTGTTATTATCCCCTCCTATTTTAATTAAATTTATTTAATTAAATAATCACTCCCAAAAATATTTAAATCAAATTTAAATATTAATCCCTGCTATTTATTAAATTAATTTAATAAATAAAGTGCTCAACCAAATCCCTTTTAAATAAATTAAATATTTATTTAAATCCCAAAATCCTAGATATCTTCTAGACTCTTCTAAACCTATCCTCTCATCCCTAATCACTCCCTAACCCCGCTTAAGGGGTGATTCCTAACCCTCTTAGCCTAAACCCTCTCTATTTGACTTTGAATCGACACCCTCATTAATGAGCCTTACAAGCTCATTAATGGCCCCTTACACCCTCATTAATGGCTCTTAAAACCTCTTAATGAGATCCCATGTCTCTTCTTCCATCATTTTCCCCTTGCACACTTCCCTAGTGTTTCTCACACATGTGTGAGCAACCCTTGATCCTTATCCCTTTGACCCTAAGGCTTAACCCTTAGTCCTAGACCCTAACTAACCTTCCTAACCAAAGCCTCTCCTCAAATCCTATAAATAGCCCTCATTCCATGAGAAAAACACCAATTCACTCTTCATTTCCATAGCATTTTTATAATGTTCATTTGCATCTAGATTATCTTAGCATTATCTTAGAATTGTTAGATTTATTTCATGTTTTCATGTTTTCTAAAATCATCCTAGCATAGCATAATTGGATTAACATAGTTTATTTCAATATTTTCATATCATTTTCATCTCATATCACATCTATCTTGAAGTTAAAATCAATCTTGCATCCTCATCATTTGCTTAGAATCTGCATCTCATCACTTGCACCCTTGGAACCCTAGGGGCAAAAAACATTCCCTATACCTGGTTTTGTGCCACTTTTGGGGTCTCCATGGCTTGAAAATGATCCTAATCCACCCTAATCCACATTGGGGATATTTTTTTTTTGTTTTGAGAGCACACCCACATCCTTCTTAAAAGAGAAAATCAAACGGGGTCTAGGTGCTCCTGTTTTAGGTCAATCTGAGGTGGCCTATGAATAGTTTTTCTATATGTTGATGCATGTTCTTTTCTGACTAATGTTTGAATGTCTTAGCGTGCTCCTAATAGGTTAGGTTCACATCACACAAAACTCTAATGCATTCACAACTTGTATCATGAATCTTAAAACTCATCATTGTTGTTGCAATGTATTTTTAGCACCTGTGACATTAGTTTAAAAGCCTGTCTAGGGAAAATATAAGTGATTTTTGAAAGAAAAAGACCATTTCAAGTTGTAGTGTTGCTTGTAAATCTTGATATAGGGCATGAGATGCAAGTTTTGAACATTTTAAATCTTGTAATGCTACATAGAAACCATGTATTCCTCCTTAGGCGTCAATTTTTGCAATCATTACAAGTCAATTTGCAATAGATAATTTAAACCCTATTTTTGGTGTTTGAATGAGTCTTGGGAGTTCCTTTTCTCTTGCATTTTGGTTTTCATACTTGGGCATTTTCCAAGAAGCTATCATGGTCTGAATATGAATTTATTATTGAGAGGATTTGGTTAAGTTTTGATTGTCTATATAGCCATGATTTGTAGATTTTTTTTTCAAAGTTTTGGAGCAATAGTTTTAGGCTTTCCTTCTTTGTTTTTCACAAGTTTGATTTGTGTTTTAGTTTTACAAATCATTTTCATATTTGAGGAGTTTTAAGGTTGAGTATTGTTTTCAAAACAATACATGTTCTTCCCCCAAAAATGATGCAAGTTAAGTATGCAAGATTTTCCCCCAAAGAAACAATTGCAAGAATTCATATTTTCCCCACTTGCAAACAGAATTAAAAACCTCATTCGTAAGTGTATTTTTCCAAAAAAGAGAGTTTTTCCCTTACTTTCAAGTGGGATTTAAAACCTTACTTTCAAGTGTCTTCCAAAACACAAATGAATTTTTTTTCCAACTTGCAAGTGGGCTTTAAAAACCCATATGCATGTAATTTTCAATGCATAAATAAAGACTTTTTATTACCTGCAAGTGGGCTTTAAAACCCATTTGCAGGTAACAAAACTTTCCAAGATGACTTGTAATTGGATTAAAAAACCTGACTTATGAGTAAGAAGTATCTCCACTTGTCTCTGTGTGTGTGTGTGTGTGTGTGTAATGCACTTGCACCTCATTTTGATACCAAATACTTGCATTTCATTCACCTGTAGTGCTCAAGAAAAACCACGTAATTCATCTTTTTCCCCATTTTAAAAGTTGTTTCCTTCCATTTTCCCTCAAGGTTTGATTATACAACATGCATAGCTCTAGATTTGCAAATTTATCACTTGGAAGAAAGATCCACAACTTCTCTTGTTTGCATGTATGATCTACCCAATCAAAAGATCATGGCATTAGTATTAGTTTTCAAATAGATTCCAATACTAAAGAGTGACAAGAGGCAAGAACAATCACATGATGGATCCATACAAGGAAATGGATGAGCAATGGAATTATTGAGGCCATAGAATTTTTTCAAGATAAAGAAGGAAAGAATACTTTTCCAAAAAAGGCTTTTGTGATGAAGAATGATCCAAAATACAAGACCGTGTTCCAAGATGTTTCCACCAAACCTGAGCACATCAATCATGGAGCATCCTATAGTAGCATGAAGACCGACAAAGTATGATGTAATAGGATTCATTTCTTTCTATACACTTAGTTTATTTTCATCATGTATTTTGTGATTTTGTTATTGAAAAATTAAATGTAATTGGGAAACAAGTTATAATTGCAAGTGTCCTTTTCACCCGCAATGCCATTTCATGTATCAAATTGTAGGTCAAGTACATTAGGACTTGAAGTTTGAATAAGTCAAAGTTAGTTAGGACCTGCAATTGAGTAAGTCAAAGTTAGTTAGGGAATTTGTCAAGGTTTGTTGGGTTTCTCCCACCTTTCTCTCTCAACCCCTCACCTATATATAGAAGGGTGACTCATTGTAATTTTTATCTTTTGGCAATGCAAGAAAACTTTGTCAATTTGTATATGCACTCTAAGATTTTGTTCTTGGATGAAGATTAAATTGCTTTCAATAAAAGAGGAAACTTATTCACACTTTGTGTTGATTCAAGGTGTTATGTGATGACATTTTATGAATATTGATTGTGAGTCTTATGATTTGTTCAAGAGGGATTTGAATTAAACCTTGTTGACTTTGAGCTGCATATTGCGTTTAGAGTTATAGTTCAATTTGATTTCTTGGATACTTTCTATTGCAAGGAAAAAATGATATAGTTGATGTAATCACCTAAAATTGGGCTAATAGAACCTAAGGCCCTATTTTCCCTAATTCTGGATAAAACCCTATGTATGTTAATTTGATCCTTGATTATTAGCATAATTCATTAAATTCAATAAAATCAATAAAATCTCCTAATTCAAGAATTTATCATCAAAGTATTAAGCAAAGTCAATTTGATTATCTCTATGCCTAATTATTTAAATCAAACCTATTAAAATCATGGCTAGAGTAATTAATTAAAATAAATTAAATCCCATTCAAAATGACATGTCACCTTTAAGGAGACAACAAAGACACTTCCAACCAATGGGAGCTAATCACAAGGATCACTCACATGGATCAAGTGAGAATCAATCTCCACCACTCATCATGGATGAATCTCAACTATCAAATTCAAATTCAATCTTTCCCTCCAAGAGGAAATCTATAAAACCAAGCTCATTTAATTCATCTAATATCTAGATCATTTTATTAACAAAGTACTGTTATTTTCAATCTAGATCAATTCTTCTATTTCTTATCAAATTATTCATTGCTATCTTAATTCATATTAATTGCTTGCATTAATGAATATGAATCTTAATTGAATCTTCCATTTCATAATTGTAATGTCACTGATCTATATATGCATAATTCTAAGAACATACTAACATAGATCAAACTCTTTATGATTAGGAAGCAATATGGTGATTGTGTTAGTATTATTACATGCTTTATTTGATTTATTTTCTAAAAATATAATGTCTTATTAAAGTGTTGTGTTGCAGATTCACATTGACCATAATTCACACACACATTTCTGGCACCCATTGTGGGGCCAAGCCCCAAATTTATTCCTTTTTCTATTGATTTTTGTCATGTTTCAGCTTGTAGGGAATCACATTTAGGGCTTTGGATTGCATCTAGGAAGAAAAATTGCATCCAACATTTCCTAGATCACATCCAAGATTTCTTGGATCACATCCGGTCAGGTATCACATTTGTTTAAATTTAGGATCGCATCTCGAGTCCTTTGTCGTATTTGGATAATTGATTCACATTTGGGAAAGGGTGTCGCATTCAATTAAATTTGGGATCGCATCTGGGGTTATTTGCTTGATTTTTGGATTTTCTAACCTCTAATGGATTGATTTTATGTTTTCTATGATTTTTAAACAACCTAACAATGGCTTGTAGGATGAAATGACAAAGAATTCATTATATCAAAACTAATGAGTGTATGTAGGTTGCCTAAAAGAATCAACAAGACTTTGTGCTTTCAATTTTTAGGAACTTAATTAAAATTTGGATTCATTGTGCAAATTGACCAAAGGATTATGCTCTTTTCCCTTGAGGAAAATTAGAAACTCAAAAGTTAGTTTACATTTTGAGGTCAAATTAGGGTAATTAAATTTAAGCTTGCACGATGTGTCTTGGAGAGGTGATTTGAGATAGGAGATTATGCTCTTCTCCTTCATGGAGAATCAGAAATCCAAACCTCACAATCATTGATCTATTTTCTTTATTGCATACCTTTAGAGGGCCTGGTAGTTGAGGAAAAAAGCTCTCAGGAACGACCCAAGTGGGGACAAGTCTTAAACTGACTCTTCCACCCCACTATAAAATTTGACACTTCCTTGAGGTGAAAGCCTCAAAAGACATAATTTACTTTGGCCTTGGAATCTTAAATATCTTTTTCCAAGGACATGCTTGAGATTTGTGTAGAGTGGAGCCACTTAAATCTTGCTTGCGAGACTAGACAATCTTGAGTACTCATAGGGCTATAGGCCTCAATCCTACTTGTGGGACTATGGGAGGTGGTTATGAATGAATGCCTTCATTAAAAGCCTTAAGTTAGATGCTACCCATATCACCCCCAAAAGGTTGTTATCACTTGTGTGAGGCAAACAATAATTTCCCCAAGACATTCACCATATTGTGTTAAGGAATATTAGATCAGAAGATTGAATTATATTACTTAGAAATGCTACTATGGAATGAAATTGCCTATTGTGATTGATTGATTCCACAATATCATTTTAATATAAATATTAATATGTAAAGTCATGACCATACATGGTAGTTTCCATGTAGGGTCATGATCCTACGTTGTTTTAATTATAATCAACCATTTAACCGAACGAAGACTTGTTTATACTAAACAACTTGTGTCATTTCATAACAAAAGGTAATATGCATGACAATTATCGTGTGCTGTAATGATATTACAGACACATGATAATCATCATGGCTGTAACACCCTTACAGTCACAATGGTATCATGTACTATAATATGATTACAGTCACATGATAACTATCATGTGATTGTAATCATATTGCAGCACATGGTAGTATCGTGTCTATAGTAATATATATTGCATCAGTGTTTATACATTCAACAATTTATTTGATTGGTTTCTGCAGTATGCCAATATTAATACTATCATGTATATATGTGTGTGTGTGTGTGTGTGTGTGTATGAATATACTTATGATTATTTAGCATACTTAAACATGAATGAATCTATATTTCAACACTCCCTCTTAGTAAGATATGGTTTAAGATGTATAGTAGAAAATCATAGTGACTAGTTAGAATAATATCCTAGTAACACAAGGATTGGGCACCCTTAAACAATGATTCATTGCTAAAACTCATCATGTTTCTACTTAGAACATCATGCTAGACTCATTTAATGTATCAATCTGGGAACGTGAACTTGAGACAGTGACTGCAAATTTTATGCTTTAGTTCTTCTCAATAGTCATCAATACTAAGGTAAAGCAGTTGCTACAGGGAACTTATACTAGAAACTAAACTTATAGATTAATTCTCATCTTGAAGGAAAAACATAACAGTAAATAAGTAATGCTTTGGAAGTAAACCTATGCTGCAGGATACAGTCAATGGTTCTACTACCAGTGGCTGCAGGAACAACAATACTTAACAACTTGAAGGAAACTTAATTGAACTAAACTAAAATGAATTCTACTTAAGTACGAACAAGGAATTCATCTCCCATGTGGGCCCCCATGGAAGTATGAATGAATTATAACTTAGAGATTGAAATGAAGAACTGTCATATATTCATTCAATAAAACATGGATACAATATAGAATATCAAAATGCTTTACTCTGCTCGATTACAACATGAATTTCTCAAAACATCTAACTAGCCTGGAAACATAAGTTCCAACTTATTTAAAGGAAACTAGGAAAAATAGAACACCTACAAACTAGGTCTTCCATTACATAGCATAACAAATTTTAGTTTCAAGAGTGACAACATCATTTATGCAAGAAGATAAGCCACATTCAATACTTCAGAAATATAGGAATGCTCGGCAACTAGATTGTCTTGGACTAAATCAACAACCGCAAAGTGATGGAAGGAGTGGAGCCATAATGAATTCTAAAATAGTCACCTACCTTGAAAGACCCACCCATCCTTTAGTCCATGCTCCTTGCTTGACTTATTCTTCCTGCAAAAGGTTTACACAACAAAATCCAAAACACAAATCCAAGGCATAGATCATAATAAGTTTTCCCTATTTTAATGTATCCTTGTCACACAACTGCAGGAGGTCTACCCATTAAAGCTAGAGAAGAAATATACCAGATTTACCATGACATTCATTAATCTAGATATATATATTTAGTATTGTCTTTAAGTCCCATAAGTATCAAATATACATATAGTTAAAACTTATAAACATAAAAGACTGTACCATGTTTATGAAAAACTATAAGATATTCAATTTTGTACTTAGAAAATCATAAACAAAACACCCTATAAACTTGACTCATCATTCCCCCCTAGCTTAGCTATTTTCTGGTCCTACAACAAATAAATTCTTTAAGCTAGTTGTCATTCTATAGTCAGCAGCTACTCTCTGTCCAGATCCTCGCTCTACAAAACTCTAGTAGAACCCTTTTGTTTTCCTATGTTTATTCCACCTGTCCTTTTCCTCCATGTTAAAACTATCCAGACTTTCTAAATTTGCAAGTAATGGAGACATAAATAATGGAGGCTGAAAGGTTAATGGGATCCAAAAGATTTCTCTCTCTCTTCCTAAAGAAATGTACCAAGGAGCATGCTGGGTTGCCATAGCAAAATTGAGAGGTGAATGTGGTTCTCTCTTTCTCATTTTCCTAGATAAACTATTCCAGCACCAATGTATGGCTTTTTTGGCCTTAGGTAGTTCAGTATTCACCATCTGTTCATATGCATTAAATGCTTCCTTCCTCATTGGATAGATGATCTCATTACCTGATTCAGAGGGGGCTATTCTTAACCAGTTATACTAGAGAGTTTGAGGATCCTTAGCTTCAGGCCTCAGAAATAGGGGAATGTCTGACTCTAAATCTCTATATACTTTAGCTTGGGTGTTCCAAATAATTTCATTCTATATCCAAGACATGAAGGCTCTAAGTTGAATATCCCCAACATAAAGTAAGGGATTCCAAACTCGGTCAGCTGGAACTGCAAGATTATGAAGATAAAGTTCACACAACAAATTTTTAATGGCTATAGGAGAGTGATGGAAAGCTTGGGAAAACTAAGTAGGCTCTTGTAATGAGGGAGTCCTATCCTACATAATATAGGTCATTTGGCAATTCAAAAACTATTCTTTAAGAAACAGAGCATAGACAGGTGATGGGGATCTACAACCCATTAAGTTAGGGATTAAGGATGTAATTTTGTCAAGCTTCACACTTAACTATCCTACATTTTCTTCCTGAACAAGTGTTTCCTAATAATGACTATCTATAATTTTATTTAGTTCTTTCCTTTGCTATTTCCAATTTTCCCTCTCAGAATGTAATTGCTTAGCCAATAGGAAAATAACATCTAACAAAGATGTTGGACTAGATTGAGCTAGTATCAAACTATGGTGAGAATTATCTACTGCTTGAGGAATAGATGACTTACCACTATTAGCACTTGTCCTTTTTAAAGGATCCATCCAAATAACCATAGCTTTCTCAGGATTAGAGCATTGTTGAGCCACGGAAGCTAATGTTTCTAACCCTTCATTCAAAATTTTCTCAACCACCTTATTGACAAGGTCCATATCAACAGCTGGATTTTCTTCATAGGGATCCTTCTCTACCATAGGAGATTCTGCTATAGGAGAGAATTTTGGTCCATATACCTCCCTAATATAACTATCAGAATCACCACTTCTTAAATCATCTTCCTGAAAATTCTCGGAGGCTGGTCCCCTCCTTTGAAATACATAAGCCTGCTCCTTCGAGCTGTCATCTCTGATTGTAATAACTTCTGCATTCTTAGGTTTATCAGGAACCTTCTTTGTTTTGTCATCATGAGATTCCTCAAATGTGCTTTGTTCCATAACTTCAGTCAATTGCTCATCTTGCTGAGAAATTTCAAGCTGTAATTCATCTTCTTGCTGGATATTTTCATTTTCTTCTTCCTTCGGCTCAGAATCTTGGATTACCTGTGGTTCATTATCTAGAATCTCCTCAGTTGGTTTTGTTCTTCACCTAGCACTTCTCCTTAATGGAGTTTCCTCCTTTGTTGGGGCTTTCCTTTTCTTGGAAGTGCTCTTGGCTGCAGGAGATGCCTTAGCCTGCCGGCTAGTACTAGGGTTAACTTTTCATTTCTTACGCTCTAGGGAAACTGTTTCTACTATAGGGGAAACTTCAGCCTTCTCTGTAGGAGTCTCCAATTCCTCTTCATGAATTGTTCTTGAAGTAGAGGAATTAGTAGATTTAGGGGAATCAGAGGAATTAGGGCTTCTAACCTTAGCTTTCTTTTTCTTTTTGGATGAAGAACATTGTCCAATTTTAATAAAGATTTTTCTAGTTCCTTTAGCAGTTTTAACCCTTTTCCCTACTCTACACCCAATTGGTTATCGGATAGGCTCCTTAAACCTTCACAGCAAAAATTCCTCCCAGAAAATATCTAACTGCTCCCTTAAAGCTTTTTCCACCAATAGTTTAATTAAGCAATGGTGGGAGATAGAGTTTCAACTACCCTCCTATACTAGTATGGCTTGTTTTGACAAAATGCCAAACACAAAGCTAGGGACATTGATAGGTCTGTTATCATGCCTTAAGAAACATAAGAATTTGAAATGAATAGCATGTAGAAATGAGTGTTACACTTCACAGGTGAAATACCTAATGATAAAAACTACACATTGTTGAAATGACTCAGGAAGAGATAGTCTAACAGTACCTTGCTTCTTATTAACTTCAAGTTGTGGGTCTCCATGTAGAGTGAACTAAGCTTTGGCAAAAGTTGGGTCAAGATTCTCTATAAATTCATCACCTTCCAATGGTAGTCCCATAACCTCTGCCAAAACTATCTGAGAAAATGACACCTTCAATCCTTTAACTGTTGCCACTCCATTCTTTAAGGAGTTGAGAAATTGAAACACAACCTCTTCATCCTAGCTAGTTAGCTTCTAAACATAATCTGTCCATCCCCTTTCTTGAAAACACGGCCTATAATTCTAGTCTTTGAGCAACACATTATGCATAGTAGGCTCTCTTCGAATTAGGTCTCCCCCTATCATCTAATTTCCAGGGTACCCAAAACAAAGTTGTAGGATAGAATAATAGACAACCACAAATTTGGACAAGAAAACTTGAAACAATGGGTTGTAGGATGAGTTCAAATTTAGAAATTTCTAGAGTAATGCAGCTCGAGAAATGAGAGCTTACGAGTAAAATTAATGCAAATCTCTGTGTTAACATTTCATAATTACTCATAAGTACATCCCATATAACTCGTACTTAACATATCTTGCCACCTTAGTTTTATACGTGCAAAAAATATCACGCAACAAAATGATTTTCAAAAATGTCTAATCTTTAGTAGAAAGTACTGCAAGTATGACAAAACTAATAAATAAAAAGATTGCATAAACATAATGACAAAACTAATATAACTCCCCCCCGAGCTAAAATATTGCAAGTGGTCCCACACTTGTAGCGGTAACAAGGCATACAAAAAAAACATTGGAAAAACAAATTAATATCGCATACCTTGGAATGTGTGCTAATCGTAAGTGCTGGTGAGGTGGCAATTGCTATCCACTAATGAAAGAATTGATGAGGTGGGTGGATGATAGACTAGAAATGAAGTAGAAATTTATTATGGAGAATCAACTTTCGCAATGAAAGTGTTTATTATGATAGTGACAAGAACATCTAGAGTGATGAAGGCAAATGAGCAAAAAGCTCATTAGGAGATGCTGCAAAAACTATAGCACCAGCAACAGAAGATAATTGCTACAGGAACTCCTCTTTACACTATGGTTTGTGATATAATTTTAACTTGTGACCATTGACCAACAATTTGAACCGAACTTGATCCATGGTGGAGAGCTGGACCGCTCCATTTGGAAAGACTACAATAATTTCATATGGCCCTAACCATCTAGTTTGGAATTTGCTAGGATTATGCTAATACCTGGAGTCATAGAGGACCGCCCAGTCACCAACAGAAAAAACTTTGTCCTTAACATACTTGTCATGCCATTTCTTACACTGGTTTTGTATCAATTATGTATTGTGCAAGGCAGATTTGTGCCACTCATCAAGACCATTCAAACTTAGTATCCTATCCTATTGTGCAGCAGTGAGATCCATCCCAAGATCAAGAGCTATCCTGAGTGTCTTATGTTCAAACTCTATTGGCATGACTACAAAATGACCATAAACAAGCTCAGATGGTGTAAAACTAGTTGTAGACTTCCATGTGGTGTGGGAAGCCCAAAGTGCTTCAGGAAGTCGGATAGCCCAATCTTTCTTATGGATGGCTATTGTTTTAGTGAGAATAGACTCCAACTCACTATTGGTAACTTCAACCTGCCCATTAGCTTGAGGGTGATAAGGTGAAGATTTACCATGTCTGATGTTGTATTCCTCCATCAGAGTAGCAATCAAATTAGAAGTAAACTGAGGACCTTGGTTAGATTGAATCTCCCTTGGTACACCAAATCTAGTGAAGATGAATTCATAAAGGAACTTCGCAACATTGTTATCTCTTGGGTGTTTCATAGGTTTTGCCTCAACCCACTTTGTAACATAATCAGTGCAGACAAGGATATAGGATTTACCTTGTGAGGATGGCTCAATAGGACTAACAAAATCAATCCCCCATTTATCGAATGGTGCAACAACGACCTATGGCTGCAGGGGCATTTCATCTATCTTTGTGGGGTGTCCCATGCACTAGCATTTGCCACACTTTTTAGTGTACTGAGTAGCATCCTTATGTAAAATGGGTTAATAGTAACCTATAGTTAAGATCTTCAATGTTGTCCTTTTGGTGGCAAACTATCCATTGCAAGGTTCATCATGACATGCCCTGAGGGTATCATAAGTTTCATCCTCTCAAATGCATCTTCTAGTGACTTGGTCAGGACCAGTGTAAAACATGTATCCAGAAATCCATGAATAATTAAAGCTCTTTTCAGTTAGCAATCTTCTTTCTTTAGCAGAGGAATGAGCTGGGGTCTTACCAGTTGTAAGATAATTGGCAATATCAGCATACCAAGGATTGTGGGCAATCAACAAGAAAAGATGTTCATCAGGAAAGCTATCATCAATGGCTGCAGCATCATCAGGCACATGCAACCGAGAAAGAAAATCTGCTACCACATTGGTCTTACCAGGTTTATCTATGATGGTAATGTCAAACTCCTGCATAAGCAACAACCATCGAGCCAACAGGCCAGAGATTGCAAGCTTGTTCATGAGATACTTAATTGTAGAATGGTCTATATGCACATAGATCTCATACCTAGTGATGTAGTGTCTGAACTTGTTCAGGGCATAAATGACTGCTAGTAGTTCTTTTTCAATGATAGTGTAATTAAACTCAGCTCCTTGCAAGTTCTTACTGATAAAGTAAATTGCATGCTCAACTGAGTCAACCTTTTGTCCAAGTACATCACCTATAGCATAATCTGAGGCATCAATATGAATATGAAAAGGTAAGCCCTAGTTAGGTCCTCTCAAAATCGGTGCTGTAGTGAGTACTTTTAGCTACAAGAAAGACTTCTCACACTCAAAATCCCAAGAAAACTCAGCATCCTTTTTAAGCAAGTTATATAGTGGTGCTGCAAGCTGACTGAAATATTTTATAAACCTTCTGTAATATCCAACATGTCCAAGAAAAATGCACACATACTTTTGTTTGGCTGGAGTAGGTAATGTACTAATCACCTCAATCTTAGCAGGGTCCACTTGTATACCTTTGGAATATATGAAATGTCCTAAGATAACCCCTTCTTCCATCATCATGAAGCACTTTTCACTATTGAGAGAGAGGTTGTACTCATGACACCTTATAAGAACTTTTTCCAAGTTTTCTTTAGCCTCTTCAAAGGTATTCCCATATTTTGTAAAATCATCCATGTAAATTTCCATGCAATCAACAGAGATATTTGAGAATATACTGATCACAGCTCACTGGAAGGTAGCAGGGGCATTACACAACCCAAAAGGTAGCACTGAATAGGCAAATGTGCCCCATGGACAAGTGAATGTTGTTTTCTCTTGGTCTTCGAGTGCTATTTGAATTTGATTATAACCACTGAATCCATCCAAAAAGGAGAAGTATTTCTTTCTAGCAAGGTTATCAAGGACTTAATCTATGAATGGTAAGGGAAAGTGGTCCTTTTTAGTGGCAGTGTTGAGCTCCCTATAGTCGACACAAACTCTCCACTTCCCTCCTTTCTTAGGTACTATAACAAGAGGGGAGACCCATTGACTATTTGAAATAGGATAGATGAAGCTAGCATTTAATAACTTCTGCAACTCATTCTTGACTATATCCCTAAGGACTAGATTTACCTGGCATAGAGGTTGGAAAACAGGTTTGAATTTAGAGTTGATATAAATTTTGTGAGTGCAGAGTTTAGGGTCAAGGCCTTTCATGTCAGTATAATCCCAAGAAAAGGCTGCTTGGTGTTCTTTTAGAAGCTATAGGACATCTGACCATTGAGAGGAAGTCAAAGCACTACTTACATTTAATTCCCTTCCTGAGCTGACCTCTATCTTGGTGACCTTTTCTGCCATGGACAGTTGAGAAATTGGGAAAGACTCCATTTCATGAGGCAGTAATGTGTGAAGAAATTTTGAAGTTTCTGAATACTGCAGAGCATCAATAGGTGGTAACAAAGTGTCAAGAACATAGTTATTTTGGGAACACACTTGGGGTTCCACTCCATATTCATTCAAGATAATGGAGGAAATGATTTCATCTTCTCCCCTAGAAGCTATAAAAGGTTCCCTGGATATCATCATTAACTAACGAATGGAATTAACCTCAGGTTCAGTATCATCCAATTCTGGCTAGATGATTTGATCATCTTGCAACAAAGGTTGAGTTGGAGAATACAGAGTCAGATTTTTAGTGTTGACTCCATTGGATATAGTCATTTTTCCAGACTGACAAGCTATAAAGGCATCGACAGTAGCTAGCCAAGGCTTGCCTAGAATTATTGGATATCCTCCCATGTTAACCTTTGGGGAAAGGACAATAAAGTCAACCGAATATTCCCAAGAATTTAGGGTGACTATAACATCTTCTATCATCCCATGAGGTGTAATGGTGGAACTATCAGCAAGTTGAAGGATGGTGGGTGTTTCCCTAAGACCGTTGATATGTAACTAAGACATTACTTCCTTGGTCATGACATTTATGGAAGCACCTAAGTCAACTAGGGCATTATGGATTTGAACTCCTTGAATAGTGATTGTTACCACAGGACTACCAAGATCAGAATACTTTGGAATTGTTAATTCCTTCAGCATGAGATTAGATAACTGACCTAGGACATGAATGGTTTTAGGATCCTTTCTCTTTCTTCTAGGATACTTTATGTGAGCTTCCTTGATGGCTTTGGTATATGTAGGTACTTCTTTTATGGCATCTAACAAAGGAATCTTTATTGTCATTTGCTTTAGTTGGGTATGAAAATCCAATATTGCCTGATTTTCCATCGGCTTAACTTGTTCCTCCAACCTATGAGGAAATGGGGGTTCTTGTGCTGTAGGAGCAGCAGGTTGGATTGGTATTTCAGTTGGCTTTGCTGAAGTATCCTCAACTTCGGTAATAATAGGCTGTTGTGGAGGAGGAAGAGTTGTGCCAGATCTTAAATGGATGTTATTCAAGGAAATTGCATAGCTCTACTATTGTGTTGTTGGCTTAGCATTGTTGGGATTAGGAGTAGGCTGAGTAGGCAATTGAGTCTATTTAGGGGAAGTAGTATTGGTTGTAGGAGGAGGCATCAAAGCTTGCTATTGAGGTGGTGGCATCAAAGCTTGTTGGCTTGATTGGTTAGACCAATTGTGTGGTTGTTGCCACCCTTGCTAGGGCTGTTGCCATGATTGTTGAGGTTGTGACCAACCCTGCTGAGGTTGCTGCCAACCCTACTGAGGTTGTTGCCAACCTTGTTGAGGTTGTTGCCAACCTTGCTGAGGCTGATGCCAACTATTATATCCACTAAATCTACTATACTATTGGTTTTGCCATGTATTATTATTATTAAAAATTTGAAGAGGATCTTTGGGAATACCTGGTCTCGAAGCCTATGGCCTTCATTGGGCAACATAGAGGACCTTTCCATTCTCATCAATGGATTTGAACTCGGTAGGCATAGGTTGAGACTCTAGGCTTGCAACAGACTTGCACCGATAATTCTTTTTCTTCTCCCTAGAATGTGGACAATATTCTGCCACTATTGCATAAGATTCAGATTTCTTTCTCCTTGCTTGCATTGTATCCAACTGAGTAGCAACATCATTAATGATGTCTTTCTTGAAGTCTGACAATAGATTGGATAACTCCACTTTGGACACACCTCCACCATTAGACTTGTGAGGTAGAGCTCTCAATCCTCTTCCTTTCTTGACAGTAGCTCTAGAATAGTTAAGACATATACTCTTTATTGCATCCCAATTCTTTTGTGTAATGTCTCCTCCTACCATGAGGTCAAGGGGCTTCTATGCTTCCATCATTCACACCTCTCAAAAATAGATGCTTTTGAGATTCTTCATTCAATGCATGTTGTGTGTTACACTGCAGGCTGAACATGAACCTAGAGACAGTCTTCCAGGGTTTCATCTTCCTTTTGTGACATCTTGAAGATGTCATCTCCTTTTAAGTCTCCTCCTCTGCAATAATCTTTGTACTTCTCAAGAAATAGAGTACACATTGAATTCTAGTCGGCTACAACATCAACACCCAAACTCATAAACCATCTTAGAGTGGCCTCTTTTAAGGTGGAAGGAAATAACTTAAGCTTATGGCCGTCAAAGGTGTAGTCATAGCTTTAGAAAATGACATCAAACTCAAAGAGGAAAGTCTCTAGGTCTTCTATGATGAGTCCATAGAATTTAGGAAGCATAGCTGTAGGAATATTCTTTAGATTTTGGTGACCTTGCTGAGTAGGAATAGGAAAAGGGAAGGTAGGGTGAGCCATTACGTTGTCTAGATATTCTGGGGTAGCAAAAAGAGAATTTAGATGGAGCGATTCTTCAGATGACAGTGGTGAAGGCAATTGGTCATAGGCATCAGCAAACACATTCTCAAATAGTTCTTCTTCTTGTGGGATTTCTAATTGGGTTTCCTCAAGTGCTAGATTGAGAACCTCAAATGGTTCTACCTAGTTAAGATTAGGTAGGAATCTCCCAAGATGGTCCCTATGCCTATGCATACAAAATTAAGAAAAATGAAAACTAACTTAATGACTTCTGGTTCAAACTAAATTGACACCATCCCCGGCAACGACGCCAAAAATGACTAGTTAGAATAATATCCTAGTAACACAAGGATTGGACACCCTTAAACAATGATTCATTGCTGAAACTCATCATGTTTCTACTTAGAACATCATGCTAGACTCATTTAATGTATCAATCCGGGAACGTGAACTTGAGATAGTGACTGCAAAGTTATGCTTTAGTTCTTCTCAATAGTAATCAATACTAAGGTAAAGCAGTTGCTACAAGAAATTTATACTAGAAAATGAACTTACAGATTAATTCTCATCTTGAAGGAAAAACATAACAGTAAATAAGTAATGCTTTGGAAGTAAACCTATGCTGTAGGATACAGTCAATGGTTTTGCTACCAGTGGCTGTAGGAACAACAATACTTAACAACTTGAAGGAAACTTAATTGAACTAAACTAAAATGAATTCTACTTAAGCACGAACAAGGAATTCATCTCCTATGTGGGCCCCCACAGAAGTATGAATGAATTATAACTCAGAGATTGAATGAAGAACTATCATATATTCATTCAATAAAACATGGATACAATATAGAATATCAAAATGCTTTACTCTATTTCTTGATTACACCATGAATTTCTCAAACATCTAACTAGCCTGGAAACATAAGTTCCAACTTATTTAAAGGAAACTAGGAAAAATAGAACACCTACAAACTAGGTCTTCAATTACATAGCATAACAACTTTTAGTTTCAAGAGCGACAACATCATTTATGCAAGAAGATAAGCCACATTCAATACTTCATAAATATAGGAACGCTCAGCAACTAGATTGTCTTGGACTACATCAGCAACCACAAAGTGATGAAGGAGTGGAGCCATAATGAATTCTAAAATAGTCACCTACCTTGAAAGACCCACTCATCCTTTAGTCCACACTCCTTGCTTGACTTATTCTTCCTGCAAAAGGTTTATAGAACAAAATCCAAAACACGAATCCAAGGCATAGATCATAATAAGTTTTCCCTATTTTAATGTAGCCTTGTCACACAACTGCAGGAGGTCTACCCATTAAAGCTAGAGAAGAAATATACCAGATTTACCATGACATTCATTAATCTATATATATATATATATATATATATATATATATATATATATATATATAGTATATATATATATATATATATATATCATATACATATATACATATATACATATATACATATATACATATATACATATATATATGTATAGATATATGTATATATATATGTATATATATATATGTATATATATATATGTATATATATATATATATATGTATATATATATATATATATGTATATATATATATATATGTATGTATATATATATATATATATATATATATATATATATATATATATATATATATATATATATATATATATATATATATATATATATGTATATATATATATATATTCAGTATTGTCTATAAGTCCCATAAGTATCAAATATACATATAGTTAAAAATTATAAACATAAAAGATTGTATCATGTTTATGAAAAACTATAAGATATTCAATTCTATACTTAGAAAATCATAAACAAAACACCCTATAAACTTGACTCATCATTCCCCCCTAGCTTAGCTATTTTTTGGTCCCACAACAAATAAATTCATCAACATCATCAAATAAATAGTTTGGCTAACTATTTGTCAACATCATCACCTTGTAATAGTAACCCCAATTATATAGAAGATCATCATCTTCTTGAACACAATTGAAATATTTCAAAATAACTTTATCTATATATTCATGAATACAAAGTACAAGAGTAGGAATTTTATCCCAACAAGTTTAAAGTCTAGTCATACCAATTTTTCTTCTAAGATAATCTATCTTCATTTTTGCAAGAGGTTTAGTAAAGATGTTAGCATTTGTTCCTCAGTGCTAATATAAGCTAGTTTAATGATGTTCCTGTCAACCATATCTCTTATGTAATGGTAAGGAATCTCTATGTGTTTGATTGATTATGGAAGAATAGATTTATAGAGAGTTTGATGCAACTTTGATTATCATAATGAATAATGGTAGGTTCCATATGTTTTCCAAAGAGATCAAACAATAGCTTCCTTAACCAGACTGCTTCTCTAGCTCCCATAGAGGCAGACATATATTCTTCTTCAGTGGAACTTTGAGAAACAACTGATTATTTTCTACTGAACCAAGAGATCATTGTTGACCCTAAACTGAAACAACATACTATGGTGCTCTTGGGATCTGTGGAACTACCTACCCAATCTGAATTATAATAACCTTGAAGTTGGATTTCAACCTTTCCATATTTCAAACCAAGTCCAATGGTTCCTTGTAAATATATTAGAATGTGCTTAACAACCATCAAGTGAATTTTCTTAGGTTCACACATGAAGTGACTTAGTAGATTTGTTGCATAATAGATGTCAGGACGTGTGTTTACCAAATACATGAGACATCCAACAATTTGTCTATATGGTGAGGAATTTGTAGGTTTAGAATCTTCTGCTTTACTTTTTTAGCTTGTGTAGATTTGTTTCCATTGGGGTAGCCAATGATTTACAATCCATCATTCCAAATCTAGTTAGGATGTTAGTGGTATATTTTTCTTGATTTAAGAAAATGTGATATTCCTTTTGTCAGATTTCTAGACCTCGAAAGTAGTGTAGTAGGCCCATATCCTTCATATCAAACTCAGCTACTAGGTCTTGTTTACATTTTGCAATTAGGTGATCTTCTCTTATTATATGCAAGTCATCAACATATAGAACTAGAATTATCATATCATCATTTACTACCTTGAAGTAGAAGTTAGGGTTTGTTATGTTCTTGGAGTACCCTTGTTTGGTGAGATAGTTGTCTATCCTTTCATATCATTCTTTGGGGGCTTGTTTAAGGCCATAAAGAGATTTCTTTAATTTACATACATAGATATTTTTATCATGTGTGAAAAATCCTTCTTGTTTCTCTTTGTATACTTCTTCCTCAATTTTCCCATTCAAAAAAGTTGTCTTGAAATCCATTTGGTGTACTTTCCATCTTTTAGATGTTGCGATTGCAAGAATGGTTCTTACAGAGGTGTATCGAGCTACGGGAGAAAAAGTTTCTTTGTAGTCATTTCTGGCCTTTTGTGAGAATCCTCTGGCAACAAAATGAGCTTTGTATTTTTCAATGCTACCATCTGGAGTATATTTGATCTTTAATAACCATTTTGAAGAGACAACTGACTTGTTTTTGGGTCCAAGCACAATGTCCCAGGCATCATTTTTCATAATGGATTGATATTATTCAATCATGTCTTCTCTCCAAGCTTGTTTTGTTAATGCTTTTTCAACACTGTCAGGTTCAGATTCTACAAGATCAATTAGAAGGGTAGCATAACATTTTTGTGTTCTTGTTCTCTTATTTTCTCTAAATATTTGATCTGGCTCTACATTATTTTCTTCAAACATCTTTCTTTCCCATAAAGGTCTTTTGGTGTTATTTGATATTCTATTATCTTCAGCATTTGGACATGTAGGTTCAATATTTGAAGATGTAGGCTCAACATTTGAAGATGTAGGTTCTGAATCTATTGTTTTATTCTCCCTCTTATTCTCAGTTGTAAGATCTTTCTCTAGATATGGTATTGAATCATCCTTAGTATCTGTGGATATGAATTTTTCTTCAAAATTTGCATCTTTGCTGATTTCTGCTGATATTTGGCTAGGGATGTACATTCAATATCCTTTAGTATCTTCACTATATCCTATGAATATACCTTTCTTCCCCGAGGGTTCTAATTTGGTTCTCTTTTAGTTTGGAACATGAATGTAAATAGGACAACCAAATACTCTTAGATATCTTAAGTCTAGTTTGTTCCTTGTAAATACTTCTTCTGGTGTAGTATTTTCTAGGATGGCATGAAGACACCTATTTTGTATGTAAAATTTTGTGTTTGTAGCTTCAACGTAGAAGGAGATGTGCATATTTGGTCATGCATCATGGCTTTTGTTTCTTCAATAATCATTATGTGCATATTTGGTCATGCATCATGGCTTTTGTTTCTTCAATAATCATTCTATTCTTTCTTTCCACTACTCCATTCTGTTGAGGATTATATGGTATAGTATACTCCCTCTTAATCCCAATAGATTTGTATAATTCTTTAAAATTATCAGAAGTATATTCTCCTCCATTTTCAGACCTTAGAGTTTTTATTTCTTTCCGGTTTGATTTTCAACTAGTGCTTTATATTCTTTGAACTTAGATAGAACTTTATTGGATTCTTTTAGTTTTAGGAAGTATATCTAGGTTCTTCTAGGTAGTCATTGACAAAGATTACATAGTATAAGGCACCTGACAGGGAGTGTGTTGACATAGGACCACATAAATATGTGTGAATAATTTACAATACATTTTTAGATTTGTGTTCACTTGTCGGGAAGGACCCTTTTGTATTTTTTCTAAAGCACATCCTTTGCATATAGCTGAATATTCAGATTTAAGATGAGGAATCCCTAGGGTGATTTTTTTTAGAGTTGGAAGAGCACTATATCTAGTATGGCGTAACCTTTTGTCCCATATCTCATTATTGTTTTGAACTTCATGGCTTAAGACAATTTTTTGTTCACCACATAATTTATATAGACTACCTTCCCTAGACCCTATAGTAATGACATTCTTGATATTTGAATTTTTAGTCCAGAGAAGAACTTTATCTTCATTGAATGTGACTCTATATCCTTGATCAACTAGTCTTGATATGGAGATTAAGTTTATTTTTATTCCAAGTACATATAGTACTTCTTTTAACTGTAAGGTTACTCCTTCTCTTATCTTGGCTGAACAGGTCCCAATTCCTTTCATGGGATAAGTAGAGTTGTCACTAATAGTAACTTCTTTTGAGGAGTTTCCTTTGAATGTTTCAAATTGATCCCTGAATCTAGTGATATATCTGGAGGCTCCACTATCAATTATCCATGTACTCTTACTTGAGTTTAGTTCACTAGACAAGGCTAGGAAGAAGAGTGGATTTTCTATTTCTTTGACTTTAGCTAGTGCTGCTTGTATTTTCTTCCTTCTTGGACAATATTTGTGAATATGTCTGTATTTCTCACACTTGTAGCATTGTACTTTTGAAAGATCCTTTTTATTGAAGGTTTTAGTACTCCTTTTCCTTTTTGAAAAATTTTTCTTTTTGATAGATGCGTGGAGTGCCATAAATTATTTTTCTTTTCTAGGTCATATTCCTCTTGAGATTAATCTTGATTCTTCTTGAGTGCAATCATTTTTTAGTTGTTCAAATTTTGGTAATTGAGGTATTGCACTTATGCACTGAATGAATGATTACCATGAGATAGGTAATCCTCTTAGGGCAATTAAGGATAGTTCCAGATCATCCATATTATTTCCAATGGTAAAGAGTTGATCCCTTCATTGTGATATTCTCATAAAGTAAGAGGTGATTGTTTCCCCTTTGTTCATTTTCATATACATCAGAGTCAATAATCTACTAGCATTATTGATTTCAAATTTTTCTTGAATGGTTTTTAATATTTCAAAGGCAATGGTTAATCTTGAAATGCTAGGAAGTATAGAGTCTTTGACAGAGTCAATAATTAACTTCCTTACTTTGTTATTTCACCTTTTCCAAGTGGATTTTTCTACTTCATCTTCAGGTATTTTTGGTTCTTTCTCTATATAGTCCTCCAATTCAAGTTCTAGAAATAGAGAAGTAATTCTAGTTTTCCAAGATATAAAGTTGGATGCACCCTTAAGTCTATCTTGCATTCTCATATCGTGAGCCATTTTTTCTTGATTTATAATAAACATGAATATATTTTTTTAATATTATGTTTATGTGAAATATCAAAAAAAAAAATCTTCTTTAATAACCTTGCTTTGATACCATATTAAGGAATATTAGATCAGAAGATTGAATTATATTACTTAGAAATGCTGAGGTGGAATGCAATTGCCTATTGTGATTGATTGATTCCACAATATCCTTTTAATATAAATATTAATATGTAAAGTCATGACCATACATGGTAGTTTCCATGTAGGGTCATGACCCTACATTTTTAAAATTATAGTAAACCATTATCCGAATGAAGGCTTGTTTATACTAAATGACTTGTGTTGTTTCATAAAAAAAAGTAATATGCATGATAATTATCATGTGTTGTAATGATATTAAAGACACATGGTAATCATTGTGGTTGTAATACCATTACAATCACAATGGTATTGTGTACTGTAATATGATTACAATAAAATGATAACTATCATGTGACTGCAATCATATTATAGCACACGATAGTATTGTGTCTACAATAATATATATTGCATCAGTGTTTATACATTCAACAATTCATTTGATTGGTTTCTGCAGTATGCCGATATTAATACTATGATATATATATATATATATATATATATATATATATATATATATATATATATATATATATATATATATATATATATATATAAACATGAAGGAATCTACATTTCAACATATTGAGCCCTCATTGATGTTACTACTCAGCTAATATGGGCTCCAATATCCATCGTGTGTTATTTGACTTCCATATTTTGAGGAGTCTTTGAGTGTGTTCCTAAGTCAGTGAACAAGTGGTATCAATCTCTACCTAGAATATATATATATATATATATATATATATATATATATATATATAAATATATATATATATATATATATATATATATATATAAACATGAAGGAATCTACATTTCAACATATTGAGCCCTCATTGATGTTACTACTCAGCTAATATGGGCTCCAACATCCATTGTGTGTTATTTGACTTCCATATTTTGAGGAGTCTTTGAGTGTGTTCCTAAGTTAGTGAACAAGTGGTATCAATCTCTACCTAGAATAAGGAAGGTTAGGTGTGTTTGCATAATATGACTACTTGATGTGTTCTAAATACAAATTTTAGATAAATCCCCTTCAAATGAACAAACATGAAGTACTTTTGAACACATACAAGTCACTGGAATCTGATAGAAAAGACCTTTTTTTCTAAAATTCACTAAAACTTGCATCAGATTATCTGTCATAAAATCACATTTGGTATCTTGAATTACATCTTGTATTCTATGTCACATCTAGTCCATCCTAAGTCACATCTAGTGTCTACCACATTTCCTAGATCGCATCTAGTAACTACAACATTTCATGAGTCACATCCTGCATTTCCTGGGTCACATCTGGAACCAAAAGTTTGTCTGTTGCCTATAAAGTGTCGCACCTATGACAAAGAGCATTTTCATACTTGTTAGAACCAAAAAAATTACATTTCTAGATACCCATTTTGGCCATTGGTAAGATTCTACTGTCAAAAAACATCCATCTAATAGCCTGAGTGAGTCATTTCTAAGAATGTCTTGTCACCTTGCATGGTCTAAACTACATTTTTCCAAAACTATGGAGTCACCTTATCCTATCAGCTACAATCATGTTCCCAACTCATAAACAGGACACTCTAACACCCTTTGATGCTAGAGCTTTAAAAAAAATCACAAACATACTTGTATTTTGGTTCCCAACTCATAAACATGGCACTCTAACACCCTTTGACGTTGGATCCATAAGACATATTCAAACTCACTTTTGCATCCTTGGACTCAGAATCAAACCTTTGCAAATATTTAGACCCACTTAAAAACAAGACACTCTAAAATTTATTAATCCAAGCTTTCATGGTTAACACAAGACACAAATCTTATCATTTTGAAAAGAACCCATTCTCGAACAAAGTACCATGGCTCACATTTGAAAGAGGAGAAACTTCAAGACTTAATTCTCTATTTGGAACCACACCTAGCACCACTTATACAACAACACCTAAAGCGAAAAACATGAATAACCAAGAAGAATTCCATTGTGATGAGATACATGATGAACATGATAACCAAGATGAACATGATAACCAAGCAAGAAATAACCAAGGAGAAGCATGACACCAAGAAGTGCACTATGATTCCGATGATGATGAAGACCCTACTGAACAAGAATAACAGAGGGCATTAAGAAGAAAATAATTTAACAAGATCCTTGAGAGAACTTTGGAATAAAACAAGGAAAATTACTTCCTAGAACTCGCCTCTCAAGGTGTGAAACTAACAAAGGACTATGATGTGAGCCAGCTTAAGAAAAAAGAAGATCTTAGTCCTATGTCTATTTTGACAAGAAAAATATTTTCCATGCAAGCAAAGATCCAAGAAATTAAGAAAGAGAAGGACAAACCAACAAAATAGTACTCTTTGGAACACATATGTCCTTTCCCCTTTGACAAAGGACTAAAAATGATTCTATTTCCTAAAAATGTCATAATTCTGAAATATGACAAGTACACTAGAAATTATGACCCTCAAGATCAAGTGAGGGAATTTTGTACATCTAGTATGGAATTCATGCATGAACAAACGTATCTTATGAGATTATTTCCACGGAGCTTAGGTGGACAAGCTATGGACTGGTTCTTGAAACTACCTATGAGAATCAAATCATTTGATGAACTAGTACATCATTTTATATGAAAATACTCCTATAACATCCAACACACTATGAATATGTTGGATTTGTGCAATACTAAACAGAAAATGGGAGAATCATTCTTGAATTTCCTACAAAGATGGAGTAAAATATTTGCATGATATTCTAGGAAGATACTTGGAAACAAAAAATGGACATCTTCATTAACAACTTGGTTCCTGAAATGAATTTTCCAATATAATTACAAGGACCACCATGTTTTGATAAGATGATAGATAGTGCCATCAAGATTGAAGAGGTCTTGATCAAGAAAGGGGAAATTACTATCAACAAGGAAAATAAAGACAAGTACTACCCACCAAAGATAAGTACAAATACAGAAACAAGAACAAGAATGTCATTAGTGATGGAGTGGTAGATACTCCTAATCCAAAACCAAAGTCAGATGTCTTCAATCTCACAAAAAGTCTCCAAGCGAGCAAGACTTCAAATTCTATAGTGACACCAATGGCTAACAATAATTTCAATAAACCTCCTCCTTGAATAGAGCCTTGGGCAGAAAGACATAAGAGAATATTTACACCATTGGGAGATACATTGGAAGTAGTCTTGAAGTCACCATTGGACAATAAAATCATTACAATTCATGACTCCAAACCTTGGGAACCAAAAGTAAAACCAAGGTGGTGGAATGATGATGATTACTATGATTTTCATTGCAATAAAAGACACAAAATGAACAACTATATGAAGTTAAGAAATGTTATCCAAGATCTAATTAAAGAAGGAAAATTTAAGGTAGATGAACATCATACAAACAATGATCATAAAGTGTCCCAAACTCCACTACCTAGCTATAAAGGAGAATCTTCCAAGAGTAACAAGATTAACTATACATACATTGATAATGATAATGTAATCTATATGGTGGAACCATGCAAATTTTCCATCAATGTGATAACTATAAAAGGAGTCCAAAATAGAACTGAATCCTCTAATGTTGTAATAAGAAATCAAGCTAAGCTCACTCTCAAAGGAGCTTCAAACTTGAATACATCAGCTACAACAACAACTTTGAAACAACTGGCATTACCTCAAAATTTTAATCTAGTAGACCATTTGTAGCATACGCCAACTCAAATATCTATTCTAGAGCTATTAAAAATTTCTCCTAGTCATACAAAAGTTCTTGATCAAGCCCTGCTTAATACTAGTGTGCGGAAATAACTAGATGTGGATAGATTTCAAACTATGGTTGGTCACCTGAATTCCCCACATTACCTATCTTTCTCTAAGGAAGATGACAAATCATTGAACCAACCACATAATCAACTATTTCATCTAGAGGTTATTATTCATAAATACCATGTCAAGAGTGTCTTGATAGATGGAGGCACTAGTTTGAACATCTACACGTACAACTTAGTAAAAAAATTGGGATTCTCAGAATATGCAATTGATCCTAGAAGAAAAATAACAATGAAGGCCTATGATGAAGAAGAAATATCATCCAAAGGATTAGTTGTTTTACCTATCAGAGCGAGACTAGTGGAACAAGATGTGATATGGCAAGTCCTTGATTTACCACTCACATACAATATTCTTCTTGGAAGGCCGTTGATACACTCAATGCAAGATGTACCTTCTACTTACCACCAATGCATAAAATTTCCTCATAATGGACTAGAGGTGACTATTCCAATAGACACAACATATCCTTGTAACAGTCTTAAAAAAATAGAGAGAATGGTTCCACATAATTAAGAATATTCTAATAAGATAGAGACATCCAAAGAAATGGTTTTGAAAAGCTTTTCTAAAAAGGGTAATATTCAAGAAACAAGTATGGGCGAATACAAGATAGATCCTACCATATCTCTGACAGATCTTCCCATATCTCCAAAGTCTCAAGGATGACCTTCATCAACATTTACACCTTCCAATGGTAGTGCTCTAACAATTCATGAAGGAACCAAAATGGTCAAAGAAAAAGTGTCCCTTGAAGAAGAAAACAAGAAGAAAGTTGTCTTGCAAAGGCTTTATAAAGAAAATGAAGAAGATAGAAATATCAAACATATTGAGATAACTACAAAAAAATATGGAAAAGGATATGAGATTATGAAAAAAATGGGTTACAAAGGTAAATGACCCTTGGGACAAAGTAAACGAGGACTTGTGGAACCTATACACATGAATTTTAGGAATCCTAAAGACAAGATAGGATTAGGCTTCAAAGAGGCAATATCTCATCCTATAATAGAAAGTGGTCATGTATTTGATAGATCAGGAGACTCAGATGATGAAGAAGAGGTAGAAGGACAACCTATTTCTTATGAAAGGTTTCTACTCTTACAAGGAGACCCATTATTAGAAATTGGTACAAGTCTTGAACAAGGACCAAAAGATAGACAAGCAGAAGAACCTGAAGAAGAACAAGAACAAGAGCTTCCTATTTTTGACACACCTCACTTTGATGAGGAACCAAATATTATAACTAAACAAGAACCATTACAATAAGAATAGACTAATGCTAATGAAGAGGATGAAGTATCCATGACCATTGCCCACTTCTTGGTGGTTTCAGATGATAGTCAAGTAGACTCACACAAATATGAATGGGATATGCTTTCTGATGCTACTATGGACATAGAAGTAGATCTGATACATAAATATTCTCTTAGAGTCTTGATTGAAGAAGGAGAGAGTTCTAATGCTAGATCACTAGAGTTAGATTTTCATAACACTAACATGAACTCTAATAATCCTAACACTTATTTAGAAGCAAAATTAATGGAAAACATCTTGAAAGTTAATAAAGTTTATAATAATGTGGTTATGTCTCTTGAACCCACTGAATCTTTGTCCTTGTTACATCCTAAATTGATAGACTAGAATGAGCCCACATCCACAAGTCTATTATCTTTTGACAATGACTATTCCTTTGCATGTTATCTTAACACTTGTGAACCCTTCCTTTCTTTTACCGGTGTAAAGAGAGAAACTATAACTGAGGAGGATATCAAGTTTCAAAAATCTCAAAATGAAAAACAAAAAGAACAAGAGATCTAATAGTGAAAACCACCTAGTGGCAGTGTCAGATCCTAAAAGAGAAAAAGAAAAAGACATATGCGATGGTGTAAACCTCCTAGAGGTGCCAAAGAATGAGATTCTTGATATCCTCTCAGATCACTTTCAAGAAAGATCCTTAGTTTTGATTAAACCTAAAAAACCTATTAACTTGGGAATTAAAAAATCTCCTCAGCTAGTCCATATTGCTCAATCATTGACAGAAGAAGAAAAGATTCAATTCACTAGTTTCTTCAAAGAAAAGAAGATCAGTTTTGCTTGGTCTTATTTAGACATGCTGGGATTGGATACAGATTTGATTATGTGTCACTTGTCCATTTCAACTGATGTGAAACCAGTAAAACAAAAACTAAGAAAAATAAATCCACATGTGGCATTACTAGTAAAAGAAGAATTGGAAAAACTATTGAAATTTGGATTCATTATAGCTATTGATTATGTAGACTGGATTTCAAACTTAGTTCATGTTTCTAAGGTGGAAAAATCTATAAGAGTTTTCATAGACTTTAGGGATATAAAAAAAGCTTTCCCAAAGGATGACTCCACTTCCCAACATAGACATTATTGTAGATTTGACGATAGGCTATGAGATGTACTCATTTATGGATGGATTTTCTAGATATAATCAAATCAAAATTTCCCCTAAAGATCAAGAAAAGACCGCATTCACATGCACATGAGGAACATACTATTGGAATGTGATGCCATTTGGTCTCAAAAATGCAGGTGCAACTTACCAAAGAGAAATGACCACAATATTCCATTACATGATGCATAGAAACATGGAAGACTATGTAGATGACACATTGGCAAAGTCAAAGATAAGGACTACACATATAGAAGATGTAAGGAAAATCTTTGATAGAATGTAACAATTTCAATTAAGGCTTAACCCTAAGAAGTGCACATTCAGTTTATCATCTAGAAAACTATTAGGATTCATAGTCTTAGCAAAAGGAATTGAGGTGGATCTAGTAAAGGTGAAAGCTATTCTTGAAATGCAACCACCTAGAAATATTAGTTAAATGAGGATGATCCAAGGCAAGCTACAATCCATAAGAAGATTTATTTCTTAGTTGGTGGATAAGGCACAACCTTTCACAAAGTTGATGCGCAAAGGAACTACATTCACTTGGGATGAGCAATGTGAAGAAATTTTTCCCAAGTCAAGAAATAGCTAATGAATCCTCCAATCCTAATGGCACCAATTTATGGAAAACCTCTATTGATATACATGTCAACTACAGATACATCATTAGGAGTCTTTCTTGCATAAGAAGATGAAGCTAAGAAAGAAAGAGCTATATACTATATCAGTAGAACTTTGGTCACATATGAGTTGAACTATTCAATGATTGAGAAAGTATGCTTAGCAGTGGTATTTTCATCCCAAAAGCTTAGACATTACATGTTGGCACACAAGGTGAAGCTAGTGGATAAAATTGATCCACTTAAATATCTATTGAGTAAGGCAATGCTAACAGGAAGACTAGCAAAGTGGATCCTAATTCTAAGTGAATTTGACATTGAATATGTTGATAGAAAAGCCATTAAAGGACAAGTGATTGCTGATCAACTCATAGAAACACCATTAACAGATGACAAGCCATTACATGTAGATTTTCTAGATGAATCTATTATGCACTTGACAAAGCACCCCTGGAAAATGTATTTTGATGGCTCCTTCACACAACAAGGATCAGGAGCTGGATGCTTATTCATTACACCACAAGGATAGAAGATCCTAGAAGCATATAAGATGATTTCTTCATGTAAAAACAACATATCAGAGTATGAAGCTCTCATAAATGGACTCAAACTTACAATAGAGTGGAAAATTTTTGAATTACACATCTATGGAGATTCACAACTCATTATCAATTAGGTGAATGGTGACTACCATACAAAAGATGATAAGCTCACGCCTTACAAAATAGTGGTGGATGACTTGAAGAAATATTTTGTCTTTATCACATTTGAGAAAATTCCAAGATCAGAGAATAGAGCAATTGATGCGATGGCTACTTTAGCATTCATATTACAACTTGAAGAACATCAATTTTGCTATGATTTACTAGTGGAAGAACTCCCATTTCCCGCCTATGACTCACCCAAATCCCAAATTGTTTGTGCCCTTCAAACCCAAGTTTTGTCCAAATATGCCCATATATATTCTTACCTAAAAGACCAAACAGTCCTTGAAGGCTATTCTAGAAATGAAAAGAGATCCCTCATAAGAGCGGCACCATGTTATATAATCATCACTAATGACCTGTATAGACATAGTCTAGATGGTACACTTCTTAGGTGTTTAGAAAATGAAGAGTATAATTCTGCATTAAAGGAAGTTTATGAAGGTGTGTGCAGGTCACACTTGAATGGTTTTTCATTAGCCAAGAAACTCTTAAGAGTTGGATATTATTGGCCCACAATGGAAAAAGATGTTATCCATTTTTCAGAAACATGTAAGAAATGCTAGATCCACGACAACCTGATACATGCTCCAGCTAGAGAGCTAATTCCTTTCATAACACATTGGCCATTCCAACAATTGGCCTTTGATTCAGTTGTTCAGATTTACCCAAATTCATCAAATGGATACAAATACATCATTACTGCAACTGACTATTTCACAAAATGGGTGGAAGCTGTCCCACTATCTAATGCACCTGGAAAACAAATTTCAATGTTTATCTTGAATTATATCATCTGTTGTTATGGCATACCCTCGTCGATTGTGACTGATAATGGGGGTCAATTTAGAAACAAAGACATAGATGAGTTGTGTCTTCAATTCAAAATCACTCAGTACTATTCCTCGATCTATTACCCTCAAGGTAACGGACAGGCTGAAGCATCAAACAAAACTATTTTGAAAATCTTTCATAGGACAATGAACAAATCAGGAAAGGAGTGGCATTTACAAATTAATCCAGCATTATGGGCTTATAGAACAAGAATCAAAACACCAACTAGTGCAACTCCTTTTGCACTAGTTTATGGATCAGAGGCAGTCTTACGAGTTAAGGTAGAGATTCCATCACTGTGAGTATCATTGAAACATCTAGTCATTGATGAGGACTACAAAATCTCTAGACTATAGGAACTAGAATTTCTTGATGAACATAGACAACTGGAATTTGACCATCTTAAATCTTATCAAAAGAGAATGTCAAGAGGATATAACAAGAAAGTGAAACCAAGAAGTTTTCAGGTAGGAGATCTAGTTTTGAGAGAAAATCCTAAAAATCAATAGAATCGAGAACAAAAGGGAAAGTTTGAACCCAACTACCTGGGTCCCTTTGTCATTATAGTAGCATTTGGATCAGAAGCCTATCAATTAGCTATGCCTAAAGGAGATGTTTTACTAGATCTAATCAATACTCTACACTTGAAAAGTTTTTATGCCTAACATTCTTGAGATAGCTTTTGTATAGTGAAAAGAGTCTTGAAAAAAGTACAAAAAAAATTAGAAAAAATTCTCGAAGAAAAGTAAAAACACCAAATATGGATCCTGAGAAAAATAAAAAACAATGGAAAAGTCTTGAAAAAATGACCATCTCAGTGAAAACCTAGCAAATAGGCACCTTGGTGAGTCCAAAAAAAAAAGAAAAGAGAAAAAGTACAAAAAAATTGGAAAAGAGAAAAAGTGTCTTGGTGAAAACCTAGTAAACAGGCACCATGATAGCAAAAATAGAAAAAGTTTGGCCAAGTGGTGAAAACCTGATAAATAGGGGCTACTTGTAATCGACACTCTATCTATCAAGACAATGCTTGCACATTTGGTTGATGTAAATATTAGCTTGTATACATCTTCTAGTCACTTTCGTGACATGCCAAATCCTAAGAGCCTATTGTCAGAAAATCGTATCTTCCAAAGGATGGAATCTATCCACATTAAGATCCTAGGTAAACTATTTTCCCTAGGGGGCAATGATCAAAACCATGTATATTGCTAAGTCGATGTTAGAAATTTCTTCTAGGGTTTTGATACTGCAATAAACATTAAACTATGAATAAAGGTATTTCTCAATACCACCCTAGTCTGCAATAGACATTAAACTACAAACAAAGGTATTTCTTAATGCCAACCATAAAAAGTATTTTTTAATACTTGGACCTAAAAGTGTTCTTAAAAACTACGTCATGACGATAAGAGTGTTTCTAAACACTAAATAGGTAAACCACTTATTGATGAAGGATAAATTGACGATTGATAATAATTTATATGCATGTTTGCAAAATTAATCAAGAGCGTTCCTAAACACTATAATTCCAACTGTCTATTTTAAAGAAAATACATTGATTATTTTAAAGGAACAATGAACTCTTTTTTTATTATCAATTTGTGATTGTTATGTTTCCTTGAGTGACTCGATGATGTCTATTAACTACTAGAGGAACAATGATTGGGGGCATAACATTTTCTTTGTCTTCTATTTGTAGTGATAAATCCAATGATCTAAGGTGATCATGGGGAATGGGTGTCTGCTATAAGTGCCTCCATCATAATTGGAATGCCAAGTATACCTCAACCTATTTCCTATGAAAGCTTTAGTGAGGTTGTATTTATTTCCTTGTCAATTTTAAACTTAGGTGAAAAACTACTTCCTAGTAAGGTACATAGTAAATTAGATTATACCCAAGGATATGAATATAAAATGGAAGGTCATTGCGGGTATATATTTACACATTATGCACCAGAAAAGAAAAGGGTTTATATCAAATAGGAAGTAACTGATAGAACATTCTAGCCTATATGCTTTAATGTTTAGGTTATCTTTCAACGTGAAGAATGAGAGGGAAGTATTCATATTTTCATAATTGCTAAATCTATCAGTAAAAAATGTACTAACCTAATGAGGTCCCATCACAAATGCTCTATGATGATAATTAATCTACTTTGAATAAAAAATGATTGTCCTAGGTGTCTTAGTCTAGGTGCATTTCATTTGGTTAATTGCATTAAGGTTAATTTTTAGTTGCATATCATATTAGTTTGCATTAGGTTCATTTAGATGCATTTCATGTTTTTAGTTGCATTAAAATTTATTTTAAATTGCATTCATTTTAAGATAGTTGCATTCATTTTAAGTTGCAACAGTATGAATGTGTGAATTCAATTATCTAAAACATCTATGTGAGCTGAAAATTCTAAAAACATTAACTATTTTCCATGTTTGATCAAGTACATCATGAAATCATAAACAACTAAAATAAAAAGACTGAGTATATATCACTGATATTCATTTGCATTCATAATCCATTTCATATCATAAGTACGTCTTCATAATTCATCCATAATCATTCATCCATAAATAAAAGTGAGATGTCCATACATCGCATCACATTACATCTCATACATCCATATGCATACATAAAATAAAGATTTCATACATTGCATTAAACCATAACATGAATTTGTATCCATACATTCATAAAGCTTAAAAAATACAAAAACATAGACATATATCAGTGAAATATATCATGAGATCATCATATCATCACTATCTAATCTAATCATGACCAAGTATGACCATCGCATCAATATCCAAAGCATGAGACACATATCAAATATATCACATGTGCAGAAATCAGAAAGTATCATACGAAGCAACATAAAGAAGATAAGATATCCATTAGAATAAACAAAATCCAAAGCATCAATATATCATCTAGAAAGAGTATTAGAGCATCAGAGCAGTATATCAGACTGTAAATGTTTCACTCTTTAGTGTTAGAATAACATGAAATAGTACATCAACAATGAACAGTCCATATGACATAAGAGAGTATGTTGATAAAAAATGGTAGAATACAAGATATATCCAATGAGGTACAATGATATAAAGTATGAGAGTATACATAAAATCTCAATCCTCACTAGCACCCTCCTCCTCTCAGGGAGGATCAAGAGGGGGTACATCTACTATGTCATGGATTGGTAGAGGCATCACACCGTTTGACTATTGTGCTATCACTAAATACAAGGGAGCTCTCTGAGAAATAGGAAAAACAACACAATATAAAGAAAAATAATACATTTCCCTTTGTCCCTTGTGGGTGGCTATATGGGCATACCTATCCCTCTCTACTCTCATCTGACTCAATTGTGTATCCCTCTCAGATAGACATGCCATCAATGTAGAAACCTCTAATAAAAAATCAGCTTTATCTTTCTCATACTGAGATAATAGATCCCCATCACCACCTATAGGAGGATCTTTACATGCCTGTTTATGATCTCCATCACCCCCTACCCTCTGTTGTTGTGCATGCTCATCTCTATGAAGTAGAGGCCATGTATCTCTCTAGAGAGGGGTAAATCTCAATCTCTAATGACTCTATTGTCCTACATCTCCCCTAGAGGTCCATTGTCTACCACCATCACCACCTCCACCTCCACCACCACCACCACCCCCTCCACCTCCACACCCTCCATCTCCATCACCTCCTCCACCTCCACCTCTATGGGAACCATCTCTCCCTCTATCTTGACATCTGTCCTTGCCATGACCCCTATCTCTATCTTTGGCAGATCAGTCTTGACCACCACCATCATCAATTGGATCATAATCAAGGGCATCCTCAAGGTGAGGAGTGACCTCATCAAGAGCTGTAAAATGAGGATAAGGATACTGAGTGTAATAGGTGTGGTACCCATCATTGATACTGCCATCGATGATCTCTGGGTGATAGTCCTGGACAACAACTGCAATCTATGAAATCTCATGGATGACCCGCTCATAAATCAAATGTGATCCCCGCTGCGCCTCCTCATTGTGAATGTGTGCATATATAGATGCCTCCTGAGAGAGACCCTGTACTCTACCATACTACCTGGAGACACGTGTGATAAAAAATATCTCTACAATATATCGGGTCTTGCTAATAAGGTACCTTCTCTGAAATAAAAAAACATTTGCCTGACATCAGATGACCATCCCTCACAATTCGAATAGGGCCTCCAAATAATATCAGTGACATCATCAAGTACACACCACCAATACTCCAACTTTCCCAAGTGGGGCTGTTGAAGCATACTAGAATATATATATATAAGGTAGGCTTGCATCACACTACATCTCAACAATCGACTATGTGATGGGGATGTGCTCCCATGCCCATACTTGAAGAACTAAAATCCCAACAATCATAGTATGAGAATGCTAGTATACAATCTCATGAAGCTCATGGTACATGTGAGAGAGGATGTAGCTACCCCAAGAAAAATGATGAGGAGATCAGATCATATCCTCTATGACCCTGGACCAGCCGCACATGAATCTATACTATCCTCGATCGGGTCTCATCAAGCCTCCAACAAGTCCAACCAAATATATAGGAAGTGGCTCATACTTGGATACCATGTGGTCCCAACTGATATAATGCCTCACAATAGTATCATCTTGGAACAACCTTTGAGATTCCACCATCACCGCCAGAGCACTCGCCTCATACTCTACTCTAGACCCCATCATTGGAACATGTAGTATATGCCAAATGTCCTCAAGCATCATAGTCATCTCACCGGTGGGTAGATGAAAGGTATTATGCTTTGAATTCCACCTCTTAGCCAAGGCTATCAATAATCCATGATTTATCTAAATGTTAGGTAAATCAACCAGACTCCATAAACCACAACGCACAACAGTACATTGATAAGCTATAGAGAGACTCTCATGCAACTCTACAACCTGAGTCATTCAAGGAGATCTGAAAGAAACAACACCAAAATATGTCTACATAATAGAAAATAGGGGCACTATGTCTGCATTAGACAAAGGAAATTGACAAGAAATTGCTTAAAAAGTTCAAACAAACAAGTAAAGTTAGCTGAAAATTTAAGAAACTAAATGTGATCTTATTTTCCTGGATGTGATCCAAGAAACCTGGGATATGACTCTCTAATGGGATACAAGCCAAGAAATCCTAGATATGACACAGGAAATCTAGGATGCGATCCAAAATTTGAATGCGACCCTATTTTTATAAAATATGAAGAAAGAGAAAAATGCTATGAACTTTCTTGAAAAAGCCAGATGCGACCCGATAGGGTGTGATCCAGGAAATACCAGATGTGATCTGGAATTTAGTAAAAAACCAAATGCAACATAGGATTTACCATGTGCGATCCCACATACAGGATGCAATCTAAAATTAAATTGGTCCTAAAAAGCTTAAAAATGCATAAAATTCAAATTTGCAAAATTGAAAGGGATCGTTATCGAGTACTCATAGGTGCTACATAATGTGGAGGCCGGTCATGTTATTTGCCTAGCTCAAAATGATGCTTCTCCATAGGGTACACCATTTCACCTCAGAGCTCATAAATTTAGCATAGGCAAAAGTGAAAATGAATAGTAAAAATGACCTTTTTGACCTATTTAAGCCTCTCGGGGACTCTGGAAACCTAAGGGATGTTAACGATAAGACATCATAGAGGCTTCATATCGGGACCAAAATTGAAATAGGTGATCTATATCACTTAAATGCGGTAAAAACATAGTTATAAAGCAAAGTTAACCATCAGAATGTAGAAGTCAATTATGGTCAAATTAGAGTCAAACAGGGGCAAATTGAGCATAAAGGATACTGTAAACATGGAAAATCAATACAACAATGGTTATTAGTCAGATTCACAGTGAACAAAAGTCAAAGTTTAGTTAAAAGCACTTAATGAAAGCTACACAGAGCATAATTAATGCACAGAAAGCTTGTCAGAAGCTGTAAAAAGTGATTTTCTCACTAAGGCATCAAATTTTTACACTAGGATATTGCTTAAACATTAGTCAAACTTGGTCAAATTTCACCTTTTTCTTGGTCAAACTTGGTTAAATAGTGTTCTTTTAACACTAAAATTGATCCTAATTGCTTATTAACACTTCCTAAATGATGTTCGCTTGATCCAGATTCATTTCAATCCTGCTAATTTTCTTCTAAATGCTTGAAAACAATGATTTTATTCAAATTTATTTTGATTTCAGTCCTGAGGGGGCATAATCATACTAAAATTCAAACTTTCAAAACAAATTCTTTCAGCGCCAGGGGCATGACAGTTCTCTTCAATCAAGTTGATGTTGTTAATCTTTACAATATTAATCAGTTTCATCGCTTCAAATCAAATTGGTTATTTGTCAGCAGGTTTAGTTACTATAAATCAAATTTAACTAAAATTTCTTTTCACAACCTCTTATCTATTTTCGTTCGATCAAGATAGAAATTAGTATGGTCAATTCTCATTCAATCAAGTTCAGAATTGATAACTTTCTAATCAAGTAGGATTTCATTTGATCAAGTTCAAAGTTCTCAAATTCAGAGTAGTTCTCTTTACTAATCTCTAAATCTTTCAGAGTGGATTCACTTCTCTCTAAATCTCCTTGAAATCAAAGTAGTCCTCACTGCTCTCTAAATCACTTGAGTTTAGAGTAGTTCTTACTGCTCTATAAATCTCCTTGAATCTACCAGTCTCGATGAATCATGCTAAATCAGATATTGTTTGAATCTTTGTACTGTTCACAAAGAAATTCAAAGAGGGGAAAATGTAATCACCTAAAATTGGGCTAATAGAACCTAAGACCCTATTTGTCCTAATTCAGGATAAAACCCTAATTATGTTGATTTGATCCTTGATTATTACCATAATTAATTAAATTCAATAAAATCAATAAAATCTCCTAATTCAAGCATTTATCATCAAAGCATTAAGAAAATTCAATTTGATTATCTCTATGCTTAATTAATTAAATCAAACCTATTAAATTCATGGCTAGAGTAATTAATTAAAATGAATTAAATCCCTCTCAAAATGACATGTCACCTTTAAGGAGACAACTAAGACACTTCCAACCAATAGGAGCTAATCACAAGGATCATTCACATGGATCAAGTGAGAATCAATCTCCACCACTCATCATGGATAAATCTCAACCATCAAATTCAAATTCAATCTTTCCCTCCAAGAGGAAATCTATAAAACCAAGCTCATTTAATTCATCTAATATCTAGATCATTTTATTAACAAAGTGCTGCTATTTTCAATCTAGATCAATTCTTCTATTTCTTATCAAATTATTCATTTCTATCTTAATTCATCTTAATTGCTTGCATTAATGAATATGAATCTTCCATTTCATAATTGTAATGTCACTGATCTATGCATAATTATGAGAGCATACTAACATAGGTCAAACTCTTTATCATTAGGAAGCAATAGGATGATTTTGTTAGTATTATTACATAATTTATTTGGTTAATTTGATAACAATATGATGTCTTATTGAAGTGTTGTGTTGCAGATTCACATTGACCATAATTCACACATAGTTGATAGTGACTTCAAATAATTAAGGTTGAAATAATTTGTTCTTCAATGTTAAGTAATTTCATAGAATTTAGTGAGTATTTGGTAAAAGAATTTGTGCCTTAGCATTTATTCAAGTTATTAAATCATCATTCATAAGTGTAGAATACTTTGGGTTTCTACAACTATTCCACTCATGTAAAAGTAGATTGGTATTTTATGTGTTGTTCTTATGTCAAGTCACAAGCCATCGATATTATCTTAGAAACTGGCACTTTTGTTAAGTTTTAGTGTTGTTTGTAAGTTGTCTGTAAAATCATTCTTGAAAAAAGAGGAATAGAGAATCACCCTATTTTTAAATTTCTAGTTAAGTCTATGTTGGAGACACCTATAGTAAAAAGGGAGCCTCTCCTATTTCTTAGAGGAGAGATTAATCTTACTTTACATTACATAAAGTTATATCTTTGTAAGTTGTGGTCATGGTGACTTACAATAATTTTAGCCAATAGTTTTTGGTGACTCCGTTGGGGATATAACACTCATTTGGAAGTCTTATGCCTTTGTTTGAAGTATACACATGTCCTATTCATTATAATTAATTATTGTAATTTATTTCTCATAGTTTTTCAAGCTCTTGCCAAGGACATGTAAATGGATGCCCAAGGTCCATGGGGAAATGTGTTTAGTCCATTGAATTTGACTCTACCTCTACATGATCTTCATGATGGATCATGGAATAATTTTACCAAGTTCTTTAGTGATGGTAAGAAAAATCTTGATGAACATATTGCTTCTTTTTACATTTAATGCAATGTTCATGGCGTTGAACATTAGGATGTGTCTGTGAGGTTTTTCATGGAAACTCTCTAAGATGTCACTACAAATTGGTTTTGTCATCTTGCACCATAGAATATCACAAATTGGGATACTCTCATAGTTAGGTTTAAAGAAGATTCAAGCCTCCTAAAGATTATTAGGCCTTGTTGGCCCAACTCGCCCAGTTGAAGAAGGCATCTCACATACCTATATGTGAATTTGTTTCTCATTTCAATAAGTTGACACCAAGAATTTTAGTTGTTGTTCAACCTACAAATGAAAATTTGAAGTGTTTATCTGTAAATGCTAAAATTCCCAAAGTCATTTTTTTGTTAAGAAGAACAACCCCAACTACTCTTGTGGAAGCACAAACTTTGGCAATCAAAATTGAGGATGATCTCATTATTGATAGGTTGATAAGAATAGAAGCAAGTGGGCTTGAAGAAAGTGCATTTTCTTTGAATTCATTTTCTTCCATCACAAGGATGGATCATGTTGTGTAGAGGTTCAGAAATGAGTTTCTTTCCATCAAAAATAAAATAGTTCAAGGTATGTTCTTCACTCTAATAGAGGATGTACAAAGGATGGCCCTCTAAAATGTGGCTTGTAGTCCTATTAGTGGGAATCAACATAAGTTAGTTTCATCACCAAAAAATATTTCTATTGATACACCATTAGTGAAGGCAAAAACAAAGAATCTTGAATTTGAATCTAGCGACCTTGATATTCTCTTTTAGGAAAAGGAAGTAGACATTGCTAACGACTCTCATTTATGGTTTTTGCATTCTCAGAAAGTCATTGATGAAAAGAAGAAAGATGAAAATAATTCTTCTAATGTTCATGCGAATGAAGACAATCATGTCATCGGATATGAAAAGATGGACTTGTAAGAAATCCATAATCAAGGTAAAAAGGATTCAATTGTGCTTGAAGGTCATGAACTTGAATATACACTTTGCGTCAATGTCCTACTTGAGAGCTTGAAATGGAACTTGTCATAAACAATCAAGATTTTCCTAAATATGGAGTTTGTGAACAACATACTAAGGTATGTAGTAAGTTGTATCTTCATTTGAAACACATGAGAAAAGTCTTTACAATCAGTTTGAGGTTGCCATGATTGATGAACCAGTTGTTGAAGTTGCAACATGAAAGAAGAGTTTAGTCTTTATATGATCAAGGGGTTGTCCCATAAGATATTTTACTTGGTTGGAGGCCAATAAAAAGTTAGTAGTTCCATTTGTACCTAAGAATGTAGAAACTTTTGAAGAAGAAACCAAAGAAGCATTTTCATTTCAGTAGGAGCAGATTGGATCCATGGACTCATTTTGGGGTAGTAGTGCACTTGCTTCATCTGAAGAGGAAGATGAATTTGTTCATCTTTTAATTACAAGGAGTGTTGTATCAAACATTGGCATCATTATTCTAATTTTTGTGTTTCATGTTTACAAAGTTGCATATGAACATGCAAGGTACTACAAGCTACTAAAGAAGGGAAGTTATTTTGTTGATCTAGTAAATGGTTTCATCTAAAAGGTATCATTGTTGGCTAGTTTTAATTAGGAAGGTTTTTTTTTCCTTTTCAATAAGTGTTTTTGCACAAGTTTATGTTTTTGTTTTAACTAGCTTTGCTTTGCATTAGCCGTGTCATCCTTTTTGTCATTTTGTTTCTTTGATCCTTGAATCTATATCCCAATGGATGCTAAGTAACTTAGAGATTTGGATTCTACATTTCTCATTGTTTCTAAGAATAAACAAGTTACTTTTTGTAGTTAGAGCTAGTTGTTCTAGTTAAAATTCTCTAATTTCGGCATTATTAAGTTTTTTTCAAAGGAAATCAATTGCACATTGAATTGGCATAGATTATTATCCCACATATGTCATTTTCAAAGGTTTCCAATGAGTTTTCTTTTATTTTTCTTGCAAAAATGGGTTTTTATTTCCTAATTTCAGGTACTTGATTTTTGGAAATATTCAAGTCTTTGATTGATTTTTATTAGTTTTTTTTTTCATCCTAGATTTATTTCTTTATGAATTATTCTCATTTTGAGTTATCGTAGGCCTAATTCAAAGCTATATTCTAAGAGATAATAAGGAATTAAGCTACCTGAAGGTGGGGTTTTTTAGCTTGATTTCCCTTTTTCTTTGTTTAAACACCCGTGATATGGAATCAAAAGTCCACCAAGGTCTCTTAAGTCATAAAGTTGGCCTTTTTGTGAGTGATTACTATGTGTGTGAATTTTGTACCTAGCTGTAGACACAACACTTCAGTAAAACATTAGAGGTTAGCTAAAATCAAAATCGTGCAGTGAAATAGAAACTAATCTAACCAGGTGATTTACTGCCTTCTAGTAGATGCGAGTATGTATTCTCAGATTGGACCGAGATCAGTGACCTTGACGACACCTAAACGAAGGATTTGAATACAGAATCTAGATATGAGATGAATGCAAATTAATCTATATTTTTGGTTTTTTTATGCAATAAGATAAAATCAACTGATATGAATCTATTCTAGATGAAAAACTGATATGCAAATTAAACTAACAATGATATGCTAAATATGAAACTAAAAATGATTAAAAAGAAGATTGATCTCACAAAAGTTGTTGATTTGCAAAGAAGCTTCAATTCTTTAGATGTCAATTTGCCAGCGTGATCGTGCAAATTCTTGGATTGATTTTGGCAGAGAAAGTATACAAACTTGTGAGATGAATTATGAAGAGCTAAGCCTTGATTTTATAGAAATCCAGGGCTTTGGGGATGCATGGAAAAAGCCACAAATCACTCTTGATAAACTTAGGTTGATTTTTGAGTTATCAAGAATTAAAGATAATTAATTCACAAAATCATGCAAAAACAACTTTTTGATTTAAATCAGAAGTTGAGATCAGCTTTCAACTCAAAAGAGAGTTGAGTTTATTTTTAAAACAACTTGAATTGATTTTCTGATTTAAAGTTTAATTGTTGTTTGAATGTGCATAATAATTATGAATTAAATAAATAAATAAACTGATTTATCCTCAACTTAACTGATTTTAAAAATAAAACAATTGATTTATGGGTTAATCAATTATTAAATCAAACTTTTATTCAAAAACTATATTATTAAATTTGACAATTGACATTAATTAATTAAATAAGAATTTAATTAATTAGTCGTAGGATATTTGATTTATTATGAAAATTTAAATCTAATACAATTTAGGAATAAATATAATTAAATCCAATTAAATAATTAAGTGGCAGTATTAAATCTAATTAATTAAATATTCATAATATTCAATTAATCAAACTTTATGATAAATAGGATTTATCGCCAAATAATCATTAAATTAAAGATAATTAGGATAAATAGGAATAAGGAATATTCCCCAATGTAGAATTTAGGATGATCAATTAAGATTTGATAATGTGCCGATGTTCCTTAGGTTAGGACTTTGATGTCGATTTCGTTCGATGTGTCGATATATGAGGTTAATGAACCTATAGCCCATTTTTGGGGTATTACATTTTGCCCCTCTTTGAATCACTGTGCAAAGTGCAATGGTTCAAAGACAGTCTGTGTATGATGTTGAAACTAATGTTTGAAATTGAAATTGATATGAGACAGAAACTAATTGAAAGATTGAAAGATATTAGGTCCTAAATGACCAAAGATAATGTTAACTATAACAACAATGAACCAATGATTGTGAAAAAGTGTCAAAACACTTGATTCTGAACTTTATGATTGTGAAGAAGTGAGTGACTGATTCTAGACCTGATTATCGATAAGAATCACATTGGTATCACATCTGAACCCTTCAGTTACGAAGAGCCAAGGAAATAACACTAATGAATCGATGGTTACAAAAAATTGATACAGTCTACAAGATTAAGAGAATACCAGATTGATATGGATCTCGATGAATCTGATATGCCCCAAGTGATGATTGATTTGCCTCGAGCGATGAGGTCTTTTGATGAATAAAAAACTAGACGTGGTTGTTGTCTCGATTACTGAGGAAAGATATGATTTCAGATTTAGATTACAGACTTTGAATGATATGCAATACCATACCCCCTTCGGGATAAAAATCAAAATCTAACAAGAAAAGTTAGCGTTGATAGATTAGAAACATGTTAATTGATTTGAGAAGTGGTTAAACACGTTCGAGAACGCATTCTGCATCATTTGGAGCTCCAGAAGACCAAGTTTGACTAGGTGAAACCATGAGTTGACCATAGTTGACCAAGTTGAAATTTTGATATTTTGACATAAGATAATCAGTTAAGTTGAATACTGGATTACTGTGAGGATTGAAGGTCGATTATGCAAGTAGTAGACCATCCTGGGTCCAAAAATTTTAAATCATGATTTTGACATAGTAAATGATCTTAGATTTGGATTTTGATCCCGAAAATGGGTTCAAAACGTTGAAATTAGCCAGGGGTGCGATTTTCATGAAAAACAGAGCACTTTTGAAAATTAGGTCAAAAGCTATATAAAGGCTAGAAGGGTCATTTTCAATTCATTTCAACCTTTTAACTTTAGAAATCTTGTGGAGCCATCTGAGTGAGAAATTGGTAGAACCAAAGGTACCTGTGAGTTTGCATCGATTTGAGCGCAGCCGGATACACCAGAGACCTCGACAGTACAGACATCCGGTAGGTGGACCTCTATGCTTTGCTAAAAGTTCAATTTTTCCATGATTTATAGCATTTTTAGGATTTTTCATATGCTTTTCAATTTTGAATATTTGAATGCATGGAAACTCGTACAACTCTCCAGCGAGACTCGTACGACTCTCCAGCGAGACTTGTACGACTTTCAAACTATAGATAGGTTGTCATTTCATTAACCCTCAAGACTCGTATCAGAGGGACACAAGAGTCATACGACATTTCATCGGGTCCCTCATAACTTGTACGAGGAGGAATGCATTGTCGTATCACTATGCTTTGTCGTATGGTATGATGTAGAAACTCATACGACTTTCCCTGCCAGTTTGAAGTGTCGTATGGAAAACAGTGAGCCAAAAACTCATTACTAGGTCAAATTTTTGAATTTTTTGATCTTTTAGCCTGATTACTGACCTTTCAACCTACCTTTTGGCATAGTAATCTATTTAATTCCTACACTTGTAACCCATTCTGTGACCAAATTATTGATAGGATTCCTCATTTCTGTATTGTGTAGGTCATATATCTAGATGTTCATGTACGGATTTCACATCCAGCTACTCAGAGATTATGTGTGTCACTGCCAGACCCTATGAGGGTACACATTGCTTCCTGTGGATTTGAGTACCTTGTACATTTACCCAAGATTAGGGTAAATCACAGACTTTTGACTGCTCTAATTGAGAGATTTCATTCGGAGACGCAGACATTCCACCTGCCGACTAGGGAGATCACTATTACCCTAGAGGATGTGTATTGTATACTGTACATTTTGTTCCATGCAGGCCAATGACTAGAGTATGTGAGTTCAGGGAACTCGGGCCTATTAGCTTTTTGACGTGTATTTGGAGATGACACCCAGATGACTAGCTCTATTTCTTGGGAGACCTTAGTATAGCGTTATGGACAGACGCACCGGTTGGAGTGTATCATTGCCAGGATGATCGACGGTATTATTATGTTTGACCATCAGCGGAATAGTCTTTTGATGGGCTAGGCTCCGATGGTAGCATGTTTGATGGTGACTCCCTCTGAGTTGGCTTGGGGTCAGTGTCTTTTGGCCCATATGTTCTCTGAGATGCATGAGGTAGTGTATCAGGAGTGCAAGTCTTTTGCAGTTGGAGCCTTATTTCTATAGATCTAGGCATGGGAGCATATCCTAGTTTTGAGACCAATATGTACCTCGCAGAGGCAGCCACATGAGCCTATCATTTATATATATGCTGGATATGTCATACAGGGATGGATGGGCCATGTAGAGTATTGGAGCCGATGCTTGATGATATGAATTTTTTTTGATGGAGACCATATGTAGTTATAAAGCTTTGGCCTACTGCACGAGAGTAGTTTAGTTTCTTCTCTCAGAGTCCTGTGCTGATCGGGAGGTCATCCTCCACTTTAGAGAGATTCATTATCACCAGGGTGTGGTGACAGTATGGACGAGTGCAGGATGCACTGGAGGATTATGCCACTTATGCTCAGATAGCTCATGAGCTTGGACTCGGATGGACCACGAGGCTCTCTTATGCTTTGTGTTCACAAGAGTATAGTGCTATTATTGGTAGAGATTGGGAGTATAGATTGGTGGTACTTGATGCTAGAGTTATAGATGGATTCATTGCCTAGCTTGCTGACCATCCTATCCACAGGTTCTCAGATCCTACAGAGTTGATACTGTCCATGGAGGAGGCTATGGATGTGATCGGAGCACTGATGAGACAGGGTCCCAGACTCACATAGGTTCCTATTGTGCACCCTACACCTCTGAGACCTAGAGTGATGGCTCCTCCACAAAGACCATCAAGATAGATGAGGCCCCCTCATCGCACTAGTTCTACAACAGGTAGATCTATAGTTTCTCAGAGATGGACTAGGGGAGAGGGTGGTACATTAGGTGGTGTTGGTATAGCTGATGAGGTACTTGTAGTAGAGCAAGTTGTGGGTGGTGGTACTGATCTAATACAGGAGGATACTTGGTTTGATCTGGGTGCAGAGGTTAGATGCCGTAAGGTGCAGAGAGTAGAGACCACTAAGAAGGTTTCCCTAGATATTGAGATGCTAGTAGCTGATGTTGATCCTACTATTCCTCTTACTACATAAGAGACTATCAGACGACTTAGATTATAGGTCAAGGACCTGAAGGTTCACAGTGCTCAGTGGGAGGAGAGATATATAGAGGCACATAGACAACATACTGAGCTTCGTGGCGAGGTGTAGAGATTGCAGGCAGAGCTGATTCATTAGACCTCCTGGGCAGCTTACTATGTGTCCACATATTACAGTGTTGTTCCTACTACATAGAGAGTCCCTATGTACTCTCAGTATATGTTGGCATCAGAGGGAGCCAGAGCACCTAGAGCAGAGGCAGTACCAGATGCACCACCTCCACCTCCACCATATGCAGAGGATCAGGCTGACAACTGATCTATTTTGATATGTTCTGATGTACTATGCTCTTTTTGATCATTGATATACTATTCTGACTTTGATAGCTCACATGAGCATATTCTTTTATACACTATGCCAGTAGTGCACCCCTGATTAGTTTGAGATTTTTGATATATATATGAGATCAATATTTTGGTTATGACTTCATGTGTACTTGTCATGTTTTGATTTGTGATGATATCATGTGATGCTTATGCTATGAGTAGAGTAGAATGAATGTATGGATCAATGCAATGCAATGATTTCTTTCATATGTATTGATGTAATGCAAACGTGTTTTGATTATGAAAGATGTATGTATGATTTATGTTGATGCACATGGATGAATTGTAATGCAACAGATGACTATGATATGCAAATGCAACAATACACATGATATGTTTTGTAGGAATTGATGAAGACAAGTACTCAGTCTTATGTCAAAAGGATGTTTAACCCAGGAGGATAACTGCTTGCGATTCTGTGAAGAGACCTTCGACTTAGGTGTTAGCTCTTATTAGATTTGGAGAGACAATTGAAGAATTGTTTAAGCATTGAAGTTCGTTTAGCCATTGTGAGATCATGCAAACATGCAAAAATGCCAAGAGACATGCAATATGAAATGCAACCGAAGACCTAGGACCTAGTCACTAATCATGTGTCGGTCATTCTCATCATTGAATTTTTAGGTAACTAGATAAATCAATACAATGCCCACTAGTTATTGATTTGTATGCACAGGAATCAATACAACACCCATTGATTAGGAAACCATGGATATATGAATATTGATTTTGTTTTCGGAATGTCGGATTAGATATAAGTACCAAGGCACAAATGCCAGGATGACCTAAATATCATGTCCATTTTGATATAGCAATTTGTATAAGCATCAAACATAGATGTCGTGATGACCAGAATATGCCTTGTGGAATAAGCACATCAAGAAGTCAAGAGATCATTCTAAATCCAATGTGAATTACCCATAGTGACCCTTTATCATCCACATCCTTAGGTAAGATTGCATTTCACAATAGGAGAAAGAACTCACTCAAAAAGACAATAGTTAGATCAAACTTCCTTGAATTTTTTGGGTATCAATGGTCGAGGTACGCATGGCCATCCAATTCAAGATAGAGGCTCTTATAGTCAAACACCATTTCAATCCAAAATTTCCAAAGTTGTTAGATTTTCACATACAAGAAGAAAATAAAGAAAAGATTATGCCCCCAGTCATCACTCTCTAAATCCTGAAAAGGACATCATTGAAGAGCTTGAAGGGAAACAATATGCAAAAAATCTCAATGCAAATCAGTAAACATACAAGGAGATAAAAGCATGTAAAAAGCATAGATTGTTTTCAGTTTGTGTTTGATGTTTGATTGCATTGTTGTAGATGTAAAATCCTTTCTGGAGACGAGAAAGACTGACTAACTTGAATGAAGCTTCAAAGGACATTGACTGGATATGATACATCTAAGATACACTAGAGACCATAGGATATGACATTGATTGCCCCCAAGTGTTAAGCATTTGATAGGATATAGATGCTTGAGCTGATTGGTGTACAAACCGACTTATTGAAAATAGGAATGTAGAAACACACTGGGAGATATGTAAAAACTAAAGCAAGACTGAAAGATGGGAAAGACCAAGATTGTGTTGATAGATGGAGCATTTTGAAACAAGTGGCACCCGCTTTTTGGGTTTTCACCATCTTGGCAGAGATTCTATTTTTGCTACCAAGGCGCTTGTTTCTAGGTTTTCACCAAGGCACTTTTTTCTTTTTCTCATTTTTTTGTATTTTTCATATTTTTTAATTTTTTTGTACTTTTGATATTTTTTAATTTTTTTTGTGAATCATCAAGGTGCCTATTGCTAGGTTTTCACCAAGATGTTCATTTTTTCAGGACTTTTTCTAATTTTAAAGATTTTTTTCAAGACATTTTACCATAGACTGAATGTCTTAGGCATAGAATTTCTTCAGATGGAGAACGTTGATTGGTTCTCAGAGTTGTTCTCCTTTAGTCATTAAGAGTTGATAGGCACCAGAGCCAAAAGTAGTAGTGATAACATAGGGACCCGGCCAGTTGGGTTCAAACTTCCCCTTGCGTTCTCGATGTGATTGATTTTTAGGATTCTCTTTCAAGACTAGATCACCAACCTGAAATTCTCTGTGTCTAACTTTCTTGTTGTAGCCTCTAGATATTCTCTTCTGATGTACTCTGAGATGATCATATGCTGCTTTTATGCACTCATCTAGTAGTTCAAGTTCTTGCAACCTAGACACTTTGTAGTCATCATCAGTTACTAGACCATGCATTCTGATTCTTAGTGATGGGATTTCAACCTCAATAGGTAGTACTACTTCAGACCCATAAACTAAAGTGAAAGGTGTAGCCCTAGTGGGTGTTCTGATACTTGTTCTATAGGCCTAGAGAGTTGGATTGATCATGAGATGCTAGTCTCTTCCTATTTTATTAACTATAAGGTGCAATATTTTTAACAGATTCTTGTTAGAAGCCTCTGCTTGTCCATTCCCTTAAGGATAGTAGATAGATGACCAATGTTTTGTAATCTTGAATTTGGCACATAGATCATCTAAGTCTTTTTTTTTGAATTGTCCACCATTATCTATGATTATGGAATGAGGTATCCCATATCTGCATATGATATAGTTCAAGATGAACATAGATATTTGTTTTCCAGTTGCTTGAGTTAAAGGGACTGCTTCTACCCATTTTGTAAAATATTCTATAGCTGTGATTATATGTGTATGTCCATTAGAAGAATGAGAATGTATAGCTCCTATAAGATCAAAGGCCCATTGATGAAAAGGCCATTGTCTAGTTAAGGGAATTAGATCTCTCCCTAGAGCATGAATTAAGTTTCCATGCACTTGGCACTTTTGACAATTCTTAGCAAACTTGATAGACTCTTTCTCCATTTCAGGCCAATAGTACCCAGCCCTAATAAGTTTTTGAGCTAGTGTTAAACTGTTCAAGTGTGACCCAAAAATACCATCATGGACTTCCTCTAACACATGTTGAGACTCTTCCCATTCTAAACATCCAAGTAGCATACCATCTAGACCTCGTTTGTACAGATCATGACCAATGATGACATATCGGGAGGCATTACGGATAAGGTATCTCCTTTCAGGGAAGTTGAAGGTATCAAGAATGATTTGGTGTTTGAGATAGGAGAATAGGTTTTTATATCTAGATGAATCATGACCAACAACAGTGCAGATCATGTGGGTTTCAAGGGAGTCATATGCACGATAAGATAGTGCTTCCACTAGGAACTCGTAGCGTAGCTCATGTTCAAGCTACTATAATAAAGTAGATAATGTTTCCATTGCATCAAAAACCTTATTCTCTATTCTAGGTATTTGCTCAAATGTGATAGATAGGAAATACTTCTTTAGATCATCTACCATTCTTTTGTATGGAATAAGCTTTTCATCTTTAGTTTGGTACACATCCTTGACTTGATGGATAATGAGTTGAGAGTCTCCATGAATGTGTAGCTTTGTCACTCTCCACTCAATTGCTAGTTTCATGCCATTAAGAAGAGCTTCATATTTTGTAATATTGTTTGTGCAAGGGAACTTTAATCTGAATGCTTTGGGTATGGATTATCCTTGAGGATTTATAAATAAGATGCCTACTCTAGATCCATTATGTGTATAGGAGCCATCAAAGAATAACTGCCATTCTCTAGAAGAAAGAGTCATGATAGAGGAATCTAGAAATTCCATTTGCATTGGTGTATCATCAATCATAGGTGCATCTTCTAATTGATCAGTAATAACCTATCCTTTTATAGCTTTTCTTTCCACATATTCAATGTCAAATTCACTTAAGATCATGACCCATTTGGCTAATCTACCCATGAGGGCAGCTTTGCTTAGTAGGTAATTTAGTGGATCAATTTTAGCTACCAAATGTGTGGTATGAGCTAACATATAATGTCTTAGTTTCTATGATGTGAAGATCACAGCTAGACAAGCTTTCTCAATCATTGAATAGTTCTTTTCGTATGCAACAAATGTTCTACTGATATAGTATATAGCTCTTTCCTTTTTATTCTCATCATGCTGTGCTAGCAATGCCCTAAGTGATGTATCTGTGGTGGAGACATATAAGATTAAAGGCTTCCCTAGAATGGGAGGCATCAATATAGGAGGATTTGATAAATATTGTTTGATATGGTCAAAGTTCTTCTCACATTCTTCATTCCATGCAAAGGTCACACCTTTATGTAATGTTTTTGTAAAAGGCTGTGATATGTCCGCCAACTGTGATATGAATCTTTTGATAGATTGAACTCTCCCTTGTAATTTCCTCATTTGACTGATATTTTTGGGAGGTTGCATCTCCATTATAGCCTTTACTTTAGCTAGATCAACTTCAATGCCCTTCTTTGAGACTATGTATCCTAAGAGTTTTCTAGAAGTGACACCAAAAGCACACTTCTTAGGATTTAGTCTGAGACTAAATTTTTCCATTCTATCTAGTATCTTGATCAAGTCATTTAGATGTTTAGCTCTAATCATAGATTTTTCTAAAGTATCATCAACATAATCCTCCATAGTCCTATGCATCATGTCATGGAAAATAGATGTCATAGCTCTCTGATATGTAGCACCAACATTCTTAAGCCCAAATGGCATGACATTCCAACAGAAGTTGCCCCATGTACATGTGAAAGTAGTTTTCTCTTGATCCTCTGGAGCAATTTTTATTTGATTATATCCAAAAAAACCATCCATTAAGGAATACATCTCAAAACCTGCAATCATGTCCACTATCATATCAATGTTAGGTAGTGAAAAATCATCCTGAGGGCATGCTCTGTTCACATCTCTAAATTCTGTGCACATTCTGATTGATTTATTAGGTTTTGAAATAGGTACAATATTAGAGATCCATTCTGCATAATCAATAACTTGGATGAATCCAACTTTTAGTAGCTTCTCTAATTCAACTTTTACCAAGAGTGCAACATGAGGATGCATCTTTCTTAACTTTTTCTTAACATGTTTGACGTTTGGAGCTATAGATAAATGGTGCATTATAAGATTAAGATCCAACCCTGGCATATCTGAATATTTTCATGAAAAGTTGATCTTCTTTTCTATTAGGAATGTAGTAAATTTTTGCTTCTCTTCTTCTGATAAAGATTGTGCTACATGAATCAACTGTGGCTGTTCTGTTGTTCCCAAGTTGATGGATTGAGTGGGCTCAATTAGAACTGGAGATCTATCCTATAAATGACTTAGAAGGACATCAAATATCTCATCCTTAGGTTCCTTAGAGAGGTTTTCACCTTTAGATATGTCTTTTATTTTTACTTTTGTAGGTTCTAAGACTGCCACAAAGTGGTTTTCACCCTCATAACTCCTTTTCTTTTTATTCTTATTCTTGTTTTTTTGACTAAGATACTTGATGTACGACTCTTTCATGCTTACACTCAATTCTTTGATGGAATTCCTCATAGGCTCAACTACATTGAGGTAGCAAGCAAGGGCATGGTCATTCGGGAAGGTATAAATACCATGGCTTGAATTTGTGGAGGTTTGATCAAGAAGTTCAGGATGTTGGATAGTCAAAATGGGGAAAGATTGGGAGATAGTGTTTACGGATATGGATCTATCATCATCGATCCTAACCTAATGCTCGAGTTCAAAAGTGATATTACAACTTAAAACATTCAATTCATGAATAGGCTCAATGTCATTGTGGGAGTCCAATTCAGCCATAGGTGGATCAGACTTGTTAAGTTCATTACTTCGCTCTAGACTTATGTTGGGTTTAGGTGCATATTGGTGAATAACATCAACAGTTTTTCTATGATAAGCTCATCTTCCTCTGGAATTAATCCCCATTCATAGTAATTAGATTCTTCATCTATGCCTATAGGAAATCTAAGAACATGAGTAAAGTTAGGATGAATACCCCAAGAAGGGTTACCCTCAGATTCTGATTTGAATTCATACTCATGAGAATCTATCTCAGAATAACTACCACCTTCCTCTTTGTCTATTTGATTTGTCTTTGAGATTAGCTGGTTCTTGTCTTGCAACTATCTCTTGCTCTATAGTAGGTTCTTGTGTTTCTACTACATTGATTCTTTTTATTGGATCATCTTTAGCTTCAAGGAGATCTTTGATTTCCTTAGGAAAACACTCATAAGGAATAAGTTCTGAGATGTTTGAATCACTATCTGATGGTTCAGTTTCTTCCTTTTTAAGAAGGGGTTCTCCTAGTGTGATCTGATCTATGACATGAGAACAATTACCTTTGAGGTGGAAGGATTTCTTTTTAAAGCCTAAGCCAACAATATCTTTGTTTTCCCTACCAGTATGTGAAATAGGTGTCATAAGACCTTTTCCTTTGATTCCTAGAGGTCCTTTACTTGGATATTCCATTTTATTTATCAATTTACCCCCTGGGCCATATGATTTAGAAGGGATTTTGGATACTATAGAGTCACTAGTTTGAACAACTTGAGATTTAGGTTCATCCTTGTATAGCCATGCAAGCATAGCTTCATCTTCTTCAAATTCTTTCTCAGATACTTGTTCTGCCACAAAATTTCTTTTATATGCCTCATGAGGTTCTTTAGAGTCTAGCTTAGACTATTTTAAAAACTGTCCATAAGACTTAGGTGAGATAGGGAGAGATGTCAAAGATAATACTGGTTCTATAGTATATTCTCCCATACCATTTTCTTTGATATTGACCTCTTTTGCAATGTCTTCCATTTTAGATGTGGATGCTTCTTTTGTTGACTTAATGGAAGATTCTCTATTATTAGGAACAAATTTATCCACACTTTCCTTCAATGTATTGCAAGTGGTGGATATGTCTGCTAGAATAGTGATCTCTACTCCTTCATAAGGAAATTTCAAACATTGGTGGAATGTAGAAGGAATAGCTTTCATTTCATGTATCCATGGTCTCCCTAGAAGAATGTTGTAAGCCAAAGGTAGATCAAGAACTTGACATATAGTATCCTTGATAACCAGACCTTCTTTGATAGGTAAGACAATGGTGCCTTTAGAAGATCTTTCTTGTTCATCATAGGCTTTTATAGTTATTTTCTTTCTAGGATCAATAGCCAATTCTGAAAATCCCAATTGTGTGACCAAGCTGTAAGAACAAATGTTTAGGCCAGTGCCCCATCTATCAACACATGTTTGAATCTATGGTTCTAGATCAATACTTCTATGTGCAAGAGTTGGTTATGTGGGTGACTCAAGGAGTTGTCATCTTCTTCTAAAAAGGAGACATATTGTGGAGATGTAAGATGTCCAACCATAGTTTGGAACCTGTCTAAATCAAGGTCATCAGGAACATTGGATCTGAGCAAAGCTTTGTTGAGAATAGCTCTATGAGTTGGATATATTTGAAGCAACTCAAACTTGGAGATTTTTGCATTAGTGTGTTGGAGTTGTTGAAAAATGCTATAAGATGTTGGCCTTGTATCTTTAGGATTGGAAGATTTAGAAGCAGCCTTCTGTTTGGAAGTGGAAGAAAGATTGAAGGGCATCTTAGGGACATTTGATGAATCTAGGATTTGTCCTTTTAGATGTGCCTGAGCCTGTGATTGAGTAACTACATTAGCTGAAGGATGATCTCTATCTCTTCACACAATTATGATGACATTGCAATGCTTAGAGAGACAAGGTTCAACCATATTGATAACATCATTATTTCTAGGGTAAGCATAATTGACCTTTGCCCCCATATTAGGTTGAGAAGATGAAAATTCTTGACCATATTTTGGAAATGGTTCTATGAATGTTGTATGATCATTATTGCTCTTATGATTGTCAATTGTGATGTCTCCATTATCAATCAGATCTTGAATAGTATGTTTCAAGCGTAAGCAGTTATTGGTTTTGTGACCTTTACCCTGCTGGAAATCACAGAATTCATTCTCTCTCCATCATTTTAGCTTAGGGTCAGGATCAGATTGTTGGATCTTGGGTAAAGAGATGATGTTATTAGCTAGCAGAGTTCTCATAGCTGATTCCAAAGATTCTCCAAGAGGAGTGAGCTTTTGTTTATTATCAGTAGACCAAGATTTGTATTCTAGCTTCTTTTGAGATGGTTTAGACACCTTTTTCTCTAAAGCTTTGATGGCTTGGGTACCAATAGTTAGATTGAAAGCTGGTGCCTTTGATGGGGCATGGATAGTATCAACAATTCCATCTATGAAGATGCCTTTATTCTTGTTCCAATTTTTGTTCTTGTCTTTAGAATTGGATCCTGATTCGTACTTGTCCTTTTGAAGTGTGATGTCTCCTTTTTTCACAAGTACCTTTTCAATTTTGATTGCATTGTCTACCATCTTATCAAAAGATGTATAATATTGCATTTGTAAAGGGTAGTTGATCTTTGGGACAAGATTATTGATGAATATTTCTAGTTTCTTAGTTTCTGGAATAGGCCTAGCATATAGAGAGAATTTCTTCCTCCATCTCTTGAGAAATGTCAGGAATGGTTCTCCTGGATATTGTTTGAGATTACAGATATCAATCATGGTGATTGGATGTTGGATATTGTAGGAGTATTATTGATAGAAAAATTTGATCAAATCCTCAAAAGTTTTGATAGTAGAAAGAAATATAGAGAACCAATGAATGGCTACTCCCCCCAGAGATCGAGGAAAGAGATGCATCAGATAGGTCAGTTCGTGCATGAACTCCATAGATCATGTACAAAATTCTCTGACATGATCTTGAGGATCAGAGTGTCCATCATACTTATCATATTTAGACATCTCCACTCTTTTTGGGAATGGTGGCATGTACAAGTCTTTGTCAAATGGAAAAGGACATAGGGCCTCCATGGAGAACTCCTTGGGTTCCTTTTCTTTCTCAAGTTTATTAAGTTTGACTTGCATGGCATGCATCTATTTCATCATAGCTGTGAGCAGAGTTTCTTCCTCATGCGTAATGATATCTTCAACATTAAAGTTGGGAGGAAGTTTATCTCCTTGATGAGCTAATTGTAAAAAGTATTTTTCTCTATATTCTTTCAAGAAATGCTTCATCATTCTTTTGAAGTCATTGTCATTTTGATACCAAGCAATTTCTTTAGGTGTGGGTTCCTGATCTGCACCATGTTGAGATTGAGCTCTTTGAGAGCCATGGTTTGTCCCTACTTGAGACATGGTAGGAGTTTTAGGACTCCCTAGGATAGATCAAGGAGGAGTTTTTTGATTACCTCCATGAGTTGATGGTGGAGGAATGTAACCAGTTTTTAATCAAAAGTTGCCAAGACCATCATCTTTGTAAAGACTAGAATTGTAGAGTTGTTCAAGAGTTGGACCCTAGATATGAGTCAAAGGTAAGGTATGAGATGTTTCCCCTAATTTCTTGTGAGAGGAAGCTCTAGTTTCCACCATTAACCTTGGGTGAAGAAAAATAATAAGATGGAGACAACTGAAGAATGAATTGATTCAAGAAGATCAGATGACGCAACCTTGTCAAGGTTTGATTGATTGAGGACAAGATTAGACTTAGATGAAGGATACTATGCCCTAGATGTATGGGTAGATGCCAAAAAGATAGTGGACATGAGTTCACAACACTTAGCCATTTTGAAGATGGATTGAAGATTGATAGTTATGACAAGGTTTTGACACAAGATGAAAAAGACTCAAATCGATTAAACAGCAGGCTGAATCGGATTCAAAAGGCCACTTTAGGAAAATGATTGGATTCTCAGTAGTTGCTACTCTATTCTTGACACAGTGATTTGTTTGAAAGATTCTGGAAATAGGCTGAAAAAGCTAGGTATCTGACAATTCTGACAACTTTCTGGCAATTTTTCAAAATTTCTCAAATGACTTTCTGCAGGTTCATACAACAGTGGGTAGGGTATGAAACGACAATTGACAAACTTGTATGACTTTTGCAAAATTCGCACGATAGTTGATAGCAGGATTTTTTGACTTTTTTAATTGACTGGCAGCAAAACTCGTATGACAATATACCAGATACCATATGACAATTAGGGGGTCATGAAGCGACAATAGCTAAAAGTCATATGACTTTCTAACTTTACAAGATGACTTTTGACTCCAGAAAGGTGTTTGACATCAGATTTTGCAATTTTCAGGTTTTCAGTTTCAAATTGTTCACAAAATTGTCTGTCTAGATTTGAAGATTGTATCAGATTGATCGTTCTTAGTAACCAGATAGATAAATAGGCACGCAAAATAGCAAGCAAGTGATTTCAAGCACATCTAAAAATAATGAACAGGGGACAAAGCAACCCTATGCATGAACAACCAAGTGACTGAATGTGCTAATCCCTAGGAGTGCTAATAGTGTATGTTCCAAAAAGTTTTGCAATAATGCACATATTCCTAGAAAATGAAAATTTGGCCTCACTAGGGTTTTTAGTAATGGTTTGACTCCGCAACTTTTGAGATCTCAAGAGGGTGAACTCCAATCCAGGTGCACCGAGGTTTTGACACAGTCCAAGAAATTAATCAATCAAGCGCTACTAGGGAGATCTGACAGCCTAACAAGAGACCACACCTGTGAAGATTTCCTCCACAAGGACATTTATATAGGGGCTACTGCTACCATGACAAAAATGGCTATTACCGCTTGAGGTTCCGTCAATGTGGTTGACCCAATTAAGGGAATATCTACTATGGTTAACCCTTGCTAAAGGTGACTCACAAAAGATACCACATGGAGACTGGTTCTAGATTCAAAGATTTGAGTTTCTGATACTACCCAAAAAGGGAGTAGAGCATAGTCCTCTAGCCTTTTCACTTTTAACCAAAACAAAGAAGACAAATTAATCCGACATGCTAAGACCAAGATTATCTCATAAAGATCTATGATGTCAACCACTTATGATCTATCAAGCTCTCCGAAGAGAGAATGTATCAATCAGAAGTTGAAAACGTTCAAATCTAGTAGAATGTGAGATGCTCTCAGTAACCTCCCTACCTACAAGGGTTCCTTTGTTGAGAAGAGTTTCACTAGAAACCCACTCTCTCAAGAACTGCAAATAGTGTTCATAGTGCCTATTTACTATGTGTAACAAAGATGCTGAAAATAAAATCTATGTTAATTTTTATAGCCCAAAATGAAATCTGTGATATGAAAGCAATAAAAGGTCACACAAGCCAAACACATGAGATGTTCATTTTAGTCCAAATCAAAACATTATCAGCTAAGTAGATTACCTGAATTCCTCGCAATGCGCTTAGTAAATTTTTACCTATTTTTAGCAACTCTCACGCTTTTCCCAATCAAAATTAGTAGAAATCAATCAGAAACAACAAATTTTAATTGTTAATGTTAGCTGTTAGTTCAAATCTGGAAATCAAATATGGAAAACTAGCTGAAAAAGTGAAATGACAATTGAAACCTGGCATTGAAACTCGTACGATAGTGGGTCACCTCCCAGATGACATTCCAGAAACTCGTATGACAATGGGTATTAGATCATATGACAACAAAGCTTCCAAATGACACTGTGTTTCTGATGGTACAATCCTCAATCAAATAAATTGTCGTACAATAGTGGGTATCTCCTGGTATGAGTTTTTGACAAAACTCATGCAAAAATTATACAGACATAAATTAAAAATCGTAGCTTGGAACAGAAATTGATAGAAATGGAATGGAAACCCATTTTAGGGCCCCACGATGGGCGCCAAAAATATGTGTGAATTTTGTACCTAGCTATAGACACAACACTTCAGTAAAACATTAGAGGTTAGCTAAAATCAAAATCATGCAGTGAAATGGAAACTAATCTAACCAGGCAATTTACTACCTTCTAGCAGATGCGAGTATGTATTCTCAGATTGGACCGAGATTAGTGACCTTGATGACACCTAAATGAAGGATTTGAATACAGAATCTAGATATGAGATGAATGCAAATTAATCTATATTTTTGGTTTTTCTATGCAATAAGATAAACTCAACTGATATGAATCTATTCTAGATGAAAAATTGATATGCAAATTAAGCTAACAATGATATGCTAAATATGAAACTAAAAATGATTAAAAACAAGATTGATCTCACAAAAGTTGTTGATTTTCAAAGAAGCTTCAATTCTTCAGATGTCAATTCGCCAATGTGATCGTGCAAATTCTTGGATTGATTTTGGCAGAGTAAGTATACAAACTTGTGAGATGAATTATGAAGAGCTGAGCCTTGATTTTATAGAAATCCAGGGCTTTGGGGATGCATGGAAAAAGCCATAAACCACTCTTGATAAACTCAGGTTGATTTTTGAGTTATCAAGAATTAAAGATAATTAATTCACAAAATCATGCAAAATCATGCAAAAATAACTTTTTGATTTAAATCAGAAGTTGAGATCAACTTTCAACTCAAAAGAGAGTTGAGTTTATTTTTAAAACAACTTGAATTGATTTTCTAATTTAATGTTTAGCTGCTGTTTGAATGTGCATAATAATTATGAATTAATTAAATAAATAAAGTGATTTATCCTCAATTTAACTGATTTTAAAAATAAAACAATTGATTTATGGGTTAACCAATTATTAAATCAAACTTTTATTCAAAAACTATATTATTAAATTTGACAATTGACATTAATTAATTAAATAAGAATTTAATTAATTAGTCGTAGGATATTTGATTTATTATCAAAATTTAAATAATATAATTTAGGAATAAATATAATTAAATCTAATTAAATAATTAAGTAGCAGTATTAAATCTAATTAATTAAATATTTAGAATATTCAATTAATCAAACTTTAGGATAAATAAGATTTATCGCCAAATAATCATTAAATTAAAGATAATTAGGATAAATAGGAATAAGAAATATTCCCCGATGCATAATTTAGGATGATCAATTAAGATTTGATAATGTGCCGATGTGCCTTAGGTTAGGACTTTGATGTCAATTTTGTTCAATGTGTCGATATAGGAGGTTAATGAACCTATAGCCCATTTTTGGGGTATTACAATTACAACTTGTTTTGAGAAGCATTCACTTGTAATGGTAGAAATGAAACTCCACCATTGCATTTGAAATAAACTTTTTAAAAGGAAAATAATCATTTTAATGAATATCTAATAATGTAAGTGGGGTTTTAAAACCTAATTGCATGATTTCTCTATGCATATAAAACCCATCTATGCTCTTAAGATGTTGTTTTTCAAGTTGATTGCATGTGTTTTAAGGAAAAGTATATGTAAGTAGGCTTTTAAATTCCAACTACATATAGTTATTACAACTAAAAACAAGTTAAATCCTCCTTGTAATGAGATATAAATGTTGGATTATGGAGTGGGTGGGGGGGTGAATCAACAATCCTTGATTCTTTGTGCCTTAAAAACTTTCTCTGATTTAGCTCGGTGTCAACTTAGTCAGACACACTTCAATATTAACCGACAATAGTAAATTTACTTTATCAATCAACAATAACATTCACAATAAATATTAAACACATATAAAACTAATATTTAACGTGGAAACCCAATTTGGGAAAAAACACTGTAGGAATTGTCACCCACTAAAGAAATACTCTTCTAAAGTATGCTTGGTTAAAAGCCAATTTGATTAAACATTACAATGCACATTGTTAAATGTGACCCTGTTAGGGGATTTGCATTAGATCTGTTAGGATCTTTACCCTATTAGGAGTGGTCTGGTGAAAGGTCTTCAAACACTCTTTTAGAAAGTCACCTTTTGTGAGGATTTACAATAAGATTGTTAGGTCCACTCGGTAAAGAGATTTTTCTATTACAAATGTTAATAAGAAACAATATATAAATTGATTTATAAATATGCAACTACATTTTGCTTAATTAGATCCCTTGTGCAATTTTTGTCTTCACTTCATTCCTTCACTTTCTACTGTCTTCAACACTTCATCAATCTTAGCTTTCTGACTCAGATTTCAACCTTTTCTTTCTTCACTACATCAGTCGGTGACTCAACAACCCTTCAACTTGCTAGCCCTTTTTTCATACAATTTCATCCTTTATATAGACTTTTTTTTGCCTCTTAATTTCTTTTATTACATTTTCCTTTGATTAATTTTAACCATCCAATCATCCTCATAAACTAATTTAATGAATTTAGAGCTCGGTAAAATATTTTATCATCACCTCAAAACTTGAAATTTCTTGGAACTTGTATCTTCACTTTTTTCCGCTTAGATCTATACCATATATCATCACTTTGACTTTTCCTAATCATAGATCTCTTCAAATAAATCTTCCTTATCATTAGAATATTTGAGCTCATCATAGCTCATCATTAAATTTCGTTATGATCCTTGTATTTAATTTATGTTCCTTGCTTGGTGACTAACTTATTTTTCTTCAATCAAAATTCAGTTTACTTTTCTCGATAATTGAAACCTTCTAATCAGTGTCTTGAATTCCTTTCTCTTTACCAAAACTTACTTTCCTTTTACCAAATGACTTTTTCTTGCTTGATAACCAAACTATTTTGTTTATTGACTTTACTAATCTTCTTTACCAACTTGATATAATCAAATGTTTAGTAGAAAATAATTATATAAACATAACCTTATCATAGTCTGATCTGTATTAGCTTCCCAATTAAGTTCTTCAACTTCACAACATTTCACTTCCTCTTCTTCTTTAACTCACTTAACTTATATCATACTTTGAATGATATGGAAACTCAATATCAGAAATCAATTGCTTGACATCAATGACAAGATAATAAATGATCTAATATTTCTAAAATCTTGTATACCTCTAATATTAGTTTCTCTTCATCATCATCACCATCAGTTATAGTAACAATATCCCTCTTTGGAATTGCTGGAAACACTCACTATCAATTGATTATGGAAATAATCACTGACTTGTCTTTGTCCTTTACTCCCTCGGAGCTTTATCTTCTTCTTTCTTCTTTTCTTGGTATCTTTCTATAATCAATTGTATATTCTCCCTCTTGTATATTCTCTCTCTTTTTAGTCAACAATAGAAATCTTAATCTTCAATAGCATACTCTCCCTTTTTGACAACAATGCTAAAGACACATACTCTTGAAAACTTTTTTCAGGTGGTGAATCATACCTTAAATGTACTTATTTCTCATTGCATACATAAACATTTTTTTTTCACAACTTCAGGCTTCACCCAAAGAGTGAACACTAGCATCAAATCACAAAATATATATTCTAATGATTCCTTGAATTGATGCAACACACATATTTCCTTAGTGAATATTAGATAGGGGAAGAACCCCTAATTTACCTATGATATACTCAAAAGCATCCTTTGGTAGTAGTTTGGTTAATATATCTGCTATCTGCTCCTTTGAATTCACATACTCCAATATCACATGCTTGTCTTGAACTTGTTCTCTCAACTAATGATAGTTGATAGAAATGTGTTTCATCTTTGAATGCATCACCAGATTAATTGATTTGTTGATAGCACTATTATTATCACTGTAAATAGTAAATCGATCAGTAATCTCCTCTTGCATACCCTCAAGTAGCTATTTGATCCACACAATGTTTGAACAATTCATAGCTACAAAAACATACTTAGCCTCGACTGTATACAGTGAAATACAACTCTATTTATTTCTTAGCCATGTCACTAATCTTTCTCCTAAAAAGAAATCTCTGCTACTTTTAATTTTCCTATCATCAATATTTCCACCCCAATCAGCATTAGTGTATACCTTTAGATCAAAATCTCATCCTTTCTTGTATAGTAGACCAAAATCTTCAGTCCCTTCTAGATATCTAAATATTCTTTTGATTGTAGACATGTGTGTTTCCTTTGGATTGGTAGAAAATCTAGCAACAATACCAATAACATGAGAAATATTAGGTCTATTGTATACAACATACTGTAGCTTACCAATCATTGATCAGTAGAGTGTTTCATTTACTTTCTTTGTCTCATCTTCCTTTGGAAATTTGCAACTAGTAGCCATTGGTGTACCAACCAGTTTTGACTCTTCCATGCAAAAAGTCTTTAGGATATCCTTGATATACTTTGATTGTGTGATGTAGATCCCATCTTTGACTTGTTGAATTTGTAGTCCAATAAAGACTTTTATCTCTCCTATCATGGACATCTCAAATTCCTTTCTCATCTCCTTAGCAAATGATTTACACATTGACTTATTTCCTCCAAATATAATATCATCAAAAAATATTTCAGCAATTAAAATCTTATCATTACTAACACATTTCAGATACAAATTATTGTTGTCACTTGTCCTTTGAAATCCAATCTTGATTAAATATGAATGTAATCTTTCATATCATGCTCGGGGTGCTTGCTTCAAAGAAAATAGTTCCTTGTGTAGTTTGCATACCATATCCCTATTGGTATTCTCAACAAATCCTTTAGGTTGTTCAATGTAAATTTATTCTTCAATAATTTCATTCAAAAGTGTAGACTTAACATCCATTTGATAAACTTTGAAACCTTTATAAGCATCATATGCAAGTAAAATTCTCACACCTTCTAATCTAGCAATACCTTCTTCTTGTGCATACCCTTTGAAAACCTTAGTCAATACCTTCTTCTTGTGCATACCCTTTGAAAACCAATCTTTCTTTATTCCTTATCACATCACCATTTTCATTTAGTTTATTCCTCAAAAATCCACTTTGTACCAATAAAATTCTTGTCCTTAGGTTTCGGTACTAGTGACCAGGTATTGTTCTTTTCAATTCTATTAATCTCTTATTTCATTGCATTAACCCAATCTTCATTTTCAAGTGCACCCTAAACTATTCTTGGCTCAAATTCAAAATCAAACATGTATTGTCTCTTAACTTACTTCTTGTCATGACTCCTACATTCTTGTCTCCAATTATTTTTCTCGGTGAGTGGTGTCTTCTCACATACTTTTCTTAAACAGGCTCTGTAGACTATTCTCCAACATTTTCATCTCTTGGTTGAGGATCAATTGTTTCCTTAGTTTCTTCTTGTAGCTTGAGTAAAGTACCGTAAATTCTTTCTTGTATATATACAAATCTTTGATAATCTTCTGGTTCCTTTTTACTATCTTCTTCATTTCTTTATGCAAATTCATCAATTCTCACATTTGCACTTTCCATAATTTTTTTAGTAGCCTTATTCATAAATTTATAAGCTTTTCTCTTTGTGGAGTGTCCTATGAAAATACCTTCATCTCCTTTAGAATCAAACTTTCCATTCCTAGTATCTTTTAGAATTTAACACGTACTTCCAAAAAATTTAAAGTAGCTAACATTAGGCGTATGCCCATACTAGAGCTTATAAGGAGTTTTATTTGTACATTTCTTCAATTGTACTTAGTTGAGAGTGTAGACAATAGTACTAATGGATTCTCTCTAGAATGTGTGTGCAACCTCTTTTTTAATTAACAATGTTATAGCATAATCAACTATTGATTTGTTCCTTCTTTCAGTTATGTCATTTTGTTGTGGAGCTCTCGATGTAGAGACTTGGCTTTTGATTCCATTCTCATTGCAAAAGATAGTAAATTCATCAGAGATAAATTCACCTCCTCTATCTGATCTTAAACATTTAAGTTGCTTATCTATTTTTATTCTCAATTCTTTCCTTATACAATTTAAATATTTGGAATGCATCAGACTTTTCTTTTAGAAACATTGTCGACATAATTCTTGAGTAGTCATCAACAAAAAAAAAAAGAAATACCGATCACCATAAAGTTCTCAAACTTATCAATGTCCCCAGTCACGTGATGTGAACAACCACTGACGATTATCCATGGGTCAATTTTCCTAACTTGAGAAATAAGGGCTTTTTCATCTTCATACCTTTCTTCTTCTGAATCATCCTTCATAGCAACATAGACCACTTCCTCACTTTCTTTTGTGTCTTCAGACTCATCATCGATTATTCCTTCCTCGGCTAGGTAGCATGATTTATTTCCTTTATCCTTGTAATCTCTAAACCTTCGGTATCTATTCTCCTTCTTGTCACTTTTATCATTCCTGTCATTATCAAGACACCTAGATGCAATGTGACCAATCTTATTGCAATTAAAATATTTTAGAGGCAACTTACCTTTATAGTTTCATTTTCCTCTCGATAGCCTCTTCTCCAGTAGTGCTTCTAATTTTTCTTGTTCTTTTTCTTTGGTTAGTATACTTTCATAGTCACTTCCACCTGAACTATAGTGATTCTCTCTTTTTCTTCTTGAACTACCAATGCTTAAAGATGATTTAAAAGTTATTTCAATCTTCGGTAAACTATTATCAAAATTACTAAGCTCAAATGTAGTCAACTTACCGATCAAAGCATCAAGAGTAACAATATTATTCCGTATGGATCTCAGTTCCTAAATAGCAAAGACTCAAATAGAATATTTTGGTGAAAGAGCTCTAAGAATTTTTCTTACCACTTCTTCTCCAGTTAATGTTCCACCAACACCTTTGATAGCACTCACCCTTTCCTTAATTCTGAAACTATATTGTGCAATGTTTTCTTCTTCTTTCATTCTCATCTCATCAAATTTTCCTCTGGAACTATCAAACTTTTCTTTTTGTAAATGAAGATCACCTCCATAAATAATTGCAATTTCATCCCACATCTCTTATGCAGTAACACAACCCTTTATGTCATTGAACTCAACATCAGTCAGGGAAGAAGCAATTTCAATCATTGACGAGTTGTGTTCCTAATTTTCTATCATCTGATCAAGTGTTATAGGTCTAGGAGGTGGTGGAGTGTAGTCATTATCCAAATGGTTGAGTGTAGATTCTCCAATTCAATATAGGTATAACCCCATCCTTCTTTTCCATGTAGAGAAACTCTCCTTGTTTAACTTCGACACTTCTCTCCTATACATCTTTGGATATTTTACTCAAGTCTTTTAAACTTATCTTTTTAGAGTACTTATCTCTGATACCAATTGTTGGATTATAGAGAGGGGGGGGAAATCAATAATCCTTGATTCTTTGTGCCTTAAAAACTTTCTTTGATTCATCTCGGTGTCAACTCAGTTAGACACACTTTAATATTAACCAACAATAGTAAATTAACTTTATGAGTTAGAAATAAAATTCACAATAAATATTCAACACATATAACACTAATATTTAATGTGGAAACCTAATTTGGGAAAAACCACTGTAGGAATTATCACCCACTAAAGAAATACTCTTCTGAAGTATGCTCAGTTAAAAGCCAATCTAATTAAAGATTACAATGCACATTATTGAATGTGACCTTGTTAGGGGATTTTCCTTAGATCTTTTAGGATCTTCACCCTTTTAGGAGTGGTCTGGTTAAAGGTCTTCAAAAACTCTTCTAGAATGTCACCTTTTGCAAGGATTTGCAATAAGACTGTTAGGTCCACTCGGTTAAGAGATTTTTCTGTTACAAATGTTAATAAGAAAACATATATAAATTTATCTATAAATCTGCAACTACCTTTTTCTTAATCAAATCCCTTGTGCTCTCTTTGTCTTCACTTCATTCCTTCACTTTCCACTAGCTTCAACACTTCATCAATCTTAGCTTTCCAACTCATATTTCAACCTTTTCTTTCTTCACTACATTAGTCGGTGATTCAACAACCCTTCAACTTTCCAGCCTTTTCTTCATATAATTTCATCCTTTATATAGATTTTTTTGCCTCTTAATCTCCTTTATTACATTTTATTTTGATTAATTTCAACCATCTGATCATCCTCATAAACTAATTTAATGAATTTATAGCTTTGTAAAACATTTTATCATCACCTCGAAACTCAAACTTTCTTGGAACTTGTATCTTCACTTTTTTCCGCTTAGATCTATACCACAGATTACCAACTTGAATTTTCCTGATCGTAGATCTCTTCAACTAACTCTTCCTTATCATTATGATCCTTGTATTTAATTTATGTTCCTTTTTCAATGGCTAACATCTTTTTCTTCAACTGAAATTCAGTTTACTTCACTTGGTAACTGAAACCTTCTACTCGGTGTCTTGAATTCCTTTCTCTTTACCAAAACTTACTTTCCTTTGACCAAATGACTTTTTCCTTCTCGGTAACCATACTATTTTGTTTACTGACTTGACTAATCATCTTTACCGACTTGATATAATCAAATCTTTTGTACAAAAAAATTATATCAACATAACTTTATCATAGTCTGATCTGTATTAGTGGTCCGATTAAGTTCTTCAACTTCACAACATTTCACTTCCTCTTCTTCTTTAACTCACTCATCTTATATCATACTCTGAATAATATGGCAACTCAATATAAATCAGAAATCAATTGCTTGACATCAATGACAAGATAATAACTGATCTAGTCTTTCTACAATTATGTATACCTTTGATCTTAGTTGGTCTTCATCATCATCACCATTAGTTATAGTAACACTAAATAGCCCATCTTTACATTTTAAAGGGGAAATAATTGTTTTAAATAAAAATTGGTGCATTTAGTAGCCTAACTATGTTATTCTTTCATGTTTTAAAACTTTTAAATATGTGTCATGGTAAAAAATGCTTATCAGTATGGAAAGTGTCATTTTTTGCATTAACAAGAGACATTTTTACTTGCATAAATGACTTTGAACCCTATCTTAAGCATTTGTAGCAATTTTTAAAGGAAAAAATGCATTTATATCTCTTGCAACAACATTTTAAAAGCCTATCTTAGGCATTTTTTGATGATTTTGAATGACTCCAATGAATTCAAAACTTAAATCACAAGTCTTTAAACTTGTCATTATTGCTACAAAGCATTTTTAGCACCTGCAATGTCAATTTAAAATCTTGTCTAGGGCATTTACTCATGTTTTTTCAAGAGTAAAATTATTTCCAAGATACAACGTCAAAGGAAAAGCCCATCTAGGGAAAATACAAGTGATTTTTGAAAGAAAAAGACCATTTCAAGTTATAGTGTTTCTTGTAAAGCTTGATATAGGGCATGAGATGCAAGTTTTAAACATTTTAAAGCTTGTAATGCTGCATAGAAACCCCATATTCCTCCTTAGGCCTCATATTTTCCAACCATTGCAAGTCATCTTGCAATACACAATTTTAACCCCATTTTTGGTGTTTGAAAGGGAATTGGAAGTTCCCTTTTTCTTACATTTCAATTTTCATACTTGGCCATTTGTCAAGAAGCTATCATATACTGAATATGAATTGATTATTGAGAGGATTTGGTCAAGTTTTGATTGTCTATATAGCCATGATTTGTAGATTTTTTTTCAAAGTTTTGGAGTAGCGATTTTGGGGTTTCCTTCTAAGTTTTTTAAAAGTTTGTTTTGTGTTTTAGTTTTAGTTTTTTTTTACAAATCATTTTCAGATTTATGGAGTTTTAAGTTTGAGTATCGTTTTCAAAACAATACATGTTCTTCCCCAAAAAATGATGCAAGTTAAGTATGCAAGATTTTCCCCCAAAGAAATAATTGCAAGAATGCATATTTTTGCCACTTGCAAATGGAATTAAAAACCCCATTTGTAAGTATATTTTCCAAAATATAGATGTTTTTGCTTACATGAAAGTGGGATTTAAAACTCCACTTGCAAGTGTCCTCCAAAGCACAAATGAAGTCTTTCTCCAACCTACAAGTGGGCTATAAAACCCCATTTGTATATAGAAAACCATTCCAAAATGAATTGTAAATGGATTTAAAAACCCCACTTATGAGTAAGAAGTACCTCCACTTGTATATATATGAACTTGAACCACTTTTTGATACAAAATACTTGTATTTCATTCACCTACAGTTCTCAAGAAAAACCCTGTAATTCATCTTTTTCCCTATTTTAAAAGTTGATTCCTTCCATTTTCCCTCAAGGTTTGATTGTCCAACATGCATAGCTACAAATTTGTAAAGTTCTAGCTTGGAAGAAAGATCCACATCATCTCTTATTTGTCTGTATGATCTACCCAATTAAAAGATCATGACATTGGTCAAATTTTGCAAACAGATTCCAAGACTAAAGAGTGACACGAGGCGAGAACAATCATATAATGGATCCATACAAGGAAAGGGATGAGTGATGGAATGATTGCAGGCATATAATTTTTTCAAGATAGAGATAAAAAGAAACGTTAAAAGGATTCTTTTCCATTAAAGGATTTTTTGATGAAGAATGACCCAAAATGTAGGTTCTTGTTCCAAGATGTTTCTACCAAACCTAAACACATCAATCATGGAGAATCATGTAGTAGCACGAAGAATGACAAAGGATGATGTAATAGGAGTCATGTCTTGTTAGACACTTAGTTTATTTTCATCATGCATTTTGTAATTTTTTTATTGACAAGTTACATGTTATTGGGAAATAGGTTGTAATTGCAAGTGGCATTTTCATCTGCAAAGTCATTGCATGTAATCAAATTGCAAGTCACGTACAATAGAACTTGCAGTTTGAATAAGCCAAAGTTATTTAGGACCTGCAGTTTGAATAAGTCAAAGTTAGTTAGGAAATTATTCAAAGTTTGTTGGGTTTCTCCAACCTTTCTCTCTCAGCCCCTCACTTATATATAAGAGGGTTCCTTATTGTAATTTTTATCTTTTGACAATGCAAGAAAACTCTGTCAATTTGTATATACACTCTTAAGACTTTGTGCTTAGACTAAATTGCTTTCAATAAAGAGGTAACTTTATTTTTATTTCCAAATTTTCACCTACAGGCTCAATCAAGTAGATCCATTTTGTTTTCAAATCAAAAGGTGCATTCTGTCTCCTTCTACATTATGTTCTTTCAAATCAAATACAATAGCTTTGAAGATTACAAAAAATTAAAATCATTACATTTAATGAAGAAATGAGCATAATATGAAAGGATGATTTTACAAGATTTTTCTAAAAATATAATCTTTATTCATCAAATTATTGTATACATGCTCCCCACAAGCCATGAAACTAGCTAGAAATTGTTCATTGCACATTGAATTCAAATCATGCATGAATATATGTACAAGTGTGGAAATATAAAATCTGTATGAAGAAGGGTCAATTATTTTTTGAATGACTAGCTTGTGTCAAGTTGTTTTTGTATGCTTTTCTCCTCCTAGATTGCTTGGTCCTAGCTTCCCTGTGTCCTGAAAAATATCAAAGCAATATGTTATAATGATGTTCTAAGCAATGATTGGTCATTGTTCATGCATATTTATCCACATAGACATGCACAACTTAAAGAAAATATGCATTTTATTTATAACTGGTTTTCTCATGTGTAGATACAAGTGTTTCTGGTTTACAAGTGGAGTAAAATGTGGCTCCCATGACGGTTGATCCCAGATTGTCAAACAAAAATAAAATCATCAAGAAAATTATTATGATTCAATACCAAGAAATACAAGAATATCAATGAGGTATTAAAGGGACATGAACTTTAATGCATGAAACCTTGTATCTTATTTCAATAAGCTACAGTGAATCAATATTGATCAATTAAAGATGCTAGAACAATAACATTTTGAAAGAGCAATAAGAATCTACATATACATGAACAACTATGCTTACATGTCAATTAGTAATCAGAGAATAATGACACTATGGATGTCCAATGATAGTACACAGTCAAGATCAAAACAACATGTTGTTACAATGGAAATGAGAAAAATATGTGCAAGAAGTGATGGTTGTGTAACATTATAAAGATGAACATCATATATGTCAGTCATAAGCAAGTTAGAATGCAAATGAGAGGCTGAGATGAATGAAATAATAGAAATAGAGAAATCTGGTATAGAGTTGATATGGTAAAAAATAATGAGCGAATCAAGTCTACAATTTAAGATTAGTAATAAGTTATAGATGATCAATATAGCAAGAGCATGGAATGATCAGATATATCAAAATAGTGTGATATGGTTGCGTACAGGAGCAACACATTATGAAGTCAATTCAATGTTGTCAAAGATGGATCCAGGTGCCCATGAAAGTATAAGGTTTTGAACGAATTTGAATCTATCACAATGATACAAAGGAATGTAAGACATATACTTGTTTCTACTATAATCTACAAAACATAAGAAATAATGTATAAGGTGCAAAGCATACTAGTGCAAATGCTGATCATATAACAAAGAAGTGACAGATCATAATAACAAATATCATTAAAGATGAAGGCACCATTCCAGATGCATTGTTATCAAATAAAAAATACTACATATTTAAATGTAGAATATATTTAATGGACATTACAATCTGCAATTTGCATTGAGAATTAATAGGAACAATTACAACATGTTATCATGATCACAAGTATCAAATAACTATAGAACAAGTTATAGGTAAATATTACACCAATACATCTAGAAGCGTGATAAGCAGCAAGAAGGAGCATTTTTATGAGCACTAAAAACTGAATGCTAGTGTCAATGAACAATTTTGGTTGTTGATACTAAAAAGTGTGTTGCTACAGAACAACAAAGGGCAGTGATAGTGAAGGTAATTGTAGAAAAATAATGCACCCAGTGTTACTATTTTTTATTTATGTTTGACTACCAGAAAACACATATAATTAGAAAAGGGAACATTGGTAACAGTGTCTCAAAGCATTATTAAAATGAGATGCTTACAAGACTATAGGTGGTGAAACATTCAAGTATCATTTCCGTGTTCTGGAAAGCATTGCCATCAATGTGAGATAGATATGTTGCTACAATGAACATAGTCAACATGAGAAGAAAGAACAACATATATAAAGGTAAAAGTATTCATTGATTCATTATGCTAGAACAAAGCGTTTAAAGAATGGACAAAATAAATTGTGTATACTGCAAAAGGAACATTTGTTCAAGTAAATGAATGTGAAACAATAATTCTATTAATTACAATAGGACCTCTTATAAAGACAGAGAAATCATTACAAGAGAAGTCATATCAAATGAATCATATGGTGAATCTTCAACAAGAAAAGATGAATTTGAAGATCAATGGATGGATAAAATAGTGTCAAGACCATAAAACATCAAGCATTTACCAAAGAGGTAAAATTATGTTTTAAAGAGTTATGTGAAAATATGACAAAAAATATGCATACTAAGCTCCAAAATCTAGATGGAAATGTGCCAAGAAACATTTCAAAAAAGCTCAGTTTAAAAAAGAAGTGTCATATTTACAATACAACTCAGAGTTCAGCTTGAGATAAAATGATTTAGTAATGAAAATGTAGAGGGGTTTTGAATTTATCATATGCTAAAATCCAGAACAAAGCAAAGTCCTCATGGCCAAGTTTGAGCTAAAGATCAAAAAAAGGTTTGAGCCAATACCAAAACCCTAAAATTTTTTTTATAAGAAATGTTAATATATGGTAGTGAAATTTCAATATTTGACATTAAAGTCTAGAAAGACCTCAGCTATATTTAGAAATGTGGTACCTAGTGTTGGAGTAATTTATAGGTTTTCTGAGAAGAGTCATTTCCCGTTCTTGTTGACACCTGAAATGTGTTTGTATCTTTTGAATTTATGTGTCTGCAAGAATTGTCCAAAAGAGATTTGAGTCTCAAGCTCGCCATGTGCAAAAAATTGCCTTCATGTTCTTGCTTGATTGTCTTCAGTAGGGTTTTATCTTTGAAAGTGTTCTTAAGTGTGCCCTCGATCTTATGTTTTCATGTTACTTTTTCAGGCACTTAAGTTCTCAAGTAAGCACGTGGTTATTCTTGATCCCTTTCGGTCGCTAAATCTCACAATAAAAATGACAAGTCTTATTTGATTATGAGAATGGGAGATGCAGTTAATACTTCATCTTGTTTTATGTTGTCACGTATTCTCTGAATGATGGGTGGTTAGTGATTTTATCCAGCAATTTAGCGAATAAGGTATTCGCTAGATCTTGTGATTCCAAGCGGTTCTCACTAAACATCCAACGATTTAGCGCAACAGTTATCTCCCATTCTCTCAATATAGAGGTCAAGTTCTGTAGTATTCAATGATTCATTGAGGACCGTTGATGCAATCCTTGATCAACGGTTAATATTAAATATTAGGTTAAAGGTTGCAGTTAGTGAAGGTTTCAGCGATTCAACGCAATAGTTATCTCTTGATCGCTTGATTTTGATGGTTAGTAAGTTAACATTCAATGATCTAGTGAAAGAGAATTTCTCCTGATCTCCAAATCCCAGTGGTTAATTTTGAAATATATGGAGATCTAGAGAAAAGGTTATAAGAAAATGATAGTTTGTTCAGTCGTGTATTCTCCGAATGATTGGCAGTTAAAGTAATTTGTTTGGCGATTTAGCGAATAAGGTATTCGCTTAATCGTGTAAAGGTGGTGGTTAGTGACTTAGCATTCTGAGATTCAGTGACAAGGTGAAAGGTAATAAGATGAAACTTTTCTCTTATTCTCATAATGAAATGGTTAGACTTTGAAATATTTGGTGATTTAGTAAGGACCGTGGATGATAGTAAAGATCAACGGATGACGTTTAATCTCAAGATTGAACCAAGGTTAAGAAATCTATTTAGCGATTTAGAGAATGCACTGTTAATTGAATTTTGCAATACAATTGAGGTTAAAGAGAGGATCTGGAGATTATGAGAATACATTTAGTCACTAAATCTTGTAATGGGACTAAGGTTAAGATAAAGGTCATAAGGTTCGTAGATTTGTTTCTATCGCTGAATCTCTAGATCAAACATGAGTTAAGTTAAAGTTTGAGAGATTTCGCGAAGGCTTCAATCGCTTATTCTCAAAAAGTAACCACAGTTAAGAAAAGTATTCTGAGATCATGAGGCATCTTTAGTCACTGAATCTCCAGATAGAACTGTTGGGGCTCAAAAATGCTAGTCGTTTTGAGGCCAACTGACAGGCACAATAATAGGTGCCTCTGCAATTTTGGTTCAATCGAACCAAGGCTGGTAAACCTAAAATTAATTAATATTCCTAAAAGAATAAACAGAAAATCTAAAGAATTGCTATGATAAAATTAACTGTACTTAAAATAAAGACCAGTGCCTACTCCTGATCAGAAATGAAAGTTATGTGTGATTACTTTAATTGAAGTCTACTGTCAAAATTCATTCAGTTTTATCTATTAACAACAAAATGATATCTTGAATAAAAAAAAAACTTTGGAGATGAATTCAAATAAATCTATCACTTCAGAGATTGATCAATTAACAACAGAAATAGGAAGACAATTATTCAGAAAGACTTTAATTTCCAGAGGACAGACCAATTGAATTCTATATTATTCAAAAGGCATGCTTAGCCATACACAATGGAAAACTAATCTGAGATAGCTCTACAATTCCTATTTATAATTGCAATGTAATAATCTCTAAAAAAGAAAATATACTTTATCCAAAGCATCAAACCTGAAATAATAGAAAGGAAGAGATGTTACCAGTGAACTCTATAATTAAACTTCAAAAACCACTTGATCTCAATAAACTGATCCAATAATTTCAATCCAATTCCAGAGCATAAGCATTAGCGAGGTTCTCCCAATATTTCAGAATGTAATTTCAATTTTTTTTGTCGTCATCCTTTGTTTACAAATGTTTGCATATAAATATATTTTCCTAAGGTTGTCTGTAAAAAGTCATGTCCATTCACAGAAACCTAATCCCTAACTAACCCTAAAAATTATAAAATAAACCATAATAATGGTTATTTGGGAAATATTTCCCATTTTTTTATAAAATAATAATAATAATCTGATTTGTTATCATCTTCAGGTAATGTGCATAGTGATCCGCAAATCCAACTCCCGCACACAAATATTTAAAGTTAAAAATTTAGTTAATAAAATTTTTAAAATTAAAATCATTATATTAAACTATCAATCAGATACCAATGATTTTAATTATTAATTAATAATATATATCAAATAAACATAAACTCATGATATAATTATACAAATATTTGGATAATAAAATTAGTCATAAAAATTAAATAATTAACCATGAATATTTTGGTTACCAAACATAAACATTGTATTAATAATATATAACCTAAAATATTAAATGGGAATATAACTTTTAATCTCGGAATTCTACTATAATACATTTACCTTTTGAAAAATATCCTCTCAAATATATGAAAAAGTAAACAAAATGATAGAAATGCTCCAAAATATTAGGGTAAAAAGGTTTCATAACTCCTTTGAAATAGGAGAGTATTTACCCTAATATTTTTTAAAAAGATTCCCATAAAGATAACAACCAAATCTTATAAATATTTATTAGTGTATAAAATAATCTTACAATCCTTTTATAAAACACTTTTAGGGTCTATGTAATAAAATAGTTTTGCATTTCAAATACAAACCCTAATACATAAATTGAAATGAAGGTAAAAATAAAATCAAGAATACATTTCAAATCAATTAGTTATAATTCCCTAAATTGAAAAGATTACAAAAAGATTATATATGGGAACATGTAATCAATTAAGTTCATTTTACCATACAAGTTTAATTTTAAAATTAAAAATAAAATTATGGTAAGATTTCAAGATATATTTAGGTATTTGAAAACTAAAGATTAATATCAATTAATAATATTTCAAAGCCTAAAACATAGTAATCCTTTTAATATGAATTAATTTTAATACACTTTTCACTTTAGGTAAATTAGGAACTAAATTTTAACTAAAGCAAATCACGTAAAAAAAATAAAATTCTTTTAAAAATATCATGCACAAGAAACTCAATATCCTAATAATTTATTCTCAAATTATTAAAAGGGAATAAAAAACTCTAAAATTTATACCTTAATTACTACCCATATTCTCAAGGAAAAACATAGGACAATTAGTTAGGGTAGGTCGGGTAGTTTAGGTAGGATAAAGGATGGGTCGAGAGGTCAAGTGTTCAACTCCCTCTCCCCATTCTTTTCATTTTTAACATTAAAAATAAATAATATAAAAATAAATAAAATTCACATTATTACAAAAAGAAGAGTGATTAAAGGAGAAATTACTCCCTCTGTAAGAGTTGTAATAATTCTTCACCTACACATAGAAACAAAGATAAATAAATATCTCCCCCTATTCCTCTCAAAGAAAATAAATAGACTAATTGGTTAAGGGGTAGGAGGGTAGATAGGTAGGAGAAAAGGTTGGCTTGAGAGGTCGAGGGTTCTTCTCCCTCTCGCCGCCCTTTTTTCTACCTACTTTATTTTAATTTTTAAAAATATTATTTATTTCAAATGAATATGCATTAAATAAATTGAAATATATTAATTAATCAACTAAGTAAATGATAAACATAATATGCATGTACATTTATTTTCACTTTTATCGAAGGAAATTTACAAAGTATGATAAATATATTATATACTTCCCCATCGTCTTGTTTTTTAGGAGTTGAAATTCTTAGTATCAATAGTGGCTCTTATTTGGGGACGTGCGTTCATATCTGGATGCAGTGAGATCCCAGCTATCTCTAGAAAAGAAGACCATAGTAAGAAAAGAAACATGATGCTTTAAAAGAAAATAAAAAGATTATATACAAGTTAAGGAATACTTCCTGTTTTAAGAGAAAAAGGGTTTCAAATATTGACTGTGGGTAGGGAACTCCTGAATTACTTCATCAGTGTCCTGCAAATAATAAGAATTCTCGCCTGCTTTTGAAACCACCATGTAAGGTCCTAACCACAATGCCTCGAACTTACCATGTTTTCCTTTGTCTTGGTCTTTTGCATTCCATTTCAACACCCAATCACCTTCTCTGAAAGGTCTCTCAGACGCTCTTTTATCATGCAAGGTCTTAATCTATTTTTGTTGATGTATATTCTTTTCTTGTGCTATTCTTCTCATCTCATCTAACTCAGATAATTGGCTCAGTCGGTCTTCCATAAAGTTTACGTCCTCAAGCCCTTCTTCTTGAATAAATTTGTATACTGGTAAGAGGTTATTCAATGGTAATCGTGCTTGTTTTCCATAAACCAACTCATAAGGAGCAAAACCTGTTGATCTCTTCACTGTTACTCTGTCTGCCCATAAAGCTAGATTTAGTTTAGAGTCCCAAGCCCTTTTATTGTTACTCAACATTCTTCTAATAATCTTCAGTATGTTCTTATTGCTTGATTCTGCCTGACCATTCCCTTGAGGATGGTACAGAGATGAATAAGATATATTTATGCCATATTTCTCACAAAATTCTAAAAATTCTTTAGATCTGAAGTACATACCATTGTCATAAATAATTTTACAAGGTACCCCAAATCTAGTAAGTATATTATCCGTAAAAAACTTAATAACCACTTTTCTTGTCGCCTGTCTTGTAGGTATAGCTTCAACCCATTTTGTAAAATAATCGGTCATAACTAATATCCATCTGTGACCTCCACTTGAAGCATCTACAATTTCCTCGATAAAATCTATTCCCCACATTTTGAAAGGTTCCTCAGTCTGTAACGGAATAAGGGGTAAAGCACCATTGTATTTCAATTTTCCAGAAAATTTCTGACATGACTCACACTTTCTAACATAATCATGGCAATCCCTGAACACATGAGGCCAGTAATACCCAGTTTTCAATATCTTGTGAGCTGTTGTCTTAGCCAAAAAATGGCCGCCGCACACCCCATCATGTAAATCTTTAATCACTGACTTGGCTTGATAGGTGTCTAGACAAAATAGGAGAATACCATCATTATTTTTCCAATATAGATCTCCTTGAATCAACACATATCTTGATGCTTGTAACTTTATAGTTCTTTTCTGATTATCATTTAAACCTTCTCGACATTTCATGTGTTTTAGAAAATATACTATATTTGTATACCATGGACAATGCTCGATACTCATCTCAGCTTCTTCTAAATCTACTTGGTTGACTTGTGCTGCATCTAAATTCATTTCTGCCATAAGCTTAGCCAACCCTTGTCCTCTGATTAACTTGGTGATTTGAATCTCAATGTTGAACTCTTGAATCTGATTTATCCATCGACATCTTTTTCCTGTAACCTCTGATTGCCTTAAGATATCCTTAGTTGCCGCATTCAGAACATAAGCCACAATTTTGGCCCCAACCAAATAAGGTCTAAATGATTTTACCGACTTAACCAATGCATAAGCTTGTTTTTCATGTATGTCATAACTCAACTCAGAAGGTTGGAGAGTTTTACTAAAGAAAGCTATAGGTTGCTCATATCCTTCATCATTTTTCTGTAACAGGACTGCTGCTATGGTGTGGAAAGAAGCAAATGAGAACAATTGAAATGGTTTTGAAAAATTAGGTGACTTCAAAACTGGTGCTTCCTTGATTGCTTTCTTGATATTAGCAAATGCTTCTAAAGCCTAAACTGTCCAATTTATCATTGCACCCTTCTTTAACATCTTTGCAATGGGTTTTATGATTTCTGAAAAGTTTTGGACAAACTGTCTCACAAAGTTGATTTGTCCAAGGAAAGATTGAATTCCTTTAACATTTTTAGGGATTGGAACTTTATCAATTGCTTCGATTCTTTCAGGATCTATTCTGACTCCTTCCTTGGAAACTATATGACCAAGGAGTTTACCCTCAGTTACCCCAAAATGACATTTCTTTGGGTTTAAAGATATTCCATATTCGAGAGCTCTTTTGAAGATTTTCTCTAGATGTCTGCAATGATCTTCTGCTTTCTTGGAATAAGCTGTGATGTCATCCTAATATACTACCATGATATTATCAATGAATTCCTCAAAGGCAACGTCCATGGCCCTCTGAAAAGTAGCTCCTGCATTTGTAAGCCCAAATGGCATTCTTGCATAAACATATGTACCCCATGGCGTGGTGAATGCTATTTTGTATTGTTCTTCCTCTTTCACTTTAACCTGGTTGTACCCGGAGAACCCATCCATCATGGATAACAATTCATTTCCTGTAACCTTCTGCAATAATGCTTCCATGTTTGTTAGTGCATAATTATCTTTTAATGAAGATATATTTAAATTTCTAAAATCCACACAAAGCCTAATATCTCCATTCTTTTTCCTAACAGGGACCAAGTTTGAAACCCAAGTGGAGTGCCTAATTGGCTTTATGATACCGGCATCCCTCATCTTAATGAGTTCTTCTTTCATTTTGGGAGCCAAGGTTGGATTTATCGGTCTCTGCCTTTGTCTAAAAGGTTTTGCATCAGATCTTAAAGGTATTTCATGTTGGAATAAGTCCTCTCTATATGCCTTAAGATCGTCATAGGACTAGGCAAACACATGTCGATACTTTCTAAGAAGATTAACAATATCAGATCTAATTTTAGGAGTTAACTTTTTACCAATGAAAATTTCTTTAGGAGCATGTTCATTTCCTAGATTTATCTTTTCCACTTCCTCTATATTAGTGTTTTCTAATTTGTCATTACCATTAGAATCTTTACTATCAAAAATTTTAGTGTAACAAGTCCCTTAGGAATTTTATTAGTTTTAAGCTGAATTACATCTTTTCCAAATAAAGTATCATTTTCATCTATTGTTTCAACATAAGCATTTAAATCAATGAATTGATCTTTGTACCTTTCCTCACATGCAAGAAATTTTATGATGTCTCTATCGCTATCAAAGACTTGCCAATTATGAACGTTATCAGGTATTGATGGCCTTGGTTTGATCTCTATCTGCACAATATCTTCACATGGGATATCATTATGCTTAACTGCTAGGTTAGCCATGAAATCAACAAGAATATTCTCAGATCTATCTATCCATGTTATCGAAAAAGAATCAAAAACTTCTATAGAATCCCACACTTCATTTTTGTACCTTTTTAAGATGTGATTCTTAGTAATAAACTTATCCCGAATCTGGGATACAATTAATTCAGAATCACCATAAACAGAAAGAATTTTGATACCATGCTTACCTGCTATTTTGAGACCTAGTAAGAGTGCTTCGTATTCTGCGGTGTTGTTAGTACATTCAAATGCTAACAAAAAGGAATATTTAAAAGATTTTCCATTTGGGGACACAAATACTACACCGGCTCCATTACCATTTTTACTACATGATCCGTCAAAAAACATTCTCCACATGAGATCATTGTTTTCCTTGGCACATATTTCGATAGGACTAGTATTTTCAATAAAGTTCTTATGAATTCTTACCTGAAAATTCTCCATGTCAGTATGGCAAAAATGTGTAATCTGGCTTGGATCAACGTCTTCGATGATGTAAGTAGATCTTGGTTCTCTATCAATCCTTACAACCCTGTCATTCACTGGGATAGAAGCATAAGATAGATCTAATTGAATATTCCCACCTACCAAGTTAGACCACTGTCTAGATAGTAACATTCCATAACTAGGTGGTACTTCTACAACAGTAATGTCTATTTTATAAGATTTTTCAGGACATGAAGGGAACTTAAACTCAACATTTTTCATTATTCCAATAACTGGAACTGACCTATTGTCCATAGCATAACATTTTCCATAAGTAGTATCCACATTCATCCCTAACTCTTTCATTACCCCATGAGGCATAATATTAACTGCTGCCCCAGAGTCTAACATACAATTTTTAACCAATTTATTATTTATCAATAAAGTTAGAAAAAAAGGATCTACTTTAGTAGCATCTTCACTAACAGAAGTTCCTAGGTAAACAACTGGTAATTCTTCATTATCTTTTTGTTCCTTTGCATCTTTTTCAACAACATCATTTATTAACTTGATCGTTTCATTCCTGCAATCAGTTAATTTAACTATTTCCATTAGAGGGATAGAAAGTTTCACCTGAGATAATGCTTGAGACATAAATGAAGTACAGTTTGAAATTTCCTTACCATTGCTCTGTCTATCCATAGGTTTGCTTATCTTCGATGTTTGATCAATTTGCTTTCTAGGGACATCCTCCTTTGACCTCTTTATCTCGGTGTTCTTGTTTGAAATCTTGTACATCCCCGCTGCTTGTTCATTTCCCGAGTTCACATTCCTATTCCTTAACTGATATTTGCTAAGCACTTGTTCCATCGCTGCTACAGTGTAAGCCTCTCTTTCTTCTTTTGTTGTCCTTCTAATAACCGGACCCCTATCATCATCTGAGAAGACTTGCTGCTCTTGTTGGTATCCCAACCTCCTGTAGCTTTCATCTGGCACATACTCCCCATCTGAATCATCACTGTCTCCTGACCAAAAGGGTGCTGATGAAAGGGCATTAATAACCGGCCTTTCTGCATACTCCTGACTTTCCTCTTCTATAGATCCTAAGGGTGAGGCATTTTACATATTTCACACCACATCTCATCCCCTATGAAATGATTATTCTTCTTGAGAGGATCTGGAGTATCCATCTACTTCTTTACTGGCCTTCCGTCTTTCCACTCAGTATGGTAAGGCATATCATGTAACCTATACTTATCATTTTTGTTGAAATTTCTATCCTATCTCCCCGCTTGAAGACTACCTTTGTTTGGTTGCAAATTCTTTATCAAACTCACTAATTCATCCATTTTATCATTATCACCATTCTTCTTTGGGGCATTGGGGTCAAAAAGCTTAGGATCACTTCTCTTATCAATCCTTCCGGCTGCTATTCTATTGTTTTCAATATTAAGAGCAGTTTTGAAAGCCTGTTGCAAGGTTGTTGGGTTATGAGATCGTATCTCATAGTTCATCTTCACATCAAAGGCTTTCAAGTAGAAGGTAATCAGAAAAAAGTCCACAGGGCGAATGTCTTTCAGAATCTTGTTCAGCATCCTGTTAAATCTTTTATTAAACTCCCTAACTATTTCATTGAAATTTTTCTTCATGGTTGTTAATTCATGAGTTGCAAATGATGGGTCCTTGTGATCCCCGAACTCCTCTAGAAACTGATCAACAAATGTTTGCCAACTATTAATTGATCTATCTGGCAAGTTTCTATACCACTCATTCACACCATCCTTGAGTGAAAGAACTAACATTTTCATGCGTACATCTTCATGTGTAATATCGTATTCATAAACAGTATTCTTCACATTAATGACATGTTGTTCTGCTACCTGAGATCCGTCTCCCGTAAATTTAGGAATAGTGGTCTTCAATTTATTCGGTATAGGATCTGGACAACATATTACTTCTGATAAATCTAATGGTTTATACCTTTCATTAACTTCTTGACATCTATTGTTCCCCTGCCCACTATTAGGATTGTTGCTCTGACAGTTGTTCTGAGTGTTATTCCTTGTCATATTCCGTTGAGTAGGATTCCTCTGATTCTGATCTTGTTCATTAACATTTTCATGGGCAGGCTCATCATAATTATTTTGCCTATCTGAGGTATCAAAGCATGTTCTAAGTCATCTATGACCATCATAATTGCCTCTCTGAGGAATACTTTCATCATTATACCCATTTGCTCGGAGAGTCTGTTGTATAGGTTTCTGAACTACATTTTGTCCTATACCCTACCTTTGTGAACTGTGGCTATGATTTTGGCTCTGATGTAAGTGATCATCATAATGATATTGGGGGTCTCTCATCTGTTCACTTCTATTAGGCATATCATCATGAGTGCGATCAAAATTTCCAAACATATTTCTATCTACAGGAATACCATGCCTGGCGATATTATTAGAATCACAATTTTGAGGATTTCTAGGTTGCACTCGATTTTCAAAATGATCATGCATATTATATGTTTTAATAGGATTAATGACATGATAAGTATGATCCCTATCAAAATCTGGATGCATATAATTTGATCTCAAATAATTTGCATCACCTTGGTTATTATTAGGATAATCACATCTATTATGTGCTCCTGTTTGTCTATTAAGCACATTATCAATTTGGTGCAGATTGTTACCATAAAAGTGCTCAAACTTACCTTCATCTATTCCATTATGCATATTACATTCCAAATTCTATTCATCTGAATCAATGTACTTACTTGGCATATTATGTGCCCGGGTATCTTGTAAATCATAACATCGAGTGTCCTGTTCTTCTTGTGTATATTGTTGCCAAATCGGATTTGCACCATGAGGATCCATATTCTACAGATCATAACTCCTTTGAACATTGTCAGATATCTTATAACCTGTATCATTACCTTTGTGAACATATCTGCTCATGTTTTGGCCACCATCTTTTTGAAAGTCATTATAGTCCTTCCTCAATGTGCTATAATCTGCTCCATTTTCACTAAATCTTCCATTATTTTTATTTTCGAATTCATTGCCATTCACATTTTTACATATAAAACATTCCGTTTTACTGTCATTTTGTTTAAAAGAATGATGCTGCTGCTGCGTGAATGATGTTTGATTATTACCTTGATTCTATGAAGGTTTAGATGTATATTCATGCAGGTCTTCACAGCGAAGAGCTTCTTCTTCACAACATCCATTATTTATCAGATATTGGTCTCTTACCAACCTCTATGAAAATTCATGACCATTACCTATTCTCCCACATAGATCTGCAGTGTGCTGGCATTTGAGAATATTGCCTTGTTTATTAACATTCCATCCTTGAGCTGACTTAGAGTTTTCAAATAGCTCATTTTTATTATGTGGTGCAAGGTATATTTTATTAAAAACATTACCATTGCGCCAGTCATCACTACTTTCTCCCTGCACAAGCCTATTATATTTATCTGGGGCGTCACATATATTATTGAAGCTGTGTTTAATATTTTGATCTGATTGCTATTTTCTAACATTCCATCCCTGCGCAAACTTAGGGTTATCAAACTGTGTCCCGTTGCTATTTTTTGGCATATTATATATATACTGATTTGCCAGGTTATTTTGCGCAGGTTTATTTTGTGCAATATGATAACAGTCTTGTGGAGGCCACTCGCACCAATCATGGTGCTGATCCTTACGATTTGGGTCTTGCCAAAAGTGACTTGGCTGTTCATCTCCATGCTGTGACTCTAAGTAGGCAAATCGGTCATGTTGACAAATATTTGGTTGCGTGTTCAAACGCATTTTAGCGTGCTGGTCACGTTCTTTAACATATGAAATAGGTTTTTCGTATCCGGCCTCATGGATTGGATGGCCAGGAATACATTCCTCCTTTCGGGCGAGCATATTATCATTGTTTTTATATTGCACACTTTTTAATCCATAATATGGATGATATTCTATTTGCTGATTGTTGCTGTTACAAAAATTTCCTTTGTTTTGTGTAATACTAATAAGTTGTTTTTTGAAATCACTATCACATTTTTCATAAGAATCATCATGTTGTTTAATATCATCATATCCCTGTACAAAATCCTGGCGCCGCCTCATATTTTCATGCTGGTAACGCACGCCTTGGAATTGCTCATAATTTTCATTTGCTTGAGTATTTTTGTTGTAATGTTCAAGATCTTTTTGCATTAAAATAATATCATTCTTATTCTGTACATTTTGTATTTCCTTTTCTACATATAATTTAGGGTATTGATCTTTAGTATAATTATTTATTTCTGTTTGATTTTGATATTGTAGAGTATCATTTTGTTCTTTATAATCCCTCGTACACCAGTTAGAGAAACATTTATCTGGTATTCGATAGCTGTCAATATCAGTATTATTATATTTTTCATGTGTTTCTTCAACCTCTTGGTAGTGAATTCTATCATTCTTATCACAAAAATTCTGGTGAATGATTTGATTATCATCAGTATGCTTATAATCAAGATGGTATTTGTTTTCCTCCTGGTTATAAATCTTAGGGCATTCATTTTCATTCTTTCTCTCATTATAAATTTGTTCCTGATTATGAACATTATGAGATAAATAATTATTTTCTTCTTCCCAATAATGTAAATTTTTGCCACATTGGGGACGATCTACATTATTGAATAGACTATACCCTTTTTTATTATGCACGGGTTGTCTCTATGAATCGCTTAATTCATATCCCTTATTCTTCTGATAATCTTCAACTCAGTGAGTAGTCTGTGCATACTGATCATACTTAAGGAGATTAATTTTATTATTCTGATCATGTTTTTTGCTAGTATCTTTTCTCCAATGATCATCATTTCCTTTACTATCATCCAAATTGCACATAGGATTGTCAAAGATTTTGAACCTTTTATCAAAATTTTCTGTGGTTTTCCCCTCTTTGTTCATCTGCAACATAGGGCTATTAAAATCATTTTGAGTAACATTATTACTATTTTTTCTGTGAGGGGGAGTATACTTTAATATTCTGACATTTTGATTTATTTCCCCTTCATCAACCCTTTCTCCTTCATTGATTTGTTCTGATCCTCCTATACTTTCTGGAGGAGTAACAATATCATTGGTCTGCAACCCAAAGCATTCCAAAACATTAGCTGGTTGTTTTCTGAAATTCCTTGTGAGCCTTTTCTTATTAGGGATAAGTTCAGCGAACTCTCGGATTGATTTTTGTATCCGAATGTCAATTTCATCATCCTCTTCCTCATTTTCATAATTGTATTGATTGACATTTGAGAAACAAGGATTTGCATTGCCTTCATCATTCTGATGGTCGGGGCTAGGAAACTATTCGCAAGCAAGTTCCTGACCCTCCTCATCAGGCTGCTTCTCAGGAGACACATACGACATTTCCTTCTTTGGTTTCTTATTCTTCTTTTTTGGTTTCAATTCAAAAAATGAACTGTTCTTTAGGGATCTTCTCCCTAACATAAGTTTCACCTAATAGTGAATTGTAGAGTCACCACCTCACTTCCTGTGAGGAATTAGTAACTATTCTGGATCTTTCTCCTAGTAGAGTCTTCACAACTTAACCAGAGATTCTGTAATTGAATCTGTCCCCAGTAGAGTCGCCAATTTGTTGGGGCTCAAAAATGCTGGTCGTTTTGAGGCCAACTGACAGGCACAATAATAGCTGCCTCTGCAATTTTGGTTCAATCGAACCAAGGCTGGTAAACCTAAAATTAATTAATATTCCTAAAAGAATAAACAGAAAATCTAAAGAATTGCTATGATAAAATTAATTGTACTTAAAATAAAGACCAGTGCCTACTCCTGATCAGAAATGAAAGTTATGTGTGATTACTTTAATTGAAGTCTACTGTCAAAATTCATTCAGTTTTATCTATTAACAACAAAATGATATCTTGAATAAAAAAAAAAAACTTTGGAGACGAATTCAAATAAATCTATCACTTCAGAGATTGATCAATTAACAACAGAAATAGGAAGACAATTATTCAGAAAGACTTTAATTTCTAGAGGATAGACCAATTGAATTCTATATTATTCAAAAGGCATGCTTAGCCATACACAATGGAAAACTAATCTGAGATAGCTCTACAATTCCTATTTATAATTGCAATGTAATAATCTCTAAGAAAGCAAATATACTTTATCCAAAGCATCAAACCCGAAATAACAGAAAGGAACAGATGTTACCGGTGAACTCTATAATTAAACTTCAAAAACCACTTGATCTCAATAAACTGATCCAATAATTTCAATCCAATTCCAGAGCATAAGCATTAGCGAGGTTCTCCCAATATTTCAGAATGTAATTTCAATTTTTTTTGTCGTCATCCTTTGTTTACAAATGTTTGCATATAAATATATTTTCCTAAGGTTGTCTGTGAAAAGTCATGTCCATTCACAGAAACCTAATCCCTAACTAACCCTAAAAATTATAAAATAAACCATAATAATGGTTATTTGGGAAATATTTCCCATTTTTTTATAAAAAAATAATAATAATCTGATTTGTTATCATCTTCAGGTAATGTGCATAGTGATCCGCAAATCCAACTCCTGCACACAAATATTTAAAGTTAAAAATTTAGTTAATAAAATTTTTAAAATTAAAATCATTATATTAAACTATCAATTAGATACCAATGATTTTAATTATTAATTAATAATATATATCAAATAAACATAAACTCATGATATAATTATACAAATATTTGGATAATAAAATTACTCATAAAAATTAAATAATTAACCATGAGTATTTTGGTTACCAAACATACACATTGTATTAATAATATATAACCTAAAATATTAAATGGGAATATAACTTTTAATCTCGGAATTCTACTATAATACATTTACCTTTTGAAAAATATCCTCTCAAATATATGAAAAAGTAAACAAAATGATAGAAATGCTCCAAAATATTAGGGTAAAAAGGTTTCATAACTCCTTTGAAATAGGAGAGTATTTACCCTAATATTTTTTAAAAAGATTCCCATAAAGATAACAACCAAATCTTATAAATATTTATTAGTGTATAAAATAATCTTACAATCCTTTTATAAAACACTTTTAGGGTCTATGTAATAAAATAGTTTTGCATTTCAAATACAAACCCTAATACATAAATTGAAATGAAGGTAAAAATAAAATCAAGAATACATTTCAAATCAATTAGTTATAATTCCCTAAATTGAAAAGATTAAAAAAGATTATATATGGGAACATGTAATCAATTAAGTTCATTTTACCATACAAGTTTAATTTTAAAATTAAAAATAAAATTACGGTAAGATTTCAAGATATATTTAGGTATTTGAAAACTAAAGATTAATATCAATTAATAATATTTCAAAGCCTAAAACATAGTAATCCTTTTAATATGAATTAATTTTAATACACTTTTCACTTTAGGTAAATTAGGAACTAAATTTTAACTAAAGCAAATCACGTAAAAAAAATAAAATTCTTTTAAAAATATCATGCACAAGAAACTCAATATCCTAATAATTTATTCTCAAATTATTAAAAGGGAATAAAAAACTCTAAAATTTATACCTTAATTACTACCCATATTCTCAAGGAAAAACATAGGACAATTGGTTAGGGTAGGTCGGGTAGTTTAGGTAGGATAAAGGATGGGTCGAGAGGTCGAGTGTTCAACTCCCTCTCCCCATTCTTTTCATTTTTAACATTAAAAATAAATAATATAAAAATAAATAAAATTCACATTATTACAAAAAGAAGAGTGATTAAAGGAGAAATTACTCCCTGTGTAAGAGTTGAAATAATTCTTCACCTGCACATAGAAACAAAGATAAATAAATATCTCCCCCTATTCCTCTCAAAGAAAATAAATAGACTAACTGGTTAAGGGGTAGGAGGGTAGATAGGTAGGAGAAAAGGTTGGCTTGAGAGGTCGAGGGTTCTTCTCCCTCTCGCCGCCCTTTTTTCTACCTACTTTATTTTAATTTTTAAAAATATTATTTATTTCAAATGAATATGCATTAAATAAATTGAAATATATTAATTAATCAACTAAGTAAATGATAAACATAATATGCATCTACATTTATTTTCACTTTTATCGAAGGAAATTTACAAAGTATGATAAATATATAATATACTTCCCCATCGTCTTGTTTTTTAGGAGTTGAAATTCTCGGTATCAACAAGAACTTGGTTAAGTTCTCATAAATGATAAAGAAAAAGAGTTGTTTTGACATGGAAAGGTACTGTGCCAAGATGGAAAAAGTAAAAAAGCTAGACAATCAGATTTTAAGTGAGGGTTTTTATCAGTTTTCGAGGGCTTTAAAGCAATAGCATAGTAATCATTCATTTTTGCTTTCTTTCCAAGTTTTAAAAGAACCTGTTAACATCTCACCTTATGGCTAGCTTGAATTTGAAATTGGTGTCATGTAGAAGTGAATGCTGAAGTGACTTAGGAAAGATTTGTTGCGATCTTGGTAATTTCTATGCATTCAATGTTCAATGATATATAGACAAGACATTCATGCATTTACACTTAAAAATTTTCAGAGAGTAGTTGAGACATTAGAGCCATTGCAGTGTGTAATTGAGCAGAACATATTTGTAGAGCCAAACGTCATTAAAAAATGAGTCAACCTGAGCCCAGTTTAGCCTCATCCAATGAGGGAGTGAAGGAATAAGGAGATGAGCCAAAAGGAAAGCCAAATTTCTCTGAAGAATTCGTAATGTTGCTTCCTGGTTCAAATCAAAACAAGAGGGTGAGTGATGAAGTCTTCACTGATGACATGTCAAATTGTAGGGATGCTAATACCCCTTCTTGTTATGGTTTTATGTTATTCAATCATTTCTATAATAACTAATTTAGACCTATCCCCATATGCAATGCATGGACATTAGGTTTGGCCAAGCTCATAGTTCCTGATGTTTTTATAGAAATTGACCTCACATTTGACTTAGCTAGGAATTATGATCTTGTCCCTAAGACAATCAGGAAAATTGACCAGTCAGCCCTAGTTACTCTTGATAGGGGGTCCTTCATGAAATATTTTAGTTTTTATTCCTCATCTTCCACTGAGATTGACCTAAGAAACAAAAAGTAAAATTATGCAAGCCAAGTAGAGCTTGTGAAAACCCAGGTTGCCCATCATATGCCTAGGACTGGAAAGTATGTTGCCCCTCTCCCTGCACACATGAAAGCTTCTTATGAGTTTAAGGCCCTCCGCTTCTATATGAAGTATCTTTCATATGGATTGTGTTGAGTTCTAGGGATAGATGGAGATGAAGAAAGGCTGCTTGCTGATCTACTCATGATGATCTTGGATATTCAGAACTCACATGCCAACACAGACTATGATTAAATTTAATATGTAATTGATAGGATGCATGAGGGTTTAGTGAGCATTAGAGAGGGAAAGAAGCCAAACAAATTCATGCACTACTCTCTGATGATGCATATGATTTTGTACTACAATGTTGATAGTTTGGATGTGCACATGATGAGACCTAGAACAATGAAGGAGGGACATCCAAATCCAGTGCAGCTCTGGTTGAGAGTGTGGAATTACACCTCCAATGAGAATGAATTATGTGGTTTCCAGAAATAGATACTCCATCCAATCCTAAATTTAATGGGGAAAAATATCATAAGGCTTTCTGTTAGAGTGCTTAGGCTTCTCAGGCCTAAACAATTTGTAAATAATTGGCAAATGGGTCATAACTGGGGTGATTTCTATTTAGGCCAAACCTATAGATTGATCAAAGTCTACAATTTCCCACAACCCCCTCACATACTTCCAAAATATGTGCCACCATGGGTTGCCCTACTGGAATTCATTTGGCAGTTGATATGGACTAACAAAGAGCACCTAGCTCTGCATAAGAAGGGAACTTTCACTCCCATGCAATTCAAATTGCCAAGTTTTCTAATTGGAAAAAGAGCATTGCCACAACTCAGCATGTAGCTGAATCATTTCAAGATGGCCTTTGTTGTATAGAGGTATGTAGATTCTAAGGATTTCATAAGAGATGCCAAGAAGTTTCTCATCCCCCACATTGGTGCTATTAAAGACCATGAGGGATGTGATGATGAAGATGTAATTAGAAATATGCTAGATGAGGATGATATTGGGAGGAAGATCACCAAGTTCTATGACCTTTTGAACTTGGAAGCTCAAATTAAGAAAGTTGGGATTGCCTTTGGACAGTTTTTTCCAGACCTCCCATACTTGGCTAGAATTGACAAGATGGTGGAGATGTATGATACTCTCTCTAACCAGTTGGAAGCCCAACTTGAAGCGAAGCAAGAGGTGAAAAATGATTACTCCTCTTCAAAGTATGAGGAGGGAAGTGAGGGTTCCTATGAAGAGGATAGACCTCCCCAAATAAATGAGCCTCCTGTTATTGATTTAGATCAAGATTCTCCCAAGACAAAAGATGCCACCGAGCCTCCACAGAAGAAACAAAGAATTGAGGAAGGAGATCCCTCAAAAGGGAAGAAGAAAAAGAAGGAAACTAATAGGGTTGCAACCCTAGTCCCAGGTGATAGATCACATTATCACCATATGAGGAAGAGCATCAGAGAAGGAAAAAAGGTGGCCACACAAGAAGAGGTAGAATTTCCCCTCCTATTATGTAAAGATGAATGGGAGACATATAAAAAAGAACTGCTCAGTGATGATCAATTCATCAAAAGTCAAGAATTCAAAAGATTTTTGATATGGATGAAACAATGAGAGGTAGCCAGTCAATTGACATAGGGTATTGATCTAGATGATGAATCTCTAAAAGCCCTAGCTTCATATGACCCTAAGTCAGAAACCATCTCTATTGAGGAAGCTAGGAAATTGGTTAAATCCAGTGGAATGTTATTGGTGCAAGGCTGGGACTTAACCTCTTCTTTCATCATAGACCAAATTAGGAAACAACTAGAGGGAAGTTTGTCATATGAGGCCCAGATAGGCAAAATAATAAGAGAGTGTGGTTATGACCAAAAGTATCAGGCCTTGGCAATGTGGTATCTTTCCCCAAGGACTCAAAAACCTTCCCTAGTCAGCATAGAAGAAAAGATGGAAGGAAAAAAGATCTTCTAGACAATTCAAAGTACCAGTGATCTTGAAGTGTCAAAAGAAATGACACATTTTTCCCACTTGAATGAGGCTAAAACTGCTCAATTGTCCAATCGATATGGAAAATTGTTTGATGAGGCCATTGTTCTAGAAAAGGACAGAGAACAAGGATTGATGAAATCAAAGTACTAGAGGATGAGCTTGAAGAAATGAAGGCTAAGCTTGAAGAAGCATCAAAAGTAGCTCCTCTAGTCTTACAAATTGAGGTTGCAATATATTCAGTTGTTGAGGTACCTAATGATGGGGCAGATAAATCAGAGAAAGATAAGCTAGATGTAGCTCTTAAGGCCCTCTCTGACATCATGCAACATAGGTTTGAGGTAATAAAGGGGAAGATGGACTCAGTCCACAATTCATAGCTGGTGTTGCAAAAGGTAAATACAAATATTAAAGATTCTATGGCTATTGTGTACTAAAAAAAGTACCTTCATAGGGTTAGTATCATTAGTAATTCAAAATAAAAACTAAATTACCATAAATAGCAATCTAATTAAGCAAATAATTGACAATTAAGCACTCTATGGATCTCTATTTAGGGATGCTAATGCAAAGCTCTCAACAAGATTCCATTAGTGATAGTCCTAAAATGAGAATGAATGATAAGTAAACTAAAAGTCCAATTCCAAATGAAAATACAACTAATTAGCTCTATATTTTCCTTTCTAGCTCTAAATTGCAAGAGGTTTGATGCTATTCTCAGATTCGTGGATGATTATTGATTGAATTATGCCTTGTTTTTATAGATTTTGGCAAGGGTAGGGGGTGTAGTTGAGTTGATCAAGGTTAGGTGAGAGTCAAGTCCTTGGTTCCACCTTTGGAGACCATTTAAATATTTTGTCCTCAAAGCTTGGGAAAAAAGGATAAAATGAGTGGGCATGATGTATCCACCAAGTGAGTGATTTAGATTCGATTTAGGCTTGATCCATGTGAGCTTGGTCCTCAATCCCTATTGGTTGATTCATTTTCCTCCCATTTGGTGGTTGAGAGAAAATATGAATTAATTAATTGAATTTATTTAGCCATGTGTACCCCTTAAATGGGTTGATTTGATTTAATTTAAACTATACAATTAATTAGATTATCTGTACAATTTATTGATTAATCATGATTTATTAGGTTTAAATTGATTTAATGGCTTTTGATTTCTAATTAAATTTGGATTAGGGTTTAATTGTAATTTATCTTTGATTTTAACTTGATTTGATTTAATTGCATTTAATTCTATTGATTTTTGCCTTGATTTCTCACTTAAATGATCTTGTCCAATTTTTTATGATTACAAATGCCCATCTTTGAGTTGACATGCGAAGCATGTCGATTCAAAGAATGCCTTGATTCGTCAATGTAAAGTCCTGATTCATTGATGGTAGATTTTGATGTTTATTATAAGATGCAGATTTTTATGAAGTTTGATTGAATTTGATGTCCTGATGGTTGATTTAATGATAGTTCACTAATATGGTACCTAGTTCGATTTGATTCGATGTTTGATGCCCCTTTCGATTGATAAGCATAATTTTTTTTGATAAAAGATTACGCTTTGATTTGATGGTCATGCCCCTGATTTGATTATTATGATGCTAGTCTTGATTATCCAAGTGTATGCCCCCTCGAAAATGAAATGAAATTTGATTGTTGTTTGAAAAAGTTGACAGTTTAGGTCATTTTGCATTAATTAGGTCAATTTATAATGAATTTTGATTTCATTTCCAAAAATGAATTTACATTCATTTGATGACAAATGCCCCTAATTTGGCTGATTTGGTGAAAAATTTGGGTCCCTGGTCATTTTCTGGTCAAGAGATGCCCTTTTTAGGTCAAAATGGCCTATATAAAGGGGTAAAAAGTCAATTTTACTATTCATTTTCACTTTACCTTTTGACTTTGCTTCTCTAAGTCCTCTAAGTCTTTCAGCATGGTTATACCGATTCGCAAGCACCGGTTCGAGCGAGGGCATCGATATCTTTAGCCACCGACCTATGGACCTTTGGTATGTACATGATCAACTCACATTGTGAATTTAATGCATTTAAATTAAAGAAAATGATTTTTTCTTGATAAAAACCCTTTTTTCTTTTTTTTTTCAATTTAAATAGCACTTTTAATCATTTAAATAGTGCATACACCTTTCTTTCAGCACTTTTGCGATTTTAAATAACACTTCCATGATTTCTAATAGCGCGTTTACACGTAGGATTTAGGGCCTTTTTTGCATTTTAAATTTTCTCTTGCACGTACAATTACAAATGCGCATTTGATGTTTTAATTAGCGCATACATGATTTCTTTCAGTGCTTTTAAAGTCCCTTAGCACTTTCACCATAGAACAATGCTTTTACCAATTTTACTAGCGCTTTTAATATTTTGTTGCGCTTTTATCTTTTAGCGCTTTTAATCATTTAAATAATGCTTTTACCCTATTTAGGAAAAAAATACAAATGACTTAGTTAGTTTTCTAAACTGTTCGGTGTTGTCAATTAGTTGATTGGCTTAGGTAATAAACTTGATTTGGTAGCAAGTCGTAGGATGTCAGTTTGGGTCAATTTAGTTTGAATTTTTTACTGTCAATCTCGATTTAGATGATCGATGATGATAAATTTTTCATCCTCTTTGAATAGAATAAGGAAAATTGATTTTGGTTTGATAATTTTTAAATGTTTGATTGACTTAGGATAATTCAACAGATAACTAATTTCAAAACTGATGTGATTTAACTTTCTTTTTGCAGGCCAATCTTAAGTCACTCGCCATTCGGTCTATATCCTCTTCCTTTCAGCATGATAGACGATTTGAGCAATGTGGATCACCGCCATATAGGCATATGGGGTTTATCCTTTTTAATTGTCCTACCTTGATTATGAGTGAATTGAAGATTGATTATAGCTATGGCAAAGAGGTGGCACTTTGACCATAATACCTTCCACCTGCCCATGGGAGAGATGACCATCACTCTCGAGGATGTGTACCGCATCCTATGCATCCCCACACATGGAGAGATTGTATTTTATGATCAAGTCTATGATGGCACAACTTGTCAGTGGGTGTTCCAGGACCCACTGATTGGTGATGATCATATTCATTGGGCTTAGTTCCCATCTTTCCCAGTTCTTCTAGCAGTTTTGGGTGCTCTGATTGGTGGTTTCCTCATGCTTGATCACCGAGGGAATGGATTTGTAGTCGGTTGGGGGCACATCTTGGAGGACCTAATGGCTCAGCCCCGATGCTTTGATTGGGGTTCTTGCAATTTGGTGCAACTGTACCATGAGTTGCATACAATTTTTTATCGGTGTTCCTCGACTCTATCTGTCAAAGTCATTTTTCTTTAGTTATGGACATGGGAGAACCTCCTAGCTACTAGGCCAATTTATTTTCATCACCATGATCTTGGGTGGCCTTTTACCTAGATGTATGAGGGCATGGTGGTGCAGGCCCATCTAGGAAAAGCTAGATTACTGGCGCCACATGATAGATGATATGGATTAGGTCATTTGGCAGCCATACATTGGATGTGAGGCATGGCTTGAGGATGCTTTAGAGATTCCTTTCATGTGTTTTCCTTGATGGATGATAGGGTGGACTCCACATATCATCGAGAGATTTTTCTTTCTATGAGTGCTACGACAGTATGGTCATACACAGGGCATACCTCAGGGTGTGGCTATGTATGCCCGGGTTAAGGTTGAGAAATCACTATGGGGGCCTTAGATCGATTATAGGACAACCCACTAGGAGGTAGAGCAACTAGGTCATCTACCATGGAATAGGAGAGACCATGTGATAGATGTTGGCATGACTGATGAGTATGTAGATTGGTTCACTCAGAACCCTTTTTTGAGATTCACAGATCTAGCAGGACGGGTGCCTGGGATCAAGGAGGAGTCATAGAATGATGGCAAGAATGGAGATGGAGGTGGGGATGTGGATGCTGGTGGGGGTCTTCATAGATGAGGTTATTGGGGATGATGAGGTAGGCGAGTGGTTGCAGGAGGTAGAGTTATGATTCTAGTGATTGTTGCTGCGCCTATTCCTCCTAGGGGTGGTGCTTAGATGAAGGGTGCTAGTGTGGATAGAGTTTTGCATCAGGTAGCTATGGATCTTGTATCCAGATGAGGCTCTCATAGCACTAGTACATTTGACCTAGTTTTTCTACCAAAATTTTTGACCATGAAGCCAAAAGGTTTTGGTTGGTCGAAATATAGAAGGAAAAATTTTTCTTTTTTTTAAAAGTTATGCCCGTGTTAGTCAAAATTTTGAATTAGTTGAAATTTTGACTAACACATGCATAACTTAAAAAAAGAAAAGGTTTCATTTCTCATTCATTATTACCATGATGAATTTGTTTCAAGGGAATTACAGTGTGTGAAACATGAATTCGAAGATCTCTGAGATTCGAAGGGAATTGCAGAGCGCAAAACATGAATACAAATCTGGGCTCATTTCTTGGTATTTAGGATGGTTGAGCATCATCGGCTTCATCCCAGGGTTTGTCTGCATACACAAATCAGAAATTTGGGTTTGTTGCTAGGTATGCGTCTTGATTTTCCCTAGGCTCTGTTCTTCTAAAGGAGAACACAAGAAAATATATCACATTTTTATTCCTTTTACCTGTTCTTTTCATGGCTTGATGAGGGTTCTATTATATAATTTTATGGTCAAGGGTTTCTACGTTCTCTTTTTTGTATTATTCTTGGATAGGGTTTTGTATTATGCTAGTTTGTATGTATACAAAATAGGATAAGGGGTATTTAACATCTAACAACTTGCTTTTCATGGACACACTGTGTGCACTCCTAGCATCTGGATCTCTTAGATAGTCTCTTTTATTTGTGAGCTTCTTTCTCAGCCATTTGAAATCACTTGTGAAGTTACAGACAAGTGAAACCTTCTTGTTTATCTCTTCTAACAACATCCCGCCAAGCTTTTCAAGAACAACATCAATCACAACAGATGCCATAATTGAATTTTTAAGTAACTGAGAAACTAAAGCACTCTCAAATATTATTGTGGACTACACAGTTATAACTTAAAGAACTCTCAAACACTAGAATGAACTTCTCAAAATTTGATGGCTCTTAATAACTGAGAAACTAAAGATTGGCACTCAGTTATTGACCAATTTGAACCAAGTTAAACTGATCAAGTTGCAATGAATGTGAGTACAGCTGGGGAAGAAGTAAATTTATAAGAATGAATACAGAGCTTATTAGGAAGGATTCTCGGCCTTCTTTCCCAAGTTATTGAAATCACTTTTACTTTAATTATTCTCATCTTTCTTTTGACCCGCGAATATAATAATTTTGGATGTGATGTTATTCTATATCTAAAATGGTTTTATACCATTGGGATTTCATGCTTGGGATTAAACCACCCCTCACCAATTCTCCTACATTATCCAATATATTTACATATTGATTCCTTTTGAGATAAATTTTTTTGTCATTCTCAGATGTTATGTTATTTTACTTTGGGCTAAATTAATTATGTTGTTACACTTATTTTTGGGCTTGAGCCTAGCTATCATAACGATATATCATTTGTACCATCTAGGTTTTAATCCCATGGCTTATATTTCTTTCTTAATAAACTATATACTCTGGCATAACAGTCTTCTCTAGCATAACAGTCTTGGAAATGCCACACAAAACCCTGAAATCTAGGTGGCATAATAAGTGTGAAATTTGTTGCTTTGACATTGACAATAATTATAGCTATGTTATTTTCTTTGTTCAAACTTGTAGAGGCAAGAGTATGGTACTTATATTTTGTTGAAAATGAGCAGAAGTCTCATTGTTGCGGTTATTTGTTAATGAATCTTTTTCTTTTTTATCAATTAAACTCAAATTCTATCAAAATTTTGTGTTCTCATAACTGCACTCATGTTCTAAAAATGTTTAAGGTATACAAGAGTGCAAATTTGTTTCAATTAGTGTAGAATAAATTAGCCCATTCTATTCCAATTTGATGATAAATATTTCTTCTTAAGCTTTTGATAAGTTGGGATAATAGTGTAAAATGATGATTGTGTCTTTTATTTGGTTGAACTGTACAAGTTGATGTAGTCCTCAATGGGTGTTTGAGACTAAATGTAACTCCAAAGCATTTAAATTAAAACATAGGAGCTCTAAATACAAAGTGTTTTCTCCTCGTCCAATAATTACATGTCCAACATCCACCTGAATGTTTTATGCATAAGACTTCAGAAATGGAAGACTTGAGCATTTTCCTTGTACTTTTAACATGTATATAAGTATAGAATTTTTAACTCCAACACACTCCCTTTTGATTGTATTCATATTGAACCAAGTAAATAATAATTCACATTATAGTCAGGCTTGAAGGTTCAAACTGTTAATTTGTGTGTGTGATAGAAGACTATAACTCTGTTTTCACTTTTATGTGCATAATAACATTAAAATATTTTGATATTGAAGGTCATTTTTGTTCTTTCAATTATACCTCTGTCTATTGAAACTTCTCATGAATTGCTAATCCAATGTTTTCCATCTACTCTTTGTTGCTACTATAGCATAAAATTATCTTATATTGTCTACTTGTCAATATGCTCCTATACCTGTTCTTTTCATGGCTAGATGAGGTTTCCATTATATAATGTTATGGTTAGTCTTAAATCCCCTAATTCTTTTACCTGTTCTTTTCATGCTTCGATGAGGGTTCCATTTCTTCCTATAATTTGTGAACTTATTTTATGATGGTGGGTTATATTTCATTTCTCATGACATTAAAAATTGATGAGCCATGCATAAAAGTCTTCAAACAAAACCCCAATCATTCTGGGCTATCTTGGTGGCTTGATCATCCTCATTTTATTAGGGGGGCTGCTATTATAAATCTTAATAACACCACAATTAGTTCTCCCTACAATATTAATAATACCCTTTTCCAAAGCTCCCATTTTGACACAGACTGGAAGGATGCTAGCAAGGGTTGTGGCATTTGGCTTTACACCTACCAACTGCATTTATTTGAAAGCTTCTAAAGTGTTTTCAACATATCCATTTTGTGCATATCCTCCAATCATTGTAGTCAACAAAACCACATTTCTTGGAGTTATTTTATGGTTTTGTTGACTGCAATGATTATGGAATTTGGCTTTACATCTGCCAATTGCATTTTCTTAAAAGTTTTAAAAGCCTTTTCAACAAATCTAGTTTGAATATATCCTACAGTCATGGCATTCCATGAGACCTCATTTCTTTGAGGCATTTTGTGAAATAGTTCACATGCCTTCTGTTGGAAATATAGATGGAGTGACTAAGAGGGGGGGGGGTGAATCAGTTAACCACAAAAATATTACCATAGATCCCTTAGATGTCTTATTAAATCATTTGCTGTTGTTACTTGGTAAACATACAGAGAAATGCTGTAACTCAGTTATTGCAGTGAGTATTAATTATAACTGTTCTTAAGAATTCACCAGTGATTAATATGCATGCATAAAGAAAATAACATGAACACAAGAGACACCAGATTTAACATGGAAACCCAATATGGGAAAAACCACCAATGTAACTAGTTACTGTTTTTCACTCTTCTGAAGTGATGCCCTATTAGGAGCCAACCCGGTAAAAGGTTACAAAACACACTATTAGGTGTGACCTTGTTAGAGGATTTAATCACCCTATTAGGAGTGGCTTTATAAGAGGTCTTTGAAAAATTCAATAGAACTGTCACCTTGTTAGAGGATTTACAAAATGGCTATTAAACCAACTCAGTTAAGAGATTTAGAAATCACTGCTACAATGGTAAGAAAGTAACAATGAAATGACCTGAATAATGATGCAACTGAATTGCTGATTATAGATCTTTGTTCTGCTTCAATAGATCCTTCCTGATCAAATAAATCTTTGCTACGCCTCAAGGTATCTAACCATCCTTCAAAATTTGCACACACCTTCCTTCAAAATGATTTGCATGTTTGCTCACAAACTTCCACACTTGCACACTATTCCTTTTCACTTTACTTTACCACTTGACCTTCTATATATATACCATTTAGATTGTCAAGTCGGCACTAATAATCATTAACACTCATTACAATGTCGGCTGGGATAAACAAACTTTATTTCTCAAATTAACAAAATTCTTTATTGGGCCGACCTTGCTCGGTAAATACTAATCCAGAAAAGATTTCCTTCGGTGACCAAGTGAACTCGGTAAACATTGCGAATTATGCAACATCCTTTGGAGATCGAGTGAACTCGGTAAACACTAACTTTCCTTTGATAACCATGGAAGCTCAGTTAACATTGTTTTCTGCCATACTTTCCTTTAATGCCCGAAAGATCTCGGTAGACACTGAAAAATTGCCTGCTGACCGAATGAGCTCGGTAGACACACAAAACTACTTAATGATATGAAATTTGTGTGACATCAAAGATAACACACAATTAATCCAACAATCTCCTTCAGACAATTGTATCCAACAATCTCCCTCTTTGGCGTTGATGGAAACACAACATGTCATAGCACAATGAAATTTCATAGAAAACATAGAATAAGAAACATATCCTTAGCTTCATTCTGATTCCCATCTTCCTCAAACTTCTCTCTCTGACTGAGAACTCTCCCTCTTAACTTCTCAAATTCTCCTTCTTAGAAATTTCTTGAAATGACAACAAACTCTCCCTCTTTGACAACACATGCCAAAGACAATTCACACACTTTTGGTGAATACCGATGTACCTTAAGTACTGATTCATATGCAATGATTCCTTGACTATGCTACATCAACTGACTGATCTTCAACATGTTCTAGTTGATGCATCACTAAAACTTTATTTAGTGAGCTTTGGATAGGGGAATGACCCCTAACTTACCTCTTATATACAAGAATGCATCCTTAGGTAGTGGCTTGGTGAATATATCTACAATCTGTTCTTTTGTATGAACATATTCTAATCTGATTTCCTTGTCCTGCACCAATTCTCTGACAAAGTGATATTTAATAGCAATGTGCTTGGTTTTGGAATGCATTACTAGATTCTTTGAAATATTTATTGCACTTGTATTATCACAAAACAGAACAACTAGTTCTTTGATTTCAACCTTCATGCCTTCCAATAACTATTTAAACCAAACAATATTAGAGCAGTTTACTGCTACAACAACATATTCTGCTTCTATTGTGGATTGGGATGTGCAATTTTGCTTTTTACTAGTCCAAGATACTAACCTCTTGCCAAGAAAGAATGCTCCACCACTTGTACTCTTTCTATCATCAATGTTTCTTGCCCAATCAGCATCAATAAACACTTTAAAGTCTAGATTGCCTCCAAATTTATACCATAAGCCATAATCTTCAATACCTTTCAAGTACCTCAAGATTCTTTTGATTGCCATCATATGATTTTCTCTTGGTTTTGCTGAGAATCTTGCTACTATACCAATTGCTAAGGCAATATCAGGCCTTGTATGCACTACATACTGTAACTTTCCAATCATTGATCTGTATAAGGTCTGATCTACTTCTTTTGAATCATCATCTTTGGTAAGCTTCAATCCAGTACACATGGGTGTACCAACTGGTTTTGAATCTTCCATACCAAACTTTTTAAGTATTTTCTTGATGTATTTAGACTGAGTAATGTAGATACCATTCTTGTTCTGTTGAATTTGAAGACCAACAAAGAACTTTATCTGACCAACATAGACATTTCAAATTATTTGTTCATTTTCTCTAAAGATTCTTTGCACTGATCATCATTCCCTGTAAACATAGTATCATCCACAAATATTTTTGCCAAAACAATTTTGTTATCTAGTCCTTCTTTGATGTATAAATTATCGTTATCATTGGCTCTTTTGAAATCAATCTGAATAAGATAGTTATGTAATCTTTCATACCATGGTCTAGGGGCTTGTTTCAGACCATACAATGCTTTGTGTAACTTGTAGACCATATCCTTTTTGTCTGGATCAATAAAACCTTCAGGTTGCTCAATGTAGACTTCTTCATCAAGAATACCATTGAGAAATGCAGATTTTATATTCATCTGATATACCTTAAATCCTTTATGTGCTGCATATGCGAGTAGAGTCCTTACACCTTCTAATCTTGCAACAGGAGCAAAATTCTCTTCATAATCTATACCTTCTTCTTGAGAATATCCTTTACATACCAATCTTGCTTTGTTTCTTGATACTTGACCATCTTGATTCAACTTATTTCTAAATACCCATTTTGTTCCAATTACATTTTTATCTTTAGGCCTAGGTACAAGAGTCCATGTTTTATTCTTCTCTATTTGTTCTATTTCTTCATTCATAGCCTCAATCCAACTTTCATTTTCCAATGCATCTTTGACATTTCTAGGTTCAAAATTAGCAAGTAAACATGTACCTTTTAGTTTACTTCTTGTCATAGTACCATATGATTTGTTTCCAATAATCTAATCTAGTGTATGATGCATCCTGACATACTTGGCCAATAAAAGTTCCTTGCCTCTTGAATGAGTTACATTGTCATCTTCTTGAATTTCATCTTCAGGTTTAGGTTGCTCGGGCTTGGTAGATACTTGCTCGGTAGCTTCAGACTGAGACTCAGTTCCTTATGACTCAGTTTGAACTCCTTCTTGTGACTTAGTTACTGTACTGGGCTTAGTAGATGTAGTTTCCTTATTGATAGATGTGTCTGGAAATGTATCAGGTTCAATGTAAACAAATCTTTTGTAATCCTCTGGTTCCTTTTTGCTTTCTTCTTCAGTCTTTTCTACAAACTCATCAATTTTCACATGTGCACTTTCTATGACTTTGTGAGTAAACAAATTCAGACATCTATATGCCTTACTTTTGCAAGAATATCCCAAAAATATTCCTTCATCACTTTTTACATCAAATTTGCCTTTTCTAGATTCTGTCAAGATGTAACATTTACTACCAAATACTTTCAGGTAACTTACATTGGGTTTATAGCCATACCATAGCTCATAAGGAGTTTTGAATGTGTCTTTCCTCAACTGTACTCAGTTCAAGGTATGAACTGCAGTGCCGATAACTTCCTTCCAATATTTCATAGCAATGTTCTTTTCAATCATTAAAGTCCTTGCACAATCCATGATAGATTTGTTCCTCCTTTCGGCTATTCCATTCTACTTAGGAGTTCCTGGGGCTGATACCTATCTTTTGATTCCTCTTTCAATGCAAAAATTATTGAATTCATGGGAGATGAATTCACCACCTCTGTCTAATCTCAAGCACTTCATTCTTTTCCTTGTTTCCTTTTCTACTCTTGCCAAATACCATTTGAACTTCTCAAATGCTTCTGACTTTTCTCTTAAATACATAACAATCATCATTCTAGAGTAATCATCAACAAAGAGAATAAAGAATTTTTATTTAGTATAGCTTTCAATTCCAATAGGTCCACATAAATCAGTATGCACAATTTCCAGAATATCTTCAGACTGATAGTTTTTACTTTTAAAGCTTGTCTTTCCCATTTTTCCAATCTGACAATTCTTGCATAGACCAACATTAGGTTTCTTCAAAGTAGGAATGCCTCTTACTTTCTTGAATTTTCTTATTTTCACCATGTTATCAAAATTTACATGACATAACCTTTTGTGCCATAACCAAATTTCTTCAATTTGAGCAACAAAACATGAGCATTCACCAAGATCAAGATAAAATAGGTTACCTTTGGTTTGTTTGCCTGATCCAATCAGTTTTCCCTTGTCATCCAATAGTCTTGCTTTGCCATTCATGAATTGAACTTTGAATCCAATGTTGATTAGCTGTGCTACACTTAGAAGATTATGCTTTAGTCCTTCAACCCAATATGCATTATCACATATAAGTTCTTTGGTTAGTGAAATTCATCCTCTTCCTTTTATACAACAAGGTTCATTATTTCCAAACCTTACACTACCACCATCATAGTTTTCAAAATGTTCAAACTTTGTTTTATCACCAGTCATATGATGTGAACATCCAATATCTATGATCCATGTATCATTTTTTCTTATATGAGAGATAAGTGCCATCTCATCTTCATCATCATCAGATTCATCTTTTACAACAATGAAGACAATTTCTTCTTCACTATCATCAGAATCCTTAGCCAAAAAACATGTTTTCTTACCTTTATCCTTGAATGATTTGAAATTCTTCTTGCCATTGTACTTGTGACCTTTCTTTTCATCCTTGCTTTGCTTGTTTGGGCACCTAGCTGCAATATGACCAATTTCTTCACATGAAAAATAGATTAAGGGAGTTTTACCTTTGTATTTACCTCTGCCTCTAGAATATTTCTTTGCAAGTAATGCTTCAATAACTTCAAGATCACTATCAAAACTTTCCTCTGATTCTTCTTCACTTTTTGACTGGATTTTCTTGCCCTTCTTGAGTGAAAGTTTGGCCTCAAATGCTGATTCAATATTTTTAGAAGTTGGAACATAGTTGTCATAGTTATCCAATTCAAAGGCTATTAATCTTCCAACTAAGGCATCCAAAGTTATATTATGATTTTATTCACATCTTCTTTCTTGAATAGTAGATACTCTTATTGCATAGATAGGAAGTAATGTTCTGAGAACCTTACTTATAATTGTTTCATCATCAATTGTTCCTCTAGAAGCTCTGATTGCACTAACACTTACCTTGATCCTTTCAACATATTTTGCAATGTTTTCATCTTCTCTCATTTTCATTTGATCAAACTGTCCTCTTAGGCTTTCTGCTTTGGCTCTCTTCACATTATCATCACCACCATAAATTTTCTTCAGCTTGTTCCACATTGCATAAGCAGTTGTACAGTCTTTGATCTCATCAACTTCTTCATAGCTAAGAGCTAAAGTAATGTCTATCATCATGGTGTTATGGTTCTTTTTTTCTGCAATGTTTTCAATAGTTAATGTGCCAGTAGGAACTGTATATTCTTGATCAAGATATTTGCATCTTGAATCACTAATGGAAGCTAGATGAAGTCTCACAAGACCTTGCCATGCTGAAAAGTTATCTTTGTTAAGCCTTGGAATTTCTCTCTTGTAAGACATCCTGATCTTTAGCTTAGGTCCTTGAAACCCTTCTTGCAAGCACCAAAAGCTTTGATACCAATTGTTGGAAATATAGATGGAGTGACTGAGAGGGGGGGGGGGGGGGGGTGAATCAGTTAACCACAAAAATATTACCATAGATCCCTTAGATGTCTTTTTAAATCATTTTCTACTATTACTCGATAAACATACAGAGAAATGTTGTAACTCGGTTATTGCAGTGAGTATTAATTATAACTGTTCTTAAGCATTCACCAGTGATTAACATGCATGCATAAGGAAAATAAAATGAACACAAGAGACACCAGATTTAATGTGGAAACCCAATATGGGAAAAACCACCAATGTAACTAGTTACTATTTTTCACTCTTCTGAAGTGATGCCCTGTTAGGAGCCAACCTGGTAAAAGGTTACAAAACACACTGTTAGGTGTGACCTTGTTAGAGGATTTAATCACCCTGTTAGGAGTGGCCTTATAAGAGGTCTTTGAACAATTCAATGGAACTGTCACCTTGTTAGAGGATTTACAAAATGGCTGTTAAACCAACTCGGTTAAGAGATTTAGAAATCACTGCTACAATGGTAAGAAAGTAACAATGAAATGACCTGAATAATGATGCAACTAAATTATTGATTACAGATCTTTGTTCTGCTTCACTAGATCCTTCCTGATCAAATAAATCTTTGCTACGCCTCAAGGATATCTAACCATCCTTCAAAATGATTTGCATGTTCGCTCACAAACTTCCACACTTGCACACTATTCCTTTTCACTTTAATTTACCACTTGACCTTCTATATATATACCATTCAGATTGTCAAGTCAGCACTAATAATCATTAACACTCATTACAACAGTCGGCTGGGATAAACAAACTTTATTTCTCAAATTAAAAAAATTCTTTATTGGGCCGACCTTGCTCGGTAAATACTAATCCAGAAAAGATTTCCTTCGGTGTCCGAGTGAACTCGGTAAACACTACGAATTATGCAACATCCTTTGGAGACTGAGTGAACTCGGTAAACACTAACTTTCCTTCGATAACCATGGAAGCTCGGTTAACACTATTTTTTGCCATACTTTCCTTTGACGCCTGAAAGATCTCGGTAGACACTGAAAAACCACCTGCTGAACAACTGAGCTCAGTAGACACATAGAACTGCTTAATGATATGACATTTGTGTGACATCAAAGACAACACATAATTAATCCAACATATCCATTTTGTGCATATCCTCCAATCATTGTAGTCAACAAAACCACATTTCTTGGAGTTATTTTATGGTTTTGTTGACTGCAATGATTATGGAATTTGGCTTTACATCTGCCAATTGCATTTTCTTAAAAGTTTTAAAAGCCTTTTCAACAAATATAGTTTGAATATATCCCACAATCATGGCATTCCATGAGACCTCATTTCTTTGAGGCATTTTGTGAAATAGTTCACATGCCTTGTCTATGCTTCCACTTTTTGCGTACAAGTCCACCAGGGTAGTTGCAACCACAACATTTGGAGAATAGCATTCCTTATGCAATGAATGAAGTATGATTTTCATGTGCATATGGTTCCTTGAATGATCATAATATTGTATATTTTTAAGTGTATTGAGGATGATTAGTGCATGATATTATTAGAGGTCACACCTATTACATATATACAAAACTCTAACGTAATATATATTTACTTTATCAAAAATAAAATTTTAAAAGTTAGTGTGACAATTTTTATTACCTAAATAGTATAATATTATTACCATGTGTACTATCATGTTACTCATGAAGACATTCCAACATACTCACTATGCATTAAAAAGAAACAATCTTAAATCCAATCATTGCATCAATTTATCATGACTGTTACATTCCCTGACTATACAGGGACAATCATGTTTTGAGGACCCAAAACACCTTCCAAACATGCACAAAACTATTCACAACTCCAATGAAATGTAACACCATATCCTAGAAATCTTTTGAATCCATATCAACCATAAAAATAAACGTTTGTCAACAATATAGTCAGACTGTACCCTCACGGGAAGTGATTGGCAAATTTTAAATGAATTTTCATTTTCATTTCTTGAACATAGTTTACATTCACTGTTATGATCTGGAACCGATCATTAACTTGGTCCATTCCCAATACTCATTAACTTAGTTTACATTCACTGTTATGATCTCTATAATCTGGAACAATGGAGTTTTTAATTTCTAGTTTCTAGAGTGTATTTATTTTGATGTTATGTAAATTTAATTTAAAAATCAATAATATCAATACAAGTATAAGCATTGTTAAGTTGATTTGTATTCTCAATTCAATTTGTGCAAGAATATGATGTACTTTACGTACTATTAAATTTTTGACAAACTTTCACATATTAACTTTTGAAGTAGAACTAAAGGCAATGCATTGTTGTTAACTTGTTATTAATAAAAAATTTATTGGCAAATCAGAAATCAATTATTGTTCATGTTGTAAAACTAAACTATTTTAACTAAAGTATACAAGCAATTTTTACAGGAAGAGGTTGAACAAACTATAATCTTGAACAAACTAAGCGGAATGTGTAAACATTTGCTACACTATCTCTTTTCTCTATGATTGATTATAAATATCATGGTGTTTTATGGCACTTTCATTAATTGTATCATGGTTGTGCTCTACTATTGTACTTAACCTTTAACATATCTCCAATGATTACAATGACTTGCACATGCTTGTACCTTGTGGTTATTCCATCTTCTTATTGTGATTGTTGCCGATTTAAGGCATGATATGTCAATGTCTTCTTATTGTATTTATTCTATTAGGACTTCAAATTGAGAGACATTTCCTTTTCACATGAGCATAGAATTCAAAATTGCCTCTATAGAAGAAATTGTTCATTAATAGTAGATAGATGTGTTTTTCCCTATGATCTCATGATAATGGCCATATTCAATAACTCTATAACATGATGGTTGTTCCTTTTAAGAGAGATGGTTGTTCCATTTTTCTAAAAACTACACTTTGTTATACTTTTTACATGATAGCATTATATGTCAGAAACTTTGAGGTTCTCTTACCTTTTGTATGTCATGGCTTCACCTCTATGTAGCTAAATCTAACTCTGAAAATGATCTTCTTTTAGGAAACAATGAAAATCCTCTATGGGTTCATACTTATTGTGACTTCCCATGGTGCACTATCATTGCTTGTACACTGTATTTTTCCAATTCTTTTAAATTGTCACTATCTTTGAAAATTAATGCCATATGTTGCTTACATTTGATTCAATTTCCATATTAATTACTCTCTTTAGTTGTATTAGGAAATTTTTACTTAAGCATGTGTGATGCAAACCTAGATATAGATGGGCATTAATGCATTAATGCTCAATTGAATGCCTTAATGCAGCTCCCAGAGAAAGGCCATCTGGAAGCTTTAGAGGAAATAATTTGTACTAGGTATGAAATCACCTCCACTATAATGAGGAGATTTGTGTAACTCCCAAAATACTTATCCTTTTGAATATTTTGTGGTCTAGTGAGCATCATTTGTATGTGTATTTTTAAGTCTTGTATAATCTTATAATATTTTTTTTTTATTATATACAAGATACTACTAATGTTTGTATGTTTACATTTTGTACATTTATAGCCTGTGAAGAAAGTCCACACCTGACAATATGAACCCAGAACAAAATAACAAGACAATTGCTAGATTGTGGTTTGAGTTCCAAAGAAAAGAGGTTGATAAATGTAATTGTCCTTGCAAAAAGTGTAAGGGATTAAAGAATCAAAGAATTCTAGTCAAAACAACCCAGAGTCATTGTAGGCAATATGGTCACATTGAAGGGGGGGACAATTTTCGTTGATTGGTGAATGTGGATTTCCAATTGGAGGAACATGGAGGTGTGAATATCCAAGCCGATGATAATGCTCCCATGGAAGAAGATGATCCTATGGTAGAGAACACAATTGAAGACAATGGTATTGGCGTAGTTGATAATGTGCCAGAGGACATGATTGAAGAAGATGGTATTGGTGTAGCTGATTAAGATGATCATGATGATGGTACTAGTGCATCTAATAATGATGATGAAGATGGTCTTGATATAACTATACTTGAGAAGGAATACGAGCCCCTATACCAAGGCTCCCAAACAACTCTTCTCTCCGTTATAGTGCTGGTGAACTTTAAGGTTATGAATGGTTTATCCAATGTGGCAATGTCATGTATGATAAGGTATGCCATTTTTGTCATCTTCAATGTTAGCATACCATTACGATTCATTATATTAAAAAGTCATATTTGTTGTTGTAGGTTGATAGGTGAGTTATTGTTACTAGAATCAAATATTTTGCCTCATTCGTACCGAGAATTATCTACCATTATGAATCAAATTAGAATGAAGTATCTGACAATACATGCATGTCCCAATGATCACATTCTATATCATAAACAAAATGAATTTGCAATAGAATGCCCTATTTTTCATACTAGTAGATATCGATCAGATCAAATAACAAAAAAGGTGCCTCACAAGAGTCTTTGATACATTCCCCTCATTCCACATCTTCAACGATTATTCAGGTGCACCAGCTTGGCACAATTTATGGATTACCATGCATGCAATAGAAGTCAAGATGAAATTATGCAAATGTCTATGGACGGTTCTGCATTTAAAGACATAGAAACAACATGGCTACACTTTAAAGAACCTCGTAATCTCAAGATTTTAGTGGTAGCAGACAGTGTCAATCCATTTGGAGATATGAGATCTACTTACACATTATGGCCTATTTTTGTTATTAACAATAACATTCCTCCTTGGATGTCCATAAAGAGGGAGCACATAATGTTGTCAATGATTGTACCAGGTATTTTTTCATTTAATGGTAATATAAATTAATTTATAAACACCGCATCAAGATGGTCATACTAATTATGTAATGTTTTTGTTCATTCAACCAGGTAAGTACCAAGTTAAAGATATGAACGTGTATATTGAGCCCCTTATTGATGAGTTGTTGATTTTATGGAATGAGATCACTATGTATGACATCTCTAGACCAATAGGACAAAGAAAATTTCAATTCCATGCAATGCTTGTATGGACAATACATGATGCCCCTAGGCTAACTCATTTTTTTGGTATGTTATATATTCATGTAAAGGTCACGTATTTTTGGTATGTTATAGTGCTTACACATTATTGATGTATGTTTAAGTTGCACAAGATAATTGTACATGATCCAATTGTACGGTATCTTTTAGGTCTTCAGACAAAGGGTAAATTTTCATGTCTAGTTTGTGGTTCGAAGATGAAATCTCATCATTCAAGAAGTTTAGGAAAGCAGGTGTTTGATGAGTTTAGGCACTTTCTCCACAATAATCATAAGTATCAAACTATCAAAAAACATATTTTTAATGGGAAAGAAGAGACAACATCAAGGCCACGAAGAATGACACTCATCTATGGAAGTTGGAATACAATAGACTAAATCACCGAGGTAATGTCATTCCATCTAATGATTTTTGTTTGAAATTTATATTTTGATATTGTCTTTTATTTACTAATGATGGTATTGATGCTCATGAAGGTCGTCAAGGCATCAATGACCAACTTCCTAGAGGAATAAAAAGTTATCCTAGTCAATTTAGTAGGTTGCTATACTACAAGGATATGCCAATTATGCATTTGTTTGATGTTATGCATATTGGAAATAATGTAATAGAGACACTATGGAAAATATTGGATGGAAGACACGATAAAGAAAAATGGCCAAAATTTGTAATGACATTCATGAATCCAATCATGCACTAAAAACTTTCATTGAATCAAATAGCAAAGGAGACCGCATAAATATGAGTTCCCTTCCTTGGTTATTAACTGAGCAGCAAAGTGATGCATTAAAAGAAGTCATAAAAAAACAAAATTTCCAACAGGATTTTCTACAAATATAAGTAGTCTTGTATCAAAGAAAGGTGATTTTGGGCCAGGATTGAAAACACATGATTGGCATACCTTCATCAAGGTAAGTCATGTTCTCTATTTACAATATATTTGTAAAATTGCATGTACTTTTTATTGTATTATTTTACAATATATTGAAAAGATCATTTTTTAATCATTGCAGTACATCCTACCTCTATCCCTCCCAAACCAGTTCAAAAATGTTAAACAAGTTATATATGATCTTGGAGAATACATGAGGTTAGAAGTGTTATTATATTTATGACTTCCTTTACTTTTTATGTAATTTATTGTATATTTTTATTTAAAATATTGTTTATATGTTCTTGCGAGTTGAATCTTTTTTAGGTGGTTATCATCTAAAGAAATTGATAAAAAAGATATAAAATATTGGAAGAGAAAAATTCCCCAGCTTATGTGTGAAATGCAAAAATGTCTACCTCCAACTTTTTTCAATGCTCAAGAACACTACCTCATACATTTAGTTGAGGAGATTGAAATGTGTGGACCTGTACAAACTAGGTCAATGTGGATGGTTGAGAGGCACTTGAAATTTATGAAGGGCTTGGTTCAACAAAGACCACATCCTAAGGGTTCTATGGTGGAGGGATATATGGTATACCAAACCATGGTGTATATTAGTGAATATCTTCCCAAGTTTGCAGCAAATATCCATGTAGATCACATTTGGGATCCCAACACTATTAACAAATTTGAAGGGGAGTACTTGATGGGGAAAAGTAGATTGAGTAAAGTAAGAGGTAATTATATGATGTTATTGTAGTTTATTAATTCTTATAGATCTTCAATGTAAGTTGTTTCTAAGTGGTCTATTTGTTTTCTTTACAGTTGGTTGTGAGTGGGATGCACTACATTTGTATATTGCAAACAGTCTTGATTGGATGATGGTATGGATTCAACAATCTCAAGAAAATGGTCACTCGTTAACATGGGATGGTGTTGCATCATTGGTTAAAGAAGCTCATCGTAATTGAGATCCCAATGTTATGGCAATGGTACTTGATATAGCATATAGTTTAAGATGTAGAAAGGTACGTATAAGTTTACTAACCATGACCCATAAGTTTAATATCAACTCATGGATCAATACAAATAATCTTGACATGTTTGAATAATTGTAGATCAAACACCACAAAGCTATGTACTACCATGGTTGTAAATTTCACATAAAAAAGTTAGACGACACGAAGAAAACTTGTGATTCTAGGATAAGTGCAGTATTTGAGGTCACTAATATTTCATCTATAAATGACATACATCCTCAACAATCTGAGGGTTTCCATTTCCCATGTGCGCAATTAATCCTTCAATCACCAAGTCTCTTATTCCTGGTGGTCAAGGCCCTAACACTTAGCGATCTGGTGGGTGGTTATGTCTAGCATCATGGTTTTGGTCTCTACAGGGGCTAAGTATCGATCAGATCTGATGATCATCACTATTCCGTAGAGTGAAGATGCAAGTGTTTTAAGAGTGTGGCATATTGATGGCCGTCGATCTTCCTTTCATGTAGCACTACAGGCTGTCAGTGGGTCCACTGCCACATAGTCTAAGTTGTACATTTCCTATTGGCCGAGAGCTCATGATGTGGAGCTATGTCAGAGAGGGCCCAGTGGTTGTCTTTCCTGAAGATCTGACGGTCGGCGTATAATCTCATGGAATCTTCCAAGCCTTTGAGATCATGTACCAATCATCGATCTTGCTTTATCTCTAGGCTCTGTCAAGTGGGTCCTTTCTTTCTAATGTGCTCACATTCTATTGGTCAGCTAAGCAGTGACTATGATCTGTCAGTGGGACCATGTTAGAGGATCTATAGGGGCATTAGTAAAAAAGAAAGATCTACGGTTGTCTTATGATCTCATAGAATCTTCTGACCCTATGAGATCATGAGATGACCGTTCGATCTTTCAAGTGTTCAAGCTCTATTTTGTGGGGTCCATCTGACGTGATGAGTTTCGATTGGCCGGCTGGGTTGTGATGTGGAAGTTTGTCAGTGGGCCCTCAGTCTTTGGCTTATGAGGCAGGTTAAACCTCATGTGAGATCGACGATCATCGTTATACCATTGAGGAAAGATGCATGATGTTTAGCATTGCAGTATAGCGACAACCATTTGATAAGATCTGAGATGCCATGGGTTTGATGTGCTACCAATTGTGTTGAGTTGTTTGCTTTTCATTGGTTTTCGCTGGCAAGGTGGCAAAAGACTTTTCAAAGTGTTTACGACTATTTTTTAGGTCAATCTAAGCCATTCATCTGTTGGGAAAGATGATATCGACGACCACATTTTAAATTCAACTCACTAGCTGTTATTATTTAAATTCAAATATATCTCTGCAGGGTTCTGCTAGGGTTTTGATCCAGCGATCGATTGCGACAAGGTGGGTAGCTAAAAATTTATGTCTTCAGGACAGTTGCAGTTGGGAGGATGATGAGAATATCTGATGGTCATCACGTCTGATTTCTCAGGGTACCAAGTCCATGTTCTCATGCCAAAGAAACATTAAAGGGTGATGCCACCTATGAATTTCTATACTTTAGAAATACAAATCAACCAGGATCAAATTTGGAGCATTCATGGTGAGGCTGAGTTGCAAAGAGGGTAGATGGATCAAGGCAACTGTGTCTGTAGGTGGACTCAGTAAAGAGATATACACACAAAGATAGTATCTGATTGGCTAGATATTTTAGAAATACATGATGATCAAAAGGACATTTAGGGTTGGATTATTATATGAAAATCAATGTAACCCTAGTTAGGTTTTACTCTAGCCTGTGTGCCAAAGGGAGATGTATATAATTAATTTTTGGAGCTTTTAGAGCTCAAAGTTGACCATTGTAAAAGAAGGATTTTATCTTTCTTAGAATTTATCTGTGGCATTCTTTCTGCCCTCTGATTTCTATAGTTTGAAGCTTTCATTGATTGTTCAGATATTGCAAAGGTACTTTGTGACATTCTTTCTGTCCCTGTGCCCTTTTTGTCTAAATTGTCTCTTAATGAATTCAATATATGTATGTTTTCAATGATATTTTAAGGTTCTTGATCCCTCTTTCTTTCTACAATTTATGTGTATTCTTGTGGGTGATTTGATTTGAATGCTTTTGTGGGTATACTTCAACCCCTAGCAATCTATCTCATCCTTATACCTAATTACATAAGTGAATGTTTGTTTGCAGGTCATAGTCTATGTCTTATGTTCAGACCTCTCTATGAAATACTTATGCAAGCTTATTTAGTAAGTTGTGATCTCTTAGACCTAAGTTCTTTACTGATTTCATTCTTTGTACTACAATTCATACCATATTTTCAGTGTATCACCTAGTAGGTAGTTTTCTTTCAAGTCATTTCCCTTTCATGCATTCCTTCTATCCCTTTCTCTCAAAGTTTTACTTTCATGTCAAGAAGCAAATTAAGGTGATTATCCAAGAAGAACCAGCCTAGAACCTAGAGGTCTCATCTCAATTAGCAGAGGTCTCACAACCTGGAGATGATTATCATGTTATACTAGGTTATCAAGACCAAGAGAGCTTGAAACAAGGGTGCAAACTTAGTGTATAACAATAACTTTAAAAAAATAAAAAATTCTTATACAATTTTATAAAATAACAAACTCCAAAATACATAAGTCATCATTATAAACAAGCCATTCATTTTATTATTTATTTTTTTCAAAATGTTGCCAACCCGGCTCAATAGGAGCACCGGTAGGAAAGAGTCAGGTGGAGAAAACCTCCGGTCTAGCCCCAAAACATAAGATTACAATTTGGATGAGGCATTCCTCATTAGCAGATATGAAATTACAACTTGAATGAGGCATTCATCATTACATAATGCAAATATGAAATTACAACTTGAATGAGGCATTCCTCATTTACATAATGTAGATATAGTATTATAATCTGATGAGTCTTTGACACTCGCTCATGCCTGAACTCATGTTTTTGTCTATGGACACTTCATACATAAAGCATACGACTACTTTGTGCTTTTGTTAGTACACCAATGAAGTACATTCAACAAACCTGGGTTAGAATTCTACAAAGTAATAACCAAGAAAACACTAATGTTAAATCATGTGACTGATAGTAGATTGGGGCTCACCTGAGCCATAAACATGAAGAATTATCATAAAAAAGATGGAAACCATATATATGTGCACTTGATGCAAAGAGAAGTTACACCATATCCATATTAAAATACTAGTTAGAATATGAAAATACTAAACTGACTAATTCATAAGCTCATCTCCGCATATGGTTGAAACAAAGATATGCAATTACAATATAGAGAAGGCATCATAAAAATATAATTTCCGCATTTGCCCTAGTCTGACATGTTTTACACTCAAATCCTTCATCACGGATAAGTGGAGATGGGCAGATAGGTGTAGATGAGTTGTCATCGACCCAACTAAAGTATCCATAGCCATTATTTCCCTGTGATGCCCAATCTACATTAGTTCTTATAATATAATGAATAATATTTACATTACAAACATTAAATATATACACATTAGCAACCTTTTTTCTATTTGGGCAGCACCAAAATTATCGTCCAGGGTTGTTTTGTGTTCGTGAAGTCTTCATAATGCACCATCCACCACCACATCGACAGTTTGGCACATTGACAAGAGCCATCGAGTCTACAACAATAATGCACCACACCATCTTTACTACATTTATTACATAAATATTATAACATATAATCATGTGATTATAATAATCATACATTCACCACTATTGTGAATATACTCTCAATATATTCATCATTGATAATCAACCTACAACCATCAACCCAAGCCTATATCAACCAAGAAGCCTTTTGGGAGCTTCAACCATAATCATATCAGAACAATACAAATAATGCAACTTTCTACATTTACAAAGTCTATTAGACTCATACTTGAAAGTTCATGAGCCACAACAATCCCAAAATTAAACAAAATTCATTGAGAAAAATAAAAGGTGGCAAGGCTAATTCAACCATAATTAGTTATGATGTATTGTAGTGTTGTCATGTTATATTTAATGTTCTCATGTTATATTTAATATAGTCATGTTATCAACATTGTGTTATGACATATTTAGTGCTATCAAAAGAAGTGGGAAACATGGATACTGAGGTTGAAGTGATCCATCCAACTTCTTCTTGCAAGAAGGAATTCTAGACAAAAGATTTTACTTTCTTGATTGATTGGTTTGACCCACAAATTACAAACTTGGGAGTTTGAGGGACTGTTCATTGTTTAAGGCTGCTGAGAGGGATTGTCCATTCTTAAACTAGTGAATCAGCCTTGCACTCAAACTTAAGATAGTCGACATGTGTCCCAAGGTGAACTGATAGTTGGATGCATGATCAATGAGAGGAACCAATCATAGAGTGACAAGTGGCATAGGAATGTGCACAGTTCTAACTTGGCAGTGAGGAGGATGGTCAGACCAATAGGATGGTGCCACATGGCACATGGGTCCCACCTTGAATTTCAATGGACTCATTTTTTACCCAAATATACAAGTATTATATGTTTTTAGAATCGACAAGAAATGAGGAATCCAATGGCGGTATTAAAAATTAGATTCAACAAAGTTGGTGAGAGCAGTAATGGACTATGTATTTCAAGATCAAATTTGGGTAAAGATGCAGATATTTTGTAATAGATATGTTCTAGAATGAAATTGTATCAGATTTATCTGAGATATTTTTTTATAGTCTTAGGGTTGACTGTGTTGCCCTAAAAAAGCCCTAAATGGTCGTAAGCTCTTTGAAATCCTTTATAAGGATTTCCAAGACCATTTACAGAGGCTGCTGGTTTTGTAGTTCACCAGGTTACATCCTAAACCTTCAGTCAAGGAGTAGGACATGTTCAATCTATTTTGTATCAAAATAAAGTAGAAAGTTATAGATCTCTTGCATATTGTGCCAAGTGGCTTTGAATCTTTATGCAAGGCGTATGTAGGGGCTTAGATCCTCATTCTTAATTCAAGTTTTCAGTTCCATTTCTCTCCATCTATGTCAAGTTTTATGGGTTTTGAATGTTCTGATTCTTTGTATGGAGTTTATCTATGCATGTGTTGTCTATCTTCAATTCTAATTTTAATCATATTAAAATATGCTCTAGATGATACACAAGTTCATAGGGTTTGCACAGGGATTTCTATAAGAAGTATGGTTCTGGGTATTTTTATTCATTATTTGGATCTGTGGTGAAGTAATAGTAATCGGTCTCTATATTCTGTAGTGTACTAGATGATTTTTCCAATGGATAAGGCACTGATCTGGAACAAGTAAACTTTGTCTTGATACATGTCTGGTTGGGATGTGTTGTATTCTGCAAGGAATCAAGTTAAAATCCTTTCTATCCTTTCAATCCTTTGAGTTTTATGTATTTAGGCCTTAGTTATTTCATAGCAATGGAGAGTTTCATTATACTGGATTAGGTGCACCCGCCTTGGTTCTGTAGAGCCAAAAGTGCAGAGGGCAGTCTTGTCCCTATAGTTGGTCCAGTTACCTATAGATTTCTCACATTTGGAACTAACCCCTCCTTAATATCAGTCATAGGTATATTGGTGTCTCATGGAGTGTAAAATCCTATCCAGGAACCAACAAAATGGTGACTCTACTGGGGAGATTGTAATCACAAGTAAATAGTTTAGGTTCCAAGTTGAGATGGACTCCTGGCTTGGCTATTTCAATCAGTTGATATCTCTAGTGTTATAAATAAGTTATAAATAACATGGGTACAAGTAGAGCTAGACTCCTAGCTGACTTATTTGTTATCCAATGGTTTCCATTGAAGTGTATAAGAGTCAAATTTTAAAAGTTTTGATATCATCTCACCAATATGTGAGTGGCGACTCTGAGATTGTGTGTTTGATCAATGCAAAGTTCAGAATAAAAGACATGATGTATTCGGCTCTGATGAACAATGCTTGAAATTCTGGTGAAGTTTTGTGTTGGCTAGAAAAGAATATATAGAAACAGAGATAAAGTGTTTTTCCTCTTCGAGGAGATGGCAACTCTATAAAAAGAACCTGATGGAGCCATGAAGTGAGCTCTGAAATTTTCCATTTGTTTCCAGCCAAAGAAAAAATTGCAATATCAAAGAACTTACCAGGTATTCCTCATTGAATGTTTTGTATTTGTATAATCCTATTGGGTGAAAAAGTCACCACATAAAAGAATTTTAGAAGTGTGGGTCTGCATGTTTCTCCAGATTTGTTAAAAAAAATCTAGGTTGTATCTTTGGAGGAATGTGTATGTGTAAGAAATTTTTATGGCTGCATAAGTTATTTGTAATAAAAATTTGAAAAATCTCATCAAGAAGTGCAGTCCATAATGGATTAAACTAGAGGTATTTCTGTATAGAGGTATGTGCCATTGTGCTTTGATGACATACATGGTTTCCCAAATGAGATTCCTACTAAGATTAGCAAGAATTTGCAAGATTTTAAGGGGAAGTGATCAGATTCAACATGTGAGCATTTGCAAGAGTTTGCTGATCTGATGGGAGACTTCAAAATTTGCCATGAAGATGTCATCATGAAGTTGCTGGTTCAGACACTAAAAGATGATGCCAGGGTCTAGTTTTATTCACTACTAGAAAATTCTATTTCTTTGTGGGAGGACTTCAATTCAACTTTCATGGAACAGTTCAAAAGAGTTGATATGAGCATTCTATTGAACAATTTGATGGAGATTCAAATAGAAGAAGATGAATTAGTCCCACCATTCAACATCAGATTTGTCAAGAGATTAAATGATATTCCAATGAGTTATAGACCCAATGATCAAGTATGCTTAATAATTTATTTGGGTGCTTTTGATAGAAAGATGAGCTTCTTGTTAAGAAACAAAGAGCCAGGTAATTTACACGATTTTATGACAACGATGGACATTGAAAATAATTTGAGATATAAAATTGCTAAAGGGTTTTTATCTGCTGGAGTCCGTTGTCATAATGTTCCAATCGAAGAAGATAGGTGTAAATCAACAAATGAAACTCAATGTCAAAGTGTCTCCATCTCTGCCGATCTTACTAATCATGTTTCAAGTTATGCTTCTGAATAGAATGTGAATGAAGAGAATTTGCAGCGAACAATGAATGTCCCTGATATAGAAGATAATATGGTTAGTGAAGAATTGCAACATTTTCTTGATACAAAGATAGACATTTACAAGGGTTATATACCAAGTAGATTTGAACCTAGTTCTTCTAGTTGTGAGGTTGCAAAGACTTATTGTTTGTAATCAAGTAATGAAAATAAAGAAGAGGCAGATTTTTCATCAGATGATGATAATGCCCCACATGATGGAATTCTATTAGATTTCAATGATGCTGAAAGAAAAGAAGAAGATTCGAGGAGTCAAGGTGATCCTGATCTTCTTGAAGACAAGGGAATGGTCTGTGGATAGCCTTGTAAAGAGAATAAGCAATTATCACGTGCTGAAAGTGATTGTGAAAAGATTGATATGACTAGAACAATAATGAATTCTGGTGTTTCAGATAATAGTGGTGATGAAACTAATTTTTCAGTTTGTATGTTTTCAGCTCTTGATTTACCATGTGAAGTTGTTGATCATAGGATAGATGGCTTCTATGAGACCGAATATGAAACCATGGTTGTTCAGTTTGCCCTTGAATCAGAAATGGAAGTCAATTGGTTTGATTTAGATACTGAAGATTTTGATATTGTTAATGATATAAAGCCAGTGTCTCATCAAGAAGTTAATAAAGCTAATAATCTACCCTACAACAGTGAGTTATATCAAAGAGACATATGTCAAAGGGAAAACATGTGCAATGGGTTGTGTACCAATTTGTTTGAACCACATTTTGAAACATTCAATGAAAAGATGAATGATATTTCAAATTCCATATTAGATTATTTGTTTTAGTCAGAGGTGTGTTCTTTCCTCCAAGATTTGGATGTAAGGAGTGTTGATGTCCTATTTTTAAATGACATTGGAGCAAGCTAGAAAAGACATACCAATTACCAAGAAAAAAATGAATCTCTCATCTTTTCAATTTAACATGATAATGTTACCTAGAATGAAATCACTTCAAAGCCACAAGTTGTTGTTCAAAATGATTTTCTTGAAAACTTGTGTGATATGCATATGGTTGAAATTTAGAGTTTCCCTTTTAATGTTCAAACATGCAATAAAGGTGTTGATTGCTTTCTGTATATAGTGCTGAAAAGTTAGGACAACGTGTCTAATGGTTCCAATTTCCACATGGGTTATGATTTTTTGTTGGGTACAAAAGTATGTTCTTCTAGTGATAAAAAATCAGATTACAAGGATATGATAGGAAGGTTCTCTTGTGAGCAGCCTTATGCAAATAAACATCATGATCTCATTTCCTTTTGTATCGATGGTGCTGATTATGATGCTGATAGTGAATTTAGTGGATATCAAGATTATGAAGAGGAGTCTACAGTTGATAATGTTTCTGATAATTTTGTAGATCTTTCTTTCTATCAACATAAGAGATCAATCTTATTATCTTAGTATAAGAAAGATTTGTGCAAAGGGAAAAGGGATAATTATGATGTGGATGAAAGTTGTTATAGTGATGGTTTTGCACAAGATCACTTGAACCAAGAGTTTGCAGCCCCTATTCTAAACAAGGAAGAAGTTTGCAGCATCAAGCATGAGGCCAAAGAGAATGAAAATGAAATCCAATGCGTACTGAACAGTGAGGAAATTTCAGACCTCTCAGAAGCTGATTTTTAGAGGTATGCCTCCAATGTGGATTCTACTTTGCAATATCTAGATGATTTATGTGTTGACATTGATGATGAGGCGTGTGTTCAAAATGATGAAAACAATGATTCATATTTATATAAAACCCCCTCATATAATAAGTTTGTAGAAGAAATGATTGAGGACCATGACACTAGGGTGTCCTATCATGAAGATTCTAATGATGAACACATTTCTTGTTTAGTTTCTTTTCTTTCTTTTGATGAGTATGACAACGATTGCGACAATGTTGAGGACATGTCTATGAATAAAAATGATGGTATTGATCTATCGTCCTTATATCAAAATGATTATGAAAAGAGTTTTCATTTGGTCCATGCTTCAGATTATGAATACATCCTAGAGGATCCATTTCATTTTCAGCCAGGTGAGTTTTTAGTAATGCATGATGGTCACTATGGTCTATCTTTTGATGCATTACTAAATGAACCTTATATTTTCAGTCAATATCAAGAAGAGATAAAGGATGTTACATATTTTCTAGAACATGAACATGAGGTTGGTTGTGACCGGAAGAGTTTGGGTTACGACAAGTATAGGATTACCTTTCACCTCAAAATTCTTCATGTATGTTGGCAGCATGTTTGTCAAAGTTTTTTTAAGCGGTTGATTTCATATATGGATGAGAATCATATTTATGAAAAAGGTAAACAATGCTTCCATTTTTTGAGCCTTTGAGCCTTTGCAAGTGATTTATATAATGTACAGTTGCTTTCTTTCAGTTGTGTGGTGTGTTTCTTTCAGTTAGGTTCCCTGTTTTGAGAGAGAGCAAGAAGTTAGTTTTCATTTTTGAGTGGTCTACTATACCAAAGATTCATGAATTCTCTGCATGCCCACCAGGGACATGTGTCCCCAATTAGAGCCACTATTGGAGCTAAAAATATCCAAATAATTTTGAGTCCATAATCAGACAATTTTCCTAAGGCAAAGTTCAGTGCTTTAAAAAATGGTTTAAAGACCTAGGTTCAAGTGCATACAAAGATAGCCCTGATGAATTTTATGGCATAATGCTTGGGACATGTGTTCCTCACATTTCATTTGGTATTTGAAGTTAATCACAACTTCCAAAATCTAGTTTGGACAAGTTTTGAGGATACCCATTTGAGGGGCTTTCTGCAAATCTGCACTTTGCATCTTGTTCAGTTTTAACTAGGTGGCCTACTTCGGAGGCTTGCATCTGACACATGGTTTATATTCATGAAAAAAGGATTGTTGCATCATGTTTTTGGCATGAGAAAAAAGTACCATGCCAATTTTTAGCCTCCCATGTGCCCATTTGACATGTATGCCAGAGCCATTCTGTTTGCAATTTCTTAGTTTCTCCAGAAGTGTACAATTCAGTCTTCTGAGTAGCTCACTTTGGGATCTTGCCATTTGCGCCCGGCTTGAGGTCAAACATAATTGAATGATGTTTCATAATATAGACATGAAAGTGTACTTTCCTAGGAATTTTCAAGTCTCTGCCAATCCGATTGATCATTTTGCCGGGTCAATTCCAAATGCAATTTCTACAAATCTGATTGTTTTCAGTTCAGAATGTTCTAAGTGGCCGACCTTAAGGATTAATCATTGATAATCGGTTGATCATCTAGTGAAACTAATTAGAGCCTTGTTTTGTACATATAGGAAGGATCATTTATCCAGGGTTTCATAACATGAAAATTTCATTGCAAGGTCAGTAAAGGGGTGTTCTGTAATGTTAAAAAGTGTGGATAGAATAACTGTGCAAAGTAATCATTTTCATAAATTCATAGCTTTTTGCTAGATGCATGTTTTCATATGGTGATTGTTTTGTCACATTCCTTGCATATGAGTTCTTTTCCAAATTCAGTGGTTTTCCATTAGCTCGTCGTTTGATATTTTTCATCCATCTCTTTCCGAGGTAGTTGATAGTGTTTTCAGTTTGCAATCTACCGGCATTTCTGAACATGCATTTTCAAGTTTTAAAACCTCCCACCTAGTTCATTTCTAGGTGAATCCGTCTGACAGGGTTGTTGTCTATAGTACAAAGTTCGTACTTGCCAACTTTCAGCTTCCAATGATAAGTTTTGAATAGTGTTTTACAGGCACGACTAGAGGTGACTTATTAAGATTTGGCGACTAGTGAAGTATTAAAAGTTGAAAGTTTTTTAAAAAGGGGCCTTCGGTTGTCTGGATCAGATCCGGTTGCAAGCGTTAGTCATTCTAAATCATTTTCATGGCCAATTGTTTGAGTTCGAAATTTTTTTAGGCTGGACCCACTTGGGGCCCAGCTTGCCTCATTATTTTGAAGATGACCTGTGATGGCATGAAAGATTTGAATGAAATACAAAGTGACATGTATAGAAAAAATGTGAATTTTTGGCCAATGGTGTCTTAATTGTTTGATAAAATTTTTCAAAGATATGCCACCATAGGGAATGTAATAATAAATTTGTAGTTGATAATTGTGTTAAAGTTTTGGAAACCATCAAGATAGATTTACTTGGTGACACTCAGCCCCAATTTGCCTAAAAACTGGTTGGACAAGTATTTCATCCATGCATACGAAGTTCAACTATACCATTTGAGGGATTGTGTGTATCATGTATACCATAATTAAAAATCAGGAATTAAATGAAGATAATGATGCAAATGTCCCCATCATATAATATATTTGGCTTTGACCTACCAAGATAATTGTATACAATATGAGGTATTGCTTACAAGTTTGATGACACCATTACTTGAATCTCAATATCAAGCAACAAGAAAGGTTAATGATGATAAAGTTTTCCATTACTTAGGTGCCAAAGAAATTGTAGGGCATACTGAATAATCTAATGCGCACCTTTCAAACCCCAATAGGAACAATTGAAAGCATGTTTGTAGGTTGTAGATGGATTTACGTGGGATGTGGGAAGTTTCAATTTTTGTGAAGGGGCTGCAGGTTCTAGTGAGGGGTGATGCTAGGTTTTTTGCCCCACGTACTGTGTGATGAGAGCATGCACACCATTTAAAGTTGTAGCTTGTACCAATTTTGTAGATCATTCATGCTTGCGTAAGGGCTATGTGAGGTCTCCTCCTGTGCCTATGCTCTTCACTTGGTTCTATTATCTACATAGGAGACTACGTGAGCCTCCTAATGTTTCATGGGATCCCATGTGGATGATGCACACTACCTTATTTACTTGTGTGGGTTGCCTGGGATTTACGTGAGATAGCTTGCTATTTTCATTAAACATATTCCCCATTTCATATGTCATCTACGCAAGAGGGGATACACATCTAGATAGGGGACTGGAGGCGTCAAAACTATTGAGAATTGTGTCTGCTTGCACGAAGAAGATCATGGGATTCTTTGGAAACATTAGGATTGGAGGAAAATCTTAGCATAAGTTTGTAGATCTAGGTATTTAACAGTGTCCTTTTAATGTACTATTGCAAACTATGAATATGGCTTCTTTTGGCATTTTTATCAGGATAGTAAAATAGAAGCAAAAGTTAAACTTATGGGGATTGGTTACCTGGGTGAAGCAAGATCGACAACTTGAAGAGGCTGATATTGTTCTTTGCGCTGGTAAGAGTGATGCGAAGGAAAATGGTCGAATAAGGAAGGATGCTTAGAGATCCTTTGTATGTGCATACCAGTCCAAATGCCCTGGTAATGTTTTTTATTATGTCGAGACATAATCCCACATTCGCCCTACCTTATACACATGAAATATTTAAAAGGAAATGCATTTGGATAGCAGGTGAAGTGAAGTGAAGAGGAGGTCATGTTGTGTGGGATCTCTCATACTTGTGTGGGCACAACTAGCTGGCACATACAAGGTATGTTTTGAACAAAAGTTTATTGACTATAAGGGAACTTAGTCCCACATTGACGCTACAAGGAGGATATGTGATATTTATAAAGAAAAACACATAATATCATAGTGTCTCAAGTAGACGCATGGTTTGAGGGCTCTCTCATGCATGCACGTGAGTTGAGATAGGTGACAGTTGGATGCTGATGAGGATGGTAGGCCCCACATGTCAGGTAAGGTATATTTTGATAGAAAATGTAGGTGTTGATCAGATACATTGAGGTGTGTGCCATGAGATTGATGGTTATCATTACCCTATGATGAGGAAGATGCTCAACAGATAAATTTGTGGATTAGTGACATGATGACATGTGGCACTCTGATGACGTGACAATAAGGTTTAGTTTGGCACCAAGTGGACATCACAGGTGAATTGAAATGTGACATGTGGTAGGAAATGATGATGAATTAGAGGATCGAGCAGTTGGTCAGCCACCTTGGGATGCATGTCGATCCATTGGTTTTCATTAATTGGGTAAGACAAAGGTGCTCACTAGTTAGCCATGGTGAAATGGTGACATGTTGACATGTGTCCCAAGGTGAACTGACAGTTGGATGCATGATCAGCGAGAGGAACCAATCACAAAGTGATAGGTGGCATAGGAATGTGCACAGGTCTAACTTGGCAGTTAGGAGGATGGTCAGACCAATAGGATGGTGCCATGTGGCACATGGGTCCCACCTCGAATTTCAAAGGACTCATTTTTTACCCAGATATACAAGTATTATATGTTTTTAGAATTGGCGTGAAACGATGAATCCAATGGTGGTATTAAAAATTAGATTAGACAAAGTTGGTGAGAGAAATAATGGACTGTGTATTCCGAGATCAAATTTGGGTAAAGATGCAAATATTTTGTAAGAGATATGTTCTAGAATGAAATTGTATCGAATTTGTCTGAGATATTTTTTGATAGTCTTAGGGTTGACTGTGTTGCCCTAAAAAAGCCCTAAATGGTCCTAAGCTTGTTGCAATCCTTTATAAGGATTTCCAAGACCATTTACAGAGGCTACTAGTTTTCTGGTTCACAAGGTTACATCTTGAACCTTCAGTCAAGGAGTAGGACATGTTCAATCTATTTTGTATCAAAATAAAGTAGAAAGTTGCAGATCTCTTGCATATTGTGTCAAGTGGCTTTGAATCTTTATGCAAGGTGTATGTAGGGGCTTAGATCCTCATTCTTAATTCAAGTTTTCAGTTCCATTTATCTCCATCTGTGTCAAGTTTTATGGGTTTTGAATGTTTTGATTCTTTGTATGGAGTTTATCTATGCATGTGTTGTCTATCTTCAATTCTGGTTTTAATCAGATTAAAATATGTTGTAGATGATAAACAAGTTCATAGGGTTTGCATAGGGATTTCTATAAGAAGTATGGTTCTGGGTATTTTTATTCATTATTTGGATCTATGGTGAAGTAATAGTAATCAGTCTCTATATTTTGTAGTGTACTAGATGATTTTCCCAATGGATAAGGCACTGATTTTGAACAAGTAAACTTTGTCTTAATACATTTCTGGTTGCGATGTGTTGTATTCTGTAAGAAATCAAGTTAAAATCCTTTCTATCCTTTCAATCCTTTGAGTTTTATGTATTTAGGCCTTAGTTATTTCATAGCAATGGAGAGTCAATGAATGTTAGTACTTTCTTGCTATTATCTACTTTGTTCAAATCCAGTCTTGTTGTTGTAAAGAGTGTTTCATTATATTGGATTAGGTGCACCCGCCTTGGTTCTACAGAGCCAAAAGTGCAGAGGGCAGTCTTGTCCCTATAGTTGGTCCAGTTAACTATATATTTCTCACATTTGGAACTAACCCCTCCTTAATATCAGTCATAGGTATATTGGTGTCTCATGGAGTGTAAAATCCTATCCAGGAACCAACAACCCATATGTCTCAAGCACTGGTACATCTATCTAATCATGACCATCTTCCTCTTCAAATTCTATCTCATATGGAAGGCCGTCCTCTATCATAATGAAGTTGTGAAGTATGCAACATGCCAAAACAATCTTTGTTTGTCTCTTGATTTGATAAGACGTCGCATGCTTCAAGATAGGAAAACACTGCTTCAAAATCCCAAATGTACACTCTATTACATTCTTGAGTGAGGAGTGTTGATGATTAAACAACTCTTGTGGGGTGTTTATTGGGTTTTCTCTTGAAAACTCCTTTAGGTGGTAGCATGTGCACCGATAAGGCACGAGAAATCCTGGTACATTTGGATATCTAGTATCGACCAAATAATATTTACCTAAACAAAACAAAATGTCATTGTTATATCATTTTCTTATTTTTTGTATGCTTCAATAATATAATCATATTTTACAAACCTGGGGGAACTACTAATGGATCCACTCTAGATAGAGCCGAAGCTAGAACATGACTATCTGCAGCAAACCCTTCCCAACCAACAAGGATGTATTGAAACTTATAATCAAATGAACACACTCCCATAACATTCTGCAACAAGTTGCCTTTTCTATCATGATATTTAGTTGCATGTTGACATCCACAGTGACTGGTATATGGGATCCATCAATTTATCCCACATAGTCCTCTAGTCAGAAAAAGTCATAGGTCTAGTGAACACACGATAATAGGATTACAACTCAATCAAACAAAATTGAACCACTGGGAGATATACCTTGAAGTATGGATCAAAATGGATCTTTCCACTGATTTCTTGAGGAGTGTTTGGACTAGGGGGTATAAAATAATCTGCATGGAGTGCTAAGATAGCCATCAAGACCTTGTGGAAGTATTGGCTTACCGTCTCTTTGGAGTGCCCAAAGTTATGGGCAATCTTACAATTCCTCAGATTATGGCCAAGAGTATGGAGGAACATGACTAATTGTTCTTCTAACATGAGGATTTATGTATCTTTGATGCTTCCTTTTTGCCTTAAAATATTGGCTAGTTTAAAGAAGGATCATCTACTCATGCGTATTTGGTCAAAGAAATCTGTCTCATTGGAGTTGATAATATGCTTATAAAAAGGAATTACATCTCTTTTGCGCTTATGCATATTTTGACTACCTTCTTTTACAGACTCTTCTATGGCTATGACAAGGGTGGCTAGAACAACTACAACAATAGGCAGGACTCTTCTCCTCCTCATAAACTATCCTTCAAGTTCAATATCATCAATGTGATCCATTAAATTACCTAAAAATACCAACAAAACAATCAAAAAACAACATAAGAAAAGACCCAACTATATGGTATCTACTGATTTGGTTGATGATGAAAGTAATTACCATCAAGAGAAAGTACCACATAACAATGTAAGTGAACATAAATTAGTTGAGAAAAAAATAACTTTATTCAGTTCATACTTTACCTGCTGATAACGTTCAGGCATGACTGTGAAGTAGAATTGGAGAATTGAATGTGATACTTATAAGCTTTGTGTATATTGTAATTTTTAAATAGTTGAAGCTTGTGTTTCAAAATAGCGGTTGCTGGGTGATGGGCACTGTGAGATGTCCTCATTTGTGACAAGGACAGTCACAAATGAGGACAATCATTGTAAAGACAACATGATAATGTACAGTCACTATAAGGACAGTCACAAATGAGGACATCTCTCTATTGCACTAAATGAGGACATCTCACAATGACTATCCCTTGTGTAATTGCCACTTGAATGTATTGGTATTGAACCATGCAAATGCTTTTCTTCTTGATAATGTCACAAGGATAGTGACAATTCAAGTGGCAATTACACAAGGGACAGTCACTATGAGACCTTCTCATTTGTGACAAGGACAGTCACAAATGAGGACAATCACTGTAAAAAAAACATGATAATGTACAGTCACTATAAGGATAGTCACAAATGATGACATCTCATAGTGGCTGTCCCTTGTGTAATTGCCACTTGAATGTATTGGTATTGAACCATGCAAATGCTTTTCTTCTTGATAATGTCACAAGGATAGTGATAATTCAAGTGGCAATTACACAAGGGACAATCACTGTGAGATGTTCTCATTTGTGACAAGGACAGTCACAAATGAGGATAGTCACTGTAAAGACAACATGATAATGTACAGTCACTGTAAGGACAATCACAAATGAGGACATCTCTCTATTGCACTAAATGAGGACATCTCACAGTGACTATCCCTTGTGTAATTTCCACTTGAATGTATTGGTATTGAACCATGCAAATACTTTTCTTCTTGATAATGTCACAAGGACAGTCACAATTCAAGTGGCAATTACACAAGGGCCCATTTAAGATTATTAAATCAACAATATCTTCAATTTTATTACACACTGCATTAGCTAATTTTTTTCTTCTATTTTCTCTTTCTTTTGATGGATGCAAAATAGCATGAGGCATGGGGTTTTGAATTTTTTTGGTTGAGAGCCTTTGGTAGGGGTCCAATTCCAAGATTTTATCTATTTTAGAATGTTATTTTAATCTTCATTTTTTATGCATTTACTATGTGGGGTTAGCCTAACATCCCCAACATAGACTGTAGACATCAAGACATCTAGCAATGCTAGGGAGTCCCTAGAAAGACCAATAAAATTGAGGCATCTCCTCCAAATCCCTAGACATCCAAGATGTCACCTAGATCTATAGGGACATATTCTATGGAACACAAGATGCTACTAAAAACACTTTGTTACCACAAAAAAAAAACCTATCTAATTTAAAACCCGAAGACAGTGGATAGAGCATCAAGAAACTCAAGGCCAATGATAGAATGATATGGAAAACTTACAAGCATAAGAAACTACCTTCTTAAATGCAGAGCTTGTATATATAAAATAGAAAAGCAGAAATAAATGGGTCCCTGGAAAGGGATGCAATTGAAAATTTTGACTAAACTAAATTAATTTCAAATAACAGGGGACAATCACAATTCAAGTGACAATTACACAAGGGACAATCACAATTCAAGTGGCAATTACACAAGGGCCCATTTAAGATTATTAAATCAACAATATCTTCAATTTTATTACACACTCCATTAGCTAATCTTCAATACATATAATATCTTCAATTTTAATACATATAATATCTTCAGTTTTTTTACACACTGCATTGGCTAATCTAATGTTCAATCTTGAATGGAAAAATTTTGCAATATGAGCAATAAATTATTAGTGTTGTGAGGTATTAATTGTGTCTATCCTTCAAAATGTTTCTCGCATGTAATTGTTAATATTATTGTAGACTATTTTTTAACTCTTAGTTTTCTATGCAATTTTGCAGACTATCTAGATTATTTTGTGGCATCCATCCTTTGTCTATGCAATTTAACCTAGTGTTGTTATCTAAAATAGAGAGATGTCCTCATTTGTTCAAGAAGAAAAGCATTTGCATGGTTCAATACGAATACTCAAGTGTCAATTACACAAGGGACAATCACTGTGAGATGTCCTCATTTGTGACAAGGAAAGTCACAAATGAGGACAGTCATTGTAAAGACAACATGATAATGTAAAATCACTGTAAGGATAGTCACATAAAAACTTAATACCAAACATAGCTTGCACCAAGAAATAGAGAGATGTCCTCATTTTGTGGCATCCATCCTTTGTCTATGCAATTTCACCTAGTGCTATTATCTAAAACAGAGAGATGTCCTCATTTGTTCAAGAAGAAAAGAATTTGCATGGTTCAATACCAATACATTCAAGTGGAAATTACACAAGGGACAGTCACTTTGAGATGTCCTCATTTGTGACAAGGATAGTCACAAATGAGGACAGTCACTGTAAAGACAACATGATAATGTACAATCACTGTAAGGACAGTTTCATTTTCATTCTCACCATTCGCTATCATTTTCATTCTCACCATTTTGCTATTATTTGAAATAGAGAGATATCCTTATTTGTGACAACAAAGAGGATACCTTTGAGGGAAATGTTAGAATCCCTTAATTTCCCTCAAATGTATCCTCTCTATTGTCACAAAATGAGGACATCTCTCTATTTCGGTGCAAGCTATGTTTGGTATGAAGTTTTTAGTGCTATGACAGTGGTAGCTAAAAACTTAGAGAGATGTCCTCATCTATGACAACAAAGAGGATACCTTTGAGGGCATTTGTTTTCACAAATGAGGACATCTCTCTATTGCACTAAAAACTTAATACCAAACATAGCTAAGAATATACACCATATCAACACTATATTATATATTTTTTGTTAGTAGAAAATTAGAAAAAAATTCCAATTGAAGATGACCTAAACTTATGGATCCTATTGAATACTAATAGACTCTTTTCATTAATTAAGTAAAATGTACAATGTGTCTTACAAGGATGTATGGGCTGACATGAGTATGGAGACTTTGCTCTTCATTTTCACTTCAACTGCTGCTGGTATTATGAGGGGAGAGCACAGATAGACAAACAATATTATGAGGGGAGAGCATAGACAAACAATATTACCAACACAATATCAGCAACAGCTTAGACAACACACTCAACAGCCATATACACATTACCATTAAAAAAGCACAAGGTAATATTCGGAAACAGATTCCATAGACCTAGATATAAGAAAAATGTGATAGCGCATGACATGTGAAATGTAGAGGAGCCCACAAATATTTTTTTATGTCTTTAGAGAGCATCAAAGTATTTGAAATAAATAAAAATCATGAAACCCTCATTAAGTGAGCAACAGATTTGTATGAGAAATGCAATGAAAAAATCCTTCAGAAGGGTACTGTGGCTATCTATGAATACACAGTGGTATCAAAATTCAAAGACCTCAAATGGTTTCAAACAAAATAGAGCCATGGAGATGGTGGCCTCTAAAATACAAATGTGTCAAAGAATGAAAGGTACATAAAAGAGAAACCTAGATACAAGTGAAAGCCACAACATACTTTGATAAAGATGAGCATGAAATGTAAAGAGTATTTACAAAGAAATAAAGCATAACCCCCAAACTAAGAAAACCCTAACTGAAACCAGAGAACAGTGTCTAAATTAGTAAAACCAAACACATGACAAAGCAAGCTCGAAGATTTACCTCCTTGTCCGAAGCAAGCGCCAGAATGAAACCCAAACCCTGCGAGATTTTTAACTCCAAATGAAACCCACATTAGGAAAATGAAACCCTGCAAGCTTTTTAACTCTCCAAACCCTGGAGCAAATGAAACTCACTTTTTTGCAGTGTAGAAGGAAAATGATAGTGAACGGTGAGAAGGAAAACAATAACGAACGCGAACGGTGAGAAGGAAAATGATAGCCAACGGTGAGAACAAAAATGAAATGAATGGTGAGAAAGAAAATGAAATCATATATTTGGACGCCAAATTTTCATTTTGACCAAGCGGACCCGACGGGAAATTAAAAATGGGAATTTCAAAAGTGGAATTAGAATGAGAATTTCTAATTCCACCTTTTCAAATGGAAGATGGAATGCTCATTTTTTGGACAAAATTGGAATTTCGTAATTCCAATTCCTGCTTCTTAAGATGGCCACAAACATAGAATAGAATATGCTGAAAATGATATTCCAGAATATGGGCCCATATTCCATGTACCAAATGGGCCCTAAATGAATGATTTGAATGTATAAAAGCAATGAGATATGAAATGCAAATTAATCTATTTTTTTGGATTTTTGATGTAATAAGATGAAAAAATTGATATGAAACTAATCTAGAATGAATTGAAATGATATGAAAATTAATTTAAGAATAGTATGCTACGAAACTATGAAGGCAAATGACCAACAATGAAAAATCTCACAAATCGCCTATCGCAAGTGCTTGATTCTTCAGATGCAAATTCACCAAAGTAATTGTGCAAATTTGAGGTGGTTAATTGTGAAGAGATGAGCCTTGATTTTATAGAAATCCAGGGCTTGAGGATGCATTGAGAAAAGCCATAAATCACTCTTGATAAACTCAGGTTGATTTTTGAGTTAACAAGAAATCATAATTAATTAATTCACAAAATCATGTAAAAACATGCAAAAACAACTTTTAACTCAAAATAGAGTTTAGTTTAATTTTCAACTCATCATCAGATGTTGATTTTAAATTTTAAATTAGCTGTTGATTTCTAGTTGACTGTTTTTCTGATTGTGCATGAATTAATATAAATTAATTTAAAAATAAAGTGATTTATTCTCAACTTAACTGATTTTAAATTTAAGAATAATTGATTTATAGGTTAATCAATTATTTTAATCAAACTTTATTCCAAAACTATATTATTAAATTAGACAATTTAATTTAATCAATTAAATAAGAATTTAATTGATTATTTTTAGCAAATTTGATTTATTGTCAAATAAAAACAATATAATTAGGAATAATCTAATTAAATGATTAAGTGGTAGAATTAAATTAATTAATTAAATATTCATCATATTCAATTAGTCAACTTTAGGATAAATGACATTTATCACCAAATAATATTTAATTAAAGATAATTAGATAAATTAGGAATATTTAGGAAATATTCCCCGATGCAGAATTAAGATAAAATCAATTAGGATTTTGATAAACCGATGTGCAGATGTGCCTTAGGTTAGGACTTTGATGTCAATTTCATTTGATTTGAGGATGTAGGAGGTTAATGAACCTATAGCCCATTTTTGGGGTATTACATTTTGCCCCTCTTTGAATTACTGTGCAAGGCGCAGTGGTTCAAAGAATAATATGTGTATGATAAAGGTGTTTTAGATTGATTTGAAAGATGAACCGATTCTGAGACAAAAACTGATTAGTAGAATGGAAAAGATGATTCAGGTCCTGGTTGACCAAGAATAGTGATGATGTCGACTATAGAAACAATGAACTGGTGATTATGAAAAAGTATCAAAATGCCTGATTCTGAACCTTATGATTATGAAGAAGTGAGTGACCTAATTCCGGACCTAATTGTCCAAAGGAATCAATATTGGTATCACATCTAAACCCTTCAGTTACAAAGAACCAAGGAAATAACACTAATGAACCGATGGTTATGAAAAGTTGATACAGTTTACAAGATTGATTAGGATATTAGATTGATATGGATCTCAATGAATCTAATATGCCCCAAGCGATGATAGATTTTCCCCAAGCGATGAGGTCTTTAGATGAATCAACAACTAGATGTGGTTTTTGTCTTGATCACTGAGAGAAAGATTTGATTTACAAATTTGATTGATGTGCAATACCATGCCCCCTTCGGGATGAAAATTGAAATCTGACAAGAAAAGTCAGCGTTAAAAGCATGTTAATTGATTGAGAATTGGTTATACGCGTTTGAGAACATGTTCTGCATCATTTGAAGGTCCAAAAGACCAAGTTTGACTAGGTTTGACCATGAGTTGACCATGGTTGACAAAGTTGAAATTTTGATAGTTTGATGTAAGCTAATCAGTTAAGCTGAATACTAGATTTCTATGATGATTAAAGGTCAATTATGCAAGCAGTCGGTCGTCCTAGGTCCAAAACTTTTAAATCACAATTTTGACATAGTAAATGATCTCAAATTTTGATTTTGATCCTGAAAATGGGTTCAGAATGTCAAAATTAGCCAGGGGTGCAATTTTCATGAAAAACATAGCACTTTGAAAAATTAGGTCAAAACTTATATAAGGGCCAAAAGGGTCATTTTCAAATCATTATTCACATTTGACTTTTGAAACTTCCGTGGAGCCCTCTAAGAGAGAAAATGGCTGAGATTAAGGTACCTATTTCATCACATCATTTTGAGCATAGCTAGAGACATCAACGACCTCTGCAGTACGAACATCCAGTGAGTGGACCTCTTTTCCTCTTTGTAAATTCCATTTTTTCCATGTTTTTTAGCTTTTTAGATCATTTTTTGTACGTTATAATTTTCCAATTTTCACATGCATGGAAACTCATACGACAATCCATGATGACTTGTATGACTTTTCAATTTCATTTGGATTGTCGTCCCATAACCCCCAGAAACTTTTATGAGAGGAACCCAAGACTCGTACATCATTTTGTTGTGTCCCTCATATGTCGTACGGGAAAATGTAGAATGTCGTATAATCATGCTTTGTCGTATGAGACCTTACTGAAACTTGTAAGAGTTTTGGTGCTAGACTGAATTGTCGTATGGGAAATAGTGAGCCAAAAACACCCTTTTAGGCCAAAATTTTCATTTTTTTGATTTCTTAGGCCTGTTCCTGAGCATTTAATGTACCTTCTAAGATAATCAACTTTTCAATATCTATACTGTTAGCCTTTTTCAACCAAGTGATTGATAGGATTCCCTATTTTTGTGTTGTGTAGGTTGTCTATCCTGACATTCATGTGCGTATCTCGTACCCAACGACTCAGAGGTTATGTGATTCACTGCCCAACCCCATGAGAGTACATCTTGCTTCCTATGGTTTTAAGTATCTTATTTGTTTGTTCAAGATTAGGGTGAACCATGGGCTGTTGACTTCTTTGATAGAGAGGTTTCACTCAAAGATCTAGACATTTCATCTACCGACGGGAGAGATCACCATCACACTAGAGGACGTGTATAGGATCTTGCACATTCCATTCCATGGTCCTCGTCCAGATTATGTGAGTTCAGGGAACTATGATCTTTCTTTCTGGAGACTGTTTGGTGATGATACATAACTTACATAGGCGATCTCATGGGAGACATTGGTTCAACGCTATGGGCAGACCCATAGGTTAGAGTGCATCACAACAAGCATGATTGGAGGCATCATTATGTCTAACTATTAGCAGAACGGTCTTTTGATGGGTTGGGCCCTGATGGTGGCTCGGTTGATGGCAACACCTTGTGAGTTGGCTTGGGGTCAGTGCATGCTGGATCATATGTTCTCTGAGATGCACAAGATTGTGTATCAAGAGAGCAAGTCATTTACCTTTGGTGCATTGGTTCTTCATATTTGGGCATGGGAGCACATCCCAGTATATAGACTAGTATGCCAGGGTAAGCACCAGCCACAGGAGCTGGTCATATATACATATCTTGGTTATGTCACACAAGTGCACATGGGACACACATAGTACTAGAGGCGGGTCCTCGATGATATGATGTTTGTGGTTTGGAGACCTTACTTGCTAATAGAGGCTTGGCCTACTATAAGAAGGTAGTTTAGTTATTTCTATCAGAGTTGTGTATTGATAGGGCGTTCGACCACTGTGCTGGAGTGCTTCATTATCACTAGAGTGTGGAGGTAGTATGGCATTATTTAGGATGCCCCATAGGATTATGCCACCTATGCCAGATTAGTCAAAGAGATCAAGCTCGGTTGGACAGCCAGGTTATCATATGCATTGAGTACATAGGAGTATAGTGGCTATGTTGGCAAAGATTGGGATTACCATGCAAATGTTCTAGATGCTGGGGTTATAGAGGGTTTCATAGTATGGCTTGCAGAGCATCCCATTCATAGGTTTTCAGATCCCATAGAGTTGATTCTGAGCATGGAGGATGTGATGGATGTGATAGGTGTGCCTATGGCATAGGGTTCGAGATGTGTATAGGTTCAGATGCCCCAGCCTACACCTCCAAGGCCAAGAGTGGTGGTGACACCTCAAAGACCACTTGGGCAGATGAGACCACCTTTTCCTACTAGTTCTTTAGTAGGTAGACCTCTAGGTACTTCTAGGAGATATACTAGAGGAGAGAGTGGCACTCTAGGTAGTGTGGGCAGTGTTGATGATGTACTAGGTACACAACAAGATGTAGATTCTGGTCCTGATCCTATATAGGGTGATACCAATTTTGATCTTGGAGAGGTTAGACATTGTAAGGCATAGAGAATAGAAGCTACCGACTAGCCAGGTGGAGATACAGAGATGCCTATGGTAGATATAGATCCAGGTGTAGCATAGACTCCATAGGTGCTTATCAAACATTTGAGATTACAGGTATGGGACCTGAAGGTATGAAGCACTCACTTCGAGGAGTGATTTATAGAGGCTGATAGAAAATGATTAGAGCTTCGAGAGGAGAACAGGACATTATAGGAAGAGGTGACACATCAAACCTCCTGAGATGCTTACTACATTTCTACTTATTATGTTGTTGTTCCTATTGATCAGAGAGTACTGACCTACTCTTAGTATATGATGGTATTAGAGGGAGCTAGGGCACCACGAGCTGAGACAGTGCCCGATGCACCACCACCACCTCCGGTCAACATAGAGGATTAGGAAGACAATTGATCTGTCTAGATATTCTGATATTTTTGTCATTTTGTTCATATAGACTGCTCTGACTTTGATAGCTCACATGAGCCCATTCTTTTGTACTTTGTGCCAGTAGTGCACCCTTGACTATTTCAAGTTATATGATATGAGATCAAGATTTTGGTTATGAATTCATTTGTACTTGTCATGATTTGGTTTATGATGATGTCATGTGATCCAAATGTCATGAGTAGAGTAGAATGTATGTATGGATTTATGCAATGCAATGATTTCTTTCAAATGTATGCAAATGATGGATGAAAAATTCATGTCAATGTAGGTCTTTGATTATGTTATGCGATGATAAATGTACATGGATATAAGGTAATGAAATGCAATAGATGGAATGAATATTAAATGCAACGTAAATGCAACAATACAGATGATATGTTTTTCAAGTATTAATGAAGACAAGTACTTGATCTTATGTCAAAAAGGATGTTTAACCCAGGATGGTGACTGCTTGTGGTTTTGTGAAGAAACCTTCATGTAAGATTCAGCTCTTCAAGTCAAGTTTAAGTTTTAAGTTTGAAGAATCATTTAAGCCGTTAAGTTTGTTAAGCAATTTGTGAGATCATGCAATCATGAAAAGTGCAAAGTGAAATGCAAAATGAAATGCAGACCTAGGACCTAGGACTTAGTCACTGATCATGTGTCAGTCGGTTTCATCATTGAATTTTTAGGTAACTGGATAAATCAATACAACATCCACTAGTTAGGAAACTATACACATTTGAATATTGATTTTTACGCCAAAGTCAATACAACACCCATTGGATAGACAACCATGGACATATGAATATTGATTTTGTTTTTAGAATGTTAGATTAGATATAAGCACCAAGGCACAAACGCTAGGATGACCTGAATATCATGTCCATTTTGATATTGCAATTTTTATTAGCATCAAAACATAAATGTCATGATGACCTGAATATGCCTTGTGAAACAAACACATCAAGCAATCAAGAGATCATTCTAAATCCAATGTGAATTACCCGTAGTGACCCTTTATCGTTCACATCCTTAGGTAAGATTGCATTTCATAGTAGGATTGAGAATTCACTCAAAAAGATTAAGTTAGATCAAAATTCCTTGAATTTTTTGGGTATCAATGGTTGAGGTACTCATGGCCATCCAATATGAGATAGAGGCTCTTAAAAATAGACACCATTTCAATCTAGAATTTCCAAAGTTGTTAGATTTTCACATACAAGTAGAAGACAAAGAAAAGATCATGCCCCCAGTCATCGCTCTCTAAATCCTGTAAAGGACATCATCGAAGAGCTTGAAAGGACACAATATGCAAAAATATCAATGCAAATCAGTAAGTATACAAGGAGATAAAAGCATATGAAGCATAGATTGTTTTCTATTTGTGTTGATGTTTGATTGTGTTGTTGTAGATGTAAAATCCTTTCTGGAGAGGAGACAGACTAACTGAATTAGATGAAGCTTCAAAGGACTCTAATTGGATATGATTCATCTGAGGTATACTAGAGACCATAGGATATGGCATTGATTGCCCCCAAGTTTGAGCATTGATAAGATACAGATGCTTGAGCTAATTGGTGTATAGATCGACTTTATTGAAAATAGGAATACAAAAACAAACCGAGAGATATGTACAAACTAAAGCAAGACTAAAAGCTGGGAAAGACCAAGATTGCACTAATAGATGGAGCATTTTTGCACAAGTGGCACCCATTTGCCGAGTTTTCACCATCTTGGTAGAGATTTGATTTTTGCTACCAAGGCGTCTGTTTCCAGGTTTTCACCAAGGCACTTTTTCTTTTTCTCATTTTTTTGTATTTTTATCTTTTCAATTTTTTTTTATTTTTTATTTTTTATTTTTTTTGTGAATCATCAAGGCACCTATTGCTAGGTTTTCACCAAGATGTTCATTTTTTCAGGACTTTTTCAGATTTTTATGATTTTTTTCAGGACATTTTACCATAGACTGAATGCCTCAGGCATAGAATTTCTTCAGATGGAGAACGTTGATTGGTTCTTGGAGCTATTCTCCTTCAGTCATTGAGAGTTGAGAGGCACCAGAGCCAAAAGTAGTAGTGATTACAAAGGGACCTAGCCAGTTGGGTTCAAACTTCCCCTTGCGCTCTCTATGTGATTGATTTTTAGGATTCTCTCTCAAGACTAGATCGCCAACCTAAAATTCTCTATGTCTAACTTTCTTGTTGTAACCTCTAGACATTCTCTTCTAATATACTCTGAGATAATCATACATTGCTTGTCTGCGCTCATCTAGTAGTTCAAGTTCTTGCAACCTAGACACTTTGTAGTCTTCATCAGTTACTAGACCATGCATTCTGATTCTTAGTGATGAGATTTCAACCTCAATAGGCAGTACCACTTTAGACCCATAAACTAAAGCGAATGGTGTAGCCCCAGTGGGCATTTTGATACTTGTTTTGTAGGCCCAGAGAGTTGGATTGATCATGAGATGCCAGTCTCTTCCTATTTTATTAACTGTTCTGTGCAATATTTTAAACAAGTTCTTATTAGAAGCCTTTGCTTTTCCATTCCCTCGAGGATAGTAGATAGATGACCAATGTTGTGTAATCTTGAATTTAGCACATAGATCATCTAAGTCTCTATTCTTTAATTATCCACCATTAACTATGACTATAGAGTGTGGAATACCATACTGACATATGATGTAGTTCAAAATGAACATAGAGATTTATTTGCCGGTTGCTTGAGTCAAAGGGACTGCTTCTACCCATTTTGTAAAATAATCTATAGCTGTGATAATATTGGTATGTCCATTAGAAGAATGAGGATGTATGGCTCCTATCAGGTCAAATGCCCATTGTTGGAATGGCTATTGTGTAGTAAAGGGAATTAGGTCTCTCCTTGGAGCATGAATCAAGTTTCCATGTACTTGACACTTTTGACAGTTCTTAGCGAACTTGATTGCATCTTTTTCCATTTCAGGCCAATAGTACCCAGCCCTAATAAGCTTTCGAGCTAGTGTTAAACCATTCAAGTGTGACCCACATATACCTTCATGGATTTCCTCTAATGCACGTTGAGACTCTTCCTATTCTAAACATCTAAGGAGTGTACCATCTAGACCTCGTTTATATATATCATTACCAATGATGACATATCGGGAGGCATTGTGGATAAGGTAACATTTCTCATGGTAGTTGAAGGTATCAGGAATGATTTGGTCTTGGAGATAGGAAAAAAGGTTTTTATATTGGGATGAACCATGAACAACAATAATGCAGATCATGCAGGTCTTGGGGGAATCATATGCAAGATAAGATAGTGCTTCCACCAGGAACTTGTAGCGTAGCTCATGTTCGGGTTGCTGTAACAAAGTAGATAACATTTCCATAGCATTAGCAGCCTTGTTCTCTGTTCTAGGAATTTTCTCAAATGTGATAGATATGAAGTATTTCTTTAGATCATCTACCATTCTCTTGTATGGGATTAACTTTCCATCTTTTATTTGATACACATCATTGACTTGATGTATTACAAGTTGTGAGTCTCCATGAATGTGTAGTTCTGTCACTCGCCACTCAATTGCTATTTTCATTCCATTAAGAAGGGCTTCATATTTAGAAATATTATTCATGCAAGGGAACTTGATTTTGAATGCTTTAGGGATGGATTATCTTTGAGGTGTGATGAAGAGGATGCCTGCTCCAGATCCGTTCTATGTATAGGACCCGTCAAAGAATAACTTCCATGCTCTAGAAGAAAGATTCATGATAGAGGAATCTGGGAATTCCATTTGCATGGGTGTATTATCAAACAAAGGTGCATTTTCTAGTTGATCTACAATTACTTGACCTTTAATAGCTTTTATTTCAACATACTCAATGTCGAATTCTCTCAACAGCATCACCCATTTAGCTAGTCTACCTGTGAGGATAGCTTTGCTTAGTAGGTACTTAAGGATCAATCTTAGCTATTAGTTGTGTAGTATGAGCTAACATGTAGTGTCTCAGTTTCTATGATGCAAAGATCACAACTAGACAAGATTTTTCAATCATAGAGTAGTTCTTCTCATATGCTACCAATGTTCTACTGATATAGTATATAACTCGTTCCTTTTTTTGTTTATCATGCTGTGCAAGAAATTCCCCCAGTGATGTATCTATGGTAGAGACATACAGGATCAATGGCTTCCCTTGAATAGGAGACATCATAATAGGATGATTCACTAGATATTACTTGATATGATTGAATTTTTTCTCATATTCCTCATTCCATGTAAAAGTCACACCTTTATGCAATGTTCTTGTAAAAGGTTGTGATATGTTTGCCAACTGAGATATGAAGCATCTAATAGATTGTACTCTTTGTTGTAATGTTCTCATTTGACTGATATTCTTAGGAGGTTGCATCTCCATGATAGCTTTAACCTTTGATAGATCAACTTCAATTCCTTTCTTTGAGACAATGTACCCTTGGAGCTTTCCAGAAGTGACACCAAAAGCACACTTCTTAGGGTTTAGCCTAATACTAAACTTCTCCATTCTATCCAATATTTTTCTCAAATCATTTAGATGTTTAGATTTGATCATGGATTTTGCTAAGGTATCATCAACATAATCCTCCATGGTGTGATGCATCATGTCATGAAAAATAGACATCATAGCTCTCTGATATGTAGCACTTGCATTATTTAAACCAAATGGCATGACGTTCCAATAGAAGGTACCCCATGCACATGTAAAAGTTGTTTTCTCTTTATCTTCAGGAGCAATTTTAATTTGATTATAGCCTGAGAAACCATCCATTAAAGAATACATCTCAAAACTCGCAGTCATGTCCACTATCATGTTAATGTTAGGAAGCAGAAAATCATCCTTAGGGCATGCCTTGTTCACATCTCTAAAGTTTGTGCATACTCTGATAGATTTATCTAGTTTTGATACAGGTACAATGTTAGAGATCCATTCTGCATAATCAATTACTCAGATAAATCCAACTTTTAGGAGTTTCTCTAATTTAGCTTTAACCAAGAGTGCAACATGAGGATGTATCTTTGTCAACTTTTGTTTGATAGGTTTTACTCTAGGAGCAATAGATAAATGGTGCATTATAAGATCATGATCTAATCCAGGCATATCTAAATATTTCCATGCAAAGTTGATCTTTTTCTCTGTCAAAAATATAGTGATTGCTTTCTTTTCTTCCTCTGATAAGGATTGTGCTACACGAATCATCTGTGGTTCTTCTATTGTACCCAAGTTGATAGGTTGAGTGGGCTCAATTAGCAGTAGAGATCTGTCCTATAAATGACTCGGAAGAACATCAAATATCTTATCCTTTGGTGCCTCAGAGAGGTTTTCACCTTTAGATACATCTTTTATTTTTACTTTTGTAGGTTCTGAGACTGCCACAAAGTGGTTTTCACCCTCAGAACTCCTTTTCTTTTTCTTTTTATTCTTATTCTTCTAACTAAGATACTTGATGTCTGAATCCATCATGATAACGCTTGGTTCACTGATGGAAGTCATCATAGGCTCAATTTCATGTAGATAGCAAGCAAGGGCATAGTCATTTGGAAAGGTATAGATTCCTTGGTTTGGATTCATGGAAGTTTGGTCAATAAGCTCTGGGTATTGGATAGTCAAAGTGGGAAAGGATTGGGAAATAGTGTTAACGAATATGGATCTGTCATCATTGGTCCTAACCCGAATCTCAAGTTTGAAGGTGATATTAGAACTTAAAATGTTCAATTCATGAATAGGTTCAATGTCATTATGGGAGTTCACTTCCGCCATTGGTGGATTAGACTTGTTAAGTTCATCATTTCTCTCTAGACTTATGTTGGGTTTAGGTGCATATCGATGAATAACATCAATATGATTTTCTGTGATAAGCTCATGTTCCTCTGGAATGACTCCCCATTCATAGTCATTTGATTCCTCATCTATACCTCTAGAAAAGTTGAGAATATGTGTGAAATTAGGATGAATTCCCCAAGAAGGGTTACCCTCTGATTTGAACTTGAATTCATACTCATGAGAATTTGTCTCAGAATCACTATGTTGTTCAACTGTCTGGATAGTTTCAATCGATTCCTCTTGTTTGATTTCAGTAGTAGGTTCTTGTGTTTCTACCACATGGATTCTTTTGATTGGATCATCCTTAGCTTCAAGGAATTCTTTTAGTTCTTTAGGAAAACATTCATAAGGAAGTGATGTCTGAATCATCACTATTAGAATGTTTTATTCCCTCCTTTGATTGAAGTGAGGTTGATGACTCAATTTGTTCCAAGACATGTGAAGAATTCTTGCTAAGATAAAAAGGCTTCTTCTTATATCCTAGACCTATTGTATTCTTGTTTTCTTAGCCATGATGGTCAAGAGGGGATAAAAGACCTTTACCTTGGAATCCTAGAGGCCCTTTCCCTGTATATCCCATTTTAGCAATCAGTTTGTCCCCTGGTCCATATGACTTTGAAGAAACTTTAGGTGTTATGGAGTCACATTTTTGAACTGATTGAGATTGAGACTCATCCTTGTATAACCATGCAAGAACAACTTCATCTTCCTCAAACTCCTATTTAGATACTTTCTCTATGACAAAGCTTCCATTAAATATGACCTGGGATTCTTTAACCGGAGACTTTACTTTGTCTGAAGGTTGTCCATAAGATTTTGGGGACAAGAGGAGAGATGTGAGAGATAAAGATGGTTCTATTGTGTATTCTCCCATACCATTGTCTTTAATCTTGAACTCTTTAGCAATGTGTTCCATTTTGGATTTAGAGGCAACATCTATTTGCTTAGAAGATTCTCTGTTATTAGGAATAAGTTTGTCTGCACTTTCCTTTAATGCATTGTAAGTTGTAGAGAGGTCTGCTGGAATTGTCACCTCTAATCCTTCATAAAGGAATTTCACACATTAATGATATGTGGAAGGAATAACTCTCATTTCATGTATCCAGGGTCTCCCTAGGAGAATATTGTAAGTGAAAGGTATATCAAGAACTTGACATGTGATATTTCAGATAACCGAACCCATTCTGATAGGTAAGATAATCATGCCTTTGGAAGACCTTTCTAGTTCATCATATGCCTTGATAGTTATTTTCTTTTTAGGATCAATGGCAGCTTTAGATAATCCTAGTTGTGTAATAAAGTTGTAAGAGAAAATATTGAGACCAGCGCCTCCATCTATCAACACGCATTTGATATGATGGTTTTGAATCAAGACTTCGATATGCAAGGGCTGGTTATGCAGATGACTCAAGGAGTTATCATCTTCCTCTGAAAAGGATATATAATAAGGTGACATAAGATGATCAACCATAGTCTAGAATCTGTCCAAATCAAGGTTGTCAGGAACATTGGATTTGAGTAGAGCTTTGTCTAGAATGGCTTTATGAGCTGGAGATATCCGAAGCAGCTCAAACATGGAGATTTTAGCATTGGTATGGTGGAGTTGTTGGACTATACTATATGACATTGGTCTCATGTATTTAGGATTTGAAGATTTAGAGGTAGCCCTCTATTTAGAAGTGGAAGAGAGATTGAAGGGCATCTTAGGGACATTTGATGAATTCGGGATAAGTCCTTGCACATGTGCCTGAGATTGTGATCGAGTAACTGCATTCATGGAGTGATGATCTCTATCCTTCCTTACAATTGTGATGACATTGCAACTTTTGGATAGGCATGGTTCCACCATATTTATGACAGCATTGTTTCCAAAGTAAGTGTAATTGACTTTAGCACCCATGTTTGGTTGAGTTGTTGTAACTCCTTGGTTGTGCTTTGGAAAGGGTTCTGTGAATGTTGTATGATCATTATTTCTTTTGTGATTGTCAATCACAATTTCTCCATTATCAATTTTTTCTTGTATGATGTGTTTCAAGCGTATGCAATTATTCATCTTATGACCCTTATTTCGGTGGAAGTCACATAAATCATTCTCTCTCCAGCATCGTGGTTTAGGTTCAGGATCAAATAATTTTATCTTAGGCAAAGAGATGATGTTATTAGCCAACAAAGTTTTCATTGTAGATTCCAAGGATTCTCCAAGAGGAGTAAAATTATGTTTAGGATCTGTGGCCCAAGGTTTGTAGTAAGATGGCTTCTTGTTCGATTCTTTTGCTTTTGCCTCTAAGGCCTTGATGGCTTGGGTACCAATAGTGAGATTGAATGCAGGTGCCTTAGATGGGACACAAACAGTATCAACAGTGCCGTCTATGACAATGCCCTCATTCTTGTTCCAATTTTTTCCTTTGTCTTTAGAACTAGATCTAGATTCATACTTGTCTTTTTGAATTGATTTGTCTCCTTTTTGCACAAGTACTTTCACAATTTTGATTGCATTTTCCACCATTTTATCAAAGGATGTATGATTTTTCATTTGCAAATGGTAGTTGATTTCTGGAACAAGATTGTTGATGAAAATTTCTAGTTTATTAGTTTCTAGAATAGGCCTAGCATATAGAGAAAACTTCTTCCTCCATCTTTTGAGAAAAGTCAAGAATGGTTCTCCTGAGTTCTGTTTTAGATTACATATATCAATCATGGTGACTGCATGCTAGATATTGTATGAATATTGTTGATAGAATAATTTGATTAACTCCTCAAAAGTTTTGATAGTAGGAGACATTTTTGAGAACCAATGAATAACTGACCCTCCCAGAGATTGAGGGAAAAGATGCATGAGGTAGGTTGGTTCATGCATGAACTCCATAGATTTAGTACATAATTCTTTGACATGATCCCGAGGATCAAAGTTTCCATCATACTTATCATATTTAGGCATCTCCACATTTTTAGGGAATGGTGGCATGTACAAGTCTTTATCAAATGGAAAAGGGCATAGAGCCTCCATGGAGAACTCTTTAGTTTCCTTTTCTTTCTCTAGTTTGTCGAGTTTGACTTGCATGTCATGCATCTATTTCTTCATAGTGGTGATTGGAGTTTCTTCCTCATGCGTAATGATATCTTAGACATTAAAGTTGGGAGGAAGTTTATCCCCTTGATGAGCTAATTTTAGGAAGTATGCCTCTCTGTGTTCTTTCAAGAAATGATTCATCATTCTTTTGAAGTTATCATCATTTTGATATCGAACAATTTCAAAAGGTGTGGGTTCTTAATCCATACCATATTGAGAGTGATGTCCTTGGGACCCATGGTTTGTTCCTCCTTGAGACATTATGTTATGATGAGAGTTACCAGGGAAAGATTAGTGTGGATTAGTCTGATAACTTCTATGAATTGATACAGGAGGATTTGGTTGATTACTTGCATGTATCGATGCAGGAGGGGGGATGTAACCAGTTTTTAATCGAAGATTACCGAGACTGTCATCTTCATAAAGTCCTAAATTATAGAGTTTGTCAAAGGTTGGACCCATGTGAGAAGACAAAGGTAGGGTGTTGGTTGCTTCTCTAGATTTCTTGTGTGAGGAAGCTCTAGTTTATGCCATTAACCTTAGGTGAAGCAAGAGAGTAAGATGAAGACTACTAAAGAATGACTTGATTCAAGAAAATCAAATGGCGCAACCTTGTCAAGATTGGATGAGTTGAAGATTAGATTGGATGTAAATGAAGGATACTATGCCATAGTAGTATGGGTAGACACCCAAAAGATGGTGGGCACGAGCTCGCAACACTTAGTCATTTTGTATGAAGACTGAATTTGAAGATAACTTTGACAAGATTTTGACACAAGATGAAAAAGATTCAAATCGATTAAATAGAAGGCCACTTTAGGAAAATGATCAGATTCTTTCTAGTTTCTACTCTGATCCTGACACAATGAGTATTTTGACAAAATCTGGAAATAGGCTACAAAACTTGGATTCTTGACAAATTATGGAGTTTTCTAGCAATTTTTCAAAAAATTGCATACGACTTTCTACAGGCTCATACGACAATGGCTATACTTTGATATGACAATTGACAAGACTCGTATGACAATTGACACCAAATTTTGATTTTTTTGACAAAGCTCGTACGACAATGTATAGACTCCCGTATGACAATTGGGGGGTTCTAAAATGATTTTTGACCAAAACTCGTATGACTTTCTGAGGTTGTGGGATGACTTTTGACTCCAAAAAGGAATTTTGTGTCAAATTTTTCAATTTTTTAGTTTTCAAAATTAGTGTGTTTGTAAGATTTTCTCTATTTAGATTTGCAGATTGTGTAATAGTTTGGGATCGTTCATTCAAAAAGACCAAATAGATAGCAAACACGTAGAACAATGAGCAAAGAGAAGAAATCAATCATTTGAAAATAATGAACAAGGGAAAAAGCAACCTTGTGCATGAATACGCAATAGTGACTTAATGTGCTAATCCCTAGGAGTGCTACTTGTGTATGTTCTCAAAAGTTTTTCAATAATGCACATAGTCCTAGAAAATGAAAAAATTGGCCTCACTAAGGTTTGTAGTAATGGTTTGACTCTGTAACTTTTATGATCTCAAGAGTATGAACTCCAATCCAGGCGCACCAGGGTTTTGACACAGTCCAAAAATTTAATCAATAAGGAGCTGCTAGGGAGATCTGACAGCCCAACAAGAGATCACACCTATGAAGATTTCCTCCACAAAGACATTTATATAGCGGTTGTTGCTACCATGGCAAAAATGGCTATTACTGCTTGAGGTTCCATCCACGTGGTTGACCCATTTAAGGGAATGTCCACTATTGTTAACCTTCTCTAAAGGTGACTCACAAAAGATACCATAGGGGGACTAGATCGAATTCAAGGATCTGGATTTATGATACTATCCAAAAAGGAAGTAGAGCATAATCCCCTAGCCTCTTCACTTCACCAAAACAAAACAGATAGATTAATCAGACACGATAAGACTAAAATTATCTCACCAAGATTTGTGATGTCAATAACTAGGATCTATCAATCTCTCCAAAGAGGGAATGTATCGATCAAAAGCTGAGTACTCAAAACTAGGTAGAACGCAAGATAATCTCAGTATCCTCCCTACCTACAAGAGGATCCTTCGTCAAGAAAAGCTTTGCATGCGTGAAAAATTGAAAGAAGCCCACTCTCTCAAGATCATCCATAAATAGTGTTCATAGGGCCTATTTACTATGTGTAACAGATATGATAAAAGCAAATCTATGTTCATTTTATAGTCCAAAATGAAGTCTATGATATGAAAGTAGGAAAAGTCACACAAGCTTGACACATGAGGGTTCATTTTATATCCAAAATTGAAGTGTTATCAGACTGAGAAGAACACCCAAGTTCCTCGCAATGCGCTTAGTAGATTTTACCTATTTTAGCAATTTTTGTTGCGCTTTTTCAATCAAAATAAAAAAAAACCAATTAGAAACAAAAGAATTCAATTGTTAGGGTTAGCTGTTAGTCCAAATCTGAAAATCAAATCCAACAAACTACCTAAAAATCTAAAATGACAATTGAATACTGGCACCAAAACTCATACGACAGTGGGTTACCTCCCGCACGACAATCCAGAAACTCGTACGATAGTGAATCTTCTCCCACACGACAATTGAGCTCCCAAACAATAATGTGTACAATCTAGCATGAGTCTCAAAAAACTCAACTGTCGTACGATAGTCAAGGGGTCCTAGCATGACTTTCTGACAAAATTCGTACAAAAAATCTACGGACAAAAAATAAAAGATCATAGTTTTAACCAGAAAATGACAAGAAATTGATAGAGATTGTTAGAAATGAAATGGAAACCCATTTCAAGGCCCCACGGTGGGTGCCATAAATGTGTGTGTGAAAATTGTACCTAGCTGCGGACACAACACTTCAGTAAAAAATTAAAGGTTAGAAAAATTGAAATCTGCAAATAAATGAAACTAAGCTAACCAAGCGATTTACTGCCTTCTAGTAGATGCAAGTACGGTATTCTCAGATTAGACCGAGATCAGTGAAAATGCAACATCTAAACGAAGGATTTGAATGTATGAAAGCAATGAGATATGAAATGCAAATTAATCTATTTTTTTGGATTTTTGATGTAATAAGATGAAAAAATTGATATGAAACTAATCTAGAATGAATTGAAATGATATGAAAATTAATCTAAGAATGGTATGCTATGAAACTATGAATGTAAATGACCAACAATGAAAAATCTCACAAATCGCCTATTGCAAGTGCTTGATTCTTCAGATGCAAATTTGGTAGAGTAATTGTGCAAATTTGAGGTGGTTAATTGTGAAGAGCTGAGCCTTGATTTTATAGAAATCCAGGGCTTGAGGATGCATTGAGAAAAGCTATAAATCACTCTTGATAAACTTAGGTTGATTTTTGAGTTAACAAGAAATCAGAATTAATTAATTCACAAAATCATGTAAAACATGCAAAAACAACTTTTAACTCAAAATAGAGTTTAGTTTAATTTTCAACTCATCATTAGATGTTGATCAGTTTAAATTTAAAATTAGTTGTTGATTTCTAGTTGACTGTTTTTCTGATTATGCATGAATTAATATAAATTAATTTAAAAATAAAGTGATTTATTCTCAACTTAACTAATTTTAAATTTAAGAATAACTGATTTATGGGTTAATCAATTATTTTAATCAAACTTTATTCCAAAACTATATTATTAAATTTGACAATTTAATTTAATCAATTAAATAGGAATTTAACTGATTATTTTTAGCAAATTTGATTTATTGTCAAATAAAAACAATATAATTAGGAATAATCTAATTAAATGATTAAATGGCATAATTAAATTAATTAATTAAATATTCATCATATTCAATTAATCAACTTTAGGATAAATGAGATTTATCGCCAAATAATATTTAATATAAGATAATTAGATAAATTAGGAATATTTAAGAAATATTCCCCAATGCAGAATTAAGATAAAATTAATTAGGATTTTGATAAATTGATTTGCAGATGTGCCTTAGGTTAGGACTTTGATGTCGATTTCATTCGATTTGAGGATGTAGGAGGTTAATGAGCCTATAGCCCATTTTTGGGGTATTACAATGATCAATAACATGATCAATGAAATGTATGTCAAGGTATGATCAATATCACGCATGAGGTATTGATTTATTCATAGAAATTTGAATTAAGTTATTATGTGTTGAACTCTATGGTCATGGAGTATATTTTGCATCATGTAAATTTTATCTTCTAAGTAATTTGTAGCTTACATATCATGTCATTTTTGGCTAACTTAAGATAAATGATTTACATATCCAGGAAATTTAACGCCTTTGACATGGATCGACAAGTATAATTTATTATTTGGTTTCCTTCTCTTTAGTCAAAAAAATATATAGATCCTACTATGTCTCTCATTTGATGGATTGTAGGTATCACCAAATAGTTATCTGTCTGACTTGTCTTCCTCAAGTGAGGAAAATGTGGGAATAAAAGACAAAAGTGAGACATGATTTCTTAAAAATGCTCTTTGATAAAACTTGTTTGATTAAATTTTTTGGATAATGAAATAACATTTTTTTAAGTAATTATCTATGAATGTTGTGTATTAATATTGAATTATATGTCATGCTAATGAATATTGTTATGTGTTAATGAATTCTTGATCAGTGTTGCGTATTAATGAATGTTATATCATATTAATGAATGTTATGTGATTGTATAGATTGAATGTTATAGTTCATAAATGGATGAATGAAGTGTGTAATTAGATATTAATGGGAAATTTAGATTGATGTTAGGGGGAGGGGGGTGAGGCAAGATGAGCTTCCACCTTCATGTGATTGGCCTTGTTAAGTAGAGAATATTAAAGTATTCTCGAAACCAAGTGAAGCTCAAACTAACATACCTTCATTATTTAATCAATTTCATTCATTCTAGGTCTTTGCTCATAAGTGCATTTTGAATGTGTCATTGTCAGGCAACTATCAAATAAAAAACTAGAAGGGCCAATAGTCAACTTCTCATTGTCATTGTCTGGCATGATTCGGCTTCATTTTGTGTAAGTATTCTCGTATTGAATGCGTCAACCTCTCTTGGCCTAATGTGGATTATTTCATTAGTTTGTGTTTTTTAGTAGGTGAAGTGTTAAATTAGTTCCTATCTTCTATTCTTAATTCATTCAAACTACAAGAGGGCCTGACAAATATACTCAACATAGAATTGACTGCTAGTCTGGGCAATTGAACACACCGAGTGTTTGGATTGAGAGAAAGAGTTGGGTAATGTTGTTTTTGGAGACCTATGTAATTGTTCTTTTGGTATCTCCTCATATTGCTAAATTTTACTGGTTGTACTTTCTAAATACAGAACTATTTTGTGCACACTAGTTGAAATCCATATATTTATTGTGTTGATTTTGTTACACCCTTCATGACTGTAATGTTTAAGTTAAGTATTGATGCAATTTTATAAAGTAGGAAGTTTTGGTACAAGTATTGATGTAATGTTTAAGTTAAGTATTGATGTAATTCTCTCATTAGAATGGTACATATCCGTCCAAGTGTAGCAACCTTCAAAGATTTGTAGTGGTAAAGAGAATCCCCATATTTTATCAGCCTAACATAGCCTTTGGCCACTTTGGCAATGAGATTGCGAGCAATATTGATCTAGCTCATCAAAAAATAGGATGCAAGGAGCTGATCCTCTAGCTTTATCAAAAAATTCCCTCACATTAGCCTCGCTCTCTCCAAACCACATTGTTAAAAATTTAGGTCCCTTCACACTGATGAAATTGGCCTGAAATTTGTTAGCAATGGCTTTATCAAGTAATGTACATCTTTGCACAACCTGGTGGTCCATAAAATAGCACTCCTTTTGAAGGAGACATGCCAAATATTTCAAATTTCTTAGGATGCTCCAATGGATATTGAATAGTCTACATCAAACTCATAATGAATTTTGTTAGTTAATATCTCCTTGAAAAGAAGATGTTATGCATTAAAAGAAAAGAAAAGAAAAAATAGTGTACCTCTTGAAGCTCCCGCTTGACATTTTCCAACCCTCCAATATCTTCCCAAGAGACATTTGGAACTTCAACCACCTGTCAATGTTTTTCCAACATTCATAAGCAGACTTATTGCCAATATTAATATCTTCAAAATTAAACGAACTTAGAAAAATTATATTTTGGGGGTCCAATATATCAATGTTTAAAAATATAATCCCTATGTAATCGATATGAGAGAAAATGAAAAAACTCATAGTTTCATGCAGAACGGATGGATTGCTACAGCCCAAAGTAGTTTGGAATTTCTCATTACTAACGACCATGGAGTTTAGAATCTTAGCATCTATTGTCTCATCTTCTAAGTCTATAACATCCATCTTTTCCCTAATGCACTGAAGTGCAGCCTCAGTACACAAAGTAGCAAGATCTGCTCCAACATATCCATGGGTATCCTTAGCAATATTTTCAAGATCAACCTGTAACAAGAAAAATAAAGATAAATAGATACTCCATCAAGAAACATAAAGATTAATAAATGCTTTCAAAATCCAAGAACTGTTTAACATTAGATATAGAATTACAAAAAATAAGGCCCCAATATATGTACATCATCAGAGAGCTTCATATTCTTTGTATGGATGCGAAGCACTTCCAACTTTCCCACTTCATTTGGGGCCAATATCAATCTCTCTATTGAACCTTCCAAACCTTCTGAGTGCTGGATCAATACTATTTGGCTAGTTATTTTCTCCCATAATAATAACATGGGCACATGATTTAAGTCCATCCATAAGTGTAAGAAGTTGAGAAACAATTCTCCTCTCAACTTCACTGTGGATTTTTTCCCTCTTGGGAGCTATAGAATCAATTTCATCAATAAATATAATGGACAGGGCATTCTTCTCAGCCTCCTCAAAAGCTTTCTGGAGATTTCTTTCACTTTCTCTAGCCAACTTTGACATGATCTCAGGTCCATTGATATAGAAAAAGAAGGCACCGGTTTCATTTTCCATTGCCCTAGCAATTAAGGTTTTCCCAGAACCAGGAAGCCCATAGAGTAGAATACCCTTTGGGGGCTTCACACCAATAGATTTGAAGAGTTGTGGGCATCTAAGAGGAAGCTCTACCAATTCATGGATCATGCAGAGCAGAGCAGATGGATTGCTAGAGCCCAAAGCAGTCTGGAAAATAGAACAAGAAGGGACCTGCTGGCAACAAGCAACAGAATGAGTGTGGACACCTAAAGATAAATATCTAGACTAATCACCAATCAGGATGTCATTGGTGATCAGTCTGGATATTTATCTTCAATCTTTTTAAAAACATTCTATAGTTCGTGAAAATTTTGACTAACCGTGGTTGATGTTTTGACTCACCTTCATTGAAAGTTTGGCCTGGTTTGGTCTACAAATCAACCATTCTATGTCGAAACATGGCATCCTGGGTATGGCATCCTGGTCGGAACCGCTAAATATTTTGACTAATATTTTGTCACATCTTAGTCAGAGCGACCAAATATTTTGACCAATATTAATCTATGTTGGTCAAATGATCAACTAATATGTGAACACTTGCTAGTGTTATTCTTGACCAAGATTGCCCTCATTTTCTACCAATATTGGCATCGATCATTCTACGTATGCAACAATTAGTTGATATTTCAATGCTGATAATAGAGATGAACTAGTTGGTCAATGATTCAACCAAGTTGGGTGGAAACTTTGACCAATATGATGTCAAAACATGGTGTGAAATGTACCAGTGTAGGGTTTGATGTCAGATATAGGTGGATGCTCAGGTAGCTGTTGATATTGATGCATAAGCCACACATATTTTGTTAGATCAGGTATAGGGAAGACTAGCATAGGTTCCTCTTCCATAAGATCCTCCATAGGTTATTCCATAGGCTCCCCTAGTATAGGCTCCTGCTTCTCCTTCTATGCCATCTTCTTCATCTTGTCCATCTTCTTCTTCTTTTGTTCCATCTTTATCAGTTCCATCTGCTTCCATGCCATCTTCTTCTATGCCACTGCCTTCCATTCCATCATCTTCCATTCCACCTTCTTCTACTGCACCTCCACCTACTCCCCCTACATAGGCTCCCAATTTAGAGGCTCCAATGGTTGCATCATATGTTCAAGCCTTACAGTCAGATGTGTCTCAGATTAGATAGCAAGTTAGCCATCCTAGTAGCATGATGCAGGCTTTTATGGCTGCTATGAGTTAGCATGGGCTACAGGATAGTTCGAGTAGACCTCCTGATACTAATCCTAGTCATGATGGTTCAGATGGTGCTAGTGGCTCAGCCAGTTGATTGATACTAATCTGGCACATATTCTTTTATACATTGATGTACATGATGATCCCATTTTTGATATCAATACATTGGACTCTGTTCTATTCTTTTGATCAGTTGATATTCTTATGTTATGCGTTGATACTTGTTGATACTTTGATGGACTTTGATTACCTGATGTTTCATGATGATGATACCATAGACTTAGATACTTAGTTGATATATGATGATGATACCATAGACTTTGATACTTAGTTGATAAATTTACTTTATGTGATGTCATTATGTGTTGGACCTCATTTTTTAGGTGTTTTTCTATGATATGTAGATCTTTATGATTCTATCTCCTATATGCTTTATTTTATGCTTTTCAGAATGTAGTTTATGATATGGATGCACATGTTCTATTGATTCTTAAATGGTTGTCTTATGTATGACGTAGAAATAGGTGAATGGATGCGATATGAATTTATGATATGATTCTTGTAATGGTTAATGTTATGATATTTGAATGTTTTATGGATACAAATGATATATAAATGCATTAGATAATGATGTAATGATTTAATGAGTAATACGATGTACTGACATATATGGATATATTTATTTTCGATAATATGGATATGTAATGAATATGAATGTAATGAATTTATGGTATGCAAAATGTGATGTAATGAATAATGGTTATGGATATTTAATGTTTAATGATTAATGATTTATATGGTCCTCAATATTATATGCTATATAGATGAATCATGTTGATGAATGCAGATGCAATGATATTTAATGTAGGATGAAAATAAATGTCATGAGCTTTTAATGAATGGATTTAGATGAATGATATAATGTGCAATGTTTTTGAATGAACTAAATGATATGCACCTAATTATGAACTTATATCTATTTGAATGAAATGATACAATGGATGCAATGAATGTTAATTAATGAATGAAATGGTAAATACACCCTCGAACTAATGGAATGCACCCTTATTTTTTATTTTGGATTTCCAACACACTCGATCACATATAGTTTTTGGTGTTCTTTTGATTTTTGATTTAACTACGCCCCCTTTCTATTTTCCTCTTGCAATTTAGTTTTTAGGCTGAGAAAGGAAAATATGTTAAATGCATTTAATCTAAGATGTATGCAACTATCACTTTTTTGAAAAATATGGAGCTTATATTCATCATTGAGCAGTTTGTGATATCTGACTTTAGTACAACCATCACTAGTTCAACCATGATGATATGAATACTTCTTTCACCTCTTACGTTGCTTTCCCATCTTATGATATGACTGTCACCGATTGAAGTCAATCATGAGAGTACAAATACCAATTTTGTTAGATTCTATGTTTCAAGTTGATTTTGGTATTATGATATTGAACATCAAACTATCCAAGGTATCCTTTTGCGTAGACAAACAAAAATCTGAGTTTCATCATATGTACAAGTCCTTGATGATTCTTTGATGATCATGTCCTTAGAAAAATAATACATGCTTTAAAACTTTGATTTTAAGACAGTCACTTAGAAATCAATAAAGTATCATGGTTTCATCATAGCTTGTCTAGTTTAAAAACTTTCATCGATTTTTCTAGCAAGACATGATTTCATCAATCAAGTCAACACTTTTTAGAAAATTTTGCAGTGTTTTTCAAATCCACATTTCATGTACAGTTTTATCCATTTCATACTTTTAATCCTGATAAAGATAGAGTTGTGTGAGATCTTGGATCAAATTTTGTATTGGGTTCAAATTGGATTAGAATTAGGATTTGATTAAGCATTTCACTTGTACTTTGATGAATTGATTTGGTGTATGATTGAAGTTTTATTTTGATGAATCCTTCCTCCTTTAGAGTAGATTGCCCCCAGTTTGATATGATTACATTTGTGGGACTAAGGACAATTTTTTAGATTAGATGACCAAAATATTTAGGTACTTGCAAATGCAACTGTGCGGTTTTATTATGTCATATATACAAATGGTAGCGAATGCAATATTTACAAGGATTACCACTAAGTATGCGACTGACTTGGACTTTCAATGACGCATGTTTACCAGGTTTTCACCGATTCAATGGATCTTTCTTTCTTTTTCTATTTTAAATATTTTTTCCCTTTTTTTCTACCAAGGTGCCTATTTGCTAGGTTTTCATCAAGGCACTTTTTCTCTTTTCTGATTTTTTTGTATTTTTTTTTAATATCATCAAGGTGCCTATTTTCTATGTTTTCACCAAGACATCTTTTTAAAGATCATCTTTGAATTTTTTGGCCTTCTTCATGCTCAAATTTCCATTGTTTTTTATTTTTTCTATATTTCTGATTTGTTTGCTATTTTTTGCTTTTCAATGTTTTTGGTATTTTCAAGATCTGATGCAGGAGCATCTTGGGTCTTTGAGCAATCTTGCATCAACCAAAAATATTTCCTATTTTATGTTGTTTACATTATAATTGTTGCATTTGTTGGTTTCATGTTGTGATAATCTTACATGATTTTGAGGAACTATTTTTGATCCTTCTCCCATGATTGCATAAGGATTGGATGGACCGTTTCAAATTTAGAGTTGTTTTCCTTGGTGTCAGAGCCGTAATTTCCTACTTTTGGCGAGCTGATTGCACATCATGTAGTCATTGATACTTAATGAATTAGCCTTTGCACTCTTAGGAACTTAAAGAGGACCTAAAATAATATATTTTCCCAAGATCACAAATCCTAATTCATTATGAGTTGAAATTTATGACCATTTTTCTCAAGTATCAATTTTCAGCCAGTTTACACGTGAAACATGGAGTTTTTCATCTTGCGCGGTTCCATATGATGAGATGGGATCTTGCTAAGTTTGGGACATGTTCTTGGATCATGTGTGGACCTAAATGTAACCTCACATCAATTTTTGTTCATTCTTTCTTTAGTTTTGGTTTACTCTTCTAGGCTGGACCTATAATGTAATTAAATGCCCGACTGGCCGACTTGTGGCTTAGCTGGCTATATAAAGAGTCTTGGTTGATATAGAAGGTAAATAAGAAGATAGTACAAACATAATTATCAAGATACATCATTGGAGACAAACATAGGATGCAAGATGAGATTCTTATTTCATAATTCTCTTTGTATAAGGTCGAAACTTGAAAGGCCTCATAGCCAAGCATGTTGAAGGAAATAAGATAAATTATTTTTTGTTGCTGCCAGTTGATTATCTCATATCCATTGTGTTTTCACTATTTTCATGTGGTAAATATATTTCTTCTATTGTTTAACTCTAGGTAGGGCTTGTTGTTGATTCAAGTTGAGTCAATTATGCTTGATTCTTCTTGTATCTACCCTGCCCCTGCATCAAGATCTCTTTTGACTATATACAATAAATTGGATGCTTTCCACCTGATTTTATGATACAATTTTCTTTTTATACTCTTTCATCTTCCTTATGTGTAGAACCTTTTTAGGTTAATGCTATTAATAGGTTCTTGTAATTCTTCTCCATCACAATCAGCTAATTTATAGGTGCCTATCCCAAAAGATGAAGTGATCACAAAAGGTTCTAACTAGTTTGCTTCCCATTTTCCTTTCTTTTCTCTTTCTGCTTGATTCTTGGGATTTTCTCGTAAAAATAAGTCACCTATTTGAAATGCCCTTGATTTGATATGCTTGTTATAGGTTCTTGACATTCTGTTCTAATATACTTTCAAGTGATCAAAGGCTTGTTTTTGTTTTTCATCTTGTAGTTCTAGTTCATGTAACCTAGAAACTCTATAGTCCTCTTCACTTATCAAACCATGTAATGAGATCCTTAAAGATGGAATTTCTACCTCCAAAGGTAAAGCTACCTTTGCTCCAAAGACTAAGGAAAATAGTGTAGCTCTTGTTGGCATTCTAATGCTTATCCTATAAGCCCATAGAGTGGGGTTTATTTGAATGTGCCAATCTCTACCTAAATTATCCACAGTTCTCTTCAATATCTTTAAGATGTTCTTATTTGTTTCTTTTTCTTGTCCATTACCTTGGGGTTAATATATTGAAGATGAGTGATGTATCATGTAGAATTTTGTACATAGTTCTTTTAAATCCTTGTTTTTGAAATGTTTCACATTATCTGTTATGATGGCATGAGGTACACCATATCTAAAAATTATGTGATTTAGAATGAACAATGATATCTTCTTTCATGTGGTGGTTGATAAGGGTACAACTTCCACCCATTTGGTAAAGTACTCTGTTGCCATGATGATGAATTTATGACCATTTGAAGATGGTGGATAAATCATCCCTATTAAGTCCAAAACCCATTGATAAAAGGGCCAAGTTGTTGTCATAGGATGAAGCTCTTGTGTAGGTACATGGATCAATTTCCCATGATATTGACACTTACGACAAGTTTTTGCAAAGTGACAAGCATCTTTTTCCATTGAAGGCCAAAAATATCCTATCCTAAGAAGTTTCTTAGCTAGGGTTAAACCATTCAAATGTGACCATAAATCCCCTCGTGAATTTCTCATAACACTACATTTAATTCCTCTTTCTCTAGACATATTATAAGCATTCCATCTAGACTCTTATGATACAATGTGTTAGATATTAAGGCATAACGAGTGGCTTGTCAGATAAAGATTTTCTTTTGATTCCTAGTTTGGTCCATAGGTAGGATTTAGTGTTTTAAGTAGGTATAAATATCTCCATACCAAGGTGATTCATGTCCTGTTAACAAAAAAATAGTATGAGGATGAGTAGGGTCAAATTTTGGTTGCTCAACTTCTTTTACTAGGAATTCATATATGGCACTTTGATCTGGTATTTGGAGAAGTGATGCCAAAGTAGCCATTGCATTTGCTACTTTATTCTTATCTCTTGGTACTTTCTCAAATGTGATAAGAGTCAAGTATTTCTTGAGATTCTCAACCATATTTTTGTAAGGTAACATCTTGTCATCTTTCATTTGATATTCATCATTGATTTGATTGATAACTAGTTGTGAATCTCCATAGACTTGTAGCTCTGTCACTTTCCACTCTAATGCTAATTTTATACTAATGACCAATGCTTCATACTCAACTATATTATTTTTACATGGGAATATAAATTTTTATGATTTTAGAATTTTAGACCATTGAGGAGTAATCAAAAGTATGCCTGCTCCTGATCCATGTTGTGTATAAGAACCATCAAAATATAATTTCCATGTTTTTGCTTCCACATTTACAATTTTAGAATCTGGGAATTCCACTTGAATTGGATGGTCATCTTGTAATGGTGACTCTACTAATTGATCAAATATGACTTGGCCCTTGATATATTTTTGGTCCACATATTCTATGTCAAATTAACTTAGCACCATGACCCATTTGGCTAGTCTCCCATTCAATGTTGTTTTGCTGAGAAGATATTTCAAGGGATCAATCTTTGCAATGAGTCAGATCTTGTGGGATAAAATATAGTGGTGTAATTTTTGGGAATTAAAAACTACTACCAAACATGCTCTTTCAATGAAGGTGTAGTTCAACTCATATTTCACCAATGTTCTGTTGATGTAGTATATGGCCTTTTCTTTTCCTTATTCATTTTCTTGTGCCAAGAGTGCCCCTAATGAATGTTTGGTCGCTGAAATGTATAGAATTAAGGGTTTGCCTCTTATAGTTGGCATCAAATTTGGAGGGTTGATTAGATATTTCTTCAACAAGGTGAAGGCTTCTTCACATTTCTCATCCCATTTGAAAATTGTATCCTTATGAAGGAGTTGAGTGAAATTGTGGCATTTTTCTACTAATTGAGAGATGAACCTTCGAATGGATTTGATCCTTCCTTGAAGAGATCTCATCTGACTTATATTTATAGGTGCCCCCATTTCCATGATGGCTTTGACTTTGGTGGGATCTACCTCTATTCCTTTTTCTGAAACCATGTACCCTAGTAGCTTTCCTGATTGAACACCAAACACACACTTCTTTGGATTTAACCTTACTTTGAATTGCTCCAATTTGACAAATATTTTCTCTGAGATGAGTATATGTTCTACCCTTGAGTTGGATTTAGAAATTATATCATCTACATAATCCTCAATGAATTTGTGCATCATGTCATGGAATATGGTCACCATGGCTCTTTGATAAGTTGCTCCAACGTTCTTTAGACCAAAAGGCATAACATTCCAATAGAATGTCACCCATGTGCATGTAAATGCTATTTTTTCTTAATCTTCAGGTGCTATCTTTATTTGATTATAACCACTAAACCCATCCATAAGTGAGAACATTGAATGTCTTGCTATCAAATCTACAATGGCATCTATGCTTGGTAATGAGAAGTCATCTTTAGGACATGCAAGATTAAGATCCTGAAAGTCTATACAAATTCTGATATATTTGTCTGCTTTTGAAACTAACAAAATATTTGAAATCCATTGGGCATAATCAATGGCTCTTATAAACCCAAATTTTCAGCAATTTTTCTAACTCCACTTTTACAAGTAAAGCTATATGTGGATGCATCTTTATTAGTTTCTACTTTACTGGTCTTACACCTTTTATATTCAAGTGATGCATGATCAAATTTAGATCTAATCTAGGCATATCATCATACAACAATGCAAAATTTATTTTCTTTTCCTTGAAAAATTGGATGAAGTCCTTTCTCTCTTCACTAGATAGAGATGCTGCTAAGTGTATGATCCTTTGTTCTGATTTTGACCCAATGTTCACTTTCTCTATTGGTTCAATCAAGATAGGAGATCTTTCTTCATAGTGCTTGGGTAAAGTATCCAAACTCCCTTCCTTAGGTTCCTCTATTGGGTTTTCACCTTTGGAATCATTCTTTATTTCTTTCTCTTTTTGATCTAATGTTGCCACAACGTGGTTTTCAACATTAGATTCTTTCCATTTTTTATTTTTTTTGTTCTTTTCCTTTTTAATTGAATTGAGAGTTTGGATACTTCCCTTTGTCACTTCTTCCTGATATTCCATGGTAGAATAAGGTTCAACCACATTTAGGTATTGGGACACCAAGTTATCATTCAAAAATGTAGGGAGGATGGTAGGTTCAATGGAATCCCATTCAATTAATTCCAAATAGATAAGGGTCAAAGGATTAATGTTTTGGTTTAGTCTGATGGGTTTTAGGGACATGACTTCATTTGAGGGTTCAAACATTGTTTCACTTAAATCTAAAATATGTGCTTCTTCAAGATGTTCTAGAGAACTAGGGTCAAAATCTTCCTCACTAGAATTCCTTAAGGTTTATGTTGGGTAAAAATCTCATGGATTAAACCTAATGTTAGATTATTTCATAGTAGGTCTCCATGATGGTGCATGGGGTTTGTAATACCAAAAAAATGGCATCTTTCTATCCTAACCAATTTTGTTGCATTTAGTCTCATTCTATCAATTTCTAAAATCATCAAAGTCCTATTGTACTAGGCAATTTTGTCTTCTAATTGACTTAGTGTCAAATGTAGAAAAACCTAAATCTGCATCAATCACATAACATATTTAATTCCTAAATACCAAAAATAAATTAGCTAAATAAACCCTATGATCAATTAATTTAATTATAAAGTCCTAGCACTTTAATTAAATTAAATCCACCCTCTTTTGCTAAAACACATGGAAAAGGAATTAAATAAATATTTGATTTTAAATAAATATCCTCATCTTGATAATTGAGTTTAGTTATTCAAATAATTGAGAAAAATCCATTTATGAGGTAATATTCAATTTATTTAATCAAACATTCTCCACAAAATCTTCTCTTCAGTTCAAAAAAGGAAACTTTGCTTTAATTGAAAATAAAAAAAATGAATAAAACAGTTAACAACTTTAAAACAGACAAAAATAGGTAGCTGACTGCCTCTCTGCTGAAAGCTTCTATTCTGAACTGAACTCTCATTCAATCTCCACCATTCATTTGATTCAATCTCGACCGTCGATTGAACCTGAGATTTCTATAAAAGAAACCTCATTCCTCATTCAAAGGATCCCAACTTTTCAAGCAACGAAGTGCTCTCGTATTGTTACCAGAATTCTTTTTTGCATTCAAGCTTTCATTGTTTTTAGCATAATCTTCATTTTTAGATTAATATTTCATGTTTAGATTAAATATGCACTTCATTTGTTAATCTAGTTTGCTTTCATTGTTCTTAGATTATCTCAATTTCTAGATTAATTGCATACTCATTTAGATTAATTGCATGTTCATTTCTAGATTAAACTGCATAAATCCTTCATTCTAGTAGTAGTCTATGGTTATAGGACTCTCGATTCGGAGAGAACATTTCAAACCCTACCTAGATAGAAGGAAACAGGTCGAATCAACTAGACAAGAGAGATGAATAATCTAATATTCATTCTTGGTTGCAGTTGGGGAATAATGACTATGTTGAAGTATGGAGCTAAATCAGAGGCCCATATTTAGTTCATACATTTCTGGCACCCACCATGGGGCAAAAAATCAATTTCTGGCCTCATCATACTTCATTGAAATTTCAATTTTCTATCAAAATTTTCATTTTTTCCGTACTGTCGTACACCTCTGTATGGATTCTTGCATGCAAATTCTTACTATGTCGCACGAAGATTCTCACTATGTCATGTGAAGTTGTGCTAGTTTGGCACTTCCTCGCATGAAAAAGGTGTTTTCTCGTGCAAGACTGTGCACAATCTCACGCAAAATTTTGCATCTAGAGACTTAAAAATTGTAGATTTGTACTTTTAGTTTGTTATTTCCTGATATTTTCTCTTTGCTATTGATTTTCCCTGATTCTACCTTTTGTAGACATCAAAATACTAGATTTCATAGCTTTGGACCTAAGGTGAGTTGCTACAATCTCAATAACACTTTGATTTGGACATTAAAATGAATCTCTCATGTGTTGGGTGTTAGGAATGAATGTTGAAGCCTTTGGTAGTCATTCTGTAGTAGTGGTTGTTGCATTCATGACTATGATTGTCATTGATGGAAACATAGTGATATTCTGGAGTTTAGCATAATAGCAGGCATAGTTTTGTTTTGTGCACATGTTATATTGTAGATTGAGTTATGAAAAATTGATGGTATGTTCTTTGTTGTGTTATTAGCCTATGGTTAAGAGCGCAAAAAGAAATTCATTTATTCATGAAAGTTATAAGCATTTTGGTGGAAGCAGTATTCTGGCAGTATTCTTGTGTAGTAGTTTTTGGTAATCGGAGGATATCTCCTAACCAGGATGGAATCTGATTCTGCATAGTTAAAGGGAATTTTGAGACTCATTGGTGGTGATGTGGTTCATAGTGCAAACTTTGAGGTCACACGATTGGAAAGTTACTGTATCTGGAAGCCGACAGTTTTATGTAATTTTGATGTAGCGTGTTGAAATTATTATTTTGTATTTGCATGCCAACTCATTTGTAATTATTTGAGTGTGGTATAAAGGAAGGAATGTTTTCCTTATTATGAGAGGATTGTAATAGTTGTGATATGAAGTTGTGATGCGAATGTATGCATGAAGTGAAGAAAAGAGCTAATTCAGTGATGAATGAAGACTTACGAAGTACAGAGATCTGGATTTGTGATCCTATGTAGCAGAGAGTGTAGTTTTGGCATAGTGTGAAGGAGGTAACATATTTTATATTATTCTATTGAATAATCCTAAGATCTATTGGACAGTGAGTTCAGAGATCTTGCCTTGAAGCTGTTTGGGCAGTGGGTCCTTCTGTCTTCCATAACTCCTAACAGGGTTAGAATCTTTTAACAGGGATTCAAAATCTCCTAACAGAGATTCATATGTACTGAATGTATTTCATAAGACTCCTAACAGGGTCCATCCTCTAACAAGGAACTTTCATATTAGTGCATCATTTTGTGGGCATCATTCCCACCGGGGTTTAATCTTTGATCAAGAGGTTCCCTAGTTAACATATCTTGTGTTATTGTGTCATTGTGTATGATTATCTTTCTATGGTTGGTTACTGCATTAATTATATGGTTTAAAGCTATTGAAGTTGATATTGAAGTTAATGTTGATAAATGGTTTAATTATCAGATAATTGATTCACCGTCCCCCCCTCTCAGTTATCTTGGTGGTCTTTACTTTCTAACATTGGGCTTGTGTGTTTCCTACTTTGGTAAATCACACTTTGATTTTGGGCTTTAAAAAGGATCTAGATTTACTTTTAGCATATCTATTTCACATAGTAAATAGGTCCTATGAGCACTATTTGTGGTGTTCTTGAGAGATTGGGCTTCATTCACTTGTTTTACATGCGAATCTCTTCTCGACAATAGAATCCCTTGTAGGTAGGGAGGATATTGTTATTATCTCATGGTCTTACTTGGTTTAGTCCTCAAATTTAATCAGTACGTTCTATCTTGGACACACTTAGAGAGCTTGGTAGACATTTTTGTTGACATCACAAACCTTGGTGAGGTGGTTTTAGTCTTAGCATGTCAATGAATCTGTCTGCTATGTCTAGGTGAAGTGAAGAGGCTAAAGGATTATGCTCTATTCCCTTTTTGGGAAACATAAAAAATTCATATCCTTGAATCTGAACTAAGTCCCCATGTGGTCCTTTTTGTGAGTCTCCTTATTAGAGAGGGTTAACCATAGTGGACATTCCCTTTATTGGGTCAACCACGTGGATGGAACCTCAAGTGGTAATAACCATTTTCACCATGTTAGAAGTAGCCACTATATAAATGCCCTTGTGGAAGAAATCTCCACAGGTGTAGTTTCTTGTTGGGCTGTCAAATCTCCTCAGCATCTATAATTGATTAAATTCTTGAAATGTGCCAAAAACCTAGTACGCCTGGATTGGAGTTCACCCTCTTGAGATTGCAAAAGTTACAGAGTCAAACCATTATTACGAACCATAGTGCAACCAACTTTTTATTATTTAGGACTATGTGCATGATTGCAAAACATTTTGAGAACATACACAAGTAGCACTCTTAGGGAATAGAATACTATGTCACATGTGCTTGTTCATGCACAAGGTTTCTTTGTCCCTTGCCCATTGTTTGAAGACACTATTTTATCGAAATCCCTGATTGCTATCTTATGTACCTGATCATGATAGAAATCTATTGATGCATGTAGAAGTTGAGTTTTTGATTTGAACTATCTAAAATCTATCTAAAAAATGGATATTCTATCAGAGAACAACCAGCGTTGTGTCTCAAAATCTATACTTGCCTCAAAAACTATGTCAAATTTTCAAACTTTGTCCTTTTCCTACGTGAGATTTCAACTTTTTGTGCATTTTCTTGCATGAGACTGCATATCTTCGCATGCAGTCTGGCATTTCCTCATGTGAGAGTGAACTTCTTCACGCGAGATTGTACCCTGATTTCCAAAATAGTGAGCTCATTCTCATCAGTTGGTCACTTTTCTGTCTAATATAGTTTTTGTTTGGGGTCCTTCTGCCTATTTTCCTGTTGTCCACTATCTAAAATTGGATGTTTCAGGCTAAGTACCGAGTGGTTACTGCTTAAACTCACATTGTCTCTTTGTTATCTATCCTTGTCTACTATGTTCTAGTACCTTGCGACGTGATAGTCACATTTCAGTTGTTCTAACCACACTCTTGATGATTCATGCCGAGTGCATTTCACTTTTATCACTCTTTTATATTCTAGAGACAAAGTTCTAAGCATAATCCTAAGTCATCTCTTGTTACTTAATCCTCATCTATTCCTATGACAACTAGAAGTGGCAATGTGTTCCCTCCATGCCTCCCTAGATAGGATAGAGGTAGACCTCACAAATGATGGAGAGGTCATTCTGATCTTGCCATACAATTTGAGTACTATAGAGGGTTGTCACATTCTTCCTCTAAAACATCTAGAGAGTCCTTTCACTATCCTTCTCTTTTTATTCAACCTCATATCTAGTGTACTCATATTGTGAATTTCAGCTAGGTCAGGAATCCATTGTTTTGAGAACCCCAAGACTCTAAAGAATCATCATCAGAAATTGATCCTTTTGAAGCACCCAAGGTTTGCTTACCAGAGATTAATCCTTTTGCAGCACTTGAAGTTTCCTTAGTAGCGACCTCTTGTCATACTGAACCTCCTCATACTCAATCTCTTTACATTGCGCACTTGCATTCTAGAAAGATGGTGAATTGACAAAAAGAGGCTGAGTATAGTAGAGCCCATGATCATGATCAGGATCAAGCTCAAGACAACCAAGAAGAATTCTAGGCCCAGAGTATCTTTGAAATCCTTGGTAATGAAGATGAAGAGATAACCCTACAAGAAGTTGAGGCTGCTTGATCTAATAAAAGCCTATGTAAGATGATGGAAATTCTAATGAAAGAGGATAAAGAAAAATACTTCCTTGACCTAGCCAAGAAAGGGTCCAAACTACCTCTAGAATATAAATTTGAGATGCTTGTGGTCAAAGAAGAAGAGACATAGACCACTAAACTGCAAAAAATAGTCCAAGACATGCAAGACCAACTTGGGTAACTCATGAAAACTAATGATAAACTAGAAAACCAGTTCACACTGGAGAACATCTATCCATTCCCTTTTGACAAGAGTCTTAACATGCCACCTTTTCCCAAAGGTGTAGAACTCCCCAAGTATGATAAATATCTGGGTACCTCTGATCCTTAGGATCGCTTGAGAGAGTTTGGTGCTCTATCCATGGAGTTCATACATGATCAGACTTATCTCATGTGTCTCTTCCCACATAGTCTGGGTGGATCAGCTATGGAGTGGTTCTCCCAACTTCCTACTAGAATCAAATCTTTTGATGAGATTGCCAATCTATTCCTCCAGCATTATTCGCATAACATCCAACATTCGGTCAATATCCATGATCTTTGCAATTTGAAATGATGATTTGGAGAACCTTTCCTAACATTTCTCCAGTGATGGAGACAACTCTATACCAAATATTCTCACAAAATACTAGAATCTAAGAAGTTGGATATCTTTCTAGATAATCTCCTTCCTAATTTTGGATACCAAGTACGGCTGCAAGGTCCTTTGACCTTTGATGACATGATTAAGTATGCTGTGAGAATAGAGACATTTATGGTAAAGAAAGGAGAGTTAACCCTACACAAATATAACAAGAAAGGGTCCTCCTCAAGCAAAGATAAAACTAAAATTTTCAATAAAAACCACGATGTTGTGAATGATGGAGTCATTGAAAATGCAACCCCAAAGCCTTCAAAGGATGCTTTCAATCTCACCTCCAGTATGCAGGCAGCCAAAGCCATTGAAAAGGCTATGACAGATACTCAACAACCTTCCAAGTTTTCCAGAAGAAAACCTTGGGCACCTTGACCCAAACGTGAGTTCACTTCCTTAGGGGAACCTCTTGATGTAGTCTACAAGACTCTTTACAAAATCAAATACTTATGCCTCTGGAAAACTTGCATCCTTATGATCCACAACCACACCTTGCTTAGTGGAATGAATCTACATACTATGAGTATCATTCAAACAAAGGTCATAAGACTTCCAACTATATTCAACTTTGACACAAGATCCAGGATCTTATAGATAATGGTGATGTTGTTGTGAGTGGTCATAACAAGAACTTGGATCATCAAGCATTCAAAGACCCCTTTCCTCCTCATGAGAAGGGTGATTCTTCCAAACCTAAGAATGCTAACAACAAGGTCAACTATATGAACAATACTAATGACAATGTTATTAATATGGTTGAGGTTGTCGATGTTGAATATTGTGATGTGATTACCATCAAAGGGAGTGAGGATGCTCCTAGACCCAGGATTTCATTTGTCTTACGAGGCCCTGTACCTCAATCTTCTAAATCTAAATAGTCTCTGGTTTGTGTGAATGCTCTCACTCAATCTAATGCTAATATTGTTCTCAAAGGCCCCTATCCTTCTACATCTGCATAGAAACAACCTATAGAAAAAGATACTATTGGCCCTACCAACAAGAATTCAAAATCAGTCCCCATGCCTACTAATGCTAATTATAGCATCTTAGACCAATTACAATGTACCAATTCTCAGATCACCATTTTTGAGTTGTTGAAGATCTCACCTACTCATAGGTAGATTCTTGATAAAGCCCTTACTGAGGCAAATGTCCCTATAGATCTTGATCTTGATCAGCTTCAATCCATGGTGGGTTACCTAATCTCACCCCACTATCTATCTTTCTCTGAGGAAGATGATCATTCACTAAGCCACCCACACAATTCTCCTCTGCATATTGAATTCATGATTAACCAAAAGTGCATCCACCATGTTCTTATTGATAATGGTGCTAGTCTCAATATATGCTCACCCAGCTAGGTTATGGTGAAGACCGCATAGATGCCCGTAAAAATATCACCATCAAGGCATACACTGAAGAAGAAAGAAAATCCCAAGGTTTAGTTGTGCTGCCCATTAGGATTGGTCCTATTGAGAGAGATGTCATATATCAGGTTCTGGATATCCCTCTTGCATATAATATACTATTGGGCAGACCATGGATCCATGAGATGTAGGGAGTTCCCTCAACATACCATCAATGCATAAACTTCCCATTTCATGGAGTAGAAGTAATAGTACCTACCAACATGAGCTATTCCTACAAAATGCTCACACAATCTGCTAATAGCTTTGTCCCAACCAACCGTGACTCTTCTAAATGTTTTGAAGCCAAACTCAAAGAAATGGAAAAGACTTTAAAATTCAAGGATTTTGGTATGGGGAAATACTAGATAGAGCCTGTATTATAATTAATAGCTTTGCCTCTATCTCCGTGTTCCTACGGGAGACCTTCTGAGAACAAGAAAATGTTTTCCATATCTCCTAAAGTAGTTTATGATGGTGCTTTTGTATAGGCTACAACTCCATTAGAATATGAGGATGAAAATAGAGCCATTAGGGCTTGGATTTATAAAGGAAAAGACACATTTGAACAAATCACTCCAGATCATGATATAGAACATGAACCAAATAACAAAGGCTTCAAGATCATGAAATTCTTTGGCTAAAAAGGGAGTGGCCCTATAGGGGTGAATGATATTGGATTACTTGAACGAATTGAAGCCATAGGACAAAGGATAAAGGACACCATAGGTCTAGGCTTCAAAAAAATTCTGTTCCATTTAGGGATTAATAAATTTGTACCAAAACTAGAATGTCAGTCAACATCTAGGGATGTTGTTGTAGATGATAACTCAGAGGTTAGTTTAGATGAGGACATCTTTCCTTATCCTATTCCTCTAGATTTTTCTGCATTCTTTTCATAGCTGGATGATCCTATTTTACCTGTCAGTCTGGTAGAGGTTGATAGTGATTCTGATGACACCACCTCAGTTACTTCATTATCATATGAGTGGTTAAGGAAAATACAAATGGCTCATCCTAATTATCAATGGGAACTATACATACCGTCACCTTTCCAATAATAGTTCAAGCAGGAACAACTTCAACAAAACATCAATGCTACAAGAGATGAGAATGAGTCAGATGGTACAACTAGTATTGATGGAGTTCCTATATCTAGTATTATAGACTCACATGAGTATGAATTTGATTCTCTATCTGACACAACTTCTGGAAAAGACATAGACATTGTACACACATTTGAAAACCTTCTCAAAGTAGGTGAAGGGTCTAGTGTTAGGACAAACAAGTGTGATTCCACTAACATTAACATACCCTCTACTTTCGATGTGAGGTCTCGAAGGGACTCAAACACACCTTTAGATGAGATATCTTTAGGTCTTGACTTGCTTGTCCACACTTTTGATGACTATACCATGAATGCACTTGAACCTATCACTTCTCTTTCACCCCACCATTCTGAGATGATAAACTGGAACTACTCCTCTACATCTAATGAAGTCCTTACATTCTAGAATGACTACGCTCTTTCTTTCTACCTTAATGTTGTCAAACTTGTAATGTCCTCCACCAGCGAAGACAGTGTCAACATGACTGAAGCCGATATCAAGTATCTCAGTCATACAATTAAAAGAAAGAAAAAGAATAGGCGCTCTGATGGTGAAAACCACACTGTGGCAATATCAGAGCTGAAAAAAGAAAAAACAAAAGATGTATCCAAGGGTGAAAATCTCTTTGAGGCACCCAAGGATGGGATACTTGATACACTTCCAAGTCATTTTCAGGAAAGATCTTCAATACTAATAGAGATGACTCAACCAGTCAACTTGGGCATGGAAGCTACACCTCAGATCATTCATTTGGCACAGTCCTTATCTATAGAAGAGAAAGAGGAATTCACCAATTTATTTTGAAGCAGGAAAATCAACTTTACATGGACCTATTCTGATATGCCTAGATTAGATCCTAATCTAATTATGCATCACTTATCTATTGCACCAAGTGTCAAACCTATCAAACATAAGATTCATAAGATGCACCCACATGTGGAACTATTAGTCAAAGCTGAATTAGAAAAACTTCTCAAAGATAGTTTCATTAGAGCATTTGACTATACAGAATAGATTTCCAATATTGTTCCAGTTACTAAACATGATAAATCTATCAGAGTCTACACAGATTTACGAAATTCAAACAAAGCTTGTCCTAAGGATGAATTCCCATTACCCAACATTGACATGATAGTAGATATTATAGTAGGCTATGAAATGTACTCTTTGATGGATGGTTTCTCTAGCTACAACCAAATCAAAAATTGCACCAAAGGACCAAGAGAAGACAACCTTCACATGTGCTTGGGGAACTTTCTATTAGAATGTCATGCCCTTTGGACTTAAAAATGCTGGAGTGACATATCAAAGAGCTATCACCACTATCTTCCATGACATGATGCATAAGATGATGGAAGATTATGTAGATGATACATTAGCTAAGAGCATGGAATGGAAAGTACATCGTCTAGATCTAGGTCCTATATTAGATCAAATGGAACAATTTAGTCTAAGGCTCAACCTGAAAAAGTGTGCATTTGGTGTTACATCTGGCAAGCTACTAGGTTAAATAATATTAGCCAAAGGCATAGAAGTAGATCCTAAGAAAGTTCAAGCTATCATGGAAAAGCCTCCACCAAAGAACATCACTCAGATGAGAGGACTTCAAGGTAGACTATAATCCATTCAGTGTTTCATTGGACAATTAGCTGACAAGTCACAACCATTCACCAAGACTTTACATAAAGGTGTGACTTATGAATGGACTAAAGAATGTGATAAATAACTCAAACATATCAAACAATATCTTGCAAATCCACCAATACTGATGCCTCCTATTCATGGGAAGCCACTCATTCTCTATATCTCTTCTACAGATACATCACTAGGTGTCTTACTAGCTCAAGAAGATTAGAACAACAAAGAGAGAGATATTTACTACATCAACAAAACTTTGGTCTCTTATGAAATAAACTACTCTGTCATTGAGAAAGATTTCCTAGTAGTGGTATTTGCTTCACAGAAAGTAAGGCATTACATTCTCTCTCACACTACAAGACTCATTGCTAAGATTGATCCTCTAAAGTACTTACTCAGCAAAGCTACCCTCATAGGTAGATTAGCGAAATGGGTCACGATTCTCAGTGAATTTGACATTGAGTATGTAGAGAGAAAGGCCATTAAAGGACAAGTGATTGCAGATTAGTTGGATGACACACCTATAATAGATTATCAACCATTGAGCATTGAGTTTCTAGATGAGTCCATAATGCTTATCACACATCAGACATGGACTATGTTCTTTGATGGATCATTTACCCAATAGGGGTCAGGTGCCAGAATACTATTCATCACGCCACAAAGATACTCTTTACCAAAGGCATACAAGATGTTGTTTCCTTGCACAAATAACATCATTAAGTATGAAGCCTTGATCAATGGTATGATGATAGCCATTGAATGGCATGTAGATGAACTAAAAATCTTTGGCAATTCACAGTTGGTCATCAATCAAGTCAATGAAATTTATCAAACCAAAGATGACAAGTTGATACCTTACAAACAGATGGTTGAAGACCTAAGGAAGTAATTTTCACATGTCACTTTCCAGTAGATTCCAAGGGTAGATAACAAAGTGGTTGATGCCATGGCCACACTTGCCTCTATGCTACAAATGCCAGAAAATGATTTCTGACATGAATTCCTAGTGGAGATGTTACACTACCCTGCCTATGAAACCCCTGAATCTAGGATGATCTATTCAGTCATTAGACATGATTCATCCCACTACCATCATATCTACTCCTACCTCTGTGATCAGATTGTTTCAAACACTTACACTCAGAATGAGAAATATCACCTTATCCATAGTGCTTCATGGTACTTTATCATAGCTAATAATTTGTATAGGAGAGGTCTAGACAGTACCCTCCTTAAATGTTTAGAACCTGATGAGTCTAAGCATGCGTTAGCTAAGGTTCATGAAGGCATCTATGGATCTCACTCAAGCGGTTTGACACTGGCTTGTAAACTTATTAGAGCTGGTTACTATTGGCCAGATATGGAGAAAGAAGCTATAAACTATGCTAAGGCTTGTAAACCATGTCAACTTCATGGGAATCTGATTCACTATAGACACACAAAAATGGACAAGTGCTTTTAAATCAATACAATTGCAAAAACCATCAAAATGCACTAAAATCAATCAAAAGGGATCAAATCAATTCAAAATGGACATAATTACATCATAGTGGACAAAATCAATTAAAGCAAAGGAAAAATCAAATAATGAGGTTAAATAATTAAATCAAAGCTCAAAGGGGTGAAAAACACTACATAATTGATTTTAATCAATTAATTGTATAGTTGTTTAAATAAAAAATCAAAATCAACCCATTACCCTTACATGGCTAAATTTAATTAATTAATTGAATTTAATAATTCCTAATATCTTTCAAAAAAGTTGATCTACCAGTGAGAATTGAGGATAAAAAGACACAAATCGCTCAAACCTTTAAAGTGTCCAAAGCTTTGAGACCATTTAAAGGATTGTCCCCTCATTGTTCCCCCATTTATGAACAAAGAAAAGTATTTGACTCAACCAAGGGTTGATCATGATTACTTCACTCCACCCCCTACCCTTGGGAATTTACTATAAATATGAGGCATTTTGAGAGAAATTGATATCTTAGAAATTCATTTGCAAAGCATTGTTACTATAGGCAATTGAAGAGCATTCTAAGAGCAATTAAGAGCATTTAGAGTATTTGCATTATACTTCTGTCAATTTGAGCTAGAATCATCATCATAGAAGGATAGAAGCATACATTCTCATTTTAGAAGTGTCACTAGTGGAGATTTGAGTTGAGAGCTTTACTTACCACATCTTTCTAGAGAGCCATGAGATGCTATAGATCTTAGTTTCATTTTTAAATAGATTTGCATTGTATTCACTTTAGAATTGTTGCTAATTTGATCTTAATTTCATGAAGGTGTTAAACATACACACACAAATGATGCCCACCGTGGGGCCCTAGGCCTCATTTCATCATTTTCATCATAGTTTGCATGCTTGTATTTTCTGTTTTCCATGAATATTTTGTAGGAAACAGGTAAAGTCAAGCTTACAGGAGATCTGTTCATGCTTGTAGTCATTTTAATACCACCTACAATCTCTGTCCTAATGCCTGTTATCTGAATATTCACGCCTAACATGAAAATTCTACATGGTTTTGAGAACTCTACAGTCACCTACAAATCATCCACTCAATCCTCTAAGATAAATGCATTCAGTCTTTGGTGCTTAAAGTCATGCCTGTGACTCAGGAAGTATCACTTTAGTGAAATTTTTTATCACCTACCTTTACGCTTTGCTTCACACTTTTAAATAATAGTTATGCTTATAATCTGGAAACTTACACTTACTGTTCTTAAATTGTCACTTGTAATGAATCATTTTCTACAATTTTAACTTTTGTTTATGCTTGCTAATAATTTGTTCACACCTGCGGAATTTTAAGTGTCGCATGTGTCACTGTAAAGTATCGCTTGCTGTCACTAAAATCACGCCTGCTGACAAGTTGTTTATGCCTATTAGCTGGAAAATGTCGCCTGCTATCTGTTGCCTTTATTTACTATTAAATTGATTAAAACCTTTGTCTAACTCTCTATTTACATGATTTGACAATAAATGAGCAATCACAGAAAGGTACAGAAGCCTAGAAGCAGATGCAATCAAGAAGGAAAGACACTAGCTAAGAGGATTAACAAGGAAAACATTGCACATGTTAAGGCTATCATTGAGACTACACAAGAGGAGGAAAATCAGGTGTACTAGAATTGTCTTGCAATTATTAAAGCTTAAAAAATGAAGTTTGTCTCTTTAAATTGGATTTTTAGTCTTTAGTTCAAGTTTTCTTTGGAAATTTGCAAATAAGGTGCTTAAAGTTCATACATAAATCTTTGTTTCATTAATTTCAATTTTGGTTTCCCCTCATAGTGTTTTTTAGTGTTGAGTAACTTGTTGGTGGACAAGCACATTTGGAGGAGGCTATTACCAAGGTGAGTTGAAAAATAATGACAAAATCTTTCAAAAATTCCCCTAGCTTAGGCTAGCTACAAAGGAAAGGTATTCTTCTATTCAAGCTTGCACTTGATTAAATTGTGGCATTACTTTTGAACATAGCTTAATTAAAACAAGGAATTTGACCAAACACTTCCATTTCTAAGAATCTCTTTGTTATGAGATTGAAAAAGAACCTTATTTTCTATTGTGTTTGGGAACCAAAGGGAAAGTTAGGGATATGCTCTTCACCTTTTGGTGAACCAAATTCCCAAAAACTTAACCTTACTTCCATTTTCCTTGCTTTGAATGAACATGCTAGAGCATTAGTGGGCTCACCTCTTGAGTTTGCCTTAACAAGGCCGGTGAGAGGGACAACCAAAAGTGGGAAACACTTGCTTTTACCACGAGAATCCAACCCACTCTAAAAATAAATGCATGTATCCTTAATGGGGTGCATGAAAAAAAGATCTTACTTTTTTGAACTTCCTCTAGTAGTCTTCATGGATTACGCAAAATCCTACCTCGGTCTATGTGGGAAGCCCCTTAACATACTTGGGGGATGAAAGATTAAAGTCCATTTTGAACGGAATCCACAATAAATCCTAGATAAAGTAGCAAGACTACCTTTTAGAGCCATGTTTACGAGCCAAATTTGACTTTAGGTAGGCTGCTTGGAATTCTTTCTTGTGCAATACTTGTGGAAAATGATCGAGAATACACACATTAGATTTTTTTAGGGACATTGATGTGCGTGTTGAGATTGTTTTTTATTTTCAAACAAGAAAATTTCAAAGGACCTGATCTTAAAAGTTTTAAAAAAATTCAAAATCTTACAACCTGGTCAGAGAAGTGCTACCTGTGCACAAAATATTCCCACCTATTAGAGGTTTGGTCATGCCTGTGACTTTTATGAACATGCGTATCAACAGATAAGTCATGCCTAAAAAATATTGAATTACAGTTGTCAATACTAGAAAAATGCCTATCATTGGTAAAGTGCCACTTGCACCTTGCAGTGTGCCACCTAACAGTATACCAGTTCATGTGTAAAGAAATTTTTGTCATGCCTACACTCAGGCTAGTGATGACCAAAAATCTAAAAGGGAAAACAAAGAGTATTTGTAGAGGGGGTCGAAAAAATTTGATCACATATTCAGATACCCTTTTTCATGTTCTTACAGTTCCAACACTTGACCCAGTCATAAATCTTATTTTACACAACTTTTTGAAGAATTCTACAAGGATTTCACCAAGGTTCATGTCTGCTTTTACTAGATCCTATTACATCAAACAAACCTTGCAAGCCGATGGGACTTATTTGAGACAAGAGCTCCCTTATCTAGGTGATGATTCTACCACTCCAAGAGTACCCCAAACTTCACCCGAACAAGAGGTGCAAGAAAACATGATGTCCTTCGGTGGATTGGGTAATGGAAGCAATATTGGTGGTGACCCAAACAACCAAGGTGATGCAAATAATGGAAGGACAGATCAAAACACCCAAGGAATTGATACCACTCACCAAAAAAGCAATACTGAACCAATTGCCGAGGATGTCACAGATGAAAAAGTTGATGAATCCATTCAGTGCCCTTATTTCATAAGACTCATGGAGAAGGCAATGGCAAGAGATAAAGAGAAGTATTTCATGGACCTAGCCCGAACAGGTCTTAAACTTCCACAAGATTATGATGTGAATCAACTTAGACCACCCAAAGAGGAAGAAAGTGCCATAGACATCATGAATAAATAGTTCAAAGTATTTCAAATGAAATTAGATAAACTCAATCAAAGTGGGGCTCCTAAACCCTTTTCCATCGAAGCATTGTGCCCATTCCCATTTGATAGGAGTCTATTAATGACACCATTCTCGATCAATGTAGTGTTTCCCAAATATGACAAGTATGAAGGAACATCAGATCCACAAGATCACTTGCAAGAGTTTTGTGCCTTGAGCTTAGAGTTCATGCATGATACCACCTATTTAATGAGACTATTCCCAAGAAGCTTAGGAGGTATGGCTATGGAGTGGTTTTCTAAATTACTATCTGGCATAAAAACCTTTGAAGAACTAGCTTCAAAATTTATGGCCCATTACTCATACAATATCAAGCATGAGGTCACAATGATAATGTTATGTAATACTAAACAAAAGGATGGAGAAGCATTCCTCACTTTCCTACAAAGGTGGAGGACAATATTTGCTAGGTATCCTAGGAGTGTGCCTGAAAAGGAGAAAATGGATATATTCATTAATAGCTTGAGCACCGAGATGAACTACTGATTGAGAATGCAATGCCCCAAGACATTCCAAGACTTCATAGAAAATGGAGTAACAATAGAAGAAGTGTTGGTTAAAAGTGGAGAGTTGAAATTGTATAAAGATAACAAAAATAACTCCAACAACAATAACTCCAACAATGGCACCAATAAGAATAAGAATTGGTTTAGTAGCAATAATCGGTATAAAAACAAAAATAAAGGTATAGTCAATGATGGAGTTTTTGACTCTAGCAACTTGAAGGTGACTCCATTTTCTCTTACAAGAACACCTCATCAGGTGAATAATGCAAACTAGACCTCCAACGCACCTTCTAATAATAATGCTAACAGTGGTAATCAAGGAAATAACCAAAGGAGTAATAAATTTGATAAATTTTTGGTGCCAAATCCTCAAAGGAACTTCACACCCTTGGGTGAGCCCCTTGAAAAAGCATTGAAGACACTCATGGCTAACAATGCCATTACTCTACCTAGCATCTAGCCTTATGAGCCACACAACAAGCCTAGTTGGTGGAGTGCAAACAGTCATTGTGAATACCATATGATTCGAGGGCACATGACAAATGAGTGCTTGTAGTTAAAGAATGTGGTGCAAGACTTAATCGACGGTGGCATGATCACCATTGATGGACCTCAAAGCAATGAAGACCATATGGATTTCAAATAACCCTTTTATAAACATGACAAAGGGGAGTCATCCAATAGCAAGAAACAAAGTAGCAATACCATTAACTTTGCGCCACCCTATGATAATGTTGTGAATACTATAGTGATCAAAGAACTGCCCCAAAAAGAGACATCCAATGTTTTTACTAGGGGGTAGATTTCAAGAATCACCTTACAAGGAGTTAATCCTAAAACCATGAGAAATCCATAGTCCAACATTGTGGTCAAGTAATCTTCTACAATAGCAAAACTATACAGCTTGGTAGATTAGCTACAAAGAACTCTGGCACAAATCTCCATCTTGGAGCTATTGAAGTTATCACCCAACCATAAGGAAATTTTAGAGAAAGCTCTAGTAGAGATGAATGTTCCTACTAACTTAGAAGAAGGGAAGTTTCAAAACATGGTGGGTCATCTCATTGCACCCCATTGCTTGTCATTCTTTGACCAAGATGACATGTCTATTACTCATCCCCAAAACCTACCATTGCATATAGAGGTCTTGATCGAATGCCATAGAGTCAAAAGAGTTCTCATAGATGGGGGAGCCAACCTTAACATTTGTACCTTGAGTCTTGTCAAATCCTTAGGGTTACCCGAATCTTGCATTCACCCTATGAAAAGAATCACCATTAAGGCCTATGATGAAGTTGAAAGAGCTTCCAAAGGCATGATTGTATTGCCCATTCAAGTGGGACCGGTCAAAAAGGACACAAATTGTCAAGTTTTGGATATGAAACTAACTTATAATATCTTATTGGGAAGACCATGGATCCACAAAATGCAAGTAGTCCCATCCACGTACCATCAATGCATAAAATTTTCATACATGGATGAGGAAATCATGATTGGAGGGGACTCAAATCCATTCCAATATTGCAACGCACTCAAACCCATTCATGAGCTATTTATTCCCCATAACCGAGAAGGAATTATACAAAGAGCCACCATTGAAGATACCAAGATGAATGATCCCATTATAACATTAAGTGCTGCTTCAAGCCCTCCTTAAGCTAGCTCATTGACATCAACTAAGGGAAAGGAGAAAGTGAGCTACGAGGGTCCAACTTCAAATGAAGGTTCCGATCAAGCACCCAAATCAGAGATGGTACTTCACAAATCCACCCAAGAAGAAAAGGATGAAGCTAAAAAGGATAACTACAAGAAAATGAGTAAGATGATGGATGTGTTTGAAAAAAAATGTAAAATCAGCTCCAAAGGCATAGGGGAATACTCCGTTTCCCTATTCAATTTTCCCACATCTCCAAAGACACATGGAAAACCATCAAAAGAACATCTACCTCATAAGTATAACTCTTACTTCGTGAGAGAAAGTGATAAAGTAGCATTCGACAAGGAGGAGGATGAAGTCCTTCAATGGCTTTATCATGATGAAGAAGACACCTCAAATACTCCCGTAGAAAGAATCTAGCATGTCAATATTCAAACAGATCACTATGGGAAAGGATTTGAGATAATGCAGAAAATGGGATACAAGGGAAGAGCACCATTAGACCAAAGAAGTAGAGGTTTATTAGAACCCATCAAACCTATTTGGAGGGAAAAAGAAGAAAGATCCAGAGTAGGCTACTGGTACAAAGGAGAAAGCTCCAGCCCAATGCAAGATTCATATCCTCAAGTAAACATGTTGGAATCTGATGTAGATAGCAATGACTCCCAGGATTATGAATGGGATACCTTATCTGATGAATCATGCCAAGATAAAGAAGTAGTCACAATACATACTTATGCAAAGATCCCAAAGCAAGAAACTCAAGACAATGAAGAACCTAATATACAAGGTCTTAGCATAGGACAATCACCTACTAATCAAGCATGGATAGATACATTTTGGATGCCTTCAGAGGAGGGAGATTCGAATGTTAGTTTTAATCCACTCATGGTTTTTCCCATGCTATTTCCTATAGAAGTCGATGAGGACTCAAGTGAAGGGGACTTTGATCCTTCTTCCATGGACCATCTTGAGGAAGCTCACATCATAGATCTAAATGATACAATGTATGAACCCTCAAATGAAGTCATATCCATAAACCCAATCAATGAAAACTTGCCTAATGAAACCTTATCCTTGATAAATCCTCATCTCATTGATTGGGACCTAACCGAGCCAAGTGACTTGCTTTATTTTCCAAATAACCAAGCAATGAACCAATACCTTAATGCAGTTGAGCCCTCTTTTACCAATGAATTTGAACCAAACATGATGAGAACAATGGGGGTCCAATCTCTTAGTCAAAAGAAAAAAATGAAAAAAAGTAAAAAAATGAAAAGTTCTAGTGGTGAAAACCACTATGTGGCAACACTAGAACCAGAGTAATCTTTAAGAAACCCCCCTTTTAAAAAAGGTATAAAATCTTGGCGAATCTTTCATTTTCTTGAAAAAAAAAATTAATTTCTATTGGTGAATCTCTCAAATTTTTTTGAAAATAAAAGTATTGTTATTGGTGATTATTTTTTAATAACAATTTTTTTGTAGAAAATATTGGTGAATCTCAAACAATTAAAATAAATTAACTAATCACCATGGTGAATAATTCTATTTAAAAAACATAGAATTCTTATAGAAAATTATTAGGCTTAATGTGGAAATCTTTGATGGGTTTAAGGAATAGACTATGGAATAATTACTTGCTACCATTTATTTAAAATATAATCTAATAACCTCATTGTATTGTGTGAGACAAATGTATTGATATTTTTAAATACTAATGGGGCCCAAAAATTTTTCAAGACCATTGATTTATATTGAGATCAACAATCCAAAAGAAATTTTAGCTCCCATACGCATTACAAACTAAATAGTAACATATTTACCTCATAGAATATAATAAGGGTCACTAGATTATACTTTAAGATAGTAATGGAAACTAAAATTTGGTGATAGATCCCTATAGTAACTAATAATCATGATATATTATTGGAGAATTAATTTAAATTTCTATAATAACTTATAAAATTCTAGAGAATCAAATCTAATCATGTATCAAATATTGTGGCGAATTTTTGAGTTCAAGTTTTTTATAAAATAAATTATTTTGCGATTTAAATATTTTCTAAATCAGAATTTTATAAAAATGTGGTGATTTAGGTTGCCTTAAATCTTGAATTATTAGCCAAATTTGGATTCTCAAATTTCCAAAATTAGCCAATTGGCGAATATTAGCCACTAAAAATTACTATGACTAGAACCAAAAAAAGTAAAGATAAAAGACATTTCCTATGGTGAAAACCCAATTGTGGCATCAAAGGAAGAAAGATTGGATACTCTACCTGAACATGAGGAAGAAAGGTCACCTATTCTCATAGAACTGACAGAAAAGGTTAACATTGGGATAGAATTGGATCCAAAATTTATACACTTGGCAGCGTCACTTACACCTCTAGAAAGAGATAATTTCATCAAGTTTTTCCAAGAGCAACAAGTAAAATTTGCATGGTCATATGCTAACATGCCCGGCTTAGATCCTGACTTTATAATGCATCATTTGAATGTTAGACTAGGGGTTAAGCCCGTCAAGCAAAAGTTGAGAAAAATGCACACCCATATAGCTCTCTTAGTCAAGATGAAGTTGGAAAAATTGTTGAAGGTTGGATTTATAAGGGCAATAGAATATGCTGAATGGATATCTAACATTGTACCAGTCACAAAACATGATAAATCCATTCGAGTATGGATGGATTTTAGAGACTTGAATCTTGCTTGTCCTAAGGATGACTTCCCACTTCCGAGCATTGATGCAATAGTTGACTTGACAACAGATCATTCCATGTACTCACTAATGGATGGTTTCAGCGGATATAATCAGATCAAGATTGCACCTGAAGACTAGGAGAAGATAGCCTTTACATGTCCTTGGGGCACCTTTTGTTGGAACGTCATGCCCTTGTGCCTTAAAAATTCCAGAGCCACATATTAAAGGGCAATGCCAACTATTTTCCACGACATGATGCACACATTTTTAGAGGATTATGTGGATGATATATTGGAAAAGCTCCACAAAAGAGAAGAACACCTCCAAATTTTGGAAAAGATATTCATTCAGTTGGAATAATTCAAAGTTAGACTAAACCCAAAGAAATGTGCCTTTGGTGTTCAATCCAGCAAGTTATTAGGCTATATAGTCTTAGCCAAAGAAATTGAAGTGAACCCAGAGAAAGTACAAGCCATAATGGATATGGACATTCCAGAGAACATCAGCCAAATGAGATCCTTACAAAGTAAAATACAATCCATAAGAAGATTCATTTCTCAATTGGCCGAAAAATGTCATTCCTTCACAAGATTTCTACATAAGGATACTATATTCATGTGGGATGAAGAATTTTATCAAGCCTTCACTCTATTGAAGACTTACCTAATAAATCTACCAATTCTCATGCCACCAATCAAGGGAAAAGAATTGCTTCTATACATATCTGCTACCGAAAGATCCCTAGGAGTGCTTTTGGTGCAAGAGGATGAGCAAGGAAAGGAAAGAGCTATCTACTATTTAAGTAGAACATTGATCAAATACAAACTTAACTACACTTTTATGGAAAGAGCTTGTTTAGCAATGGTTTTTGCCTCACAAAAATTGAGACATTATATGTTGATGCATAAGGTCAAGCTAATTGCCAAAATTGATCCTCTCAAATATTTGCTAAGCAAAACTGCCTTAATAGGTAGGATAGCAAAGTGGGTCATGATATTGAGTGAATTTGACATTGAGTACGTGGATAGAAAAGCCATAAAAGGACAAGTGATAGCAGATCACTTAGTTGAAAATCCATTGACTTCTACACAAACCATTCAAGTGGAATTTCCAGATTCAGCAATAGTCAACATTGAAGCAAAGGCATGGAAGTTATATTTTGATGGCTCCTATACTCAAGGAGGATCCGACGCTAGCATATTACTAATTAATCCTCAAGGGTACACCATTCTAAAGTTCTACAAACTTTTATTCCCATGCACCAATAACATAGAAGAATACAAGGCTCTAGTCATAGGCATCAAAATGGCCTTAGAATGGAACATTACTGAGCTACAAGTATATGGTGAATCTCAATTAATAATTAATTAGGTTAATGATGAGTATAATACCAAAGATGAGAAATTGACACCATATATGACCATGATTGATGGATGGAAGAAGTACTTTGCCTTGATCACTTTTGAGCAAATTTCGAGAGAGAAAAATAGAGCAGCTAATGCAATGGCCACCTTGGCTTCCTTATTGCAAAAACCAGATTAGAATGAGAAGTACGAGTTCTTGGTAGAAGAGTTGGTGAAACTAGCATTCGACCTTCCCAAAACCCAAATTGTTGCCTTAATTCATAGACATGACTCACCTTGGTATGGCCCTATCTATACTTATCTCAAAGAACAAGTGCTACCCTTGGACCAATCATGAGCCCAAAAATGAAACTTCATATGCCAATCAGCCCGTTATGTAATCCTTTCAGAAACATTGTATCATAAAGGTCTCGACGGGATGTTACTTAGATGTCTAGAGGAAGAAGAGTCTAAGTTAGCTTTACAAGAGGTTCACGAAGGCATTTTCAGGTCACACTCAAGTGGTTTAAACCTAGCTAAGAAGATCCTTTGCTTAGGGTATTTCTGGAAGACCTTAGAAAAAGATGCTTATAACTTTGTTCAGATATGCAGCAAATGCCAATATCATGGTGACATGATACATGTACCGGCACAAGAATTACACCCATTCATTACACCATGGCCATTCTATCAATGGGCTTTTGATTTGATTGGCGTAATATACCCATCTTCTTCAAATGGTCACAAATACATCATAACTATAACAGAGTATTTCACTAAGTGGCTAGAAGCGGTTCCTTTGATCATGGCCATGGGTAAACAAATTTCCATGTTCATCTTGAACCACATCATTTGCAAATATGGTATTCCTCATGCCATAATAATAGATAATGGAAAGCAATTCAAAAATAAGGATGTTGATGAACTTTGTGCTACATTTCATATCACCCAACATTCTTCATCCATTTATTATCCTTAAGGAAATGGGCAAGCCGAAGCCACAAATAAGAATATTTTGAAAATCTTGAAGAGATCAGTAAATAAATAAGGAAGAGATTGGATGTGCAAATTAATCTGGCATTATGGGCCTACAGAACTAGCATTCGAACACCTACGGGAGCCACACCATTTTCATTAGTCTATGGAGCCGAAGCAGTTCTACCATTAGAGGTTGAGATCCCATCTCTATGAGTGTCATTATAGGGGTTGATCATAGATGAAGACTATAGAGTCACTAGACTTGAACAATTGGAGTTGTGAGAAGAACACCAAACACAAGCTTATGAGCACCTGAAAGTGTATCAAAATAGAATCTCAAGGAACTACAATAGACATATCAAACTGAGAGTCTTTCAGGTAGCAGATTTAGTGTTAAGAGAAAACCCAAAGAATCAAGCTGATAGAGAAAAGAAAGGAAAATGGGAGGCTAATTGGCTTGGTTTGTTCATCATTGTGTCCTCATTTGGAATGGGAACCTATAAGTTATCATATTATGAAGGAGAGGAACTCCAAGAACCTATCAACAACATTCATCTCAAAAGGTTCTATACACGAGATAGACGAAAGAGTATAAAGAGTATCAGATGAGGAGCATCATATTTATTGTATATAGTTCAAAAAAGATCTTGAAAATACAAAAAAAATATAAAAAAAAGAAAAAAATGGAAAAATGGGAAAAATAGAAAAAAGTGCCTTGGTGAAAACCTAGCAATAGGTGCCATGGTAGCAAAAAAAGTGAAAAAGAAAAAAGAAAAAAATCAAAAGGGTGAAAACTTGGTAAACAAGTGCCTTTTGTTCCCTTAAGTTTGTATTCCTAGTCACATATGTCCATATTGCATTTTCATCATCCCATTTGTAAACCTTCATTGCATCCATCATTTGTGCATAGTCATAATAAAGCCTTTCAGTTGCATTGTTGCATTTCCTATAGCCCTAAGTTTGTACCATGGTCACATTTATCACTTGGGGGCAGGAAAGGATTGGAAATTTGGTACCAAATGTATTCAATAAGTGCTACAATCAGTCACGGAAGAGAGAGACTTATCAGAGCTTCAGAAGAGTGGAAATTTTATCAAACCTTTGATGGATATCATTGTTCAAACACAAGTATTTGATCCCACAACTTGATCCTTGAGCCTTCATTGACTTTATTATTCAGGATTAAAAATTGACAAAACACCTTAAAGATCAGAATGCTTGGAAATACTTTTTGAAAATCATGAAACATTACAAAACACTTGAAGTTTCTTTTGATAATCTTTACTTGAATTGACTTTTATCACATCTTTTTAGCTAATCAATGATGTTTCGACTAGATTAGCCATGATAGAGACATGATATTTTCTTGCCTTTGAGTGACTGTCTTGAGGAAGATTCATCAATTTATGTGAGTTTGTCTAATGACATGGTCATCAAAGAACCATTGAGGACTATCACATAAGAGGAAGGATTGACCTTTGCTTTTTTATGCAAACAGATCCCTTGGCTATTTAGATCTTCCATAACTTAATACCAAAAATCCACTTGCAACATTGAATTCATTGACACTGGTATTCAGACTCCCATAGTTTGGTCATCCAACTAGTGAGGGTTGTACTCGGTTCATAAAGAGGTTACCAAAAGAATTAAAAAGTGGTATTCATATCATCATGATGTGGTCAGTGATGATTGTACTTACTTTCTGGTCCCAAAATGGTCAATGATGAAAATTTATCTCCATGGCATTTATTTGCTAAAAACTAGTGACACTTAGGTTGCATTGCATTATCATGGTAGATTAATTGCATTCTCATGTTAGATTAATTGCATTTGTTTATGGTTAAATTTCCAAGGCCAAAGGGGGTACATTTGTAATCTTGGTTAGTCAAAACATTAAATAAATGGGGGGTTCAATCAATTGTCTTACTCTTGGTAAATCAAAACAATGAAAATGAGATTATCTTTTGCATTCATGCATAGCATTAATCATTAATCATTATCCATATACTAGAAAAGAGAGAAAAAGAGAAAGAATCATACAACATTTACATTTAATTCAAGATAGAATTGCATACATCCAAAATCAGAAAAGATCAACAACATAGGGACATCTACATATGCATTTCCATAAAACATTTTGCATCCATACATTGAAAAAGAGAAAAACATGGCATAAAGTTGATACATCATTGCATTCATCTATGTATATCATAAAATAAGATAACTGCATCCATAGCATAAACCCAAAGTAAATGCATCATAAACATCATATAGCTGCATATAAAGATAATCTCATAAATCAACTCATCATGGAGAACGAAGGAATATATATCATCATAAACAAAGTGTTCATCAACAATCCATCAACTCAAGTATATCAAGATACAATGTCATGAAAGTGATACATCAAAGGTTTTGATCAATCAAATAACATGAAACATGATACATGGACATCAACAATGAGTATATCAATCATCAAGCAGTCAAGATCTTGTAGAACCAGATCCATCTGGACCTCTATCATCCTATGGAGGAGGAGCCTAATAAGTGCTCACTCCACTCTATCTCTACACCACCGCTGACATAAAATAATGCATCAAGGTAGAAATTGTATCTAAACACCTGACAATGGTGGACATATCTATCCTCAGTGACTACATATCTCAGGCTAAAGAACCAATAGTGGGAACATCCTATGCACCCTGCCCCTAATCCTATGGCTGCTGAACTTGTGGAAGCACCTACTGTGTCGAGACCTGAGCCTACTAAGCTGCATCATCATCCTACTATGCCAAGGGTACCCTCTACAATTGAACTAAAGGATCTAAGCCACTAGGAACCTACCTAGCAGCATCCACATGAGACTGTCTCTGAGCTCTCTACTATCTATGAACTCTATCCTATCTAGCCGCTGCTCTAGGACGTACTGCTTGGGTTGCATCATCCTGTCTATCTCTGGCTCCACCTCGTCCATGTCCATCTCTCACCCATCCTCTAGCAACAATAACTAGAGGATCTCTACATCTTCATCATCTCCGATGTCTCCTACCACCACCATGGCCATAATCATCTCCACCATCATGCTGACCTAGAATAGGCTCTACTAGATCTGTAAAATGAATAAACCTATTATGAGACCACCAGTCTCGATACTCATCGGACATCCCTCCATCAGCCATACCTGTCAACATCTCCCACCTACAGTAAGCCATACCAACAATCTACTCTAAGGAAAAATGATAATAAATATAAGGGCCCCATAATGATCTCTCAGCTTGTACTTGAGCATATAAAGCATTGCCCTGAGGCATATCCCGAGCACGACCAAACTATCTGGAAACTCTACCAAAGAAAAATCACTCAATAATAGTATCAGACCTTCCAATCATCTAGTGAGGTGCGAACATATATGGTAACTCATCATCATCCTCTCTCCAACCCTCACAATTAGGGTATGGATGCCACAAAACCTAATCAAGATCATCTATCACTCGACACCAATAATCCAGATGACCTAAATGATGCTGAATCACCATACTAGTGTGCAAAAAAGCATATGGGTAACCATGAGGCCGTCTCATGTCAGAAATAGGCTTGGTAATCAGGAGATGCTCCCAAATCCATAACTAAAGAACAAGGTCACCAAAAGACAGTGCAAAACTCTCTCCATACACAACCTCGATACAACTGTGCCAAAACATAGGAACCCTAGTTGAAGCATCGAGGCTGACCTAGTAGATCCTCCAAAATCCTAACCCACCCAATAGAGAAACCACGACCCCATCGATCGGGAAGTAGAAAACCACCAATCAATGCACCAAGTACTGCAGGTAATGTAGGAAAGGAAGCAAACTATGGCCATGTGATAGTATCATCAGTACTTGTATTATCCCTGAACACTCATCGACAGACAGTAGAATCATAGTAGACTAACTCGCCTCTACAAGGGATGCATAGTAATCTGTATACATCCTCAGGCGTAATCATCATCTCTCCCTATGGAAGATGGAAAGTATTGTGGTAGGAGTGCCATCATTGCACCATAGTTGTCACTAAACCATGGTTTAGCTGGAATCGAGGAAGATCAAGCAAAAAGCTCAATCCGCATAACTCAATAACATGAAACTCAACAATAGTAAGACCCTGCCCGAGATCGATAACCCAAGAAGCAATCGTTCGGATGTATAAAACCAAAAATTGTGCATGTTAGGCAAATCAAATGAATCATATCAATATACCATATCAAGGAATCATATCAAGTCAATCAAATCCTATAAAAGTATCAATTAATCACACCCAGTACCATTTGTTCATGTCTCTGTGTCCTAAGAATGAATTATTAGTCCTATCAATCATATCAGTTTTCACACTGATTGATTTATACTATGAAAGTTTTTCCTATCCTATCAGATTGACAAATCACATTTTTTGGTAGAAATATTCTAATATCCTAATCAATTTTTTTGCTCAAAAACAACAGATCTAATCTTATCATTCAAATCGGTCATTGTGCACAAGTGAAAATTCTGCAAAAAAATGTTGCAGGTGTGATTTTAATCATCCCAGGTGAGATTTATCTTACGCTGGTTAGAAAGTTTAACAGGTGACATTACTCGGGTGATATGCGATAGTTTTCATGCTACGTGACATTAAATCAAGCTAGGTGACAATAGAATGTAGTCTAGGTGATAGTAAATTTGTTAGGGTTTCATACACGATAAATATATGAAAATGGGCATTTTGACCTAGCTCTATGCGTGAATATCCTATTGTTAGGCGAGGATGAAATTTTTCTAAGCGGCATTAAACTATGTGGAAGCATGAGAGAAAAGCGCAGATGTGATAGTGAAATAAGTTAGGCGACAATGAAACTACTCCTAGGCGTGATTTTCCATGTTCAAGGCAGTGACGAAATTTGAAAATTGTAATAAATACTAATAAATGAACAATAAATGCAAATAAGAGGTTTGAAATGACTCACTGGAGGTCCATATTTAGGTATCCTTGCATATCTATGACACCTATCGAATCGATGCTCTCGAATAGGGACAACCATCTCAAAATTCACCATAGGACTAGAGGAAAATCACCAAAGATAAAAGTAAAAATGAATAGTAAAACAAGGTTTCTCAACCTATTTAAGCTATTTTGACCTAATTTTGGAGGTAAAATTTGGGTTAGACCTATGTGTTGACCTAGCCAATTAACCGGGGCATCCTTAACACATGGCATCTCATCAATATTTTTCAGAAATGAAAACATATTCAATCAAACATCATAAAAAATTATTCAAATCCAGCAATCAATATGTTTTAATTTTCGAGGGGGTATTAGGGTATCAAATTGAAAGTGGCATCAAAATATCATTGGAATCAGTGGGGCATCAATTTTTTTTTGTATCATCATATCAGCATCAGTATCAGCAAGCATATCATATCAGAGGCAACAATCAATCAAGTATCAGAGGCAACAATCAATGAATTAGCAATCAGAACTCAAAAGAATCTTTGAATCAATGTTCTTCGCACATCAATTCAAAGAGGGGCATTTGTAGACACACAAAAATGGACAAGTGCTTTTAAATCAATACAATTGCAAAAATCATCAAAATGCACTAAAATCAATCAAAAGGGATCAAATCAATTCAAAATGGACATAATTACATCAAAGTGGACAAAATCAATTAAAGCAAAGGAAAAATCAAATAATGAGGTTAAATAATTAAATCAAAGCTCAAAGGGGTGAAAAACACTACATAATTGATTTTAATCAATTAATTGTATAGTTGTTTAAATCAAAAATCAAAATCAACCCATTACCCTTACATGGCTAAATTTAATTAATTAATTAAATTTAATAATTCCTAATATCTTTCAACAAAGTTGATCCACCAATGAGAATTGAGGATAAAAAGACACAAATCACTCAAACCTTTAAAGTGTCCAAAGCTTTGAGACCATTTAAAGGATTGTCCCCTCATTGTTCCCCCATTTATGAACAAAGAAAAGTATTTGACTCAACCAAGGGTTGATCATGATTACTTCACTCCACCCCCTACCCTTGGGAATTTACTATAAATATGAGGCATTTTGAGAGAAATTGATATCTTAGAAATTTATTTGCAAAACATTGTTACTATAGGCAGTTGAAGAGCATTCTAAGAACAATTAAGAGCATTTAGAGTATTTGCATTATACTTTTGTCAACTTGAGCTAGAATCATCATCATAGAAGCATGAAAGCATACATTCTCATTTTAGAAGTGTCACTAGTGGAGATTTGAGCCGAGAGCTTCACTTACCACATCTTTCTAGAGAGCCATGAGATGCTATAGATCTTAGTTTCATTTTTAAATAGATTTGCATTGTATTTACTTTAGAATTGTTGCTAATTTGATCTTAATTTCATGAAGGTGTTAAACATACACACACATTCATGCTCCCACCAAGGAGCTAATTCCATTCATCACTTTTTGGCCATTTTAGCAATGGGCCTTTGATTTGGTGGGTCAGATTCATCCCTCTTTGTGAAATGGACACAAGTTCATTATCACCGCTACAGACTATTTCACTAAGTGGGTCGAGGCAGTCCCTCTGACCATAGAAAATTGCAAATCTGGAGCCATGTTTATATTGAATTACATCATTTGCAGATATGGTGTACCCTCCTCAATAATCACTAACAATGGGGGGTAGTTTAAGAACAAGGATCTGAAAGAGATTTTCTCTAAGTTCAAAATCACCTAGCACTAGTCTTCCATCTATTATCCTCACGGTAATGGATAGAAAGAAGCATCAAATAAGGGAATCCTTAAGATCTTGCACCACACAGTTCACAAATTTGGATGAGACTGGCATCTCCAGATCAATCCAGCTCTATGGGATTACCACACAAGTATAAGAACACCAATAGGGGCCACACACTTTGCCTTAGTTTATAGAGTGGATGTTGTGTTACCTATTAAGGTTGAGATTCCTACTTTGAGAGTCTCTCTAAAAGGCCTCATCACTGATGAAGACATAAGAATATCTCGGCTACAAGAGCTCAAATTACTGGATGAATGTCGGCAAGTAGCGTTCGATCATCTCAGAGCATACCAGAAACAAATGTCCAAGAGTTATAACAAGAAATTCAAACCTACGGACTTCCAAGTGGGTGATCTTGTTTTGAGAGAAAACCCTAAGAATCAACAACAAGGGATCCAAAAAGGAAAGTTTGAACCAAATTGGCTTTGTCTATATATTGTTACTACAACATTTGGTTCTGGTGCTTATCAACTCTCTACCACTGAATGAGAATAGCTCAAAGAGTTGATCAATGCTTTGCACCTAAAGGGACTCTATAGCTGAGACATCTTCTACATGCTCCTTGTACATACTCTATTCTGAAAAAATCCTAAAAATTGTAAAATTTCATGAAAAAATGATCATCTTAGTGAAAACCTGGTTAACAGGCACTTTGATCCATCAACCAAAAAAATTGAAAATTCAAAAAATACAAAAAAATTAAATATCTAAAAATACAAAAAAAATTGAATAAGAAGAAAATGTGCCATTGATGAAAACCTGGTAAACTAGCATCATGCTAGCAAAAGCAATAAAATCTTGCCAAGATGGTGAAAACCTGGTAAATAGGCACCTCTTGTTCTGCAATGCTATACCTATTGCAGCACCACTTGACTCTGTACAGTTTCTTTCCTTCTTTCCTTCTTTTAGTTTTCTCACCCATGCACTTTCTCTTAGTTATCCTCAAGATTCTTCTCAACCCCACATGGATTGAAACTGGTCACACTTGGGGGCACCCTTCTTGGTCTAGGGGGAATTGTCCTATCTTTTCAGAGGATCTTCCTTGCATCAGTCACCAGTGGTTCTCACTATGTCTACCTCTAATGCTTAGCTAGTATTATGATCTCTCTCTTTGAGGATATTCCTCATATTAGTCACTAGTGGTTCTCATTGCGTCTTCCTACTGATACCTAGCTATCGCTAAGATCTCTCTCTTTGAGAATCTTCCTCGTATTAGTCACCAGTGGTTCTCACTGTGTCTGCCTGCTGATACTTAGTTAACACTTTGATATCTCCTTGAGAATCTCTCTCATGTCAGTCCCTAGTGGTTCTCAATGCATCTGTCTATTGTCGTTGTCCTAATGAGACTTCTCGTGAATGCTATATACTTCCAATCTGACAATCAATCCACTTGAAAACTAAAAACTAAATTTGTAAACTTTTTGAAGCATGCTAAGATTTTCTTTTGTTTTCTTGTCTTTCTTCTTTATCATTCCTCCTCGAGCAACTCTAAGACATCTATCCTGACTGAGAGATGTGAAGACTAGGGGCATGATCTTTTCTTTGCTTTCTATTTGCTAGTTTAGTTCCATTGATCCAAGGGATCCATATAAAATGGGTGTCCACCGTGAGAGCCTCTATCTCATGTTAGATGGCCATGTGTACCTTGAATCTTTTTATATGGACACTTTGGTGAGGTTGGTTCTTTTCCTTTCCTGTTTGAGTGACTTCCTTCTGTATGCACCCTAAAATGGTCGCCTAGACTTTGGGCCCCCATTCAACAATTTATCAAATCCCTGAATCAATATTTTCAAATATCAATAATATCAATTATATCAATTTCTTTGATCAAATCATAATCAATTCAATATTTCCTAAGCTTTGAGCCTTATTTAATTTAAAAGAGAAAAGAAATAAAAAAGAAAAATTTTATTTAATTAAGAGAACAGGCTTCCTTTTAATTAATTAAAAATATCTTTTAATTAAATAATAAAATCACTTTATCCTAAGCCTTTATTTAATTAAAAGGAATTTCCTCCCCTTTTATTTAAATAAAAAATCTCCACTTTTCTTCTTATCCTATGTTGCACAAATAAAGCATTTAATTCTTATTTATAAAGAAAAATAAAATAAAAAATAAAATAAAAGTACTTTTTGTCTCACATGGACATAAAATAAATGCTCAACATAAAGTAAATGCTTCTAATTTTCTTATTGGAGGATATTTGTGCACAAGGATCAAGCTTCTATTTTTCTCCATCGTTGATTAAGTCTTTTGCCTCTTAATCTCAATCATCCATTCCTTTTCACTTCCTATAAAAGAAGAGCTCTCTTTTTCATTTTCATATCTTAAGTTTTTATGCTATTGTTATGCTATAAGTTTTCTAAGTCATTTTGAAGCTTTTGGAGACATTCTTGCTTCAAGTTTTGAAGATTTGGAGCATCATTGACATTCATCTTGCATCTACATCACATCCTAGCTTGCATCATAGTTGAATCATCATGGTACCATTTCCTTTCATGTTTTAGATTAATCTCACATAGTTTAATTAGAGGGTTTGTAACTCTTTCATTTCCATTTTCATAGCCTAATTTGCATACTTGCATGCTCATCTTAGATTAATTTTGCATTGCATTGCATTCATATTGATTTCATTAGAGATATTGGCATTCTTTCCCTCATTTTCATTGTGAATCTCTCATTGTGTGGTTGACTAGCAAGGTCATGAGTTTATAGCTCTAGCTAAGAGCAATTTTATAAATCTTGCAACTCTATGCATAGAGAGCTATGGATCGATTTGTGAGGGCTCATTATTGAGTTTTTTTGCATGTAAGGATTCATAGAAGTGTGGTCACATTTTCACCATACATTTTTGGCACCCACCGTGGGGCAACCCACCTCTTGCATGCTGGTTTTGATTATTTTTGGAGCTAACCCTTGTGCAGATTTGTTTGGAGAAGAAAAACCCTAGATTTGAAAGATTTGATCATATCTCCCAAACGGCTTAGTGTTTTGGTCTGAAATTTTTTTTGTAGGTTGGCAACATATCAGAGAAGCTCCAAAAAAATTTTAAGAATTTTTGGAGGTGATTTGTATTTTTAATGATTTTTTCTTTATTTTTCATAAAAAATCATTTTTTGGCACAAATCTACATATTTTTCAGAAATTTTTACATTTATGGAAAGGTCTTGGAATTATACAAGGGTTCCATTCACTATGTTTTTAATTTATAAATCATATCATAGCTCATTTGGTCAATTTATAACAATTAGTCTATTTTGGTAAAATGGGTCTCTAAGGCACAAATGAAGATATTTTTCTAAAAATTTTACATTTTTGGAAAGCTCTATACTTTTTGATAGAGGTCTATTTTTTGCATTTTGGGTTTAGGGTCCGAATTCATGTGGTAAAAGTCAAATCTTGTTGACTAGGTCAAATGCAAATTTTTTTTTTTTTTGTGATGGGTATGCACTTATTTTTCATTGTTCATTGCATGATATGAGTTATCATTTGGATTATTTGCTGGTTATCATTGCTCCTAAAAATTGATTTTTAGATCTAACCCTAGGGTTTGCATAAGTTGGATATACATTGCATATCTTGTTTGCTTGTTTTCTTGTCTTGTTCATTTGAAGGTGCTCTTACTTTCATGGAAAATGCTTAAAACAAAGCATTGGAGTTGAGGTACTTTGTTCTATCTCTAAAACATTTAGATTTTTGGATTAAAATTGAACCTCTCATGTGTTTGGCTTGAGTGTTTACATGCTTTCATAGAACACATTTCAATTGATGCTCTTAATGGGAAATGAATGAGCATAGATTTGCTTTCATACAAGTTTGTGTAAGTGAATGCTTGTGTTCAAACCTTAAGTAATTCTTGGTTCCAATATCAAATATCTCATTGAGTGATTGAGGGCATGGATTCATTCTTTGTTTACATAGGGAGTTAAATGCACCACTTTGTGGACTCACTCTATGTTGCTTGGAAAGTTAAATATTCCATTGTTCAACCTTTTTTCAATTGTGAGTAGTATTAATTAGCAGTCTTAGATTACTTGTGATTGATCTAGATTGCTATCTTGGGTTATTGGACTCGCTAATCTTCCAGCCCCTCATTTTTGCCCCGTGGTTGCAAGATCAACATCACATTAAAGGGGAGGGGTCTACAGGAAAGAAGCGTTAATTGCTCCACTAGGCAACCCTTTTGTGCTTTTTGGAACTCACTTATTTTCTAAGGTGTGGACTCACTTTGAGTTGATGTGAGGAGTTAAATGTTTCACTTTTGGGCTCACTTTGAGTTGGTGTAAAGAGTTAAATGTTCCACTTTTGGACTCACTTTGAGTTGGTGTGAAGAGTTAAATGTTTCACTTTTGGACTCACTTTGAGTTGGTGTGAAGAGTTAAATATTTCACTTTTGGACTCACTTTGAGTTTGTGTGAAGGGTTAAGTGTTCCACTTTTTGGACTCACTTCACATTCTCTTGAAGGGTTAAATGTTCCACTTTTGGACTCACTTCACATTCTCTTGAAGGGTTAAATGTTCCACTTTTGGACTCGCTTCACATTCACTTGAAGAGTTAAATGTTCCACTTTTGGACTCGCTTCACATTCACTTAAAGAGTTAAATGTTCCACTTTTGAACTCACTTCACATTTACTTGAAGAGTTAAGTGTTCCACCTTTAGTGCTTTAAATACTTTTGATAGTGAATTACTTAATTTTATTTTTAGAAGGCCTGCTTGGGGACACACCACCTCAAGGGATGAACTTAACTCCCGTGTTTCGACAGAGTATAAATAGCGGGTGGTGAATTGAAAGACACCTCTCTTGAGAATTGAGTTTGATATCACTCTTGGCTAAGCCTCAAAAAACTTTATACTTTTGAGAAGTGAAGGAGGAGATTTGGGTTACCGTCTCCCCCTGGCTGTGTGATTTTGGATTCTTCTCATCTACGAATTTGGGCCTCACGTACCTTGCGTATATTGAGGACTCCTTTTAGGAAGCCACATATATCTTTGTAGACAGCTTGTTAAGGTGTTGTTGTGTTTTATGTGCCTGCTAAAATATTTTCAAGAACATACACAAGTAGAATCTTTAAGGAGTAGAATACTAAGTCACTATCTTTGTTCATGTGCAAAGTTGCTTTGTCCCTTGCCCATTGCTTGAAGACTATTTTCTTGAACTCCCTGGTTGTTATATGTGCTTGATCATCATTGTAAAATCTTTTGAAAAATTTAATTGGAATATTGAAACTGAGTTCCGTCCTGCTGTAGTGAGTTCTCCTTAGAAGCTTGGTCTTCCTTGGTTAGTCTAGATCTTAGATCCTAGGTGTTGTCATGTTGCTCAACATCTCAATGAACGTTATGGTATCAATTGCATAAGATGAATCTTAGTCTTCTTCTTTCTTCTCCATTTTCCATGTTCTTCTGAAGTCTTCTATTCCCATGAGAAATTCTTCTTCCTCTTCTTCTTGATTCTTTTCCTCTTATTATCTAGTCTATTTTCTTCTATTTTATCTCTTCTGTTGCTCCTATGCTTGATTCCTCCTCTTCTATAACCATGAATTTCAACTATCTTGTTAAGGAACCTCTCTTGAGAATAGATGATCTTGAACTCATTGCTCAATTTGAAGAGTATCTTTATTCCTCCAATAGTCCTTACAAATAACTCATGGGTGATAAACTTATGGAAAAAATAAAGGAAAAGATGATTAAATCAAATGCCTTTGCTAGGATCATAGACATGATCATATCAAAACCTCTTTCTAAACGTTCTTCGTCATCTAAGTTTTCTCATTCTTCATCTTCTAAATCTTATCATGACTCTTTTAAACATTATTCAAATTCCTCATTATCCAAGTCCTTTTCCTACACTAAGTCTTCAATTTCCTCTTCTTCACGATCTCATTCTTCTTCTACTTCTTCAAAGAGTCTTACTTCTCTTCACAAGACATACCATAATGAGCAACGTGATAGTCCTTATAATACCTCTTCCACGAAGAGTGACACAACCACCTATGATGATTATGATGACTATGATGATGGACAATGTAGTGATACCTATGACACCTCTATTCCTAAGAGTCTTCCTAGTCGTGTCCTTGTGCTTACTGGAAATGGGTCCTCATATTGGAAAGATAATGATGGTGATCCATATGACTCTGATTTTGAGAGAAATTATGATATTTGTTGTGAACAATATGATACATCTACTTCTATTAAGGAAGAGAAAGTTTTTCATGCTGATTATAAATGTAGATACTATGAGCATTTCTCCTCTAAGAACATTCATGCTGAAAATAAAGATTGCACTCTCAAGCAAGATCATGTTAATGTTGAACCTTTATCTTGTGATGGTTCCCTTCCATCCTCTACTTCATCCAATTCCCATACATCTCCTAAAAATTTTGAATCTTTCACAAATCCTTCATCCAATAAAGATCCTAATGCTTTGCATGCAGTTCCCTATAGTTATCCTCAAGGGCTACCTCTTAAAAAAACTCAAGCTAACCTTCACTTGGCTAAAAATACTTTCAATAATGTCAAACCTAAAGAGCCTAAGCCTTTATGTGCTATAATGCCTACTTCAGCTAGTCCTTCACCATCTCTTCCAAAGTCTTCCATACAATCCCAACTTGCTTCCTTGTCTTTAGAAGTGGCTCCATGTCAAGATGACTCTAAAAATGATAAAGAAAAGAACATAAAGAGAGATCAAGATCAAAAACCCTCCATGTCATCCAATCCTATTCATGATATCTCTCATTTATTTCATGGTTCTTTCGATCCTTTACACCCTTCTTCATTCATTCCACCATGTCTTAAATCTTCTCCTAGCAAGATCGAGCTACTACTTACACCATTGAGCTTATTGATAATCAAAATAACCTTACTACACTTGCGCTTTCCAAAGATGATACTTCCATTAAAGTTATTAAAAATGGTGTCATTACTTCCAATGTTAATCCTATTGAAAATCTAGAAAAAAATGATGTGCTTATGCTATCCAAAGCTCCTTGTCAAGATCAAAGTCTTCTATCTTCTTGTTCTACCACTCCATGTTCACTTCCACTTTCGAATTTTCTTACATTTTTGCAAGCTTTGAACAATTCTATCAACGAAGTTGCTCCTATTCAAGATGTGCACGATCCTATTGAAAATCCTCATGCTCACTCTAAATATGTTGATGTCCTTGGTTGTCATATAGATGCTGATGAACTTATTGATTATCCTTTTGCGTCTTCCACTTCCATCCTTGGATCTTCTCCACCAATACTAAGGGCTTCATGTTTTCCTTCCATCTTGGGTCCTTATGTTCCTTCACTTTCCCCTCCTAATTCTCCTAATTCATCATCCATTTTGGGTTCTTATGTCCCTCCATCTCCTATCTTTCCTCAAGATCAACATAGATACATACCCTTGAATTCTTTTCATCCATCCACCCATCTAAACTAGTCGTATTTTCCTTCTTCTTCCACAAGTCCCAATTCTTTTGGAAGTAACTTGAATGTTCAATACAAGAAAAAGAAACAATACAAGAATCCATCAAAAAAAGAAGATCACCATGTCTTCTCTAATCGACATGGGGGCATAAAGTCAAAAGAGATATCTAAGAAGAAAACTACAAGACAAGTATGGGTTCCAAAATTCATCATTGAAGATATTCTCTCTAAATCATTGAAAGAAAATAAAAATCCTAAGGCTATATGGATTCCAATGTCTTTCTTGAAAGAGTCTAATATTGAACAAAAAGTGAAGTTGACATTCAAGCTTCCAAAGGCTTCCACTTCATCTTCTTCCAAAAACATTCTTCCATTCCATGCGCCTGAACCCCAACCTCTGCTAAATATTCTCCATATTCCTTCTCGTATTCCTTCATTCACATTTCCTCCACCCTCTTGCCACCCTTCAAGGCATTTGTTGATATTGATCTTGCCTTCCTTTCCATCTACCCTTTCACAATCCTTCCATTCATTATCCTTCTACCTTCTATCATTTTTCCTCATTTGCCTATTCCTCCTATCTTCCAACCTCACTCGCTTTACATAAAGCCTTATCTTCTATTTTTCTCTTCCATTTTCCTTTCCCTATTAGCATCTTTGAGCATATCATTTTGAATCCTTGACATATCATGGTTTATCCTTTCAAGGAGCATTATCTGAAAAGCTTGCTTTCTTCCAAAAAAATAAAAATTTAAAAAAATAGAAGAATTCAAAAAGAAAACAAAAAATAAAATAAAAAAATTGAAAATGTGCCTTGGTGAAAATTTGGAAACAGGCACCTTGGTAGCAAAAGTAAAGAGAAATAAATTCATCCTATAGTGAAAACCACTCCCTTGTGGCACCTTGGATAAGTACCGTGATGAAAACCTAGCAATCAAGCATCATGCGTAGTTCTTCTACATATTGCATCCATTCCATCCTCTCTTTTTGATCTTGACAATGTTTACCTATACACGAACATTTGGCTATTTTGTGAGCTATCTTCCGATGATCTTGCTTTCATTCCTTTCATGTTTAGCCTTCATATTCATTTTCCTCCATTCATTCTAGCCTTTCACTATCATTTTCCCCCTTGGTCTTGATCTAATAAAAAAGAGTAAAATACGATGCTATAAAGTCTCTTGACATGTCTACTCCTTTGGACTGCATCCTTCCTTCTTTTGCAGTGCGCTTTTGTGACTTATCCTATGCTGGCCTTTCATTGCTTGTCCAAATGTGCTTTGCATGATAATTTTTCCCTAGCTTGGGTACTCTTGAGGAGTTTGACCTTGAGGATTTCTTCCCACCGTTCGCCTTCATTCTCCTTTCCTCCATCTCATTCACCAGCTTGCTAATCCCTCTCGTTCCCCACCTTGCTAGAAATTAGAACTACACGATATGATCTTGCTTTGAAGTTTGATGCCTATTCTGTCTGGGGGCATCCTTTGTACATACTTATTGATCTTGAAAAAATACCAAAAAAAATTGATATATGATGCTGAAAAAATCCTAAAAAGTATAAAAAGTCTTGAAAAAATACAAAAAAATTAAAAAAATTTAAAAATTAAAAAAAATAGAAAAAGTGCCTTGGTGAAAACCTGGAAACAGGCGCCTTGGTAGCAAAAATACAAAAAAAAAGAAAAAAGAAAAAATTGCAATAAAATCCAAGTGGTGAAAACCTAGAAACGGGTGCTACTTGAGGCCTTTGCACTCCTATTTGTTAAGCATACATCCTCGACACTGAACCTTTCTCCATCATGTCTTGACCTTATTTGGTGTAGTCTGGAATTGGTCTTTATCTTTGTCTAAGGGGAATAATTGTTAGCATTGGTCTTTAGGTGCGTTTGTCTCTTGGGGCATTTCACAACAGGTGTTTTTCAACACCAACCCAAATAGTGTTTTTCAACACTACCCTTGCGTCAAGTGTTTCTTAACACTTATCAGATGTCTTACCTAATAGTCTAAGTTTGATGCGATATTTCTCATTAGAAAATTTGATCTTCAAAGTTTGACTCTATGACCAACACACACACACTTAAACAATCAACTCACTTGAGATATGTTGACTTTATTTTTCTTTGTGTGCTGTCTATGAAGATTTCTTTGATGAGTGGTCTCTCCCTGAGAAGTTTTCGATGATGCATACCTAGAAGACTGAGGGAATGAGAACATGTTTTATTTCTTTATCTGCTTATGGGTATATTTTGTTGATCCTAACTGTCATTAGCATTTATGCTGGTCTTACTTGACACTATGGATTGACAAGGTATTATCCTTGACTATTTTGTGAGTGCATGCTTCTAGTTATCTTGACTTTCATGTGTCTTGATACAAGCATAATCTCACCATATCAAATTTAGGTTATCTCATTGCATTAGTCATCTGGACCTACATGTCTTTGATGCCTAGGTGAGATTTCCACATTTCTATCTGATAAAGATCATATTCATATCCACATAGTTATGCTAGTGTGTATTGTATGATCTTGTGACGCTACCAATAATGCTCGATGATGATAATTAGATATCTATAAGCATTGTGACCTTGCAAGTCAACCACTTTCATAGTAGCTTGCATTCTTAGGTTCATCATAGTTTAGTTTTTGCACCTTGCATATGGAGAGAGCTCTCCTTTTTATCATCTATGGACTAGTTGGTCAACTGTGCTCATCTTCTGATTCTTCTTGATCATATCTTTCATTTCTAGTCTTTCATATCACATCATTTTCTATCTATTTTTGGACTCGAAATCAAAATTCAAGTCACGTTTCCAAGCTTTCTCATTCTTCTACGTAGTTGACTGACTTTTTGAAGCATAATTCTTCAATCTTTGATGAAATTTCTTCCTTTCCATATCTTCCAAACTGCTAGTCTTTCATTCACCCCTTTCTCTTCCTCTCTCTAAGGTTTGACTTAATTTTTATCCTATATCTTTTCCAGTCAAACCTTGTCAACCTGGGGCATATCTTCACTATTTGATGGTTATCCTATCATGCTCCATCCTTCGATTATGATTTATTGTGACTTGATCAGGTTTAATCAATTTGTTGTTCTCCTCTATCTGATTTCGATTTTGATTCTGAGGGGGCAATACCTATCAGCTTTAATCTTTGATTCAGCTTTATCTTTCAGCTCAGCTTGAGATTCTTATTTTGAGACTTGATTATCACCTAGCAGCGATGGTGGTGATTTTGTCTTTCAATTTTTATCTCCTATTTTTCGGACTTGATTATTGCCTAGCATTGACAGCGATAGTTTTGTCTAAGGCTTGATTTGCACCTAGCAGCGACGGTGTTGGTCTTGTCTTTTGCTTATCTTTGTCCTGATGTGTTCCCAAAATGAACACACATCTGGGTTGTTTTGTGATCCCAAATCGATCTCACATTTCAATTCTTCTTTGACTGCATGTGTTCCCAGATTGATCACACATTAGTCAAAGAGGGGCAAATGTGTGCACCCTAAAATGGTCGCCTAGACTTTGGGCCCCCATTCAACAATTTATCAAATCCCTGAATTAATATTTTCAAATATCAACAATATCAATTATATCAATTTCCTTGATCAAATCATAATCAATTCAATATTTCCTAAGGTTTGAGCCTTATTTAATTTAAAAGAGAAAAGAAATAAAAAATAAAAATCTTATTTAATTAAGAGAACATGCTTCCTTTTAATTAATTAAAAATATCTTTTAATTAAATAATAAAATCACTTTATCCTAAGCCTTTATTTAATTAAAAAGAATTTCCTCCCCTTTTATTTAAATAAAAAATCTCCACTTTTCTTCTTATCCTATGTTGCACAAATAAAATATTTAATTCTTATTTATAAAGAAAAATAAAATAAAAAATAAAAGAAAAGTACTTTTTGTCTCACATGGACATAAAGTAAATGCTCAACATAAAGTAAATGCTTCTAATTTTCTTATTGGAGGATATTTGTGCACAAGGATCAAGCTTCTATTTTTCTCCATCATTGATTAAGTCTTTTTCCTCTTAATCTCGATCATCCATTCCTTTTCACTTCCTATAAAAGAAGAGCTCTCTTCTTCATTTTCATATCTTAAGTTTTTATGCTATTGTTATGCTATAGGTTTTCTAAGTCATCTTGAAGCTTTTGGAGACATTCTTGCATCAAGTTTTGAAGATTTGGAGCATCATTGACATTTATCTTGCATCTACATCACATCCTAGCTTGCATCATAGTTGAATCATCATGGTACCATTTCCTTTCATGTTTTAGATTAATCTCACATAGTTTAATTAGAGGGTTTGTAACTCTTTCATTTCCATTTTCATAGCCTAATTTGCATACTTGCATGCTCATCTTAGATTAATTTTGCATTGCATTGCATTCATATTGATTTCATTAGAGATATTGGCATTCTTGCCCTTGTTTTCATTGTGAATCTCTCATTGTGTGGTTGACTAGCAAGGTCATGAGTTTATAGCTCTAGCTGAGAGCAATTTTACAAATCTTGCAACTCCATGCATAAAGAGCTATGGATCGATTTGTGAGGGCTCATTATTGAGTTTTCTTGCATGTAAGGATTCATAGAAGTGTGGTCACATTTTCACCATACACCTTCTACTACAAGTGAAATTGCAAACACTTGTCCTGCTAAGTGAACGTAAGGGTCACTGCAAGCATTCTTAAATATACTCATTAATCACTTAGCAAAAGAAGTCACTCTCATGTTCCCGGTGTGTTTGTATGCAAGCAACCTTTAGTTCATCCTAGAAACTATGCTCTGATGCTTATGTTAACTTGCTAAATCAAAAGGAATAGGTGTTCAAGTCATTCTGGCTTCTTGTGCCTTAATGCTTACACCTCATTCCGACAAATCTAAGACTAATGTCATATTCATATTCTCATGATTGCAATGTTAGTGAGGGTTGTATCACATTTCATGACCATCCAATACTACAAGATCTATGATGATAATTATCTAATGGGTCCAGAAACCAAGTCCTAGGGATTGCATCTAGCTTAGGCTTGCATTTTCATTCTAGGCTTGTATTGTGATAGTACTTTGCGGTTCTCTTTGTTGTATTCTTCTAGATTTGTAAGAGGGTTCTCATCTCACATCTCAGCTTCATCATAACTGCACAAGTGCTCTGTTTTGCATGAAAACTTCACCCTTGGCTAAATCGACCACTTTGAATCCATTTTCAGGATCAAAATCAAAATCTAACACTCCTAGATAGCTCAAAATCGTATTTTAAAATTTCTTAGACCAATGTGATTGGATACTTGTGTAGTCGACCTTCTAATGTCGTATTCTTGATAGAATCACATCTCATCATAATTTTCATGACTTCTTCATCTTTTTCATCAAAATTCAACTCTATTAAACTCTAGTCAATTGTAGTCAACCATCATCAAACTTGGTTAATCAGACCTCAAAATCACTCCAGATCACTTTTGAAGCTTCTTGATTCTTCCATAATCTGTTCCGAGTTCTTCTAGACCTATGATTTTATCTCTCTGCAACCTATTGATGTCAATCATATTTATGACGTGTCATCCTTCAATTTTTCTCCCAAGTGGGTAGGATGATTGCATCATTGAATCTTATCAGTCTTGAATCAATCTGATCTAAATCAAAATTTCTCATCACTAGGGGCATCTCATCACTTGGGCATGTTTAGTTTTTCATACCTCACGATCAAAATTGGATGCTTCATGATCTTCAATCTCTAAGGGCATCTCTATGCCTTACATCTTGTCATCATACTACTGGATATTTGAGCAATCTAACTCATATTCCTGAGGATCAAGCTTTGTTTTGGGGATGGTTCTCAAAATCTATCTATTAGGTATCTGAGCAATCTAACTTAGATTCTTGGCAATGAAGCTCCTTTCTAGAGATGGTTCTCAAAATCTCTTTAGGTATTGGGGAAATCTAACCTCGATCCCTGAAAGTCAAGCTTCATTTTGGAGATGGCTCTCAAAAGCTTCCTTTTACCGATATCTAGGAAATCTAACCTAGGTCTCAGAGGACTAAGCTTCATTCTGGAGATAGTCTCATAATTCACATAAGTTATCATTTAATCGACAGTTATCACAACAATCTAACCCCGACTCCTAAAGATTGAGCCTTGTTCTGGGGACAATCTTACTAAAAGTGGTAATCTGACCAATGTCTTTGCAATCTAACTTAGACTTCAGAGAATCAAGCTTCATTCTAGAGATGATTCTACAACTCGATCTAATCAGTGTCTTGGCAATCTAACCTCAACTTCTGAGGGTTAAGCTTCATTCTGGAGATAATCCTAAAAACCTCATCAATTGTCACATTAGACTATTCTTTGAATCAATGCATTTCTCACACAGCATTTCAAAGAGTGGCAAAATGAAATACTGCAAAATTGGCATCTTGCTATGCTAACCAATTTTGTTGCATTTAGTCTCATTCTATCAATTTCTAAAATCATCAAAGTCCTATTGTACTAGGCAATTTTGTCTTCTAATTGACTCTAATTGACTTAGTGTCAAATGTAGAAAACCCTAAATCTGCATCAATCACATAACATATTTAATTCCTAAATATCAAACATAAATTAGCTAAATAAACCCTATGATCAATTAATTTAATTCTAAAGTCCTAACACTTTAATTAAATTAAATCCACCCTCTTTAGCTAAAACACATGAAAAAGGAATTAAATAAATATTTGATTTTAAATAAAATCCTCATCTTGATAATTGAATTTAATTATTTAAATAATTGAGAAAAATCCATTTATGAGGTAATATTCAATTTATTTAATCAAATATTCTCCACAAAATCTTCTCTTTAGTTCAGAAAAGGAAACTTTGCTTTGATTGAAAATAAAAAAAAGGAATAAAATAGTTAATAGCTTTAAAACAGACAAAAACAGGCAGCTGACTACCTCTCTACTGAAAGTTTCTATTCTGAACTGAACTCTCATTCAATCTCCACTGTTGTCTAATTCAATCTCGACCATCGATTGAACCTAGGATTTCTATAAAAGAAACCTCATTCCTCATTCAAAGGAGCCCAACTTTTCGAGCAATGAAGTGCTATCGCATTATTACCAGAATTCTTTTTTGCATTCAGGCTTTCATTGTTTTTAGCATAATCTTCATTTCTAGATTAATATATCATGTTTAGATTAAATATGCACTTTATTTCTTAATCTAGTTTGCTTTCATTATTCTTAGATTAATCTCAATTTCTAGATTAATTGTATACTCTTTTAGATTAATTGCACGTTCATTTCTAGATTAAACTGCATAAATCCTTCATTCTAGTAGTAGTCTATGGTTGCAGGACTCTCGATTCTGAGAGCACATTTCAAACCTTGCCTAGATAGAAGGCAGTAGGTCGAATCAACCAGATAGGCGAGATGAATAATTTGATATTCATTCTTGGCTGCAGCTGGTGAATAATGACTATGTTGAAGTGTGGAGCTAAATTAGAGGCCCATATTTAGTTCATACAGGTTCTCCTACCCATTGATTTATTTTAATTTCTTGAATTGGGACATTATCTAAAACCACTTGAGTAGAACTTGAGGCTTGATTTTGATTTGATTCATAGGCTTTTTCTTTTCCTTTGCTAGGGGTATAGATGTGGATGACATCCACTTCTTTATCTTGGCATGAATCACTTGATAATGAATCCCATTCCCAATTATTGGAATCCTCATCACTTTGAGAACCTAATTGTAAAATTTGGTCATATACCAAGGGATATTTCTTTTGAGTGTACCCTTGTTCTAGGTACCCTAATCCAGTCTTTTCTTTGCTATCTCTCCATGTCATTTTGATGGGTTCAATGAGTCCTTCATTTCTTGTTTCCAATGGTCCTTGTACTTTGTATCCCATTTTTTGCATTATTTTAAATCCTTTCCCATATTGATGTGTGGGAATGCTTACATTTTGGATGTATTTTTTATGGGTACTTGATTCCTCATCCTTATATAGCTAGTTTAGGACGTCATTATATTCTTCATCCATAGATGAAGAAGTTTTTTCCCTCACAAAATGATCATTATATTTATGAGGTAGATTGGATGGTCTACCATATGAATTTAGAGATAAGAGTAGATCCATCATGGATAAGGAATACTCACCTATTCCTTTTTTTTTAATTTCACATTGTTTTTAAAAAAAATTCATCATATGATCCATTTTTTGGTAATGAGCCTCTTTGGTGTAGATTTGAACAGATCTAGCTTGGTCTTCTTTTTGTTTCTTAGGATCACTCTCATCACTAACCTTCTCTTTTCCTTTTGTCAATGTAGTTAGGTTAGTAGGACTTTGAATATTTTCAACAACAATTTCTTTTTCTTCTTTTTCTTTTTCTTTTCCCTTCAAGGATGGAAGATCCTTTGAACATTGGCCTTTCTCTATACTTTGGAGAATAGACCCTTCTATATTATGGGGGACTAAGGAGTCATTAATCGGCTTCATGTTATTACAATATTGAAAGGGTTTTGGGTCCCCGCTTACCATGACTTCTTGTCCTAGGTAGGGGAATTTGAGACATTGATGGTAGGTCGAAGGCACAACCTGCATCTCATGGATCCACGACCTCCTTAGTAAAATATTGTAAGTAAGCTTTAGATCTAGGACTTGGCAAATGGTCTCTTTCTGCATGGGACCAACTCTGATAGGAAGTACTATTACACCCTTAGAAGCTCTATCTTCATCATCGTAGGATTTTATGGTTATCTTTTTCTTTGGGTCAATAACCTCCTCAGAAAATCCTAACACCTTTACCAAGTTTAGGGTACAAATATTTAGGCTGACTCCTCCATCAATAAGGACTCTTTCCACTCTATGCTTATGAATGAGGACCTCTATATGCAAGGGAAAATTTTGTGGATGGTTTAGGGACATGTCATCTTGTTCTGAAAAAGATAGGCAATGAGGTGCAACAAGATGTCCTACCATGTTTTGAAATTTGTTTGCATCTAAATTTAGAGGCACGTTAGTCTCTACCAAGGATTTTTCTAGAATATCCTTATGAGTTGGTGAGATCTTGAGTAATTCTAGAATAGAGATCTGAGTAGGGGTTCATTGCAATTGGTCTACCAAATGATATTGTTTCAAAGATGAAGATGAAGTTTGATTTGGTAGGACAATCCTTGGGGCATTTCTAGGTAGAGGAATTTTTGATGGTTTCCCCCTAGTTACAACATTAGAAGTTGCTTCTCTTGGCTTCTCTTTCACCACAATAAATTTATAGTATTTTCATCCCCACTTAAAGTATTAATTATGTTATCATAGGTATGAGCAAAATTGACCTTCTCATTACCTCTTTTATTATTTTGATTGGTGTTTGATGATTCACCCTTTTCGTGGTTTAGGAAAGGATTTTTGAAGGCCGTATGATCCTCATTATTTTGGGGCCCTTCCACCTTTATCGTTCCATTTTCAATTAGGTCTTGCACAAGATGTTTCAATTTCATGCACTCATTAGTTTTATGGTCCTTATTTTGATGGTATTCACAATGGTGAGAATCATTCTACCAATTTGGCCTAACTTGGGGTTCGTATGGCCTTAATTCAGGTAGAGTAATAATTTTGTTGGCCACTAAAATCCTTAATGCATTTTCCAATGGTTCACCTAAAAAGGTGAATTTACTCTTTTGATAAGTGGAAAAGAAAGGCTTAGGCTTGTTGACATTAGCATTATTGAAGGGATCATTGTGGGAATTGTTGTTGTTATTGTTGGAATTGGTATTATTGAAAGGAGCTTTATTCATTTGATTCACATTATATGTCCAATTTTCTCCACTTGATAAATTAAAGGGAGTAGCTTTTAAGTTGTGTGCCTCCACAACTCCATCGTTCACAAGATTTTTGTTATTGTTTTTCAACCATAGTTTAGGTTTATTATTCTGATTGTTAGCTCTTTTATTATTGTTATAATTAGATACATAATGATTGTTATTAGTGTTGGTAGAGGGTTTATTGTCTTTGAATAATTTTATTTCTCCCCTCTTGACCAATACATCTTCAATTTTAATCCCATTCTCAATAAGTTTTTCAAACGTAGGTGGACATTGAAGTTGAAGCCTATAGTTCATCTCCACATTTAAATTATTCATAAATATCACCATTTTCTCCTTCTCGGGCATGCTTTGTGGATATCTTGCAAAAAAAATTCTCCACCTTTGAAGGAACCCTAGAAAGGATTCACCATCTCTTTGCTTTGTATCACATAAGTTGAGCAAAGTAATCTCATGTTCCATGTTGTAAGAGTAATGGGTTACAAATTTGGAGGCTAATTCCTCGAAAGTCTTTATCCCTTGTGGAAGTTTGGAGAACCATTCCATGGCTTGACCTCCTAAACTTCTTGGAAAAAGTCTCATTAGGTAAGTGGTATCATGCATAAATTTTATGCTTAGAGCGCAAAACTCTCTAAGGTGATCCTGTGGGTTTGATTTACCCATGTATTTGACATACTTAGGAAAGACTACATTGATCAAAAAAGGTGCCATAACCAAGCTTTTATCAAAATGGAATGGACACAAGGCCTCAATAAAGAATGGATTAGGTTCAACGGACTTTTTCATTAGGTCAATCTATTCTTGGAATAATTTCAATTGTTTTTTCATACCACTCATTGGATTATCCTCTTCTTGGTTTTTCTTGAGTTGATCCACATCATAATCATGTGGGATTTTTACCCCTTCTTGGGCTAGGTTTAGTAAAAACTTCTCCCTATCTCTATATATTAGTTTATCCGTGACTTCAAGAAATTCATTATCTTGAGCCACTCTATTAGCTCTTTCTTCTAGTGTCTCCTTAGGTCCTTGGTTTTCATTATTGATGTTATGATTGTTTCCTCCATTACGATAATCATTAAATGTGGAGTTCCTATCCATTGGATCAATCCTTTCTTCAAAAAGATGTGGGAGACTATCCCCTTGGTTGTGATTATTGAAAGAGATTTGCTATTCAAATTTAGGGACCTCTTTGGCAAGGCAAGTGTCATCTTCTTGTAAAGATAATTTGAGTATATGAGAGTGTGGAAACCGGCATCCAAGAAGGTTTGATTTTGAATGTTTCTCAATTTGGTAATTGTTTGTTTTTATAAAGAGATTTAAAAATATAAGATGGATTCTTTCAAATAGATGTCTCTTGTGCTATGTATTTCTCAAACAAAACAACCACACATACACTTTTTCTTTTTAACTCTCTGCACAAAAAGTGTTTGAATTTGTAAGGACGTTATCATGGGTTTTTGCACAAAAAGATACTTGAAGCAATCTACCTAGCTCACAATTTGGTTCGTAAACATGGCTCTATAAGGTAGGATTTTCTAAGTTAACAAGGTATTTAATCAATATTCCATTTCAAAATGGATATTAAACTTTCATCCTCCAAAAATTAGTAGGCTTCCCACCACCGGTATGTCTGAGTTTTGTGCAATCCTGAAGAACTACTCAAGGAAGTTAAAAAATTTAACACCCTTTTGTCACACACCCCATTAAGGATGGATGCATTTTGTTTTATAGTGGGTCAGATTATTATGGAAAAGGTTTTTTTATACCACTTTGGGTTGTCCCTCTCACCGGTTAAGGAAAATCTCAGGAGGCGGGCCCACTATAGATCTAGCATGTTCATTTTGAAAGCAATAAAGTGGAGTAAAGAGATAGGTTTTGGGAGTTTGATTCACCAAAAGATGAAGAGAATATCCCTATCTATTTCTCAATTCCCAAACACTTTTAACAAGGTTCAATTACCAAATCCACTAACTAATGGAAATAGAGTGTTTCTACTCTTTTCCACAAACAAGGGGTTGTTCAAATTTAGTGCTTGATTTACTCAGCCTTTCTTTTAATCAAGGAGCTTGATATTTTTTGGCATTTTGATTCACTTAGAAAGTGAATATCATAGGCCTAGTACCAAATCCATCAAATAATAATAGGCTTCTTTAATTACTAGATTTTGAAAATGACAAGGCCGCAATTTAAGCAAAAATTGACCAAGTTTTAGAGTTACCTTGTTTTGAAGCTAGCTAAGGCTAGGGGCATTTTTTTATTAATTTTCCATTTTTATGCTTACCTAGTGGTGATCGTTCCTTTCCATTTGCTTCTCCTCCAACAAATTAGTCAACACAACCAACCAAAATGAACAAAAACAAGAATAAAATTGAATCTAAGCCTTATTTATCAAATTTTAGCAAAACTTGATTAAGGTGAGTAAATCTAATTTAATGAGATGAAATTTGATTTATAAGCTTCTAAAACCTTTAAGTATTGTTCATATACCTCATTTTCTTGCTGAGAATCCTCCAAAATCATCTTGATGTGTGCAATATTCTCCTCAATCCATTTAGTCAAAGATTTCCCTTCGTTGTTAAATCTAGTCTCTAGTTTTTTTATTCTTTTATGACCAGGCATCTTGTAGACACAGGGAAATCATTTTTCGCATGTTAGATTCTGTCAATTCTCAATTTAATTGAAATCACAATAGAATCTATTGAAAGTGCAATTAAAATGATTAAACGCACTGCTAATCTAATTAAATGTGCTGCAAAAAATTATTAAAAGCACTGAAACATAAATTAAAAGTGCTAATAAACTAACCAAAGACGTTAAAAGAAATTCTTTGAAGTGTTGGAGAATGATTTGAACATGCTGGAGAGTTAGGGTAAAAATGTTGAAAGAAATAAGACAAAAGACAAAAGAAATTGAAAGCACTGAAACTCCACGTAAAGGTGCAAGACTTTTCTATAAATGCATTGTTTTAGACCTCAAAAGCACTTAAGAATCAATTAAAAGTGTTGGAGAATGTCTCAAACATCTTGTTAAATCTGCAAAATAGAGAAGAACACAAGATTTGTAAGAAATTTTTTATTTCTCTAAATTCATAAATTTATGAGGCCTAATGCTCCATGGTAGGCATCATTTTGTGTACTAGAAAAAGTACTTTCATAGGGTTAGTATCATCAATCATTCAAAATAACAACTAATTACCACAAATAGAAACCGAATTAAGCAAATAATTGACAATTAAGCACTCTATGGATATCTATTTAGGGATGGTAATGCAAAGCTCTCAACAAGCTTCCATTAGTGGTAGTCCTAAAATGAGAATGAATGATAAGTAAACTAAAAGTCCAATTCCAAATGAAAATACAACTAATTAGCTCTATATTTTCCTTTCTAGCTCTAAATTGCAAGAGGTTTGATGCTATTCTCATATTTGTGGATGATTATTGATTGAATTATGCCTTGCTTTTATAGATTTTGGCAAGGATAGGGGGTGTAGTTGATGTTAGGAATGAATTTTGAATGTATCCTATGGGGGAGTAATAGCAGCCATTTTGTGGAAGTTGTTGTTGCATTCATGATTGTGATTGTCATTGATGTCAACACAGTGATCTTCTGGAGATTAGCAGAGTGGCAGACAATGTTTGAGTTAGCGCACTTGAGATATTGAAGATGAAGATATGTGAAGTTGGGGAATTACTCTAGGATGTGTTATAAGATCATGGTTAAGAGCACAAATGGTAATTCATTTATTTGTGAAAATTATGAGCATTTCAGTGGAAGCAGTATTCAGGCAGTGTTCCTTAGTAGCGGTTTGTGGAAATCAGATGATATCTCCTAATCAGGATGGAATTTGGTTATGCACAATTAGAGAGAAGTTGAAGACATGTTGATAGTGATGTGGATGAAAGTGCAAGATCTGAGGTCGCATGAGTGAAGAATTATGTTGATTGGAAGCTAACAATTTTGTGTAATTTTGATGTAACGTGTGGAAACTTTTATTTTGTAATTTGTATGCTGACTTATTTGTAATTACTTGAGTGTGATATAAATGAAGGAATGTTTTCCTTGTTGTAAATATGTGTGTAGTGTAATGAATGCAATTATATGAAGAAATTGTGAAACCGAAATTGTTGAAAGAGGATATGCAAAGTATTGAGATCTGGTATTGAGATCTGAAGAAGCAGTTGGTGTGGTTTGGCATAGTCAGAGAAGGAGTATTGAATTGTTGAGATAAGTATTGATTTTTAGTATTATTATATTTGAGTAATACAAAGATCAATTGGACATTGAGTTCAGTGATCTTACCCTAAAGCTGTTTGGGCAGTGGGTCCTTCTGTCTTCCATAACTCCTAACAAAGTTAGAATCTTTTAATAGGGATTCAAAATCTCCTAACATGGATTCATATATACTAAATGTATTTCATAAGAATCCTAACAGAGTCCATCCTTTCACAAGGAATATCATATTAGTGCATCTTTAATTGTGGGTGTCATTCCCACCGGGGTTTACTCTTTGATCAAGAGGTTCCCTAGTCAACATATCTTATGTCATTGTGTTTAATTATGCATGTATATCTTTCTATGGTTGTTGGTTACATTGCTTACATGGTTAAAATATATTAAGGTTGGTAAAATTTATATTTATCATATAACTGATTCACCCCCCCCCCCCTCTCAGTTATCTTGGTGGACTTTACTTTCTAACAATTGGTATCAGAGCAGCAGGTCATTGAAGGAAAATTTTAATAGCTTAAGGAGATCCATGGTGAATTTCAGAAAAGAAAGCCCTAAGTTTGATGGAGTAAATTTTGACAGGTGGAAAGAAAAGATGAAGACACACCTACTTTGTTTAGGACCAGGTTATTGGTTAATTACAAAGAATGAGAAGACTATTATCGATGAGGATAATATTGAAACATGTACTAATGAGGAAAGAAATCTATTCATGTGTAATGTACTTGCCAAAGAAGAACTTTTGTCACCCCTTCTGGAGAATGAGTACACTCAGCTAAAATATTTGGAAATATCTCATGAAATTTGGTTAGCTTTACACTCTACTTTTGAAGGTATGAACATGCAAAGAAAGTTAGATTACATAATTGGATATGTGCATTTGAAGATATAAGAATAATGGAAGATGAATCTATTAGAAGCTATATTGGTAGAATGTCAGAAATTGTTGCAGGTATAAAATCTTATGGAGGAACCAAGACAAAGAATGAAGTGATATGAAAAATTTTGAGGACATTGAATCCTGCATTCAAGTAGATAACACAGATGATTGAACAAGTTATAACTTGTACTATGAACTTCACCAGAGAGACTCTTCTTGGTAGATTGGAAGTAGCAGAGATGAACTTGAGGTTATCTGGAGACTTAACTAGAATGGAGACAACATTCAATGCTCTTAGTGTTCACCCTACTTTGTCAAGAAGCATAAGTGTGAGTGGAGATTATGCTAGCAACATCAAATCTAGAAATGAAGAAGACAAAAAGATTGAAGAAGGTATTGCCTTGCTTGTGAAAAGAGAACCAGATGGTAAGAATTTTTTTAAATGTTGGACTTGTCAAGAATATGGTCATTTTGCATCTAAATGTCCTAAAAGAGTTAAGAAGTATAGGAAGAACTTTAATCCTAGAAGATCTAAAGAATGTTACTATGCAAATGATGAAGAACTTGATGCTAGTTTGGAGAAATTTTTGAGTGAAAGTGATACTCAGAATAATGATGATATAGGATTTGTAGCAATTAAAGAAGAAAATCCTGAAACTGAAATTAAGGAAGAAAAAGCTTTAGTTTCTCAAGTAGAAAAGAAAACTAATTGGATCATAGATAGTGGTTGTTCACATCATATGACTGGAGACATGAAAAAGTTCATAAAGTTTAACAATTCTGATGGAGGAGTTGTTAGAGTTGGAAACAATGCACCTTGTTTGATTAAAGGTATAGGATCTATTACTCTTGATGGAAAGACTAATAATGATGATGTTTACTTTGTGGATGGTTTGAAACATAATCTTTCGAGTGTTGGACAGTTAGTTGATAAGGGATATCAAATTTGGTTTACTGAGAAAACTTGTGTGATAAAAGACAAGGATGGTAATTTGATTGGTACTGGATCTAGAACAAGAGGTGATGTATTTTAGTTGAATCCTACTAGAGATGACATGTTTGATTACTAAGATTGAGGATAGTTGGTTATGACATAGAAGATTTTTTCATATAAACTTTGATAACATTATGAAAGTGAGTACTACACTTGCAGTAAGAGATTTGCCTAATATTTTGAAGCCTACTAACATGATTTGCAAAGAATGTGTGATGGCTAAATATAAGAGAGGCTCATTTCCCAGCAAGAAGTTTACAATAGAAGAGAAGTTGGAGATTGTTCATACAGATTTGAGTGGTCCTACAAGGACTAGAGAATTCTATGGAGAAAGGTATTTTATGATTCTTGTTGATGATTTTACAAGAATGATGTGGATTGCATTTCTTAAAGAAAAATATGAAGCATTTGATAAGTTGAAGGTCATTAAGAATAAATTTGAGAATGAATATTAAATGTTTGAGATTAGATATAGGTGGAGAATTTACTTCAAGAGAATTTAACACTTTTTGTGAAGTGAATGGTATTAAAAGACAGTTTTCAGCCCCTAGGACACCTGAACAAAATGGTATTGTAGAAAGAAGGAACAAATCAGTGACTGAAGCAACAAGAGCTATGTTATTTGAGAATGACTTAGTGGAGATATTCTAGAGAGAAGCAGTAAACACAATAGTGTATACAACGAACATAGTACAAATCAGAGCAGACACAAACAAGAGACCATATGAACTATGGTTTGGACATGCACCATCAGTTAAGTATTTTAGAATTTTTGGAAACAAATGTTATATTAAGAGAGATGATGACATTATAAAGTTTGATCCTAGAAGTAATGAAGGTATATTTATTCGATATTCATTGAAGAGAAAAGATTATAGATGTTACAATAAGAGAACTAAGACTATTGTTGAGAGCACAAATGTAAAATTTGATGAAAAGTTCAAAATTCAGGAAAGAATGCTTGATTATGAATTAGATGAAGGAACTCATCCTAGATCTAACCTTGAGACTACTAAATTATTCTATGAAACTAACAGTGATTTTTTGAATGAAAGCTAGAGTGAGATCATTGAAGAACTGACATCTGAAGTGAGATTTGAGACAGTGACATCTAACATGAATCTATCAAGGAATCATCCTATTGAGAAGATTATTGGAAGCATAGACAAAGGAGTTCTGACTCGAAATAAGGTACAAGAATAGTTATGTTTAAATTCTCAAATTGAACCTAAATCTACTAGTGAAGCATGTGAAGATGAACATTGGATTAAAGCTATGAAAGAAGAACTAGATCATATTGAAAAGAACAAAACATGGGAATTGGTCCCTAGACCTAAAGACAAGAATGTGATTGGAAAAAAATGGGTATTTAGAAACAAGATGAATGAACAAGGAAAAGTAGTAAGGAACAAAGCAAGATTGGTATGTAAAGGATACTCACAGCAAGAAAGAATTGAACATGAAGAAACTTTTTCACCAGTAGCAAGAATTGAAGCAGTAAGAATGTTTTTGGCTTATGCAGCTTTTAAGAAATTCAAAGTGTATCAGATGGATGTGAAGTTAGCATTTCTGAATGGAGAATTAGAAGAAGTTTATATTGAGCAGCTTGAAGGTTTTCCTTTAATTGAGCAAGGAGATATGGTATGAAAATTGAAGAAAGCTTTATATGGACTGAAGCAAGCACCTAGAACCTGGTATGCGAGACTGGATAAGTATTTGTTGAAATTAGGATTTACAAAAGGCAAAACTGATAGTAACCTGTACACAAAGGAAATTGAAAATGGTTTGTTAGTTGTTATTTTTGTTGATGATATTATCTTTGGAGGAGATGATGAAGCCAGTGATAAATTTGCAGTTGAAATGAAGAATGAATTTGAAATGAGTATGATTGGTGAAATGAAATACTTTTTGGGATTACAAATAACCCAGAACAGTGATGGCATCTTTGTAAATCAAAAAAAATACCTGAATGACTTATTGAAGAGATTTGGAATGGAGAACTATAAACCTGTTGGAACACCTATGGTAATTAGACATAAGTTATCTAGCATAGATGAGACTCTCATAGCGGAATAGAAGAAGTAAAGATCTATGATTGGAGGATTGCAATATTTGACTCATACAAGACTTGATATAGAACATTCAGTTGGAATTGTAGCAAGATTTCAAGTTGAACCTAGAGAATCACATTATGCAATAGTAAAAAGGATACTGAGGTACTTAAGAGGCATAATTGAGTATGGATTGTAGTATGAAAAATATGATGATTTTACCCTATGTGCATATACAGATGCTGATTGGGGAGGTAGTGTTGATGATAAAAAGAGCACCAATGGTGGAGCATTTTTCCTTGGAGGAAGATTGGTTTCTTGGCTTAGCAAGAAGCATAATTGTATTTCATAGAGCACAATAGAAGCAGAGTATGTAGTAGTAGAAAACAATTGTAATCATATAATTTGGATGAAACAAATGCTGAAGGATATTGGAATAAAGTTTTCTGAGCCTATTATTATACATTGTGATAACACTAGCGCAGTTAGTATGTCTAATAATCCTATGTTACATTTTAAGACAAAGCATATAGAGATAAAGTATCATGTAGTGAGAGAGAAAGTTGCTGAGAAAGAAGTCAGACTTGAGTACATAACCATGAAGGAGCATATTGAAGACATATTTACAAAACCTCTGCCGAAGGATACATTTGAGTATCTGAGAGGTATGCTTGGGGTTATGCCCCAACCTACTTTTGAGAAGTGATGCATATTGTTGCACTTGCATCCATCCAGTGGTATATGAGCCCTATCTTTCTTCTAGACTAGATGGTGGTACTTCCTCTATGGGGGATTATGTGTATCTAAGCTGAGTCATGAGGACTCTAGTGAATGTATTTTCTGAATAGTGTCTTTTGACATTGAAGTTGTTGTTGACATAATGATAAAATTTATGTCATTGATGTCAATGGGGGAGAAGTATACATGAAAAACCATCTGAAACATCTATTGGAGAGAACTGAATAGGAAAAAAAAAGCAAGATTTGATTCATAAAGAGGATTTGAAGCATTTTTAGAGCAGCAATGTTGCAATATTGGATTTATGGAACTTGGATGTTTTTTCATCTATGTTGCCATAAATACAAATAGGGGAGATTGTTAGGAATGAATGTTGAATATATCCTATGGGGGAGTAATAGAAGCCATTATGTAGCAATTTTTGTTTCATTCATGACTGTGATTGTCATTGATGTCAGCACAATGATCTTCTGGAGATTAGCAGAGTAGCAGATAGTGTTTGAGTCAACGCACTTGGGATATTGAAGATGAAGCTATGTGGAGTTTGGGAATTAATCTATGATATGTTATAAGATCATGGTTAAGAGCATAGATAACAATTCATTTATTCATGGAAGTTATGAGCATTTTAATGGAAGTTGTATTTAGGCAATGTTCCTGAGTAGCGGTTTGTGGAAATCAGATGATATCTCCTAATCAGGATAGAATTTGGTTATGCACAGTTAGAGAGAAGTTGAAGACATGTTGATAGTGATGTGGATGAAAATGCAAGATTTGAGGTCACATGAGTGAAGAATTATGTTGATTGGAAGCTGACTGTTTTGTGTAATTTTGATGTAACGTGTGGAAACTTTTATTTTGTAATTTGTATGCCGACTCATTTGTAATTACTTGAGTGTGGTATAAATGAAGGAATTTTTTCCTTTTTGTAAAGATGTGTGTAGTGTAATGAATGTAAGTGTATGAAAAAATTGTGAAAGTGAAATTGTTGAAAGAGGATATGCAAAGTACTGAGATTTGAAGAAGCAGTTGGTGTGGTTTGGCATAGTCAGAGGAGTATTGAATTGTTGAGATAATTAATTATTTTTGGTATTATTATGTTTTTGTAATACAAAGATCAGTTGGATAGTGAGTTTAGTGATCTTACCCTGAAGTTGTTTGGGTAGTGGGTCCTTCTGTCTTCCATAACTCCTAATAGAGTTAGAATCTTTTAACATGGATTCAATATCTCCTATCAGGGATTCATATGTACTAAATGTATTTCATAAGACTCCTAACAAAGTCCATCCTTTCACAAGGAATATTCATATTAGTGCATCTTTAATTGTGGGCATCATTCCCACCGGGGTTTACTCTTTGATCAAAAGGTTCCCTAGTCAACATATCTTGTGTCATTGTGTTTATTATGCATGTATATCTTTCTATGGTTGTTGGTTACATTTATTACATGGTTAAAATCTATTAAGGTTGATAAAATATATATTTATCAGATAACTGATTCACCCCACCCCCCCCTCTTAGTTATCTTGGTGGACTTTACTTTCTAACAGTTGAGTTGATCAAGGTTAGGCGAGAATTGAGTCCATGGTTCCACCTTTGGAGACCATTTAAATATTTTGTCCTCAAAGCTTGGGACCAAAGGACAAAATGAGTGGACAAGATGCATCCTCCAAGTGAGTGATTTAGATTCGATTTAGGCTTGATCCATGTGCGCTTGGTCCTCAATCCCTATTGGTTGATTCATTTTCCTCCCATTTGGTGGTTGAGAGAAAATATGAATTGATTAATTGAATTTATTTAATTTATTTAATTTGTTTAGCCATGTGTACCCCTTAAATGGGTTGATTTGATTTAATTTGAACTATATAATTAATTAGATTAATTGTACAATTTATTGATTAATCATGATTTATTAGGTTTAAATTGATTTAATGGCTTTTGATTTCCAATTAAATTTAGATTAGGGTTTAATTGCAATTTATCTTTGATTTTAACTTGATTTGATTTAATTACATTTAATTGTATTGATTTTTTCCTTGATTTCTCACTTAAATGATCTTGTCCAATTTTTGGTGATTACAGCTACTTTAGAGCCACTGTTCAACATATGGTCTAGTAGAGGGACCCTTTTGGAGAGGCTTGAATTATTGCAGCCACATAGGCAAGATATTCTAGAATCAATTGCAGAAGTGGGAGAGAAGATATAACTTATTGGTTCAACTTGGGGGTTCTTCAAGGGCAAGGGCAATCAAGTAAGGGCCAAGATGGACATGTTTGGCCCAGACTTCAGAAAATATTTGACTCCAATTTACAAAAGTGATTGTAACATCAATAGTATTGAGGAATGGAAATCAGGTGTGGATCAGTTGATGACTAAGCAAGAGGCCTTCAAATGATGATGGCTCTTTAGACATTGACACGTTCAACAATATTCTACATGACATATTTAAAGTTGAGAATGAATGCACCAAATTTGTTATTGATACTAAGGCCATTACTGATTCTAGATGGGACAAACATGTAAAGTTGTTGTAGATCCTTAAGGAGTACACTTGGCCTATCGAGGAGGAAGTTGCAGCATGGGACATAAGCACAAAATCAAAGAAGAAGAAGCCAACTACCATTGACCTAGAGGCAATGGAAGAAGAGTGAATTACAACATGGCACCTGATCCTTGAGCACAAGGAGGGTAAATATCATAAAAGGGATGATGTATGTTAGCCGGTAGGTGGTCATCATTCATAGAAAAAACTTTCAATAGTTATTTTGAATATCTATAGATAAAGGTGCCACTTGAGAGGATTCACTATGAGTGAAAATAGATTTCTAGCATCATTTCCCTTTTTCTGTTCATGATGTAATGTATTTTTTTTTCTATTGAAAGTCACTTTCCTAGCCATCTAAAGCTCATTGCATCCTTTCTTTGAGGATTCTAAGATGGCTAGTGTATATATAGAAAGTTTTCTATTTTGTAAAAGGTGGTGAAATACTTATTGTAAGGAGAGTTTTTGCATTTGTGTTTTGATTATAAGAATCCTATTCTTTGAATGTACTGATACAGGAAATATATTAATAAAAATATACTCAAATTCCTTGCATGTTTTTTTTTGTCTTCATGTATGAATCTTGATTTCTTTATGTATTAAATTTTGTAAGGCATATTTGATACATCATCTACAAGGTAGATAGTGAGGTTAAACTTAAGTTCCTTTCAAGGCAAGGATAAATCTTAAGGGAGGTTTCAAGGAACTCATAGTTTGTGTAGGAATCTGATGACAGTGTATGTCAATGAGAGGATAATTTGTAAGGCATTTTATCTGGGTTTTAGGGTTATTTGATTTGAGGGATTTTTTTTAGATGTATGTTTTTGACTCTAATGCCCTAGGATTTGGCACTGGTCATTGCTTAAATTACATTTCTCGTGATCAACCAATTTGAATAATAATTTATCTTAAGTTTTTCTAAATGAAATAAATCTTCTTATCTATGTCAAGTATGCAGATAATTGTTGTGATTCTTTGAAGAATTGAATCTAATAGGTATAACCACATGAGCCTGAAGCTCAAAGTTAAGAAGGATCTAAATCCTTAATACCTTAGTGTTTATTATTGATAGATGCATCTGTTGGGACCACAAGAGTTAATTATTAGTGTTTTATGATTGGTATTCATCATCTACAATTTTAAGCACTAATAAAATTGGCGACTCTACTAGGGATTTTAAATATTTTTACAATAAGCTTGCTACAATTTCCTGTTAACTGTCTATTGTTTTACTTAAAGACCAGTTTACAAAATTTATCCCCACAAGTTCTGTAGGTGGTGACTTTGAGATCTATGTTTAGCAGTTACTAGTTTAGCTTAAAAATAATTTGTGTATCTTGTCAAAATTACCATGAGTCGACAAAGATACACTAGGTTGTATTATAGGGATCACCCAGAAAGTAATATAGGTGATGATCTTCCCACACCTAATAGAAATAAATGGTCTAAAAGAGGTCTATTTAACTATAGTTCTCCAAGACCATCTAAAGAGCATGTTTCAACACCTATTCCAAAGAAAGTTCCCTCTTTTTATAAAAACCCTGAGCTTCTTAGGAGAATGAACCCTGATTCAGTTAGTCCTCCTCAGGAAGATAAATTCATAGATATAGGTTTTTTCCCTGCATGTGAAATTTTAGACCAAACAAGAGAAACTTCTGCTGCTGAGACTGCTTCATATGATTCTAAGAAGTTATAGGAAGAGGTTATAGCTTTGAGGAAAAAAGAGCAGGAATAATTATTAGAAATTGATAAGAAAGGAAAGGAGAAAGAGAAAAAAATTTATGAGCTACTCATGGAGAGACAAGAAACCATGAGAAAAATAAAGAATAATGAGCTCAAAGAAAAAGGTCTAAATGAGGAATTTAAGGGTTTAGATAGTGAGTTGTTTGGTGACATGGGAGATTTGAAACAACAAGCTAGTAATAATGAGCCAAGTCCTAAGAAGGATGATTTTGAGGGTGAAGGCTCTATTCTAAGATAGTTAAATCCATCAGAGATTAAGAGAAATGAAGATCGATCTTAGAAATAATACTAGGGATGCATTTGACAAAGGAAAACAAAAAGTGATTGGGATAAGCATAAATGAACCCAAAAGGAATAATTCTATTCTTGTTGTTATTTCTCAGACCAACTTAGAATTGGAAAAGGCTAGAAACGCCAAAGAGGATTTGGTTATCCAATTAGAAAAGTTGGAATTGGAGGCTGTTGTAGATGAGATGAAAAGGAAAATTGCTTTCCTACATGCTAACATGAATACAACTGCTAGAAGCTCAGTCCCTATTATTGTTGGGATAGTACCACAAAACCAACCATGTGGTCAAATGCCAAGTTTCCAATCTTCAGGCTCCAAACAAATGGTCCAAGGACTAGTTTAAAATATCAGTCCTACAGTCCCATTGGCTAGTGGTCCCATGGGAAATGTGTTGTGTCAAAATACTGAAGATGGTGGAGCCCAAGCTTCAAAAAAATTTCAAAGGAGGCTAGTCCATCTGGATAGATACCAACCATTATTCTTTGAAGGTATCCCTAATCAACCAAATGCTATCCCAAATGGGGTAAGAGACAAAATCTGTAAGTTCATAGGAAACAATGCTGTCACATGTGAAGACCATCTTAAGTCTTTTACAGATAAGGTAAATGACTATGAAATTGAAAATGAAGATGTTGTGATGAAACTTTTTGTTCAGTCGTTAAGAGAAGATGCTAGGGATTGGTATACTAGGGGTCTGCCTGAAAATAGCCTTACATCATGGGATGAGTTTGTAAAAATTTTCAAGGAGCAATATGCTAAACATGTTAATTATAGTTATATGCTTAATGAGTTCAATAACATAAAAAAGCATCCCAATGAGAGCATGTCTGAATTCAATGGTAGGTTTCAAAAGGCAATGTACAAATTATTTCAAGTCCTAAGATTAGATGATGAAGTTTGCCTAACCACATATTTTTTTTCTTTGGATGGTAAAATGTCTTATCTCTTGAGAGAAAAATGCCCACATACTTTGAAAGATTCTTTCAAGTTAGCAATAAACATTGAAAGTAATTGGAAAGCATCTGGTCAGACGTACAAGAGGGATGAAGGAAGATTGTGGAAATAAACCAAACTACATGCTACAAGACAAACCAAATAAGATGACAAGGTTGACAAATTCACAAATTTTGTCAAGGATCTCTCAACCAGGATTAAAAAAGGTGGGAGAGGTTTTCAGGACAATAGGCCACCATATCAGAGGCAAGAGAAATTACCTAGGCTACATGATCAACCCTACAAGATAAATTGGAAGGATGGGAAGAATGTTTTTGATACACATGAAACTCAAAAGGGAAGGGATACCCATGACCATTTAAAGAAAATACAACACATAATGTATAAAGTATTTAGTAGTGTGTGACTTGTAATATGTCTCTCTCACCTTATTAGTGTATTGTGGCCCAATCTTTGGAAGAAGAAGTAGAAGGTCCACATTCAGGAGACAATGAAGGGTCAGAAAATCCTGCAGTTAACATGTTTACCACTGAGAAAGTGGAAAATTTTTTATCTTTAGAAGATGAGGAAATACTTGTTGATGTTGATTACAAGAGAATAAACTTCCCAAAAATTGAGCAACAATTTTTTACCTAGTCTAATCAAGATGAGTCTGATAATGATGTTTGTAAGACAAATGTGATCAGACTAGAGTTAGATAGTGATCACTGGAGAAAGCCCAGTGAAGAAGAAATTAGAACTTTAACTGTGGTTGCCATTTCTCAGGCCAGATCCTCATATAACTTGAGGAATAGAGGAGTGGATACTGATAAAGGAGTATCGAGGTTAGTTTTTGTTAAAGATGATTCTCAAAATAAGGTTTCTCTAAAACCAAGTTCTATTAAAGGAAAAGGTGGTAATGACAATAAACAAGAGCCCATTCTTGTTCAAAATACTAAGAAGAATGAGGAAGTATCCATAGAAAAGAGAAGCAAAAGAATTGCTAGGGGAAAAGACTTGTCTTATCTTTCTACTGAACCCCCAACTTTTGACATGAGACATGCCCTATCTCAAATGAAAGTCTCAATCCCCTTGTTGGAAATGTTGAAAATAAAAGAGCATAAGGCAAAAGCATTAGCTTTAATAAATGAACAAGGGGACATTCCCACTATATCGGAAAAAGGAAAGTCAGTGGATGACCCTGAGATAACTAAGAAGATTTATAACTTTTGTGTTGGAAATATTGTGACTCAAGAACCATCATCAGTTGATCCTTTCTATGTTACTTTGATTGTCAATAATTTGTTGCTAAAAAATTGTATGATAGACTCCGGTGTTGTAGCTACTATGATGCCCTATCATGTTATGAAGGAGCTAGGACTTCAAGTCAATACATCCAATGGAAGGTTTTATGCCATGGATAATAGAGCAGTTCCTATGGTAGGAATCTTGGTGGGAATAGAAGTGAAGATTGTTTCATTCCCTAAGTCTAACTATAACATGGATGTAGTTGTACTTGATACCAAGCCTCATTATGGTATGCTACTATTAAGAAAATGGGCAACAACAATGGCAGGAAAACTACAACTAGATATGTCATATGCTACTATACCTATAAATGGTACTAAAGTAAATTTGTACAGAGAGCCTCACTCTTCTATCATGGTTGAGATGGTAGCACCTGAAGATCTAAATTGTTGTGTTGACATTGACATGGAAAATTTCATGGTTGAAGAAATTGAGCCACAACTAAAGAATACTGATCCGATTATTGATGAGTTGCTATTACAGCAAGATGGACTATGGAAAATGTACTTTGATGGAGGATGCTCTAAAAAAGGATTAGGAGTTGGCGTATTGCTTATGTCCCCATCAGGTACTACTTTTAAGTACTCCATTTTGTTGAATTTTCAATGCACTAATAATACTGCTGAGTATGAGGCATTGATATTGGGATTAGATATTTCCATAAAGCATGATATAAAATGTTTGAAAGTTCATGGAGATTCCCAATTAATCATAGCTCATATCAGATCTAAGTATGCTGCCAATGATGACATACTTAAATTGTATAGATATGTTGTCTGGGATATAATAGAACTATTTGATGCTTTCAATATTCTTTGGGTGGAAAGGTCAAAAAATATTATGGCAAGTTTCCTTGCAAATGTTGCATTAAAGAATAATGATGTCACTCTTACTGGTGTGTCAATGTTAGAAATAAAAAGTAGACCTGTTTTGCCTGATAATGTTCATAATTGGAAAGTTTTTGAGGATGATAGTGATATCCTTAGGTTTATTCAAGGCTTAGATCAATATGATGGGCAACAGATTGACTGTAATGCTTCAAAGGAGGTTTTTGATGGAAATGAGTGTATCCTTGGAAATGAAATTGTTTAGCTAGCTTCCAATCATATTCCTAAGGGGTTAGTTTAACGAGAAGGCATCTTTAAAATAAATGACAACTACATGTCACAAAAATCCAATGCTAAGGTTGAGGATTTAGAAGAAATAAACTTAGGATCAAAAAAATCCCCTCAATTAGTATACATTGGAAGGAAGCTAAGTAGGGAGGTGAGAAACAATTTGATAATATAGATAAAAATATATAAGCATGTATTTTCCTAGTCTTATCATGACCTTAAAGCTTATAGAGTAGATTTATTTCAGCATGAAATCCCTTTAAAAGAATATACTAAACGTTTTAGGTAAAAACAAAGGTCTATCAACCTCTTGTTGGCTACTAAAATGCAAACAAAGATGAAAAAGTTAAGGGATCCTAGCATTATTAAGCCTATAAGGCATTCATCTTGGGTTTCCAACTTGGTGCCAGTAAGAAAAAAGAATGGGGACATAATACTTTGTGTTGATTTTAGGAACTTAAATGTTGCCTCATTAAAGGATAACTATGGATTGCCTAACATGGAGGCTATGCTTCATAGAGTGACTGGTTGTGAGTTATTATCCATGATGGATGGTTTCTCAGGGTATAACCAGGTGTTGGTTAAATAATTAGAATAGTTTAAAACAACCTTCACTACTCCTTGGGGAACTTATGTGTATGTTTGTATGCCTTTTGGTTTAAAGAATGCTGGAGAAAATTTTCAGAGGGCAATGGATGTAGCTTTTAGATATCTTATCAATGTTCTCATGGTAGTGTATCAAGATGATCTAACTACTTATTCAAAAAAGGATGATGATCATTGCAGTCACTTAGAGAAGGTCCCAGTCAAAGCTTTGGATTTTGGCATATTACTAAATCCTAAGAAATGTCATTTTTTTGTTACTAAAGGGAATATATTAGGGCATACAATGTCCAAAGAAGGTGTAAGAATTGATCCTTAAAGAGTTGAAGCAATTAAAAGGGTCCCTTCTCCTAAAAAACTTAAAGGTGTACAGTCTTTCCTTTGACAAATTAATTTTGTTAGGAGATTCATTACTAACTTTAGAGAGTTGGTCAAGCCTATAGTCAAACTTTTTAAAAAGGATGTAAAATTTGACTAGAATAAGGAAGCACAAGAGACTTTTGAGAAGATTAAGAAAACAATCCAAGAAGCCCCAGTTTTAATATCTCCTAATTATTCCAAGCCTTTCTCCTTGTTTTCTTTTGCATCTTTTCATATTATTGCAAAAAATTTATTATAGAAGGATGGAGAAGGATTTGAGCATCTCATTTCTTTCTTTAGCAAGTCATTACAGTTAGCTGAATTAAATTATGAGCTAATGGAAAAATAAGCTTATGCATTGGTGAAGGCAGTTAATGCTTTTAGACCTTATTTGGTTTGTGCCAAGGTTAATGAATATGTTCCTTATGCTACAGTAAAGGATATTTTGGTTCAAAGTGAGGGCATAGGGAAAATATGTAAGTGGATTAATAGAATCCAGGAATTTGACTTGGAGCTCCATATTACTAAGTTAGTTAGGGGCTTAGGACTAGCCAAATTAATGACAGAAGAAAATATGGACCTGGTTCAAGTAAGTAGTGTTACCATGGATGGAGGAATGGTTACTTGCATTGAGATGTAGCCATGGTATACTAACATTATGCATTTCCTCAAAAATGTCAGTTGCCCAAAGGGCCTGAATGATAATCAGAAGAGGAGCCTCAGATTACAGGCTCAAAAGTATGTGTTACTATAGGGTGACTTATATTGGAAAGATAAGGATGGAATACTGCTCTTATGTTTGGATAAAGGGAAATCTGAGAAAATTTTAAAAGAAATGCACTCTAGACTATGTGGAGGGCATTATTTAGCCAGAGAAACAGCTCAAAAAATTTTGAGGGATGGTTACATTGGCCTATCTTGTTTAAGTATACTCATTCATTTGTCAGAAAGTGTGAACCATGCCAGAGGTTCTCAAATAATATGAAGTTTTCAAGAGCATTGTTCTTAAGCCATGTAGATGCAGAGGCACCTTTTTCCATGTCGAGTATTGATTTTATTGGAGAATTTGCAGAGAAATATAGTGGGGGACATAGTTGGATACTGGTTGCTACTAATTATTTTACTAAGTGGATTGAAGCCACCTGATGCAGGAGCATCCTGGGTGTAAGAGCAATCTTGCATCACCCAAAAATATTTTTATTTTTGTAAGGGCTATCTTGTGCAGAGTTGCTATTTATGGAAACTTGCTATTTTTAGTAAGTTGGTCTTACGATCTCACAATATCTGATTTTACATATGGAGGTTCATTTCAGTCATATCAGCCTGCCAGCAAAGTTTCATGGCTAGATCAGGTGTAGTTTTGAAGATATTGAAGATTTTTGGTATTGGCAGTAGGGTATAGAAACTTCGAACTTAGTTTTGAAGGCTTTAGAGGCCCTGGATGAGGTTGAAACTTTGGGTGATGAGCGCTTTGCATTGATCAAGCCTGTAGAGCCCTTTGTGGCATTTCTAGAATGGGGTTATAAAAGCCAATCGGGTCAACGAGCGATGACTTATGGTCTTCGAAAGTTGGGTCACCTAAAATGGCGGAAAATAATTTTTCTTCAAAATTTCTGTTTGGGTTTCAAAACTCATTTTGAGCCGACTTTGATGTAATAAATTGTAAAATAAAATAATTCTAAATTTGGTCGGCCCTAAGGGCTAAATTTCTAGAACCTTCTCAAGCGGTGGAAATTGCCTATATAAAGAAGGCCCGTAGTGTTATCTAGGGCAGTTCTGGGTAGTAGATCTGGGTATTGATTGGAGGCTTTGTCCTACAGAATATTGTAAGGGATACCCATGTGGCTTTGCATATTGTAATTCTGAAAGTTTGTAATTCCACATTTGTGGAGATAATAAGAAGCCAATTTTCTATTCTTGCACATTATTGTTGTTTTTCTCTCTATTTCTGTTATGTGTTTGTGGTATTAAGGGGAGCACCCTTCATTAAGTGGTATCAGAGCAGGAGTTCTTGAGTGTGTAAATAGATCACCGAATGTGAGATAGTTTGCACCAGGACCGTGGTTAGGGTTTCAGTGCACATCACGAAAATGCCTCCATGAAGAGAACGTGGTGGAAGAGTTGGTGTTGTGACACCTGAGGTTAGAGAGCTGCAGAGACAAGTGCGAGCATTGCAAGAAGAGATTTGCAGAGGAATGAATCTTAATGTCAGAGACGAAAGTGAGGATGAAGCTGAAGAAGAATATCAAGAAGGAGAAGCTGAAATTGTGAACTAGGAGGAAGAAAGACTTTTTCGGACGATTTCCAAGATTGGGAAAAGACCTAAGATTGAGGTTCCTACATTTTTTGGAAATCTTAACCCAGAAGAATTGATCGACTGGATCAATGAATGTGAGAAATATTTTGAGTATGAAGATATTAAGGATCCTGATAGGGTCAAATTTGCGAAGGCCAGATTGAAAGGTCATGCGAAGATCTGGTGGCAAGAAATTCAATTGGAGCAAAATAGAAGAGGGAAAGATAAAATCACAAGATGGGATCAGATGGTAGATAAATTAAAGTGACAGTTCATTCCTGTTGATTATGAGCTTGACCTACTAAAGAAAATGCAAAGTTTGGAGCAAGCAGGAAGGTCTGTTCAGGAGTATACAGAAGAGTTCTATCGACTCCTTATCAGAACAGGCCATGCAGAAGCTGATAAGGAGAAAGTTGCCCGATACCTTAATGGGTTAAGGCCAAGCATTCAGGAGGAGTTAAATTTGGTTCGAATGAACAGTATTAAGGAGGCATACCAGTTTGCCCTAAAAGTAGAGGAAAAGCTGAACAAGAAGTTTGAGAGCAGACAAAATGGAAGAGGTCATGGTGGAAGATCTGGTGGATGGTCATATGGTGGCTGAAGTGAAGATCTAAAAAAGAAGGATGAGGCCAGTAGCAGCTAGAATCAGAGAGAAAACAATTCCAATCGTTTCCAAGATCAGAGTAATAGAGATCAGAGAGGAAGAGGAAGAGGACAAGGATCTAGAAGAGGAGGCTTCCGTGGAACATGTTTTCACTGTGGAGAAGAAGGTCATAGGGCATTTGAATGTCCTCAGTGCCAAGGCAGAATAGACAAGAGAAATGAAGGCCAAGCTAGAGTTGAACATGTAGATGAAGATGCTAGATCATCAAATTCTGAAGATGCTGAAAGAGGAGAAACGCTAATTAACAGAATAGTCTTGCTGAGTGGTGAGAATGAACCTGAACAAAGGAGGAGCCTATTTCACACTAGATGCAAGTGTGAGGGTAAATGTTGTGATGTGATTATCGATAGTGGAAGCATTGACAATTTAGTGTCAGAAGAGATGGTGACAAAGTTGAAGCTCAACAGATAGAAACACCCACATCCATATCAGATTGCCTGGGTCCAGGATGACCACAAGGTCATGGTCAGTGAATAGTGCCTGGTAAAGTTCAAGATCGGTGGGTACCAAGATGAGGTACTATGTGATATCATCTCTATGGATGCATGTCATATGTTGTTGGGTAGACCATGGCAGTTTGACAGATGTGCTGTACACGATGGTCATGTGAATACCTATTCCCTGACAAAGGATGAAGTGCGACATAAGCTAAAGCCATTGAAGGAGACCGAAGAAAAGGTATGTGGTAATGCAACAATAACATTTGTTGATGGAAGAAAATTCCTAGATGGTATGAGGCATGAGCATGTGTGTTTTTCTTTAATTCCAAAAGTTGGTAAAGAAGAAGTAGAGGATGTACCTGTAGAGGTTGTAGATTTGTTGAATGAGTTTCAGGATATTGTATCTGATAATGTACCTGATGGATTATCACCGGTAAGGAAGATCAGTCATCAGATGGATTTGATTCCAAGAGCCAGTTTACCAAACAAGGCAGCACACATTATAACACCAACAGAAAGTGAAGAGTTGAATAGACAAGTACATGAGTTATTACAGAAGGGGTTGATTCAAGAGAGTCTGAGTCCCTGTGCTATACCAGCGGTATTAGCACCAAAGAAGAATGGAGAATGGAGGATGTGTACAGATTTCAAAGCAATAAACAAGATCACAATCAAGTATAGGTTTCCATTGCCACAAATGGATGATATTATGGACTGTTTGAGTGGAGCTGTGTATTTCTCAAAGATAGATCTGAAGAGTGGATATCACCAGATTTGGATTAGAGATGGAGATGAATGGAAGACTGCCTTCAAGACAAAGGAAGGACTGTATGAGTGGTTAGTCATGCCTTTTGGGCTAACCAATGCACCGAGCACTTTCATGCGGCTCATGAACGAGGTTCTAAAAATTTTTTTAGGTAAGTTTGTCATTGTTTACCTAGATGATATTTTGATTTTTAGCAAGACATTGGAGGAACATATGATGCATATTCGTATGGTTTTTGAGAAGTTGAGATATGAAAAATTGTTGATTAATTTGAAGAAGTGCAGTTTTGTGAAGAAAGAGTTAGTGTATTTGGGATTTGTAGTTTCAACAGAAGGTCTAAAAATGGACCCAGAGAAGGTACAGGCTATCCTTGAATGGCCTACTCCAAGGAGTGCTACTGAAGTAAGATCTTTTCATGGTCTAGCTAGTTTTTACAGAAATTTTATCAAAAATTTTAGCAGTATTTGTGGTCCCTTGATTGAGACAATGAGAGGGGATAGAAAAGAGTTTAAGTGGACTAATAGGGTAGAAAAGAGTTTTCAATTATTGAAACAAAAAGTTACAAAACAACCTATTTTAGCACTTCTAGATTTTAATAAGGTGTTTCAAATAGATTGTGATGCTAGTGGTACTACAATAGGAGCTGTTATGAGCCAAGAAGGTAAACCTGTTGCTTATTTCAGTGAGAAGTTAAATGATGCCAAGAGAAAATATTCTGTCTATGATTAGGAATTTTATGCTATAGTTCAGGCATTAAAGAAGTGGAGACATTATCTACTTCCTAAGGAGTTTGTTTTGTATACTGATCATCAAGCGTTGCAATATTTGAATAGTCAAGAAAAGTTGAATCAGAGGCATTTGAAATGGGTTGAGTTTTTGCAGAGTTATACATTTGTTTTGAAACACAGGAGTGGAAATTCTAATAGGGTTGCGGATGCTCTTAGCAGAAGGAAACTATTGCTGACAGAGATGTAGATTGAAGTGGTTGGGTTCAAGGAACTCAAGAATTTGTATCCAGAGGATCCTGATTTTGGTGAAGCTTGGAAAGCTTGTACAAAACCTGTTACTCTAGACAGGATGAAATGGCTGGATTTTATCATCCAAGATGATATGCTATTCAGAGGGAGTCAGTTGTGCATTCCATGAAGTTCTATGAGGGAGAATCTCATCAAGGAGAAGCATAGTGGAGGTTTGGCTAGACATTTTGGTCATGATAAAACCCTTGCTTTGGTTGGTGAGAATTATTATTGGCCACAATTGCAGCACGATGTGAAGAAATTTGTACAGAGTTGTAGAGTATGTCAGATGTCAAAAGGAGTGAAGAAAAATATAGGGTTGTATCAGCCATTACCTATACCAGAGAAGCCTTGGGAGGATATCAGTATGGACTTTGTTCTTGGTTTACCGAGGACACAGTGGGGACATGATTCAATTTTTGTAGTAGTTGACAGATTTTTGAAGATGGCACATTTCATTCCCTGCAAGAAGACTAATGATGCTACTCATGTAGCAGAATTATTTTTCAGAGAAGTGGTGAGACTACATGGTTTGCCAAAGACCATAGTTTTAGATCGAGATACTAAGTTTGTTGGATATTTCTGGCGGACATTGTGGAAGAAGTTGAAGATAGATTTGAAGTTCAGTTCATCACATCATCCACAGACTGATGGACAGACAGAGGTGGTGAATAGAAGTTTGGGAAATCTACTGAGATGTTTGGTTGGAGATAAGCCAACAGGATGGGATTTGATTTTACCATAGGCAGAATTTGCATACAATAATTCTGTCAACAGGAGTACTGGTAAATCACCATTCCAGATTGTATATGGAAGTAGTCCAAGAAATGCATCTGAATTGAGAAAGATAAATAAAGGAGAAATAAGTAGTGGTGAAGCTAAGGATTTTGCAGAACACTTGAAGAACATCCATGAGGAGGTGAGGAAGCATGTTACCAAGATGAATGCACAGTATAAGGCTAAGGCAGATGAGAAAAGGAGGCATAAGAAATTTCAGGTTGGAGATGAATTCATGGTTCATTTGCGGAAAGAGCAATTTCCGGTTGGTACATATAACAAGCTGAAAATGAAGAAGTTTTAACCATTTAAGATACCGAAGAAGCATGATTCAGGAAATGCATATGAGGTAGAATTACCTAGTGAGCTGAATATTTCACCAATGTTTAACATTTCAGATTTAACAGAGTATCATGAAGGAGGTGTTGAAGATGAGGTTGTAGCAGCACAGTGGAGTATTCCAGCAACTAGTTCAGATATCAAGGAGATTGAAGACATACTGGATAGTCGTGTTGGCAGAAGCACAAGGAACAGGACATATGAAGAGTATTTGGTCAAATGGAGAGGATGACCTGTTGAAGATTCATCATGGCTAACAAAGGAGGAGGTTAACCGTCTTGGTTTTCCTCTGCACACCTGAGTCGTGACAAGGTCACTTCTCAAATTACCCTGGGTGTCTGATGCAGGAGCATCCTGGGTGTAAGAGCAATCTTGCATCACCCAAAAATATTTCTATTTTTGTAAGAGCTATCTTGTGCAGAGTTGCTATTTATGGAAACTTGCTATTTTTAGTAAGTTGGTCTTACGATCTCAGATTGTCTGATTTTACATATGGAGGTTCATTTCAGTCATATCAGCTTGCCAGCAAAGTTTCATGGCTAGATCAAGTGTAGTTTTGAAGATATTGAAGATTTTCGGTATTGGCAGCAAGGTACAGAAACTTTGAACTCAGTTTTGAAGGCTTTAGACGTCCCGGATGAGGTTGAAACTTTGGGTGATGAGCACTTTGTGCTAGTCAAGCCTGTAGAGCACTTCGTGGCATTTCCAGAATGGGGTTATAATAGCCAATCGGGTCAACGGGCAATGACTTATGGTCTTCGAAAGTTGGGTCACCTAAAATGGTGGAAAATAATTTTTCTTCAAAATTTCTGTTTGGGTTTCAAAACTCATTTTGAGCCGACTTTGATGTAATAAATTGTAAAATAAAATAATTCTAAGTTTGGTCGGCCCTAAGGGCTAAATTTCTAGAACCTTCTCGAGCGGTGGAAATTGCCTATATAAAGAAGGCCCGTAGTGTTGTCTAGGGCAGTTCTAGGTAGTAGATCTGGGTATTGATTGGAGGCTTTGTCCTACAGAATATTGTAAGGGATACCCATGTGGCTTTGCATATTGTAATTCTGAAAGTTTGTAATTCCACATTTGTGGAGACAATAAGAAGCCAATTTTCTGTTCTTGCACATTATTGTTGTTGTTCTCTCTATTTTTGTTATGTGTTTGTGGTATTAAGGGGAGCACCCTTCATTACCACCCCAACTAAGAAAGCCACAAGCACAATGGTAATTTGATAATTTATCAAAGATTTAGTATGGATTCCGTTCAAAAGAGATCAAATTTCATCCCCCAAAAATAAGGGGCTTCCCACCACCGGTATATTAGATTTTTGTGCAATCCTGAAGGGCTACTCGAGGAAGTTTGAAGCTTAATATCTTTTTTCCATCCACCCAATTAAGGGTGAATGTATTTCTTTTTATAGTGGATCAAATTATTATGACAAAGGCAATTATATCCCACTTTGGGTTGTCCCTCTCACTGGCCTCATTAAGGCAAATCTCGGGAGGCAAGCCCATTAAGGTTCTAGCATGTTTATTTTAAAGTGAATAAATGGACTTAAGAGATAAGTTTTAGGAGTTTGATTCACCAAAAGATGAAGAGCATATCCCTACTATTCTTTCACTTCCCAAACATAATTATCAATGTTCAATTAACCAAACCCTCTAACTAATGGGAATTGAGTATTTCTACTCTCCTCCATGAACAAGGGGTTGTTTGATTAAATGCTTGATTTTATCCTTTATGCTATTTTTACTTACTAGGTTTTAGAAAAATCACAAGGCCACAATTTAAACAAAAATTGACCAAGTTTTTAGGCTTACCTTGATTTGTAGCTAGCAAAGGCTAGCGGAATTTTAATAGATTTTGTCATTTTTTTTACTCACCTAGTGGCAATCGTTCCCTTTTCTTTGCCTTCTCTCCAACAAGTTAGTCAACACAAACAAACCAAATGAAGAAAATAAGTAAAAATTGAAATTTAAGCCTTATTTATCAAATTTTACTCAAATTGATTAAGGAAAATCAATCCAATTTAATGAGACAAAATTTAATTTGTAAGATTCTACAACTTTCAAATATTGTTCATATACCTCACTTTCTTGTTTTGAATCCTCCAAAATGAGCTTGATGTTGGCTATGTTCTTTTTTATTCGTTTTGCCAAAGCTTTCCCTTTGCTGTTAAATTTGGTCTCTAGATTTTTAACATTTTGTGACCTGTCATCTTGAAACCACAAAGAAATCATTTCCCAAAAGTTAGATTCTATAAATTTGTAATTTAATTAAAATCGCAACAGAACCTATTAAACGTGTTGTTAGATCAATTTAAAGCGATGTTAAAACTATTGAATGTGTTGTAGAAAAAAATTTGAAAGCGTAGAAACATAAATTAAACGTGTTGTTTCAACAAGAAAATGTGCTTAAAGAAAACTTCAAATGTGCAACATAACAAATTGAATGTGCTTGGGAGTCAAGGTACATGCACTGAAAGAATTAGAGATGGGATAATAGAAGGATTAAACACGCTTCTTGACTGTGTAAAGGCACACAACTTTGTCATGGATGCATCATTTCAGGTGTTGAACGTGCAACATAAAGGAGTGTATGTGCTGCATAAACTCTCAAATGTGTTGCAAGACCTGAAAAATAGAGAAAAACATAAAGATATACAAGAAAAATATGATTTCTCTGAATTTTAGAAAAATGAGGCCTAATGCCCCATGGTGGGTGCCATTTTGTGTGCTATGAAAAATACATTCATAGGGTTATTATTGAAAATAAATGAATATAAGAACTAAATTACCACAAATAGCAATCTAATTTAAGAAAATAATTGACAATTAAGCACTCTATGGACCTCTATTTAGGTTTGCTAAAGCAAAGGTCTTAACAAGCTTCCTTTAGTGACAGTCCTAAAATGAAAATGAATGATAAAGAAACTAAAAGGTTCAATTCAAAATGAAATTAGCCTTAATTAGTCCTAAATTTTCCTTTCTAGCTTAAAATTGCAAGGGGTTTGATGCTATTCTCATATTTGTGGATGATAATTGATTGATTTATGCCTTTCTTTTATAGATTTTTGCAATGGTAGGGGGTAGAGTTGAGTTGATCATGGTTGGATTAGGGTTAAGTCCACAGTTCCACCTTTGGAGATAATTTAAATGGATTTTCCTCAAAGCTTGGGACAAAGAGACAAAATGGGTGGCCAAGATGCTCTCACCTTATGTGTGATTCAGATTCATTTTGAGCTTGATCCATGTGAGTCCATTTCTTATTTCCTATTGGTTGATGCATTTTCCTCCCATATGGTGGTTGAGGGAAAATAGGGATTTAATAATTAAATTTATTTAATTAGTTTAGCCATGTGTACCCCTTAAATGGGTTTATTTGATTTAAATTGAACTATACAATTAATTATTAATTACACAATTTATTGATTTATCTTGATGTATTTGATTTAAATTAGTTTATTGGCTTTTGATTTTCAATTAAATTTGGATTTTGGCTTGATTGCAATTATGCTTTGATTTTAACTTGGTTTCAATTTATTGCTATGATTTTTCCTTAGTTGCTCACTTGAATTAATCTTGTCCATTTTCAGGTGATTACAATCTATATAGAAACCTTAGCTTATAATATTTTTAAAGAGATTGTTTTTTTACAGTTGATAATTGTTGATGTTTCTACTTTAAGATTGTAATTTTTTGCATTGACTCTTTAGATCACACTCTCTGATTCAAGGATGATAGAAATCTCATAAAGAAAAAAAATATCCATGGGGAATATAAAGAGGTGGCACAAGGTGGTAGGAAGGAATTGTCCATCTAATGATGAGAGACATAGAAGGAGAAATAATAATTAACAAAAAAAAGTAAAAAATAAAAAACATAAAGATGATGAATTTTTCTTATAAAAAAAAATCTAAAATACTTGTGACAAAATCATAATTAAAATAAAAGAAAAATAAAAACCAAGAGAAAAGCAACAAGAAAGAAAGAAAAAGAGGGAAATTAAAGACAAAAGCTCATACAATTAAAGAACACAAAAGTCCATATAATAAGATAATTATAATATAAAATATACACATAGTACCCATACAAATAAAGAACACACCAAAATTTTGTAGGAGATTAAAAAATAGTCCAAAGAATAGACAAGATAAACTAGTAAAAAATAAATACAGTAGAAATTATTAAAAAACTAATAGATGAGAACTAGGTCTACTAAATAGAATAAAAATAAAAATAAACTTGAGTAATAAAATTATTAAATTTAAATTAACAAATAAGATTCTTTAAAAGAAAACAAAGAAATAAATAAAAGAAAAGGAGACCAAATGAAAATAAAATCAAACAAAAGTAATTATTTATTTTAATAAATTAAAAAAGCCAATGTGAATAATAAAAAAGAAACTAAAATTACAACTTGGTTAACCAAAAACATTTAAAAACAAACTCAAAACAACACACACACATAGAGAGATTGTCAAGTAAGGGAGAGTCAAGTAGATAGATAGGGAAGAAGGGGAAGGGAGGTTCGTAGAGACAAAGAGATAGGAGATAAGGATAGGTAGAGGGGGACAAGGATAAGGAGAGAGTTGAGAGGAAAGGAGGGAGGGAGGCGTAAGTAGAGGTAGGAAGGGATACAAAGGTATAGAGAGAAATAGAGAGAGAATGGAGATACACACATGTAGAGAGAGGGAAAGAGGTATGGCGAAAGGGGGAGATAGATAAGGTGAGATAGAGACACATGTTGTGTGTGTGTGTGTGTGTGTGTGTGTGTGAGAGAGAGATCTTGGGGCATGAGAGAGTGAGATAGAGATTGAGAGAGGGGAGATAGGGAGAGAGATAGGTATAAATCTTGGTGGAGAGAAATAAACTAATATAAAAAGAAAATAAAACATGAAAGATGGGAGAGAGGAAGTGAGATAACAGGAGGGAGATGAATATTTATGTAGATAAATAGGGGTAGGGAGGAAGGGAGGTATAGGTATGTAATGAGAGAGAGAGGGGAGATATAGAGAAGTAGAAAGGGAAATGGTGAGAGAGATAAGTGGAGAGGAAGCATGGGAGGGTAAAACACACACAAACACACAAAGAGAGGGGGGTGGGGGAGGAGGAGATACGAAGAAGAGTGAAAGGTGAAATAGATAGGTTTAGAGCTTAGAGATAGAGGATATAGTTGGATATAGAGAGGGGGAGAGAGAGAGATTGGGTTACAAAGAAAGATATGTCTAAATATCAAAGAGAGAGAGAGAGAGAGAGAGAGAGAGAGAGAGAGAGAGAGAGAGAGAGAGAGAGAGAGAGAAGCTCAGTGATTATTGAAATTTAACTAAGTGTGAGAAATTATAATATCTATAGCTTTTGGAGAGAGGAAAGAGTGAGAGAGAGAGAGGTAGAGAGATAGAGGAGGAGGAGAAGGATATTGATAGGTCTAGAGATTAGTGGATAAATAGAGCATGAGATAGAGAAATAGAAAGAGACTAATGATAGGAGTCTATTGATTGTTGAAAACTAACTATGTTTGAGAGATTATAAGATCTCCTAAAATCTAGAATCTTCATTATGACTCGTAAAGATCTCAAAACCATTCTCAAACTTCCTAACAACATATACATAATATATAACTTAAACATTATATTGTATGTATATATCCTTATGAACAAACACTATGGGGAGGAAAAACTAATTAGCATTCAAAATGTGTAGGTGTTTATAGGAATTGAATTCCTAAGGTGCAAGATGTATCTCATTTAGCTTTTAGTTACAGAAATATGTACACATTTTTCTCGTTTAACATAACATGCAGGTGTTGTGATTATCAACTAAATTCATACAAATTTTGTTTATTTTACATAGCACATACATATTTTTATTTAAAATAGAATGTATGCATTTATTGTGGAGAATATTGAGAAGATGTTGTCATTTTTTTCATTGATATCAAAACCCTTATACTTGTTATATTTCTGTATCAGGTGGTTGTTAGTTAGATGTGCATGTTTTGGATATGCATTGTATATTTTCATCCTATGAAATTTTGGGTTATGATGGTGGATGTCCTTATTCATGTTATTGAATAATATCTTTTCAGTACATCTATGGTATTCGATAATCAAAGAAGTATGAATTTTTGGATGCACATATATGGTTGTTATGTTTTAGAGTTCTTTCGGGTATCCCTGCTACCTAGACATTCATGCATTATATTAAAAGTTTTGTTTATGAAATTTGTATTCTATTTTTGGATAGGTTCTATTGGAGCTCAAAAAACCCTAAATATGTTTTGAGTCCATACTTGCAAAAAATTTCTCTAAATGTCAAATTAATGCCTTGAAAGTCTTCAAAAGGTGCCTAGTTTGAGTGCATAGAAAATGGGGCCTATTGTTTTTCATGATGAATCACTTGGATACTATGTTTATCACCTATCATTTGACATATGTAATAGGTTTGAGGTCCTAGTTTTTAGTTCTGATATGATTTGGAAGTGGCTATTTGAAGGTGTTTCCCCAAATTTGCATTCTATGTTTCCATAATTTCACTAAGTAGCCCACTTCGAAAGAGTGCATCTTATGACCAGTGAATGTTCATAGCATGAGGGTTGTTGTACTATGATATAGGCATGGGAGAGAGTCTTCATGACCATTTTATCCCCTCATGTGCCCATTTGATCACTTTTCCAATGCCATTCTGTTTGCCAATTGTTAAATATCTCTGAATGTGCATTGTCTAGATTTATGAGGGGCCTACTTTGGGGTCTTGTTATTCACACCTGGTTCAAGTTTAGGTAAAATTGAGAGTTTTTTCTATATTTTAGACCTATAATTTACTTACCCCGAAGATTTTTAGATCTCTTCCAATCCGTTTGATCACTTTCCTAAGCAAATTCCAAACCTAGTTTCTGCATAATTCACTGTTTTATCCCTGAATATTTCTAATAAGCTGACTTTTGTGTTCAATGGTGATTTGCCACTTGATCTTTTGGGTGTGCTAGTTGTGGATTCATTTTCCTTATGGGGAGGTGAATCAATGCCCAAGTTTCCAGTTTGTGGAAGTTTTAGTTGGTGAGTTTTCGAAGTCAGTTCTAGAGGTGATTTATGTAGATTTGGCAATGCAGATTGAATAAATATTTGTGAAGTGCTATGTTTGGTCAATAATATCTTGTGACTTGGGTCTTTGGATGCAATATCCTTTGACGAGTATGCTAACATGATGAAAGTGAACTTGTATTCCTGATGGCATATTCTTGTGAGGCCTTCTGATAGGTTTTCAAGGTTGTTCCCGAAGGCCGGTTTTGTTAATGGATAGTTTTGCAGAGAGGTAAAGAAGTGCACTGTGTGATTATTTTTGATGCACGTCATGGTTTGTTTTCACTTAAAGGCTACATTTTGGGTGGATAGAAGCGTTGCATGCACTCATTTTTTAGGAGACCAAACGTGCCACTATTTTAAATACATCTGAACATGCCACATAAGGATGAAAATAAAGTGGCTGGACACTTGGAACACTAAGTAACTAGATGTTTCAAAGGGGACACTAAGTAAATAAATGCACACTGAAATAGTCTACAAGATACATCTTTGAAGCTTAGTGTATTATGTTTGTAGAAGGTGTGCAAGTTCAAATGAAGCAAGGTAAATGGAGCATGTGCTAGCAAATGAAAGTTGCACACTTCTCAAAGGATGGAGTGTGCACCCATTCTACTAGTGTGCACACTTGTTTGTGGATGGTGCTACACATATTTTGGGACTATGTGCATGCTGGATAGCATAGTGCACACCATAGCCAAAGGAGTGAAGTTGCTAGAAGCTTGTGACACATGGCATTCAACTATGGAAAGAGGGCATTTGCCTAGAAGAAAATTAAAAAAAGACAAAGGGAGGCTACACATTTGTAAAGGAGGCTTGTTAGATTGGAAGACTCATGCAGTGAATGGAGGCTACGAGTCACATTTCAATTTTATGAATAGAGGATACCAAAGTAAACATCACATAGAGGAGTGTGTGAGGTAATCCAATGGGCTATACATACATGGGAAAGCTTGCGCGCACTTGGCAATTATGGGGTTCATGCCAGAGCAGAAAAACCAACAAAGTAAAACTAAGTGGAGAGGTCAGTCCAAGGTTTGTGTGTGACTATTTATAGAGGGTGCGTAATGCACTAAGGAAGGTGTGTGAGGCTATGTGCACAAGCAAGAATGTTGCATAAGAGTTTGGAGGTGGCTGCCTGCAAGTTTGGGCATGTCTTGTGTGGAGGCTGCCAAGTGAAGTGTGTGGTAGAGTAGGAGGTTGTACACACTATGAAGGACTGTGTGAGCATTGAGGTAGTGTGATCATGCAAAAAGAGGTGTGTGAGCATGTGCATAAGGCTAGAACTTGATCAAAAGGGTAATTATGCTTACCAAAGTTGGAGGCTACAAGCTAAACAAGGTGTGCGTGAGTAGTGAATGGAGTGCGTGGAGGCTACCTATCATGCAAAGGAAGTTTCTAGTTGGATAAGCCATGTTTTGGCATGAAAAAATAGGGTGCACACTATTTAGTTTGGGTGAGATGCTGCCAAACAACTACTGGTGTGTGCCAAGAAAAGTTAAAGGGTGTGCGCATGCTGAAGTTAGAAGGTGTTATACGCACCGAGTTTGCAATGGTGGTGCATGCTCCAACCAAAAGGAGGTGTGTGCTAGCTATATGGAGTGTGTGATGATGTAGTAGGTGTGCACCAAGTAATGTTGATTTCCAACACTTGCAAAGAACAAAACCAAGCCAAGAGATTGAGCTGGAACATGCGCAAGCCATGAGAGAAGGAGGTAAAATGTAATGGGTGTGCATGTGGGTTTATCCTACATGCACCTTGATTTGGGTTTTGGATAGTTTAAATACACTGGAACTCAGAGTAAAGGCACATTTAAGAGAAGAGAGGCTATGTGTGATAGCCTTTGAGCTTGTGGGCCCACGCCAGCTAGGCATATAATGTAAATTTTAATGAAACATTCTTAAAATGCTCATGAATTTAGTCCCACATTGGTGGCCCAATAAGGAGGTTTAGAATATTTATAAGGAAATATGATTGCAATATGGTTTGAAGGAGGAGCTAGAGGCTATGTAGGCACATGCTTTGGAGTTGCATTGGTAATCATGTTGGCGGACCAAAGACAAGATAAGTTTGCAGACAAGTGGTGGGTGACCAGACCAGAGATATGACACGTGGTGGCTAGTCGCATGTTCACTGAATGAACTGATGGTTAAGGAAAGGATCAAGTGACTCAACAAGTGGTCAGTCACCCAATCATTAGATGCTACTAGTTAGAGACCAAACATCATGAGATTGGGAGAACATGCTATCGCTAAATCGCATGATGAAGTTGTGGTTAGTGAGAACATTGCGAGATTAAGAGAACACACAGTCGTGAGATCCTGGTGGTTAGAGAGAAAACATCTAGTGATTGAGTGATTGCTTAGTCGCATGATCGCATAATGAAATGGTGGTTAGAGAAAACATCAAGAGATTCAGCACGTAGTTAGTCTCTTAGTCGTCAGATGCTAGAGGTTAAGGCATAAATATTCTATGATTCAATGAATGAATTAGTCACATGGACACCAGATATAACCATGGTTGAGAAATGTATTCAGAGATTATGAGAAGTATGCTATTCGCGTGATCTCTGAATCTAACTGTAGTTATGAAGTGCATTCGTAGAACTGGAGAACAAGGCATTCACCCAATCTCTGAATCAGGTGGTTAAAACTAGGGTTAAAATGGAGCATGCAATTAGCTGATGCCATGTGGCACATGTGGGGCTTGCCCAATTTTAAATAAAAGTTGCAAAAAGATTTAAAAAGCATGCCTAGTGCAGAATATGGAGAAATTTAAAAATTTGAATGAATGTAACTGCTCACAAATTTTCAATCTGGAGATTCAATTTTTACCATAACATAGGCATATTATATATCATTGGAAATGACAGAAGATGAGGAGTCCAATCACGATGATTAAACTCAAATTTGACTTGGTGGGAAAGAGTAGTAAAGGTTTCTATATTTCAGATGCAAATTTGGAGGGAGAAATGGTTGCAAAGGTAAAGGTAGTTGCAGGAGACAAAGTAGAATAAGATCAAATTTTGGAGGGAAGATAAAGATTTTATGGAAATTTGGCAGTTGTCAGTTTGTTGAAACTTGCTTTGATTTTCCTTTATCTTTTCTTCCTCTCCATTGTTTTGATGGTGGTGAAAATTGGAGTAGAGAGATCCTCTGGCATCTGTGTCTTGGTCTAAAGAATTCTTATCTTAGAATGTACTGATACAGAGAAATATCAATGAAAATAGACTAAAATTCCTTAATGTATCTGTTGTCTTCATGTATGAGTTTTTCATATGTTAAATCTGTAAGGCATTTTTATCATATCGTTTCCAAGGTAAATAGTGGGGTTTAAGCTTGAGCTTCTTTCAAGGGAAGAATATGTCTTAAGGGAGATCTCTAAGAATTCATAGCTTATGCAAGAATCTGATGACAGTGTATGTAGATGAAAGGGTGATTTGTAAGGCATCTCACCTGGGTTTTGGGTATATTAGATTTGGTAAATTTCTGTAGATGTATACATTCTTTGACTCTTTTCCTTAGGATTTAGCACTGGTCCATGCTTGATCTACGTTTCTCACCATCAACACAATCAAATAACAATTCATTTTAAATTTTACATTGAAAAGGTTATATGTTTATGTCTGTGTGAAGTATATAGATAACCATTGTGATTCTTTAAAGAATATAATTTGAAAGGTACACCCACCTAAGCTTGAAGCTCAAAGTTGAAGAAGGATCAAAATCCTTAGCAGCCTTAGTGTTTGATGTTGTCAGATGCATATTTTGGATCTGTAGGATCATGTATCGTAGTTTTCTGATTGGTATTCATCATCTGCAACTTTAAGCGCTAACATGTTCTATCTAGTTTTGTCCATTGGTTGGTTCAAATGTTTTGTAGATCAAGTCATGGAATTGGTTGTGGCATTCTATTGGTTCCATAATTTACTTATCTTTTGGTAATTATGCTATGAAACATGCTTATCTTATGTGTGACCTATCATTAGGTCATGTGGTAATGTGACCTATAAAGATTTCATATATATGACCTATTTTTGGGTTCAGTGCTAGTGTGTTAAACTATGATTTAATATCTTTTGAATCTCAAGTTGACATGATTTGTGGCTAGGACAACATATGTATTTATCAAGTATTGGATGTATATTTATAGAGATCAATCACTTTGTATTCAATGTATGAGAGCGAGAGTATGTTGAAGGTGGTATGATGCAAGTTTAATTTTGCGAGTGGATATATGGCAGTAATGTGTGTAAGTAGAAGGTGTGTGGAAGGCTACAATTACATCAAGATAAGTCTTACATGCAGAGTTACAAAATATTTGGATATAGTAACAAAGGATATGTAACTGGATCTACTTCTAATGGTGGTTGTTAAACTAATAGCTGCAATGTTTTCATGCATATTTAGAAGCAACTTCAGCAATTCACATTTTGCATGTAAGACATCTTTTTGTAATAAATATTTTGTATTAGGGTAGTTAACCTGACTGGCATTGAGCCAAGCATCAGTGAGCCCTTGTAAAAATACCTTAACTGGTGTTTACTTTCATGAGAATTAATTTCTCTGTGGATTTTCCCATCTTGGGTTTTCATGTTGTATCTATTGTTATGGTGTTGTTCTTATTCTTTCAAATTTTTATCAATTTTAATTATCTATGTGATTTATGTTTATACCATATCAATAAATTTTTGAAAAGTGTTTTGGAATAACTGATTCACCCCCCCCCTCCTCGACTCTCAATTGTTCAACATGTTCAATAATTGGTATTGGATCTTGGTCCCTTCCAGATAAATCTTAGCCACTTGAGGGAGATATAGGATGTTTGAACATATGGAAGGAGAATACTAATTTGATGAGGATTGGCAGATCATGATGGGTGACATTGAGAGAACTAAATCAGAGAATGAGTAATTAAAAGAAAACATTAAGTAAGAGAATGCATGTATCTCAAAGTTGAGGGAAAATAACCATAAATTCAAAGCAAGATACAAGTAAGTTAGGAATCGAAGGATTCAAAAGAAAAAGTAGAAAGTCTAGAAAATTAATTGAATGACAGTAAAAAAAAATGAGGAATTTCTCAAAGAAAACTTCAAGTAGAAAATGGAAAATCGAAAGAAGACTAAAGGAGATCTAAAGAAAAATATCAATAAAAAATGGAGGAATGGAAGAAAAAAGAGGAAAATATCAAAGGCATCATCAAGAAAAATTCAAATGAAAATGAAAAGATGGAACAAGAATTAAGGAAGTTGAAATCTAAAGAAATTTTTTATGAGATCAACACTATCTTGAATCAACTCTTAGCCCTGTAGAAAAGTCACAAGAAAAGGAAGCATTGGGTTTCACCAGTGAGTGTTCAGATTTGAAGAAAAAAGGTAAAGAAAAATAAGTTGAAGAAGAAGTGAATTATGAGGTAACAAGAAAAGTCAGGAATTAGGAAGCATCTACAAGAAGGCATCCATTCAGGAAACTAAATGCTCAAAGGTACTTATCTTTAAACAGTTATTGTTTCATATTCAATAATTTCGGCCATAAGTTTGTTGAATGCAAGATCAAGAAGGAACAAAAGGTTCAATGTTTTAGTTATCATAAGCTTGGTCATAAGTAAAATCAAGGTAGATGTTAAGTTTCTAATATGATTAGGAAGAATGGAATGAATAATATCTTCAATGGAAATTGTTATGTTTGTCACAAGTCTAATTATTGTAGATCTAGGGTTCAGTCAATGAGATCGGGACAACTCAGAAAGTCAATTGTTTCAAATCTGGTCATACTGCTCATTACATGCTAATACTTGCAGGTTTATTCATTCTTCGATAAATTATGGGAATGATAATAATGTCACTATTTCGAGTGAACCTTAGAAGATAGTGATGGTATGGAAGAAGGGAGCTAATGAGGAGAATTATTTGGTACCAAATCCCGGTACTAGCTCTTTCGGAAACTGAGCCTAATGCTTTGGCTTAGAGGGAGTATTAAAATGATAAATTAGATATCAGTTGCAATTGGCTTATCTCCGGTATGTTCAGATGGTTAATGATTGAATCTATTTCACAATCCTAAAATAAATTAAGACCATAAAAATATTGCATTTGACACTTTTTCTCTCATAAATTAGAGTTCTTTGATTTTTCATCTAGGGTTTAATTTAAAGGAATCGCTATCATCTATATACAAACCCTATCTTGTCGTAATATTAAAGAGATTTATTTTCTATAATTGATAATTTTTGTTGATGTTATTTTTATTATAGATCATTTATAGTTTTTTGCATCAATTTTTTAGATCACACTCTCTAATCCACCATCAGAATCATTGAAAGCTCATGGAGAAATAATATCCATGGAGAATATAAATGGATGATACAAGGTGGTAGGAAGGAATTGTACATCCAATGAGAAGAGACACACAAGGAACAAGAATAATCAACAAAAAGTAAAAAATTAGAAAAGAGATGAAACATAATTGAATGAACACAAAAAACATAAAGATAACCAGAAAATGAAAATAAACAAAAAAACCAAAATAATAATGACAAAAATCAAAACTAAAATAAAAGCTAAATGAAAACCAAGAGGAAACCAACTAGAAAGAAAGAGAAAGAAGGAAATTAAAGACAAAAGCCCATACAAATAAAGAACACACCAAAATTTTGTAAAAAATTAAAAAATAGTCAAAAGAATAGACAAGGAAGATAAACTAGTAAAAAAATAGAATAGAAAGCATTAAAAAATAAATAGTTGAGAACTAGGTCTACTGAATAAAGTAAAAAAGAATGAAAATAAAAATAAATGAGTAATAAAATTATTAAATAAATAAACAAATAAGGTTCTTAAAAAGAAAACAAATAAATAAATAAAAGAAAATGAGAATAAATTAAAATAATATAAAATAAAATAAATAAAAAATTAAAAACTAAAAAAAATGAATGTGGGTAGAGAGAGAGGGAGAGAGGTTATGCAGTAAGAGAAAGACAACTAGATAGATAGGGAAGAAGAGGGAGGGAGGTTTGGAGAGAGAGAGAGAGAGAGAGAGAGAGAGAGAGAGAGAGAGAGCACTTGGTGGAGACAAATAAAGTGACATAAAAAGAAAAAAAAAGATGAAAGGAGGGAGCGAGGAAGCAAGAGAAAGGGAGGGAGAGAGATATTTATGTTAATAAATAGGGTAGAGAGGGAGGGAGGTATAAGTATGTAGTGAGAGGGAGATGAAACATGTAGAAAATTAGAGAGGGAAATGGTGATAAAGAGATAATGTTGGAAAGTTGACTATACTATTGTATATGACTAGATATAGTGTTGTCATTATGGAAACAAAGTCATATAAAGTTTTGGAGTCAGTGCATAACTTAGAAGATCATAAATATGGCTAAGTATGGAAGACTAGACAGATAATAGTGCACCAGAGGAACAATTCATCAACACACATGCGTATGATAGAGTTATGACATGTGCCCTTGAAGATAAGCTTCTAAATGAGTATTCATGCTAAGTCTAAGAGCGCATGATGATATGAGTCAGTAGGAGGAAGTTACAGTCAGATGAAGTATCACAGACAGTGAGTGGCAAAACAAAACAGAGTATGGAGCTAACTGTTTGTATTGTGGTTAGTGATCATAATATTGTTTTGTAAAGGCTACACACCTATTTTATTTAGGACATAGACATGTTAATTTGATTATATGTAAACATGCTTGAGCCAATTCATTTGGAAGCATTGTATGTAATAGGTTAAAGGGCCGACCTAGTAAATAATTTTGTTAGCGCATATAAATATGACATGCACCTTTGTATTTGAGTATGCGATATGAGATAGAGCTAAAAGGAGAAAAGTAGAAGTATGTGAAGAGAATTAAAAATATTGTAGAGCTTTAAAAGAGGTTAAAGCTTAGTGCACAAAGGAACTGATTTGACAAGTAGTGTCACAACATCAGTTCACCTTGTAGATATAGTGTGTATTTGAAATCCAGAAGGTTTTAGCCTTCAACACTTGAGCAGTGAGCTCTAGGAAAGTGTGTCCCCACCCCTAAAAGGGTTAATTTTAAAAGACTCCTAATAGGTTTCAACCCTTGACCAAGTCATTGTACTTATTACATTATAAAGATCAACTCCTAACAAGGTTGCAAGATCTTCTAACAGGGATCACAATGCACTGGTGCAGTTATTAGTGGGTGTCAATTCACCCCAAAGTTTTTAACTTTTTGGGTCTCCCCATAATTATATTTGGTGTTATGTAATATGATTATTTCTCTTACTTGCATTGATTTTCATTTCAGTAACTAATAAATTAAGTTAAGATTCAAAGTATTAGAAAAAGTAATTAAGTATTGAACACTGTTTCACCCCCCCCCCCCCCTCTCAGTGTTCCCATTCCTAACAATTGGTATCAGAGCTCTAGTACTCTAAAGATAAGTTTAACCACTTGAGGAGATCATGGATAAGGAAGAAATGAAACATCTAAAAAATAATCTTGAAGAAACTCTTGAAGACCTTGACAGATCTGAAAAAGAAATTGAAGAACTGAAAGAAAAGGTTAGTGATTCTCATACAGTCATTAAAAATTTGAGAAAAGACTTGAAAGACTATTCCACAAGTGATTTGGGAAAAATGGTTAAAAAGATAAATAAGGAAAACACTTCTCTGAAAGATTAGATTGAAGAGTTGGATGAAAAGCTACTTAACAATCAAGAAGCCTATGAAGAACAAGTCAAAGAAAACAAGCAGCTAGATGAAGAGCTAAGGCAAGAAAACATGAAAGTATTGGAGTTAGAGAAAATCAAGAAACATATAGAATCTGAATTGACTGAGGCAAAGAATCATATTAACAAGTTTCACACAAGAAAGGATCTAATAGAGTCATAGTTGTATGCACAAAAGGTTAAAGGAGACACTAGCGGTACTGGATTCAATGAAGCACAAAATTAGATAAATGACATGCAAGCAAGAAAGAAAGCATTAGAAGAATTTATAGAAGATAAGAAGATAAGAAATCATATAGAAGATGAAAATGATCCACCTAAGGATGAGCGCAAGCCAGTAAACAAGACTTGTTATGCCTGTAACAAGCATGGACACATAGAAAGAGATTGTAAAGAGGTAAGACCTTTTAATGGTTACTGTTATTCATGCAATAAGTTTGGACATAGAGTTATGAATTGTAGATCAAACAAAAGAAATTAGAATTAGAAAAATTAGAAAAGTCATCCACAATAGAATATGAGAAGTCCTCAGAAAATTACATGTCAGATATGTAACTATAATGGTCATACAACTAGACAATGTAGAATGGTAACTCACATTAATGCACTAAAGAATATAAGGCCTCCAGTAATTTTCCACTCTTGTAACAAAGGATGGACACATCTCAAAGTTCTATAGATCAAAAGCGCAGAGATAGGAAAGCCCTAAAAAGACAGAAGGATCAATATTGGATGAAGCAGGAGAATTCAAGCTTGTGAAATCTTCAAAAAATGCAAGCTTGATTTGGAAGGAAGAAAAGAAGGATAAGTTTGATGAAATAGTTGAGGATGCATCCGCAATGGATGCACCTCCTATTTATGGTTAAATGACCTTCATAGTCATAGGGGGAGCTAGATTATCTCTAGGCCCTTGCGTGGATGGTATACTCAACCTCAAACTGTGCGCCTTGGAGTAAAATTAGTTGGAGACTATGTGATGTAGTATGCGAGAGCACACTGCTTGATTATTAGCAGAGGAGAAGAACAAAATTCATAGTTGAACTCTGTGTTTACGCGACAAGCATTAATGACAAAATTCTACTTTGTAGTCATTAGAGATTCACTAATCACTCATTTGCAAAAAAGATTAAGTGCTTGGAGATCACATGAGAACTATCAGCTTAGTCGTGAAGCATTGTAGTTGAATTCATCAATGAAGAAGGTAGATTAATTGTTGGAAGCCCTAGTTCAGACGCAACGATCTAGAAACCCTTGGAAACCATTTAGAAGCATTTAATTAAGTAAGTCATGGATACACCAATTGTTTTTAATGTTGCTGAAAGGAAGAGATATGTTTTTAAGAAGCATCCATTTAAGTCCACCCTAGATGACCTAGAAGGAGCCTTTTCAAGAACCCCAATAGATGTTATGCATGTGGAATACATATGCACATATATATATTGCAAGAAAGATCCAGTTGGTTTAGATAGAATCGGGTCACACCTTGAGTCAATGCTAAAACTTGATAAAACATTCATGGATGAGTTTGCACACCTAGAAGACCACCCTATCATTGAGTATGCTACAACACATGAATTCTATGAATCCAATTGGATTAAGATCTTGTTGAGAAGGATTGATGCAGAGGCATTCTTGGGTCCTTGGTGAATCTTCATGGTGGTGTGTTATTTGGCTGGTGTTACTTGGTTGCAACCTTAAATGATCATCTCAGTTATTGTAGGAAGCTTAGTCATTGAAGGAACTCTGTGAAACCTCTTGCGCTTGGTGAAAGTGTTACCTGATAATGCTTGTAGTGCTCGGTCGACACTAGTGCTCGGTGATGCTTGGCATGCTTATTTATTTCATTGATGCTCAGTAGTCTTGGTTTATCGACAGGTGTTCTTAGTTATTTGGTTGGCTGACTTGGTGCATTTATTATTAGTATCTTTTATTGGATTATCCTATGTGGATCTGGATGCCAACATGTTGATTAAATGTTTGTAAGGCTATTTGTGAGCCAACTTGTATAGAATTTAATATTTGTTTGTAATAGTTAATGGTTTCAACCAGCCAACTTGTGGCTGATGATTAGTATTTATAGGATGATTGGGTAGATGCTTTAGGGAGTGGTGAAAAAGAAGATCTGAGAGTTCTGATTAGGGGGATAGGAAGATCAATAGCTAATTTGAGAGAACCAGAGTGGTGAAGTTGTGGAAAAGATCTTGCATGGTCTTGCATATCAGATTGTTATCTGATAGTTTGTAATAGAAGAGCTAGTGGTTGAGGCTTGGAGACAAGGAGATTTCTTGGAGGCTTGCGAGCTCAAGTTTCCATTAGTTTTTGATAGTTTTTAGGACTGAACTAACTAAGATTGTATTGGATCTATGTGGATCTTGAAGAACTTGTTTCTGATTGTAATTGGCCCTAACCTAAAAGGCCTTACAGTTAGGCATGTTAATGAAAATATGTTTTGAAACATCTTGTTGTTGTGTTATTCTTCTATGTAATTCTGAAGCTCAAAGGTTGGACTGTTCTTAATTGGATTCCCCTACCTTGATCTACATCAGGTGGTATCAGAGTAGAAGGTTGATCTTGTTGGAGCTGAGATTGATCTTATAAAAGTAGAGTTTGATCTTGTTAGAGTAGAAGGTTGATCTTGCAAGGGTTGATCTGGTGAAATTGACCTTGTTGGAAAAGAGATTGTATGATCTTGGTTGCATGTGGCACTGAACTTGTGGAATCTTTCCCTTGTTGTTTTGTAAGATTGTAGGTTGCAATATGACTTACATACAACTCAGAGATTGTCATAAGGTGGTCGATGTAGGGTTTGTTGCAAAAGGTCTTTTCTTATCTTTAAGGATGCCTCTGAGAAGATTGGACCATAGAGTAATTGCAGATCTCTATGATACTATGGAATCTTGAATTACAGAGAAGGTGAAATCAGATTTCAAATCTAGGATGGAGCTGATGAGGAATGACATGATCACCAAGATCATGATGGTTACAACTAGTATACCTCATAGTATTGGTACTGAGGATGGTTATGAGGAAGCAACTGAAGACTTTGAATCTACTAGATCTAGTGGTGATGACCAGAGAGATAGATCTGGTGAGGACAAAACTAGTTGGTTGCATAGATCTAGAGCTTGGTTAAGTAATAGTTACCAAATAGAAGTTTCTACTTTCTTAGGTACCTTGAAGCCTAAGAACTTGATTGATTGGATTGGTGAACTTGAAGATTTCTTTGAGCTGGAAGAAATTGAAGTTCCTCTTTGGGTGAGATTGGCATAGACTAAGTTGAAAGGGCATGCTGCTCTTTGGTTGAAATAACTACAAAGAGATAGTGAAGATGAAGGTGAAAAGAAGATCAATTGGTGGAGGTTGATGGTGAATAAGATGAAAGCTAAGTTCCTACCTATTGACTATGAGCTTGACTTATTTAAGAAGTCATAGAATCTGAAACAGAAGGATTTGTCTGTTGAGGATTATACCGAGGAGTTCTACAAACTTACTATTTAGTCTGGACATGGAGAACTTGGTAAGGAAAAGGTAGCTTGGTATGTGAATGGTTTGAGATTCAATATTCAAGATGAACTTGGTATGTTGAAGTTTAATTCTATTGAAGATTATTATCAGTATTCTCTGAAGGCAGAAGAGAAGTTGAGAAGGAAGCAAAATAGTAACTCCTGAGGGAAGGATAAAATTGATCACTCGGCAAAGGATAAACTGACTGTAGAAGATGAATAGAAACCTATAGAATCAAAGAAGAAGATAGGTAGAGTTAGCTTTAAGGGTACTTACTATAACTATGGTGAAGAAGGACATCATTTTTTTGAGTGTACATAGAAAAATTCTAGTGATCGATATACTGTTGTGGTAAATGAGAATGTGGATAATGAACCTGAATCTGAAAACTTTCTAGTTTGGCAAACATTGCTTGGTACAAAGAAGGAATATTATCAGAGGAGTAACTTGTTTAGGACTCATTGCAAGTATAGAGGTAAACTCTGTGATGTTATTGTTGATAGTGGTAGTACTGATAACCTTTTTGCTGAGGACATGGTTCAAAAACTTGGTTTGGTTAGAATGAAGCATCCTTGTCCTTATATGATTGGTTGGTTGTAAGATGATCATGCTCTGGAAGTTAGAGAATAATGCTTCATTGATGTTTAGATTAGCCAGTACAAGGATCTTGTGTTATGTGATATTGTGGAGATGAATAGTTATCATATATTTCTCAGTAGACCCTGGAAATTTGATTGCAGAGCTATCTATGATAGTGTTAGAAATGTGTTTACTATTGAGAAGGATGAAATGAAGTTTTCCCTGATGCCTTTACTGGATACAACACTTGGTAGGAGAAGCCAGAGTATTGGTAGTTGAGTTGAGTTGGTAGATCCTAAAGGTGTGGATGATCAGTGTGAAGAACAGACATGTGCATTGTCTAGAAAAGACTTGAAAAGAAAAGGAAGCTGAAGTGGAAAAGTATGCAAAGTGAAAAGGTGGAGGACTTGTATGTTAAGAACTAGTTCAGGGTTTATGTGTTGAATCCTAGAAGATTTTCTTCTAGCATATGAGAACATCTTTTCAAACCTCGAGTGTCTAATGCAGGGGTATTATTGGGTCCTTGGTGAATCTACATAGTGGTGTGTTATTTGGATAGTGTTACTCAGTTGCAACCTTAACCGATGGTCTCAGTTATTGTAGGAAGATCGGTCACTGAAGGAACTCAGTGAAACCTCTTGCGCTTAGTGATAGTGTTACTCAATAATGCTTGTTGTGCTCAGTCAATACTAGTGCTCGGTGATGCTTGGCGTGCTCAATTATTTCACTGATGCTTGGTAGTCTTGGTTTACTAATAGGTGTTCTTGGTGATTTGGCTGGCTGACTTGGTGCATTTATTGTTGGTATCTTTTGTTGGATTCTCCTTTGTGGATCTAGAGGCTGACATGTTGATTAAATGTTTTTAAGGCTATGTGTGAGCCAACTTGTATGGCATTTAATATTTATTTGTAAGAGTTAATGGTTTCATCCAGCTAACTTATGGTTGGTGATTTTTATTTATAGGATGATTGGGTAGATTCTTTAGGGAGAAGTAAAAAAGTAGATCTGAGAGTTCTGATCAGGGGGATAGGAAGATCCATAGCTGATTTGAGAGAACTAGAGTGGTGAAGTTTTTGAAAAGATCTTGTATGGTCTTGCAAATTAGATTGTTATCTAATAGTTTGTAATGGTAGAGATAGTGTTTAAGGCTTGGAGACAAGGAGATTTATTGGAGGCTTGCGAGCTCAAGTTTAGATCTACTTTAGGGTTTCCATCAATTACTGATAGTTTTCAGGACTGAACTAGCTGAGATTGTATTGGATCTATGTGGATCTTGAAGAACTTGTTTTTTATTGTAATTGGACCTAACCTAGAATGCCTTATAGTCAAGCATGTTAATGAAAATATGTTTTGAAACATCTTGTTGTTGTGTTATTTCACTGTATAATTCTGAAGCTGTAAGGTTGGACCTTCCTTAATTGGATTCCCCTACCTTGGTCTACATCAAGGATCCATGATGACCTATTTTAGATAGGTGAAGTACCAGTCAGAATCAAAATAGATCTCATTTATGAGATGACAGGTCTTTCAAAGATAGGTGTTATTCTTCCAGTTGAAAAGGATGTCATAACACTGGTTGAACAAGCTTGCATATCCCTAAGTGATAAGTGCGGGATGAAAATTTAGCCAATTGAGGAGGACATCAAATTGATGTTTATGATTCTTGGCTATAGATTTCAGCATGCTAACAGGGTCAGTAGTGTGTCTGTAACCACTATTCTTACAATCATAAGATTGGTGAGAGATAATGGAGACTTCAATTTGTGTGAGATCTTGCACACATAATTGATGGACAATATAAGAGCTATAAAACATGACAAGACCAAAATATTCAAGTTTGGGTCTTTGATAATCTACATGTACTTTCATATAGTTGGGAAAGTTTTAGATTTGTACCTAGATAAGAACATGCATAAAATGCAACAAATATCACTTAAGGCATCATCAGAGAGTACCTTGAGAGATTATATGGAGTTAGAGTTAAAAAAATTTAGGATAAAGATGCATATGAGGTATAGGATACCTGAAAGCATTGTTGAGAAATACAAGGACAATATCTATTTTATGGTAGAAACTGACATTACTTGTATGGAGGATGTTGAGTCTAGAAGTAAGTGGATTCATCCACTTGGCTATGAAGTGGAGGAGCAAGTTTTGGAAGCTTATGCCCAAGTCTTACTATCGGTGCCCAAGGATCCTAATGAACCTAGATGGGGAACATATGAAGAAAAGACTAGATAGGTAGATGCAATCCTAAACAGTGCTACAACCAAGAGGAAACCCACCAAAATCACCTCTGAGATTTTGAAGATCTATGGTGTGACAAAAGAAGATCTAGATAAAGCTAGAGAAGCAATGATAGCCATGCAAATTGAGAGAGCATCCACTGTAGAAGCTAAGATAGTGAAGACAACTGATCCCAAGATGAAGAAGGTAAAAATTGAGAAAACTGATGATCAAAAGGAAAAAGAGAGTAAGACAACTAATATCAGTCTTGTGCCCATACAAAAAGTTGATGTAGAGTCCATTGATGCATCTCCCAAGATGCCTAAGAGGAAGAAGAAAACTTCCACAAGCCACCCTTCAGCAAGAACCATGAGAAGCAGAGTCAGGAATGTTCAACCACCTCCTGAGGTAGGATTTCTACCAAGTTTACAAGTGTTGAGATCCCAAGTGGTAGATGAAGGAAGACTTGATCAGGTATCAAAGTTTTATGATAGATATAATGAGATTGAAAAATATAAAATCCATGATATGTTGATTAAACATATGATAAAATTCAAGAAGACTATGCTAGAACTAAAGACAGTAATTCCAGATAAAGTTTGGGAAATTTTGGATACCTTGAAAAGACAAGAAATAAAGGAAGACTTCAGAATCAGAGAGAAGACATTGGATGAAAATCTTCCAGTATGTTCAATTGATGAGAAAACACTACTGCTAGGTTTGGTGAAGCCACACCTCAAAACTAAGATGGGGACATTGCAGATAATGAACAAGGATTATGAGATGATAACCAAGGAGACAAAAAAAGCTTTTGAGAAAGTGTTCCTTGAACAACGCATGCAACCTCCATCTGCACCCATCACTCAAGCACCTATTGAGCAAGATAAAGAAGCTAATTAAGTCACAAATGCACCTATGACAGGTCCCGATGACTCAGCGCCCATAGTGACAACACCCAAAGAGGCAATGGTATTTGTGCCCATGCCTGAAGTCAAGAAAGACACAATAATGATAGATAATGTTGAGATATCTATGGAGGACATAGATAAGGACTCAGATAAGTTTGAAGAGGCACTTATGAGCACTGAGGAAGAAAAAATTCTTTTTGGTGATAATTCATTGAAGTAACAAGAGGAAATTTAGATTGAGGACTTGATAGAACAAGAAGAAGATGAGGAGAAAGAAGAAGAAAATGAAGAGGAGAAAAGAGAAGAAGAGAAGGATAATGAACCAATAGATAAGCCATCTATTGAAGTACCCATAAAAGTAAAAATAGAAGTAATGGATAGTATGCCTATCAACTCCATGCCATCAGCAACATTTTTGTCAGGTTTGACTCCTAACACTATGAGCTTGGACTCTTGGGGAGAAGAAGACCTGATCAAGATCAGTGTCCTTGCTATGGAGAAGTCCAAGGAGAAATAAGTGTTGAGAAATCCTCTATTTGTTGAATTAGTAAACATCTTGAATAATCTATTTCCAATAAAGATGAAGCTACCAAAAGAAGACTCAACAGAGGATGTCAGCGACATCCTAACAAGCTTCAAGGAAAACTTAGAAGAATCAACAGCTAAGGTAGCAGAAGAGAAGTACCTTAAGAAAAGATTGAATGAATTAACTGCCAACTTTGCACTTAACCTTAACTCCCTAAAATTTGGCCAAGCTTCATTGAAAGAATATACAACAAAAGGAAAGAAAATCATAGCAGACTGCATGAACCAAGACAAGTTGACTGCAAACCTCTATAAGAAAATTTAGGAGGCATAAGCTATGATAGAAGAAATGAGGAAATCAGTAGAAGATCCTTCCTTTGATTTAAACATATTTAACAATGTGTACCAAGGACAAGTGGACAAAATAGAGAAGGCAGAGAAAGAAATTTCCAAGATAAGGGCAAGGCAAACACAACTAAGAAATGCTCTTGCACCCTCATTAGATGTCTTAAACTAGAACATCAAGGAGATCGATGCCACTATGGTGACATATGATCAAGGTATGAGTATATATTTGGAGAAGATGGAGAAGTTAGCATATGTTGTGTGCACCCATCTCCAGACAATAGACTCATTAAAGAAATTTTGGCAGAATGAGATTGCTAACCTAAAGATAGCATACTCGGATGTATTCACTCCGTGAGTACTTGTAGATACATTTGTTTGAGAACCTTTGTCATTAATGTCAAAGGGGGAGTATATTATGTAGAAGAATATGGATTTTTTATATGATGTAAAGGGGAGTATAGTACTTAGTGAAAGGGGAGATATAAGTTAAAGTATGTATTAGATATTTTGTATAAAGATACAACAAGTAACTTGGCCATATTCCTTTGTTGCCATTAATGACAAAGGGGGAGATTGTTGGCAAGTTGAATATACTATTATATATGACTAGATAAATTTTTTTCATTATGGAAACAAAGTCATATAAAATTTTGGAGTCAGCGGATAACTTAGAAGATTAGAAATATGGCTAAGTATGGAAGACTGGACAGATAATAGTGCACCAGAGGAACAATGCATTAGCGCACGTGTGTATGAAAGAGTTATGAAATGCACCCTTGAAGATAAGATTTTAAGTGAGTATTCATGCTAATTCTAAGAGTGCATGATGATACAAGTCAGTATGAGGAAGTTACAGTCAGATGAAGTATCACAGACAATGAGCAACAAAACATAACATAGTATGGAGCCGATTGTTTGTATTTTGGTTAGTGATCATAATATTTTTTTGTAAAGGCTATGTGCTTATTATATTTAGGACATAGACATTTTAATTTTATTATATGTAAACATTCTTGAGCTAATTCATTTGGAAGCATTGTATGTAATAGGTTAAAGGGCTGACCTACTAAATAATTTTGTTAGCGCATATAAATATGACATGCACCTTTGTAATTGAGTATGCGATATGAGATAGAGCTAAAAGGAATAGAGAAGAAGTATGTGAAGAGTAGTCAAAATTTTGTAGAGCTTTAAAAGAGGTTAAAGTATCAATGCATCAAAGGAAATGATCTGACAAGCAGTGTCACAAGAACTGTTCACCTTGTAGATATAGTGTGTATCTGAAATCCAAAAGGTTGTAGCCTTCACCACTTAAGCAGTGAGCTCTAGGACAGTGTGTCCCCACCCCTAATAGGGTTAATTGTAAAAGACTCCTAACAGTGTCTGACCCTTGACCAGATCACTGTACTTATTACATTATAAAGATAAACTCCTAATAGGGTTGCAAGATCTTCTAACAGGGATCATAATACACTAGTGCAGTTATTAGTGGGTGTCGAATCCCATTGGGGTTTTTACCTATTTGGGTTTCCTCATAATCATATTTGGTGTTATGTGTTATGAATGTTTATCTTACTTGCATTGATGTTCATTTCAATAACTAAGCAATTAATTTAAGATTCAAAGTATCAAAAAAGTAATTAAGTATTGAACATTGATTCACCCCCCCCCCCCTCTTAGTGTTCCCATTCCAAATAGATAAGTGGAGAGGAAGCATGGGAGGGTAGAGAGAGGAGGGAAGGGGGTAATACAAAGAAGAGTGAAAAGTGAAAGAGATAGGTTTAGATCTTAGGGATAGAGGAGATAGCTGGATAGATAAGATAGTTGAAGAGAGAGAGAGAGAGAGAGAGAGAGAGAGAGGTAATCAGGTAATAGGAGATCAATAGAAACCTGCAATAACATATTAAATATCAACCAAAAAGAGATTGTTAGAGAAATTAGTATCCCCAATATTCAATAAAATATGTAAGACAAATAATAATCATAACCAATCAAACATTATGAAATCAATCCAAAACATAAATATGAAAACAATAAAATCCTTCCTTGGTGTTCTCCTTCTCATGCAATGTGGGCTCTTAGAATTGAGCTCAAGATCATGCCACCATAAGAATTCAAAGAAATTGTGGTTTTTTTAAAATATAAGAAAAGACTCTCTATTTATAATATTTTAGGGGTTTCAACCAAGAATCCATAATTGAAGGGATGATTGACTATGATTGAGGATTTGAACTTAGAGTGGGTGAGATTTCAACTGAGTTGATTGCTTGGTTTAATAGGATTGTTTGATCTATCAACAAATAGATTGGAGAGATGAATCGAATGGAGTGGTGAGATAATAGAATAGACTAGTGAGTTAACTAATTGCATGGATGATTCAACTAATTACATGGATTATAAAATTAAATTGATGAGAAAATTAAATTGATGGAGGACTTAACTAATTGCATGGATTAGAAGACTGAATTGATGGAAGACTTAACTGATTATTGAGGGAGGAATTAACAATGTGAATTGAATAGTTAGGAGAGGGAATTGTGGAGTGAAGAGTTGTGATTTAAAAGCTGACTCAAAGTGAGTGTGAGTTAGGATTTAGGAGGATAATTATGATTTAAATAAATAAAATATTATTTATTTGCACATATAGAGATATTTTATAAATAAATAATTATTTATTTATTGATGAGAGGAATTATTAGTTGTAATTAAATAAATATAATTTATTTAATTTATGGGTGTAATTTGATTAAATTATTACATAAATGCAATAATTAGAAAGGGGGAATATTAATTAAACATAGTTATTTAATTAATCTAATGACATTAGGAATAATTCAATAATATTTAATTACTCTATAGATGAATAATTAATGAAATATTGATTGGACAATTAATAATTAAGATAATTAATTAAAATCACTTAATTATGGAATTAGGCAGAAATTGTGATTTTAACTTTAGAATATGGTAGATAATTAATTAAATAATAAAGTTTATTTAATAATTTAAGAGGAATGTTAGTGAAATTGTCACTTGCAATCATGGGATATTTTTAGATGTCTACAGTTTTCCCCTCTTTGATACAATGCTTTTTAGGCGTTGTTTCAAATAATAATTAAAATTATGTCTCGGTATGTCCCAACGAGAACAATGTGACAGTGAGCTAATGATGCCCACTCAAAGATTATCTGTACTAGAAAGGCATGAATGGTCTCTTGAAAGAAGATTTAGATTGAATGATGTAAGAAAATAATAATTAGTAATAAGTGAAGAATGTTGTTAGGTTGCGATGATTGTTTGATCAACATTGGATATAGAGATTGTTGATAAGAATCATGTCTAGTTTCAGGTTGGACCTATCTTGTATAAGACTAGCGACAACTTCTAGTTTTAGGGAAGACCTACCCTATATAAGACAAGTGCAAAAATTTGGTTTTAGGAAAGATACATTATGTATTTAAGACAAATGATGATGTTTGGTTTCGGGAAAGACATATCCTATTTAACACAAATGATAATAACTAGTTTTAGGAAAGACATCTTGTATAAGATAGATAATGATGGAATCAATGAGAAATTTACTTGACTAATTTAAAAATTGATTTGACCATTTTGAAAAATAGATTGAGTGAGTGATATAAGAGATTTGACTAATAGAATATATTTGATTGATTTGATAGAATATTAGAATTGACTGATAGAATGTGAATGAATCCTTGATTGAAACCCTTAGATTATAGTAAACAAAGAGCTTAATGTTTTAATAACCATACTTTTGATATCCAACTGAATTGAAATATTTATTTATCATCATTGAGGAACTTTATTATAGAAAAAATAGATACCATCCTACCAAGATATGAAACATCTAGGTATGATTATCCTCTTGAATTGAAAATAGGCATGTTGAACAAAAAAGGAATGTGGGTTGATCCATATAAGTTGAGCATTTGGAGCCAAGGTATGTGCAGCGTATCACAACTAGTAATGTCCCACCACGAAACCCATAAGGAATCAGGTCTTAAGTACCAAAAATACAACTAAGATTTTTTTTGTAATATTACTAACATCTTATTGATAACATCTACCAAAGAAAATTTCCTTAAAGGTTCCCTTATTGAATTTCACCAATATTAAAACCAATTGATTCCATTAACTAACTGATTGGATTCATTTTCTTTTGTTCTACTTTGCATACTTTAGAATATTAAGGAAAAGATAAGAGCATATTGCTCCTTTCCTAACTAAGTTCATATATCCTTTACTTTTCATTTCATTTCCAATTGCTCCTATCTACACATTAAAAAACTAGTCTATACAAAATATAATCAAGCTTTCACATTAGAATTCTCATTTTCCATTTTAATCATAGGAGAGATAAGGTAAAGAATACAAAATTACATTCCTTTGATACAAACTTTGAATCTTAAATAAACATCCCTTGAAAATCCCTAAAGTTATCCCTCCCTAATTACATTGCTTTGTCTTTTCAATTTCAATTACAACTACAATTACATCAAATGGCCCAAAGGCTTACAAAGAGATCTTTACATTATTGCATTGAAATAAAAAATGGTACATGGTCCAAAATGAGAAGTCTTTACCAATGCATGCACAAATCTGAATTAAATCCAAGCCACGAACCATGAAAAATACCTCGAAAGAGATTTACCACCCAACCATGTGAAACTAGTGAAGTTTCATCCCCCATGCTAGGAGATAGAATCAAGGTACTCACAAGGTCTAGAGAAACCTAAGGTAATACAAACCATTCTCTTAACTTAAAAAGAAAAGACATAAACAATATATCATCATACTACTCACAAAGATTAGGTTTCCAGCAATACCATCTTGGTGAGTGTCATCACACAACCTCTACATTGGGAGCCACCCTGGCAAACATGTAACCCTGGTCCCCTTTTTATGTGAAGGATCCACCCTGACAATTACCCATGGTCCTGGTACTCCAATAGGTCTATGTAGACTTATATTACATATCTTTTATTATCTTTTGAATCCCCCCCTTTCCCAAGTTAATTATTAAAGTTATCACTTGATTACAAACTCACCTATAGGATCATCTGGCAACCATTTTGGGTTCCAACACCTATGGAGATCCACTCACCTAGGGTATCTATTCCCCAATCCAAACACAAGACAAATAATAAGAATACACTTTAAATGGTCTATTTTATAGATCTAAGGAACTCTCATGTGATCTCAAGCCCTCAGGATGAGTCCTAGCCTTATCACATGTACACATAATTTCCATAGAAATAATTTCAAGTAAAATAAACCTTATACACAATCATATAACATAACCTAAGAAAGGAATTGGCATTCAATGGTATGGAAAGATGCAGATCAGACTCAAGAACCAAGTGCGAGAGTCATATACCAAACCCCAAGCCCAAAAATGGCTAGATTGGACCCCTAGGACCCCATAAGGCCCATACAAGTATTTTCATAGGTCCACAAGAGAATTATCATAGGCTCATATGAGTGTAAATGTAGGCTTGTATGAATAAATAGGTTCAGAGTTATTTTCTCATACGAGAATTGTCACAAAAGTTCTCAGAATTGCCCAAAAATGAAAGTATGAAGTATGGAGAGTGCCTAGGAAAGGTTCCCTAAGGTATGCCTAGTTTAGGTGCCTTAGTACCACATCCAAAACTCCTCTCCAACTCACCATAAATACCAAAACATAAACAGATGATCAAATACTAAGAAGTGAAAATAAAATCTGCATATTCCACAAGAAGGAAAAACTCCCTATAGGCCTTCCTAAACAATCCTAACCTTCCCTAACCTTCTAAACTTCCCTGAACCACTCATACAGATAAAAATACACTGAATTAAAACCATATGAATAATAATACACTTTTCAGGAAGATATTTTAAGGAGAAATCTTATAGGCACATTTATAAACACTTCTTGTATGCAATATTCTTTTACACCCAAATAAACAATCTAATAATTCATATAATCATAATAGTTTAAAAACCATAAGAAAATGATACATATTCAAAATAAACACACAAAGACAACACATAGGAAAGATGGTGATTCTACCTGGTTCCAGACCCTACTTGGAGTCCTTTAGATAATCCCTTCTAGAGGTAAGCACACCACAACAAATCTCTTTCAAGCATTGAGAAGTGGATGCCCTCTAGAAAAGTCTACCCTAATCCTTCAAAAGCCAATCTTCCACTAGTACATTTGAGGCCAATTTTTGTGGAAATTTGTCAGACTTGTGATGCCTTTTTGTCGCACTTGTGACATATGTGTCCGTCTCCATTTTGGCATTGGAAATGGTGATGGAAGTGACATCCGTTGGTATTTTGACATCATGTTTCATTGGAATATGCCACTCAAATAGGAACTTTAGTATGGGGCCAATCCCATCAGATATATGTAGTTCCAACATTTGGTTTGTCAGAAAGGCTATGGGTGGTCCGACAGAACATCTCGTCAGATGTATAGCACTACCATCAGATATTAGTGATAACCTGTTGGATATCTAATAGGATGAAATAAACTATTTACACAAAATTCTATCAGATGTATAGCACTTCTATCAAAAAATTTTTATGATCTGTCGAAAAAGTGATGAATTATCATAGTAAAGATAACAAAGCCCAAGAGACCATCATAGTTAGTCTCCATCTTTGGTCCATATACTGACAAAACATTTTACATTTTGTTAGCTCATAAAATGCGATCATTTGAAAGAATTTAATGGATGATATTTTCATGTATAACGTATATTATTTTATATTTGATAGTGAATGAATTTATCTATTTCACGCACTTGTATTTATCAAGCATAGCCATAAATAAGCATCTCCTCCCATGGTCTACATTACTCAAACCATGGGAGGGGATGCTTCTTTATGGCCATGCTCGATGTATACAAGTGTGTGAAATAGATAAATTCGTTCACTATCAAATGAAAATAATATATGTTATACATGAAAATATCATCCATTAAATTCTTTCAAATGACCGTATTTGATGAGCTAACGAAATGTAAAATGTTTTTTCAGTCTATGGACCAAAGACGGAGACCAACTATGATGGTCTCTTGAGGCTCTTCTATCTTTAATCCTAGCTACTGGGTAAGGGCTGGAAGACTTATCCCTATTGATCATTGAGAATAATCACTGTGTTGCCTTTATGTACACTGTACAGTATCCAATATAAGAGAAGGAAGAAAATATGAATGGATAAAATAAATGAAAGATACAATAAAATTATTTTGTTTTTACCTTCTCATAATTGATCCCAGTCTCGCAAAAGTAATTTTATACAATCACTAGCACATTTCATGCATGGATGAGAAACAACAGTATCCAAAGTTTCTAGATTCAGAGAAGAGGTATGAGTGGAGGTCAAAAAAGGGATATTTGTGAAGGTTTAATAGATGTAGTACTGAATCATCATCTCTGCACTGGTACTCAATTTGGAAACCCTCTCTAGAAAATCTCCATAAAAATCCCTTCTAGCCTCCACTATATATACATCTTCTCAGTATCTAAAAACTCTCCATCATTGATTCCCGTCATTTTTCACCATCTCCATGGACTGAGACCTTAAATTATTAAGCTTCTCTTTGTTTCTAGAATAGTTTAATATTATCTACTTAATAGGGCTAACCACGTGAAGGTGGAAGCTCATTTGGCCCCTCCTAGGAGCCTCTTATGACCCTTTCTTAGGGGTCATAAAGGGTCATAAGGGGTCCTAGGACACAACAGTTGAGAAACATAAATGTAGGCATCATGGTCACAAGTTTTTGGAGACAACATAATTGAGTGGTATACCCAAATGATGTAAAGAAACCACTACTCCTCTAGTTCCAGAGGAGTAGTGGTTGCTTTGCATCATCTTGATACACCCCTCAATTATGTTGTCTCCAAAAAATTGTGAGCATGATGCCTACATTTATGTTTCTCAGCTGTTGTGATATCTACATTTATGTTTCTCAGTTGTCATACGTGTTTATGTGCATGTTTTTTATGTGTTTGGGAAGACATATTTTTAGTCTGGGCCTAGATCCTATGACAATTAGCTTCATAACAATGAAGTAGATGACAGATGAGCAATTAGCTTCCCAAGAAAAATCTCATAAATGAACTATGCGTACCCCAATTCCTTTGGCAACTGTGCATACCCAAAGGATAAATTTGAAACATAAGGGTAAGGCTTAAAGATCTATCTAGTGATGCAAAATTAACTTCTTTAAGGTTTACACTTGTTGTTTCAAATATATCCTTCGGGTATGTGTAAAGGCAACATAAATTGGGGGTACACATAGTTCATTTACGAGATTTTTCTTGGGAGCTAATTGCTTAGCTCTCGTCTGCTTCATTTATTATCAAGCTAATTGTCAAAGGATCCAATCCCAAGCTAGAAAGATGTCTTCCCATTCTATTTAAGCCATATTCCTTGTTCTTGTCAAAATTCCTTGGTATGGTAGGCGTGCTCTCTTCAGTACTCTTCTTCAATTTGTGTTCCATGATAAGCATCTTCTTCTTCCTAATTGCAGCCAGAGCTTCCTTCTCATCAGGATTCAACTCCACTTCCCTCATCTCATCATCCTTGTCACCCTTAGCTACCATCCACAGGACCCCGAAACATCAAGGAAAATGGAATACAAAGTACAATGCTCAAAGCAAAGTACATGTCCATATTTTTAAATGGAATACACCAAGGAGTACCATCAGAAATATTAACCATTTACAATTGATAGGTAATTTATTTGAAAGCATAATGATTTGAAAATCTTTTTTTAAGATAGGCATAATCATCCCGCCAACCTTAATTAGGAACATTTGTGATATATGTCAAGTACTCATTATAATCAGTATGCCCAGCAAACATAAACTTAGTAGCAAAATCACATCCTTTGGTTTACTAGTTTACTTATAATCAATATGTCCTTTGGTTTACTAGTTTAATCTAGTTTAAGAATGGTTTGTTTCATGTTTGAATGTGCCATTGAATGAATCTTGGATATATTAAGTACAATCTTAAGACTCGCGACTCTTCAAATTATCTTGTTTCCTTCAGACCTCCAAACATGTGTACTTTGAGTAGCCCTCCAACAAATGGACTTGTGATGATTTTCACAATAGTACATGTGTAGGAGGACTACTCAAAGTAATTCTTAGGAAAATCTAAATGTTCATCACCTGTGCATATAAGAGTTTCTTGAATGGAATGACTCGTTACTTGTACATTGACTAGAATGTTGGTGGAAGAAGGATGATTTGTTTGCAACCATTTTTTCAACTCTAATTTTCTCAACACAAAGGGACATTTATCATAGAAACATGATTATTTTAAAATGGAATACACCAAGAAGTACCATCATAAATATTGACTATTTATAGTCATGAATAGTTAACCTTAATCAAATAGCTCATTTTTATCAGCATGTGTAGTCTCTGTGTAAATGAAAAAAAATGAAATATCAAGCTGAAATAAAATAGTGAACAAAAATTCAAATTCAAGGCCTAATTTATCAAGAGAAACAAACATTAGGATGAAAGAAAAATCATTAAGACTATATAAAAATCATTAGGACTATAGAAAAATATTAAGACTAGAAAATCAAGTTCTAGAAAAATCATTACGACTATAGAAAAATCATTTAGACTAGAAAATCAAGTTCTAGAAATGGACAATTCTGATGCTTTTCCATTACAACAATTGAGCATTCATCATTTGGTACTTCTTGGTGTATTCCATTTAAGTTTTTCAGTTGTCATGTTTATGTGCATGTTCTTTATGTGTTTGGCTTCTCTCCCTCGCAAGGGATACGTCGATAGGTAATTGATTTGAAAGCATAATGATTTGACAATATTTTTTTAGGATAGGTGTAATCATCCCGCCAACCTTAATTAGAAACATTTGTGATATATGTCAAGTAATTATAATCACTATGCCCAACAAACAAAGACTTAGTAGTAAAATCATGTCCTTTGGTTTACTAGTTTACTTATAATCAGTATGTCCTTTGGTTTACTAGTTTAATCTAGTTTAAGAATGGTTTGTTTCATGTTTGAATGTACAATTGAATGAAGCTTGGCTATTTAAAGTACAATCTTAAGACTCGTGACTCTTCAAATTCTCTTGTTTCCTTCATACCTCCAAACATGTGTACTTTGAGTAGCCCTCCAACAAATGGACTTGTGATGATTTTCATAATAGTACATGTGTACGAGGACTACTCAAAGTACTGTTTAGAAAAATCTAAATGTTCATCACCTGTGCATATAAGAGTTTCTTGAATGGAATGACTCGTTACTTATACATTGACTAGAATGTTGGTGGAAGAAGGATGATTTGTTTGCAACCATTTTTTCAATTCTAATTTTCTCAACACAAAGGGACATTTATCGTAGCCATAGAAACATGATTATTTTAAAATGGAATACACCAAGGAGTACCATCAAAAATATTGACTATTTACAATCATGAATAGTTAACCTTAATCAAATAGCTCATTTTTTTATCAGCATGTGAAGCCTCTGTGTATATGAAAAATGAATGAAATATCAAGCTGAAATAAAATAGTGAAAAAAAATTCAAATTCAAGGCCTAATTTATCAAGAGAAACAATCATTAGGATGAAAGAAAAATCATTAAGACTATAGAAAAATCATTAGGACTATAGAAAAAAATCATTAAGACTAGAAAATCAAGTTCTAGAAAAATCATTATGACTATAGAAAAATTATTTACATTTGAAAATTGAGTTTTATAAATGGACGGTTCTGATGCTTTTCCATTACAACAATTGAGCATTCATCATTTGGTACTTCTTGGTGTAATCCATTTAAGTTTTTCAGCTGTCGTGTTTATGTGCATGTTCTTTATGTGTTTGGCTTCTCTCCCTCGCAAGGGATATGTCGATAGGTAATTGATTTGAAAGCATAATAATTTGAAAACCTTTTTTCAGGATAGGCTTAATCAATATGACCAATTGTATGAAATTGTCAAACACATAGCATTTCACTTTTGTATGAGTGGATCGTGCAGGAACAATTAACATTAAACAAGGAGAAAACTCCTCAACACATCTTGGAAACCATTGAATTCAATAATAAATTAAACCTAACACCAACACTATTCCTTCCATTCACTTCTACCAAGAATAAAGCATTTAATCCATTCAACATTACATATAATCATTAGACAGTTACATTTCCTAACTGTGTAGAGGAACAGTTGTGACCAAAATGATCAAAAGTACTTGCACCCTTGCACAAGCTATTCCAAACTTCAAGTAAAATGAGAAATATGCTATATCAAATCATTCATATTTATAGTAACCATTCAAAGGATCATTTTTTCAATGAACCCTCTGACTATACCCCTGCGGTAGATGAAGGAAACCTCAAAATAGAGAAAAGAAACTTAGTAAAACCAGTCTATGTCATTGTTTGTGAGGGTATAGTCATGATAAGTGCCTCTCAAACCTCTCCAAACATGTAAGAATGTCTTTAAATAATTTATTGATCTTTTCTAAACATTAACGCATGGACAGTCAAACTAGTAGTCTCCAAAGCATTCAATAAGTGAATATGAATGTTTGAAAACTACTCCCAACAATTCTTAAACAAAATAAACTATGTTTAAGAATTGTTGGGACTGGTCCTCTGGCGTGTATTAAATAGAATAGAATTTTCGGCATATTATTATCATTCTATTTCTTTTAATCTACTGGTGTCTGTGTGTGAAAATTGTACCTGATCTGTAGACACAACACTCAGTAAAACATTAGAGGTTAGCTATAATCAAAATCATGCAAAATTGAAAGCTATCTAACCAAGCGATTTACTGCCTTCTAATAGGTGCGAGATTAATGTTCTCAGACTGTAATCGAGATCAGTGACCTAGACGACACCTAAATGAAGGATTTGAATGCAAAAGATGGATATGAAATTGAATGCAATTAATCTATATTTTTGATATTTTCTATACAATAATAATTGTAAAAACTGATATGAAATCTATGCTAAATGAAATTGATATGCTATGAATGCTATTGAAAATTGATATGCTATGAATCTAACAATGATATGTAATATGAATGCAAAAATAAGATTGATCTCACAAAGATGTCGATTCGCAAGAGCTTTGATTCTTCAATTCCAATTCTCCAGCGTGATTGTGCAAAATATGAGATGATTTGTGAAGAGCTAAAGCCTTAATTTTATAGAAATTTAGGGCTTTGGAGGTGCATGGGAGAAGCCATAAATCACTCAAATTAACTCATCTTGATTTTTGAGTTATCTGATCATGAAAGATAGTTAATTCTCAAAATCATGCAAAAACATGCAAAAACAACTTTTTAACTCAAATTAGAGTGTAGATCAACTTTTTGAACTCCAAAAGGATGTTGAGTTCCAAAAAGTCAATAACTTGCATTGATTTTCTGATTTGGAGTTTAACTGTTTCTTTTGAATATGCATAATAATTAAGAATTAAATAAATAAATAAAGTGATTTATCCTCAACTCAACTGATTTTTGAAATAAAATAATTAATTTATGGGTTAATTAACTATTTTACCAAACTTTTATTAAAAATTATATTATTAAATAATGACAACATGCTTTAATTAATTAAATAAGAATTTAATCAATTAAAAATAGGAATTTTGATTTATTGTCAAAATTAAATAATACAATTAATAATAGATAGAATTAAATTTAATTACACAATTAAGTGGCAAATATTAAATCTAATTAATTAAATATAAAAATATTCAATTAATCAAACTTAGGATAAATGTGATTTATTGCCAAATAATCATTAAATTAAAGATAATTAAGATAATTAGGAATATTACTAGGAATATTCCCCGATGCAGAATTTAAGATAATCAATTATGATTCGATGATGTTAGATGTGCCTTAGGTTAGGACTTTGATGTCGATTTCGTTCGAATTGTCGATGTAGGAGATTAATGAACTTATAGCCCATTTTTGGAGTATTACATTTTTCCCCTCTTTGAATTACTGTGCGAAGCGCACTGGTTCAAAGAAAGTCTGTGTTTGATAGAGATATGAAACTGATTCAAAAGATAAACCGATCTCAAGATAGAAACCGATTGAAAGATATTGAGATAGGAGGTCCTGAATGACCAGAGATAATGTTCACTGTAGCAGCAATGAACCTATGATTGCGAAAAAGTGTCAAAATGCCTGATTCTGAACCTTAGGATTGATAAGAAGTGAGTGACCCGTTCTAGACTTGATTGTCTTAGCAGAACTAGCAAGTATGACATCCGAAACCTTCAGTTGCCGAAGAACCAAGGAAAGAACACTATGATCCGATGGTTGCAAAAACTGATACAGTTTACAAGATTAGGAGAATACCAGATTGATATGGATCTTGATGAATCTGATATGCCCCAAGTGATGATAGATTTTCCCCAAGTGATGAGGACTTTTGATGAATCAGCGACTAGACGTGATTGTTGTCTTGATCACTAATGAAAGATATTGATAAATTTGATCGATAGAATTTTGATTTACAGACTTTGAATGATGTGCAATACCATGCCCCCTTCGGGATTAAAATTGAAATCTGACAAGAAAAGTCAGTGTTGATAGTTTAGAAGCATGTTAATTGATTTGAGAAGTGGTTATATACATTTGAGAATGCATTCTGCATCGTTTGGAAGGTCCCAAAAAGACCAAGTTTGACTAGGTTTGACCATGAGTTGGCCATGGTTGACCAAGTTGAAATTTTGATAGTTTGATGTTAGATAATCAGTTGAGTTGAATACTGGATTCCTTGTGATGATTGGAGGTTGATTATGCAAGCAGTAGACCGTCCTAGGTCCAAAAATTTTAAATCACAATTTTGACATAATAAACGATCTCATATTTCAATTTTGATCCCGAAAATGAATTCAGAACGTCGAAATTAGCCAAGGGTGCAATTTTTGTGGAAAACGGAGCACTTTTAAAAATTAGGTCAAAAGCTATATAAAGGCCGGAAGGGTCATTTTCAATTCATTTCAACCCTTTGACTTTAGAGATTTTGTGGAGCCCTCTGAGTGAGAAAATGGTAGACCAGCGAGAACTGAAGGTACCTGTGAGTTCGCACCGTTTTGAGCACAGCCGGAGACATGACAGACCTCGACAGTATGGACATCCGGTAGGTGGACCTCTGTTCCCCCCTGAAAATGCATGTTTTTGATGTTCTATAGCATTTTAAATTTTTTTCATACGCGTTTTTAGTTTTTAATTTTTGCATCTGTAGAAACTCGTACAAGTCCCAATCCAGACTCGTACGACATTTCATTTGAATGTAGAATGTCATTTCGTTCATGCCCAAGTGTCGTATGATAGGGACCCTTGTGTCGTACGACATTTCATCGGGTCCCTTGAAACTCGTATGAATCCAAGTGCAATGTCGTACGACTATGAAATGTCGTTTGGTATGTTGTGGAATGTCGTACGACATTTCATGCCAGTCTGGAATGTCGTTTGAAAAATAGCATGTGAAAAACTCAGTTTTAAGTCAAAAATGAAACTTTTCTGATCTTTTTGCCTGATTGCGGACACTTTGCCCTACCTTCTGAAACTTCAAAAACTGTGTCATTCTGATATTTGGCCTTATTTCAAACTGAATTTCTGACAAAACACCCTGTTGCATTATGATTTAGGTTACATATCCTGACGTACATGTTCACCATTCTTATCCGGCCACCCAGAGATTATGTGTTGCCTTGCCAGACCCGATGAGGGTTCATCTTGCTACCTGCGGATTTGAGCACCTGATTCATTTACCTGATATTAGGGTAAATCATGGTTTATTGACTGCCCTGATTGAGAGGTTTCACTCTGAGACCCAGACTTTCCACCTTCCGACTGGGGAGATCACTGTGACCCCTAAGGATGTTTATAGGATTCTTCGCATTCTGTTCCATGCTCCGTGACATCCCGAGTATGTTAGTGGAGGATCGAGGGGACTGCATGCGTTTAGATGACTGTTCGGTGATGAGACACAGCTGACTGGGTCTATATCTTGGGAGACACTAGTGCGGAGATATGGTCAGACACGTCGTCTAGAGTGTATCATTGTGGGGATGATCGGAGAGTTGATTATGCCTGTCCGTCAGCAAAACGGCTTCTTGATGGGATGGGCACCTATGGTAGCACTCTTGATGGCTACACCGACTGAGCTTGCCTGGGGTCAGTGTCTGTTGGCACACTTGTATTTCGAGATGCACGAGGTCGTGTATCAGGACTGCAAGACATTTGCTTCAGGAGCGGTGGTACTGCAGATATGGGCTTGGGAGAATATCCTAGTTTTGAGACTAGTGTTTCAGAGTCAGCGACAGCCACAGGAGCCGATTATATATACGTATGCTAGCTATGTTACTCAGGTTTGCATGGGTCACACCAAGTATTTCCACCGATGCTTGGATGACATGACCTTTGTGATCTGGAGACCATATGTACAGATAGAGGCCTGGCCTACTGCGAAAGAGCAGTTGTCATTCATTTTTCAGAGCAGGATATTGATAGGATGGACCTCCACCGTCTTGGAGAGATTTTTGATTACCAGAGTCTGGTGTCAGTATGGAGGCATTCAGGATGTCCCGCAGGATTATACTGCTTATGCCCACATTGTGCGTGAGATAGGGCTCGGATGGGCACCACGGCTGAGTTATTCTGTATGTGCTGAGGAGTATAGCCAGATTATTGGTAGGGATTGGGACTACCTTCCATAGGTTGTTGATGTCGGGGTGACAGATGCATATGTGGCATGGCTTGTTGATCATCGGATACACTGATTTTCTGATCCGACAAAGCTGATACCCTCCATGGAGGAGGTGATGGATGTTACAGGGGCTCCTATGAGAGCAGGACCGAGACCACAGGTGGTACAGCCTACTCCTCCAAGACAGAGAGCTATGACTCCTTTACAGAGAGCACCAGGACATGTGAGGCCTCCACGTCCTCCTACATCTACAGCGGGCACATCTTCTGGCACACAGAGACAGAGCCGAGGTGAGAGTGGCACACTAGGTGGAGTAGGATCTGTAGATGATGTTCTAGGAGTTAAGCAGTTTCCAGGTGGGACCAGTGTGGATGACAAATTTGATTTGGCTGCTGAGGTTAGACACCGTAAGGCACACAGGATGAGCATTCCTTCACATGCAGATCAGCCAGCACAGCCAGCACAAGACACAGATATGCCAGCAGCTAATGCAGAGCCTGAGGTTCCACTTACTTCGGCTGAGATTATCAGACGGCTTACAGTTCAGGTCTGGGACCTGAAGATAGAGCAGGCCAGATTAGAGGAGAGGCATCGAGAGGCAGATAGACAGTGTACAGAGTAGCGCACCGAGATACAAAGATTATAGGCAGAGGTGATTCATCAGACAGTGCGGGCCTCATATTATGTATCTGCGTACTATGCAGTAGTCCCTGCTACACAGAGAGTGCCGACCTATTCTCAGTATATGGCAGCATCAGAGGGAGCTAGGGCACCGAGAGCGGAGGTGATACCAGATGCACCTCCTCCTCCTCCACCAGATGCAGAGGAGCATGCTGACAGTTGACTTCTCTTGATCTTTTGTTACTTTCTTACTGATACGTTGTTGTGTCTGATAGCTCTACGGAGCTTATTCATTTGTACCCTATGCCAGTAGTGCACCCCTGACTATTTGAGATTTTTGATATATAGATGAGATCGATATTTTTGGTTGTGACATCATGTGTACTTGTCATTTTTGTTACGTATGATGATATCATGCGATGTGAATGCTATGAGTAGTGTAGAATGTATGTATGGATCAATGCAATGTGATAATTTCTTTCATATGTATGAATGTTATGTAGATGTAGTGATTATGGAAATATGTATGTTTATGCAATGGATGTAAATGTAATGCAATAAATGTTTATGATATGATATGTAAATGCAATGATACACATGATATGTTTTGCAGGTTGATGAAGACAAGTACTCAGTCTTATGTCAAAAAGATGGTCGACCCGGGAGGATTATTGCTTGTGATTACGTTAAGAGACCTTCGAGTTAGGTTCAGCTCTTGTTAGATTTGAAGATGTGATATGAAGAATTGTTTTAGCTTTGAAGTTCGTTTAGTCATTGTGAGATCTTGCAAACATGCAAAATGCAAAGAGACATGCAAAATAAAATGCAACCTAAGACCTAGGACCTAGTCACTGATCATATGTCGATTTGTTATCATCATTGAACTGTTAGGTAACTGGATAAATCAATACAATGCCCACTAGCCATGAAACCATAGACATATGAATATCAATTTGTATGTGCAAGAATCAATACAACACCCACTGGTTATACAACCATGGACATATGAATATTGATTTGTTTTTGGAATGTCGGATTAGATATAAGCACCAAAGCATAAGCGCCAGGATGACCTGAATATCATATCCATTTTGATATAGCAATTTGTACAAGCATCAAAACATAAACATCGTGATGACCTGAGTACGCCTTGCGTTACAAACACATCAAACAGTCAAGAGATCATTCTAAATCCAATGTGAATTACCTGTAGTGACCCTTTATCGTTCACATCCTTAGGCAAGATCGCATTTCATAGTAAGAGAAAGAACTTACTCAAAAAGACAATAGTGAGATCAAACTTCCTTGAATTTTCTAGGTATCAATGGTCGAGGTACGCATGGCCATCCAATTCAAGATAGAGGCTCTTATAGTCGGACACCATTTCAATCCGAAATTTCCAAAGATGTTAGATTGTCACATACAAGCAGAAAACAAAGAAAATATTATGCCCCTAGTCATCACTCTCTAAATCCTATGAAGGACATCATCGAAGAGCTCGAAGGGACACAATATGCAAAAATCTCAATGTGAATCAGTAAGCGTACAAGGAGATAAAAGCACGAAAAGCATAGATTGTTTTTAGTTGAGTTTTGATGTTTGATTGTTGTTGATGCAAAATCCTTTCTGGAGACGAGACTGATTGACTGACTCAACAGGAAGCTTCAAAGGACTCTGACTGGATAGGAAACATCTAAGATACATTGGAGGCCATAGGATATGACATTGATTGCCCCCAAGTTTGAACATTGATAGGATACAGATGCGCAAGCTGATTGGTGTACAGACCGACTTATTGAAACCAAGATATGCAAAAACAAACCGGGAGATATGTACAAACTAAAGCAAGACTGAAAGCTAGGAAAGACCAAGATCATGCTGATAGATGGAGCATTTGGAACAAGTGGCACCCGTTTGCTGGGTTTTCACCATCTGGGTAGAGATTCTATTTTTGCTACCAAGGTGCCTGTTTCCAGGTTTTCACCAAGGCACTTTTTTTTTTCTTTTTTTTTCATTTTTTTGTATTTTTCATTTTTTCAATTTTTTTTTTGTACTTTTGATATTTTTTGATTTTTTTGTGAATCATCAAGGTGCCTATTGCTAGGTTTTCACCAAGATGTTCATTTTTTCAGGACGTTTTCTGATTTTTAAGATGTTTTTTCAGGACATTTACCAAGCACTGAATGCCTTAAGCATAGAATTTCTTCAGATGGAGAATGTTGATTGGTTCTCGGAGCTGTTCTCCTTCAATTGTTGAGAGTTGATAGGCACCAAAGCCAAAACTAGCAGTGATTACAAAGGGACCCAGCCAGTTGGGTTTGAACTTCCCCTTGCGTTCTTGATGTGATTGATTTTTAGGATTTTCTCTCAACACTATATCACCAATCTAAAATTCTCTGTGTCTGACTTTCTTGTTGTAGCCTCTAGACATTCTCTTTTGATATACTCTGAGATGATCATACACTGCTTGTCTGCGCTCATCTAGTAGTTCAAGTTCTTGTAACCTCGACACTCTGTAGTCTTCATCAGTGACAAGTCCATGCATTCTAATCCTAAGTGATGGGATTTCAACCTCAATAGGTAGTACCGCTTCAGACCCATAAACTAAAGTGAAACGTGTAGCCCTTGTAGGTGTTCTGATACTAGTTCTATAGGCCCAGAGAGCTGGATTGATCATCAGATGCTAGTCTCTTCCTGTTTTATTCACTATTCTGTGCAAGATCTCCAGGAGATTTTTGTTGGAAGCCTCAGCTTGTCCGTTCCCTTGAGGATAGTAGATAGATGACCAATGTTGAGTAATTTTGAACTTGGCACATAAGTCATCTAGGTCCTTGTTTTTGAATTGTCCCTTGTTATCTGTGATTATAGAGTGAGGGATCCCATATCTGCAAATGATGTAGTTCAGGATGAACATAGAGATCTATTTCCCCGTTGCTTGTGTTAGAGGAACTGCTTCTACCCATTTTGTAAAATAATCTATAGCTGTGATTATATGGGTATGTCCATTAGAAGAGTGCAGATGGATAGCACCTATGAGATCAAATGCCCATTGTTGAAAAGGCCATTGTGTAGTAAAGGGAATCATATCTCTCCCTGGAGCATGAATCAAGTTTCCATGTACTTGACACTATTGACAGTTTTTAGCAAATTTAATAGCTTCTTTTTCCATTTCAGGCCAATAATACCCAGCCCTAATAAGTTTTTGAGCTAACATTAACCCATTCGAGTGTGACCCACATATACCCTCGTGGACTTCCTCTAATGCATGTTGAGACTCTTCCCATTCTAAACATCTAAGCAGTGTACCATCTAGACCTCATTTGTATAGATCATTACCAATGATGACATATCGGGATGCGGATCGGATAAGGTTTCATTTCTCAAAACGGTTAAAGGAGTCAGGGATGATTTGGTCGTGGAGATAGGAGAACAAATTTTTGTAGCGAGATGAGTCATAACCTACAATAGTGCAGATCATGCGGGTTTCAGGGGAGTCATATGCAGGATAGGATAGGGCTTCCACCAGGAACTCATAGCGTAGTTCATGTTCAGGCTATTGTAAAAGAGTAGATAATGTTGCCATTGCATCAGTAGCCTTATTCTCCATTTTGGGTATTTGCTCAAATGTGATAGCGATGAAGTATTGCTTTAAATCATCGACCATTCTCTTGTAAGGAATGAGCTTTTCATCTTTGGTTTGGTACACATCATTGACCTGGTGGATGACCAGTTGTGAGTCTCCATGAATGTGCATCTCTGTAACTCTCCACTGTATTGCCATTTTCATACCATTGAGAAGTGCCTCATATTCAACAATATTGTTTGTGCAAGGAAACTTTAATCTGAATGCTTTGGGTATCGAGTATCCTTGAGGAGTAATGAACAATATGCCTGCTCCAGATCCATTCTGTGTGTAGGAGCCATCAAAGAATAACTACCATGCTCTAGAAGAGAGGTGCATGATAGAGGAATCGGGAAACTCCATTTGCATGGGTGTATCATCAAATAGTGGTGCTTCAGCTAATTGATCAGTGATGACCTATCCTTTGATAGCTTTTCTTTCAACATATTCAATGTCAAATTCACTCAAGAGCATGACCCATTTAGCTAGTCTACCTGTGAGGGCAGCTTTGCTTAGGAGATATTTCAGTGGATCAATTTTAGCTACCAAATGAGTGGTATGAGCTAACATGTAGTGTCTCAATTTCTATGATGCAAAGATCACAGCTAGACATGCCTTCTCGATCATTGAGTAGTTCTTCTCATAGGCCACTAAAGTTCAGCTGATATAGTAGATGGCTCTTTCTTTCTTGTTCTCATCATGCTGTGCTAATAATGCCCCCAGTGATGTATCTGTTGCGGAGACATATAATATTAATGGCTTCCCATGAATAGGAGGCATCAATATAGGTGGATTTGATAGATACTTCTTGATATGTTTAAAGTTGTTCTCGCATTCTTCATTCCATGCAAAGGTCACACCTTTATGCAATGTTTTTGTAAAAGGCTGTGAGATGTCTGCTAGCTGTGATATGAATCTTCTGATAGATTGAACTCTGCCTTGCAACGTCCTCATTTGACTGATATTTGTGTGAGGTTGCATCTCTATTATAGCCTTGACCTTAGCTGGATCAACTTCAATGCCTTTCTTGGAGACGATGTATCCTAGGAGCTTTCTAGAAGTGATGCCAAAAGCACACTTTTTAGGATTTAGTCGAAGTCTAAATTTTTCCATTCTGTCGAGGATCATGCGCAAGTCTGTTAGATGTTCAGTTCTAATCATGGATTTTTCCAAGGTATCATCTACGTAATCCTCCATTGTTCTATGCATCATATCATGAAAAATAGATGTCATTGCTCTTTGATATGTAGCTCCAGCATTTTTGAGTCCGAATGGCATAACATTCCAACAGAAAGTTCCCCACGCACATGTGAAAGCTATTTTCTCTTGATCTTCTGGAGCAATTTTGATTTGGTTGTATCCAGAAAAGCCATCCATTAAGGAATACATTTCATAGCCCGCAGTCATGTCCACTATCATATCAATGTTAGGCAGTGGAAAATCATCCTTAGGGCATGCTCTGTTCACATCTCTAAAGTCCATGCACACTCTGATTGAACCATCTGGTTTTGAAATAGGTACAATGTTGGAAACCCACTCAGCATAGTCTATGACATGAATGAATCTAGCTTTTAGGAGTTTTTCTAGTTCTGCTTTGACTAAGAGTGCAACATGAGGATGCATCTTTCTCAATTTTTGTTTGATTGGTTTTACTCCGGGGGCAATGGATAGATGGTGCATAATGAGATTGGGATCCAATCTTGGCATATCTGAATATTTCCATGCAAAGTTGATCTTTTTCTCTGATAAGAAGGTAGTGAAGTTTTGTTTCTCTTCGTCTGATAGAGATTGTGCTACATGTACCAATTGTGGTTCCTCTGTTGTACCCAAATTGATGGATTGAGTTGGCTCAATCAGAACTGGAGATCTATCCTATAAATGACTCGGAAGGACATCAAATATCTCATCCTTAGGTGCCTCAGAGAGGTTTTCACCTTCAGATACATCTTTTCTTTTTACTTTTGTCGGTTCTGAGACTGCCACAAAGTGGTTTTCACCCTCAGAACTCTTTTTCTTTTTCTTTTTACTCTTGTTTTTCTGACTAAGATATTTGATGTCCGACTCGATCATGCTGACGCTCGGTTCACTGATGGAAGTACTCATAGGCTCAACTGCATTGAGGTAGCAGGCAAGGGCATAGTCATTTGGGAAGGTATACATACCATGGTTTGGGTTTGTGGAAGTTTGGTCGATAAGATCATGGCGTTGGATAGTCAAAGCGGGAAAGGCTTGGGATATGGTGTTCACGGATGTGGATATGTCATCATTGGTCCTAACCTGATGCTCAAGTTCAAAGCTGATATTACAGCTCAAAATGTTCAATTCATGAATAGGCTCAACGTCATCATGGGAGTCCTCTTCAGCCATAGGTGGATCAGACACGTTAAGTTCATTATTTTGCTCTAGACTTACGTTGGGTTGAGAGACATATTGGTGAATAACATCAATAGATTTCTCTGTTATAAGCTCATCTTCTTCTAGAATGGCACCCCATTCATAATCATTTGACTCATCTTCTGATTCAAAATCTCTAGGAAATCTTAGAAAATGTGTGAAATCAGGATGAATACCCCATGAAGGATTACCCTCAGTCTCTGACTTGAATTCATATTCATGGGAATCAGTGTCAGAATAACTACCCCCTGCTTCTTGATCAGTTTGATTGCCTTCGAGATTGGCTAGTTCTTGTGGTGCAACCATCTCTTGCGCTACAGTAGGTTCTTTTGTTTCTACTAGATTAATTCTTCTGATAGGATCATCTATATCATCAAGAAGATCTTTGATCTCTTTAGGCAATTTTTCATAGGGGATAAGTTCAGAGCTATCTAAATCATCATCAGAGGGTTCTATATCTTCTTTCTTAAGAAGGGGTTCTTCGGGTGCAATTTGTTCTATGACATGAGAACAACCACCTTTGAGATGATAGGGTTTCTTCTTAAACCCTATGCCACCAGTATCTTTTTTGGCTCGACCAATATGTGAAATGGGGGTCACAAGACCCTTTCCCCTAATTCCTAGAGGTCCTTGACTGGAATATCCCATCTTGGCTATCAATTTGTTTCCTGGACCATATGAACTAGTAGGGATTGTAGGTGCTATAGATTCACTAGGTTGAACAATTTTAGATTCAGAATCCTCTTTATATAGCCATGCCAGCATAGCTTCATCCTCTTCAATTTCCTGTTTGGATACTTGCTCCACCACAAAATGTCTTTTGTATGCTTCCATAGGTTCCTTAGGTTTTGATTTAGACTACTTCAAGGATTGGCCATACGACTTAGGTGAGATTGGGAGAGATGTCAGAGACAAGACTGGCTCTGTAGTGTATTCTCCCATCCCATTTTCTTTGATATTGATATCTTTAGCAATGTCGTCCATATTAGATGTGGAAGCGACATTTTTTTGCTTGATGAAAGATTCTCTGTTGTTGGGAACAAGCTTATCGGCACTTTCCTTCAATGTATTGCAAGTTGTATTCAGATCTGCTGGGATAGTAACTTCCACTCCTTCATAGGGAAATTTCAAGCATTGATGATATGTAGAAGGAATGGCTTGCATTTCATGGATCCAGGGTCTCCCTAGAAGGATATTATAAGCCAATGGTAGATCGAGCACCTGACATGTGGTATCTTTGATGACTGGACCCACTCGGATGGGTAAGACAATGGTGCCCTTAGAAGATCTTTCTTGTTCATCATAGGCCTTTATAGTGATCTTCTTTCAAGGATCAATATCCACCTCTGAGAATCCCAACTGTGTGATTAAGTTGTAAGAACAAATGTTGAGGCTTGTGCCTCCATCGATCAACACACGTTTGACTCGACGGTTCTGGATCAAGACTTCTATGTGCAAGGGCTGATTATGCGGGTGACTTAGGGAGTTGTCATCCTCTTCTGAAAAGGAGATATATTGCAGAGATTTTAGATGACCAACCATAGTTTGGAACCTGTCTAGATCTAGATCATCAGGAACATTAGAGCCGAGCAAAGCTTTATCTAGGATATCTCTGTGAGCTGGAGATATTCGAAGTAACTCAAGCATGGAGATTTTGGCATTGGTGTACTGGAGTTGTTGGGTGATGCTGTAAGATGTAGGTCTGGTATCCTTTGGATTGGAAGATTTCAAGGCAACCTTCTGTTTAGAAGCAGATGTGAGATTGAAAGGTATCTTAGGGACATTAGATGAACTTGGTGTTTGTCCTTTTAGATGTGTCTAAGCTTGTGATCTGGTAACTGCATTAGCTGAGGAATGATTTCTATCTCTTCATACAATCGTGATGACATTACAGCTCTCAGAGAGGCATGGTTCCACCATATTGATGACAACATCATTTCCAGGGTAGGCATAGTTGACTTTTGCCCCCATGTTAGGCTAAGAAGTGGAAACTCCCTTGCCATGTTGTGGAAAAGGTTCTGTAAATGCTGTGTGATCATTATTACTGGTAGGATTATCGATTGTGATGTCCCCTTGATCTATCAAGTCTTGAATGGTATGCTTCAAATGGAAGCATCCATTAGTTTTGTGGCCTTTAGTCTGATGGAAAGCACAGAATTCATTATCTTTCCACCAAGATGGTTTTGGATCCGGATCAGGTTTTCAGATTGGTGGTAAAGAGATCATGTTATCAGCTATCAGGGTCCTCATAGCAGATTCCAAAGATTCTCCCAGGGGAGTAAACTTTCATTTATTATCCCATCATTTGAATGGCTTCTTTGGAGATGGTTCAGCAGATTTTTGCTCTGAAGCTTCAATGGCTTTGGTGGCAAGGGTGAGATTGTAGGCCGGTGCCTATGATGGGGTGTGGATAGTGTCAACAACACCGTCAGAGACAATACCTTTGTTTCTATTCCAGCTCTTATTTTTATCTTTTGAGCTAGATCCTACTTCAGACTTGTCCTTTTGAAGTGTGATTTCTCCTTTCTTGACAAGTACTTTCTCAATCTTGATTGCATTATCCACCATTTTATCAAAAGATACATGATCTTGCATTTGTAATGGATAGTTGAGCTCTGGAACAAGGTTATTGATAAAGATTTCAAGTTTCTCCATTTCGGGAATTGGTCTAGCATATAAAGAAAACTTCTTTCGCCACCTCTTGAGAAAAGTTAGGAATGATTCCCCTGGATATTGCTTGAGGTTATAGATATCGATCATGGTAATTGGATGTTGAATGTTGTAGGAATATTGTTGATAAAATAATTTAATCAATTCCTCAAAAGTTTTGATCGTAGAAGGTAATCTTGAAAACCACTGAATGGATGCTCCTCCCAAGGATCTAGGAAAAAGACGCATTAGATAAGTCGGTTCATGCATGAATTCCATGGATTGCGTACAGAACTCTCTGACATGATCTTGAGGATCAGAGTGTCCGTCGTATTTGTCATACTTTGGTATCTCCACTCTCTTTGGGAATGGAGGCATATACAAGTCTTTGTCAAAAGGGAAAGGACAAAGGGCCTCCATGGAGAATTCCTTGGGTTCCTTCTCTTTCTCAATTTTATTCATTTTGACCTACATAGCGTGCAGCTGGTTCATTATGGCCATCATCAGAGTTTCTTCCTCATGCGTGATGATATCATCAATGTTAAATTTGGGAGGAAGCTTAGCTCCTTCCTGGGCTAATTGCAAAAAGTATGCCTCTCTATCCATTTTCAAGAAATGCCTCATCATTCTTTTGAATTCATCGTCATTCTGACACCGATGGATTTCAGAGGGTGTAGGGTCTTGGTTGGCATTATGTTGAGAATGGTGTCCCTGGGATCCTCCTCCTAGAGAACCATGGTTTGTCCCTGCTTGAGACATGGTAGGAGTTTTTGGGCTCCCTGGAATAGATTGAGGAGGAGTTTGTTGATTACCTCTGTGAGTTGATAGAGGAGGTATGTAACCAATTTTTAATCGAAAGTTACCGAGACCATCATCTTTGTAGATACCTGACTTGATGAGTTGTTCAAGAGTTGGACCCGGGGTATTGGTCAAAAGTAAGTTCTGAGATGTTTCTTCTGATTTCTTGTGTGAAGAAGCTCTGGTCTCCACCATTAACTTTGAATAAAATAGAAGAAAAGGATGAAGACAACTGAAGAACAATTTGATTCGAGAAAATCAGATGACGCAACCTTGTCAAGATTATGATAGTTTTGAAGATCTGATGAGATGTGGGTGAAGGAAACTGTGTCCTGGATGTATGGGATAGATCGCCCAAAAGATAGCGGACACGAGTTCTCAACACTTAGTCTATTTTTGAAGATTTATTGAAGATTGATAGTTATGACAAGGTTTTGACACGAGATAAAAAGGACTCAAATTGATCAAATAGAAGACTAGATCGGATTCAAAAGATCAAACTCAGAAAATGGTAGAATGCTCAATAGCTACTGCTCTGTTCCTGACACAATGATATTTTTGACAAATTCTGGATCTAGGCTGGAAACATTGGATATCTTGCAATTTGACAATTTCTGACAACTTTCTCAAATTTTTCCAAATGACACTCTGTAGACTCGTACGACAGTTGGGTATAAATGAAGCGACAGTTGTGAAACTCGTACGACAGTTGGGTAGATATGAAATGACAGTTGACAAAACTCGTACGATAGTTGCTAACAATTTTTGGCTTCTTGAATTTTGCTGGTTTGAAAACTCGTACGACACTGGGTTCTTAATCATACGACATATGGGCTTTACTGAAATGACATTTGACAAAAAGTCATGACTTTTGACTTCTTGAAATGACTTTTGACTCCAGAAAGAACTTTACGTCAATTTTTGCAAAATTTAAGGTTTTCAGTTTTGGATTGTTTACAAATTGTACTGTCCAAATTTTGAAGGTTATACCAGATTTGGTCATTTTTAATAGCCAAGTAGATAAACAAGCACGCAAAATAGTAAACAAGTGATTCCAAGCACATCTGAAAACAATGAACAAGGGCAAAAGCAACCTTGTGCATGAACAATCAAGTGACCAAATTGTGCTAATCCCTGAGAGTACTAATTGTGTATGTTCTGAAAAGTTTTGCAATAACGCACATATACCTGAAAGTGAAAAATTGGCCTCTCTAGGGTTTTTAGTAATGGTTTGACTCTGCAACTTTAATGATTCAAAGGGGTGAACTCCAATCCTGGTGCACCAGGGTTTTGACAGAGTCTGAGAACTTAATCTTCAAGAGCTGCTAGGGAGATCTGACAACCCAACAATGAACCATACTCGTGGAGATTTCTTCCACAAGGACATTTATATAGCGGCTGTCACTACCACGGCGAAAATGGCTATTACCGCTTGAGGTTCCGTCAACGAAGTTTGCCCTGTGAAGGGATTGTCCGCTATGGTTAACCCTCTCTAAAGATGACTCATAGATTTATACCACAAGGGGACTTGGCTCCAGATTCAAGGTTTTGACACCTCTTCACTTTTAACCCAAACAAAGCTAGCAGATTAATCCGACACGCCAAGACAAAGTTTTGTTCCACCAAGGTCTGTGATATCAACTCCATGTGATCTATCAACCTCTCCGGGGAGAGAATGTATCAATCAATAAGAGAAGACACACTAACCAATTTTGATTCACCAAAGCTCATGATATCAACCCTACGTGATCTATCAACCTCTCCGGAGAGAGAATGTGTCGATCAATAAGAGAAGATGCACTAACCAAGTTGAATGTGAAATACACTAAGTATCCTCCCTACCTACAAGGATTCTGTCGTCAAGAAGGATTTCGCTGGGAACCCAATCTCTCAAGAATCATGAATAGTGTTCATAGGGCCTAATTACTATGTGAGCACAGATATATGTTCTGAAAGTAAATCTACCAAAAGCATTCAAAAAGTAGAAAGAGGAACACTTAACGCTTAAAGAAAATATGAGATGAGTCCACAAGGTGGAACACTTAACACCTCACACAAGCTAAAAATGAGTCCCCAACTTAGAAAACAAGTGAGTTCCTAAAAGCACAAAAGGGTTGCCAAGTGGAACATTTAACGCTTCTATCCTATTGACCCCTCCCCTTTATAGCGCTGAGATTGCAACCACGGGGTGGAAATGAGGGGCCAGCGGATTAGCGAGTCCAATAACCCAAGATAGCAATCAAGATCAATCACAAGTATCTTAAGACTACTTAATGAATCCTAAGGGGATCACAACCTAGTATCAAATTATGCAAGTAGAATAAAAGCATGAGAAGATGCACACAAGCTAGACACATAAGAGATTTATTTTAAGCCCAAATCAAAATGTTATTAGATGAAGGAGAATACCTGGTGATCCTCGCAACGCGCTTAGTAGATTTTACCTGATTTTTAGCAATTCTTGCGCTTTTCCCAATCAAAACCAGCAGAGAGCAATCAAAACAGAGAATTTCAATTGTCAAAATTAGCAGTTAGCCAAAATATAAAAATCAAATCTGATACTCTGCTCTGAAAAATGAAACAACAGTAAAAAATTAGTACGGAAACTCGTACGATAGTGGCTATGCTCTCAGACGACAGTCCAGAAACTCGTACGATACTGGGTATGCTACCATACGACAGATTATCTCTCAAATAGCAGTGGGTATGAAGTGAAACGAGTCACGATCTGATAGATTGTCGTACGACAGTGGGTAGAGTATCATACGACAGTGGGTATGCTCCCATATGACATTTGTCAGAAACTCATACGACAGATGTACGGAAAAAATTAAAAATCACAGTTTTGCACAGATCCCGAGGATAAAAAGATAGAAATTGAAAGAATTGAATTAGAAACCCGTTTCAGGGCCCCACGGTGGGCGCCAGAAATGTGTGTGTGAAAATTGTACCTGATCTGTAGACACAACACTCAGTAAAACATTAGAGGTTAGCTATAATCAAAATCATGCAAAATTGAAAGCTATCTAACCAAGCGATTTATTGCCTTCTAATAGGTGCGAGATTAATGTTCTCAGACTGTAATCGAGATCAGTGACCTAGACGACACCTAAATGAAGGATTTGAATGCAAAAGATGGATATGAAATTGAATGCAATTAATCTATATTTTTGATATTTTCTATGCAATAATAATTGTAAAAACTGATATGAAATCTATGCTAAATGAAATTAATATGCTATGAATGCTATTGAAAATTGATATGCTATGAATCTAACAATGATATGTAATATGAATGCAAAAATAAGATTGATCTCACAAAGATGTCGATTCGCAAGAGCTTTGATTCTTCAATTCCAATTCTCCAGCGTGATTGTGCAAAATATGAGATGATTTGTGAAGAGCTAAAGCCTTAATTTTATAGAAATTCAGGGCTTTGGAGGTGCATGGGAAAAGCCATAAATCACTCAAATTAACTCATCTTGATTTTTGAGTTATCTGATCATGAAAGATAGTTAATTCTCAAAATCATGCAAAAATAGCTTTTTAACTCAAATTAGAGTGTAGATCAGCTTTTTGAACTCCAAAAGGATGTTGAGTTCCAAAAAGTCAATAACTTGCATTGATTTTTTGATTTGGAGTTTAACTGTTTCTTTTGAATATGCATAATAATTAAGAATTAAATAAATAAATAAAGTGATTTATCCTCAACTCAACTGATTTTTGAAATAAAATAATTAATTTATGGGTTAATTAACTATTTTACCAAACTTTTATTAAAAATTATATTATTAAATAATGACAACATGCTTTAATTAATTAAATAAGAATTTAATCAATTAAAAATAGGAATTTTGATTTATTGTCAAAATTAAATAATACAATTAATAATAGATAGAATTAAATTTAATTACACAATTAAGTGGCAAATATTAAATCTAATTAATTAAATATAAAAATATTCAATTAATCAAACTTAGGATAAATGTGATTTATTGCCAAATAATCATTAAATTAAAGATAATTAAGATAATTAGGAATATTACTAGGAATATTCCCCGATGCAGAATTTAAGATAATCAATTATGATTCGATGATGTTAGATGTGCCTTAGGTTAGGACTTTGATGTCGATTTCGTTCGAATTGTCGATGTAGGAGATTAATGAACTTATAGCCCATTTTTGGGGTATTACAGTGTCATTCCCTAGCCCATGATTTATCTCCATTATTTGATTTTATTCACTGTTTTGAAATGTTGACTATGGTTATGAAATGGAAAAAATAGAAAAAAAAAAAATTAACATGAATTTTTTTTTACAAAATTGAACCAATGGAATGTTTATAACAAAGAAATATAATGATAATAATATGCCAAAAATTCTATTCTGTTTAATACATGCCAAAGGACCAATTGTATGAAATTGTCAATCACATAGCATTTCACTATTGTATGAGTGGATCATGTAGGGACAATTAACATTAAACAAGGAGAAAAATCCTCAACACATCTTGGAAACCATTGAATTCAATAATAAATGAAACCTAACACCAACACTATTCCTTCCATTCACTTCTACCAAGAATAAAGCATTTAATCCATTCAACATTACATATAATCATTAGACAGTTACATTTCCTGGCTGTGTAGAGGAATAGTCACGACCAAAATGATCAAAAGTACTTTCACCCTTGCACAAGCTATTCCAAACTTCAAGTAAAATGAGAAATATGCTATATCAAATCATTCATATTTATAGTAACCATTCAAAGGATCATTTTTTCAATGAACCCTCTGATTGTACCCCTGCGGCAGATGAATGAAATCTCAAAATAGAGAAAAGAAACTTAGTAAAACCAGTCTATGTCATTGTTTGTGAGGGTACAATCATGATAAGTGCCTCTCAAACCTCTCCAAACATGTAAGAATGTCTTTAAATACTTTATTGATCTCTTCTAAACATTAATGCATGGACAGTCAAACTAGTAGTCTCCAAAGCATTCAATAAGTGAATATGAATGTTTGAAAACTACTCCCAACAATTCTTAAACAAAATAAAGTATGTTTAAGAATTGTTGGGACTGGTCCTTTGACATGTATTAAACATAATAGAATTTTCAGCATATTATTATCATTATATTTCTTTTAATCTACTGGTGTTGTTCCCTAGCCCATGATTTATCTCCATTATTTGATGTTATTCACTATTTTGAAATTTTTTTGATTGCAGGAAAAAATAGGTTTTTAAATGGGGACCTGAAACCCCTTACAAGCCAAAAAGATTAACAATTAAGATAATCCAAAATGAAACAGGACTAGAGTTCGAAACCCCTGTGCATAGCTAAAAAAAACCAACAAAAAATTCCAGATGAAACTAACAAAAACAAAAACCAGCAACCCAAAACTGGCCAGCTTCAGGATCCAGAAGCCACATTGAATGCCTTACAGGTGTCACCAGCATCCTATTTAGTAGTAGAAATCTTTTGGATAGCAACATTAAACTCTGAAAGTTCCTGGATTTTGTCATGTATCTTCTTCCTCCTCGTTGATCTGGTACATTTTCCAGGGCCCTCGTCATCTGGGTTATCTTCCACATCCTCTAGTTTTTTAGTGGGAGAGCCATTGTCCAGCTCAGACTTGATGATCATGAGGCAATCCTTTGATGATCCCATAAAGGTATTGTTATCATACATGTGCCTTTTCATGGCAGTCTCCAAGGTTTCCATTCTATTATTTAATTCCTGTATTTTCTTATCATCCTCCTTGGTGGCCTTCTCATCCCTAGTGCAAGGGATATTCTCCAGCTGGGTCTACATGGTATCCACTTTCACAGCAATAGCCCTATACTTTAGATGAAGGCTTTTAATTTCCTGAAACACCCATTTTATGAGCCTAAAAGAGTAAATGGATGTGGCTTTAGTAGTTTGAAGGACTCCAAATGGGGGGTCAATTTTTTCATCCATGTCTTCATGCAAAAGCTAGACGTTCCTCTCCTGCAGGTCCACATTTTTCATAAAGGGTATGTGTCGAGAACTCCCCAAATCAGTATCATCCTCCTTCTGAGGAACAACCTAGTTCTTACCTAGGGAGGTGTGAGTCTCATCCTCCTCCTCATTTTGTATGTTCTATCCCACATCCACCACCATGTCGATCCTAGGGGATATCGGCATGTCATGCTTTTGATAGCTGTCATAATCGACCAAAATTGGCACTTTTTGGCCACCTTCATATTCCTCATCATCCTTCTCTTCCCCTTTCTTCTTGCTACCAGAGGTATCATCTATCTCCTTGGTACCCTTCTTCTTCTCATTCTTATTCTCTTCAACAATCTTTTTACTGGTGGACATTTTACCCTTTCCTTTAGTCTCAGTAATTTCCTCATCAGTGTTGTAGTCCTCCTCCGAGGTGGAGTTGGAAACAGAAGAGGAGGAATCCCCATCCTCAGTAGAATCCACCATATTATCATATCCTTCCTCACTCTGGGCCGAGGTTTCCGTGTCCAAGTTCTCTTCCTTCTCCTTCCCTAATTCTTTTTTTCCCAGAATTGGACTTAGAAGGGAAAATTCCATAGCTAATTCTAGCCATTTTCTTTATATGGTCCACTATCAGCCTAATAAGTCCTTCATGGAGAACAGGTTTTTTTTCATTTTTCTTATATTGAGAAATACTATGGCGGAGTGATTGCAGAATATAAAAAGGTAGAGAAATTCTAATTTTATACCTAAAATGACAAATAATCATGAAATGATAAGAATGGGCTCTCTTAAACCTACCATCTAAAGTAACATACTCCATGATGGCCATCATAACCGTAGCCCAGATTTCTTTGAAGGAGTCGACATCGTAGCAGCCTCTGGAACTTTCTTTTATCAGACTTTTTCTCTCCAACTTCTCCTTAGGAAACCGGTGAATGGCTTTCCAAGAGATCTTCTTGTCATGGAAGAATTTCATCCCCTTCATGCTCAGCCCAAAAATTTTAGCAACAAATTCTTCTGTGATGTTCATAGTTACCCCATCAATGGTAACTATGTCGTCTCTCCATGAGTCCACAAAAAGCTTGGTAGCCGAATCCGTCACCCCATGCAGCCTCTCCATATAATTCGTGAGCCCCCCATTCTTTAAAATTTCCCACACCTTTGGCATGTTCTTCCACTTAGAGCAGTCATTCGGCTCTCTCCTATTCAAACCGCCACCCATCTTGAGGTTTACTGGGTTTTTGAATTTAGCAGAGAAAATAGGACTGTTACTATGAATAGTAACCTTGGGATAAAAAAAAGGTTAAAACGTGCCTGTAGCTAATGATCTCGGGAAAGCCCCCTCTTTCTGTGATGATGTTCTTCCAGTAATTAAAGGGATGTCTAATCATCATAACTTAAAAAGATTTTCCCAATCCACCATTCTACTATGGAGTCTGTCATAAGACAACTTGGCTTTGATATCAACGGTTAGATTTTCCTATCCTCTCTAGATCATGATTTCATTTGCTTTGACAGCAATATTTGCCAGGTCATTCAGAGTACTGTTCACTTCCCTATAAGCATGAGAGATGATGACGTGTTTGAAAGTATTAATTATCTTTCTGTCCTCCTAAATTATCCCTTGTATAGTCCATGATAGTTTTGCCTTTGCATTTATACTTTTGAGGATATTTTGCGAATCCCCCTCAATCCAGATGTTCTAAGCCATGTCAACCTTAACCAGTTTCAAAGTTTTGAGGAGGGCCATTGCTTCAGCCACATGGTTTTTTTGAACACCAATTGGACAAGCAACAGCCACCAAGCAATTAGCCTTGTCATCATGGATAAGCCCTCCACTACCAGCAAGTCCAGGGTTTCCCTTGGCAGCCCCATCAAAGTTGATTTTAATCCATCCTAGCGGAGGAGAAAGCCAAATAGCATTCTCCTGAAGGTGCTGGTTTTTGTTACCAACTTTCTTACCCCAATCTCCATCATTGAAAGCCAGGGTTCTACCAGTGGCCTTTTTGATATTCTCTCTTAAACTCCTTTTTATCTTCTCCACTATGACCTTCGGAGGGAGCTCAATATTCCTGAAAACTATGTCATTTCTTTCTCTCCATATTCTCCATATGACATGAGGTGGAATAATGTTCCAGAGGGTTGGCTCTATGGGGGAATCAACTTTGTGCCACTGGTTGTAGAAGTTTTCCAGACAATTAGGAAAAAACCACCTAATCTCCCAGCACTGTAAAAGAACCGACCAGACCTCCCAAGCATAAGAATAGTCAATAGCCAGGTGAGAAATAGACTCCTCCACCTTTTTACATTAAAAAAATCTCTTAGTCAGGATCATTCCCCTTTTCTGGAGGTTATCAATCGTTAAAATTTTATTCTACAAGAGAAGCTAGAAAAAAATGTTAATTTTTGGAATAAGAGAGCTATCCCAGTCTTGAGACCAGATAGGGATAGGAACAGTTTATTTAGAAGGAGATCAGAATAGGAGGCAACTAAAAAGGTTCTTGAAGGCTGAATCCCCCACAAGAGCCTATCTTCTCTAGAATTCTTAATCATCCAAACTCTAAGATCCTGCATAATAGGTTTAAGGTTTTCATTAATAAGGGTCAAATTGATCCACTTATCATTCCTCCAATAGTTAATGACCTTTGACCCCTACTACTGGGTGCACTGAAGAATAGCAGGTCATAAGGCAGAAATAGTGCTAAGGGGGTGATCTTTTATCCAGCTATCTTCCCAGAAATGGATTCTTCTGCCATTGCCCAAAACCCATCTGGCACCTTTAAAAGCTGCCTCCTTGGCTAGCTGAATACTGTTCCAAATATAAGATCCTTTCACCTAAAGGTTATTTTTCTAGAAATTAAAGATATGAGACACAAAGTAAAGATACTTATTATGGATGATCTCATTCCACTCTCTTCTTTCTCCAAAAATTCTCTAGACCTGTTTAGCCAATAGAGCAATATAAGGTACTCTAATAGGCCGAATGCCAAGACCTCCCCATTTTTTAGGAGTGCAAACCTTATCCCAAGAAACTAAGGCCAATCTTTTCTTCTCTTCAACTCCTGACCATAAGAAATTCCTTTGGATTCTTTCTATAATATCTGCATATTTTCCAAGAATTTTGAAAAGGCTCAAAGCAAAAATGGGGAGACTTTGCAGGGAGGCTTTGAGGAGCCAGAGTTTACCTGCTTGATTGAGAATGGCTCCTTTCCAACCTGCTAATTTCCTATTAAATCTGTCAACAATCCCTCTCCAAAAGGAATCTAAAGGGTTGAATCCCATAGGAAGGCCCAAATAAGTGGCTAGGAGAGAGTCAATCCTATAGCCTATGATTTTGGCAATCCTGAACTGCCTTTCCTCAGGAGTATTAATGAAATATAAAGAAGTCTTATCCCAATTGATGGATTGACCAGAGCTACTAGAATAAATTGTCAAGGCTTTTTTTATTGCTTTCACTTCCTGAATAGAGGAGAAACCCATAATGATGGTATCATCAAAAAATTGCTCATGGGAGCAAGGTCTGGATGATGAAGAGGGAGAAAGACCTTTGAAAGAACCCAAAGAAGCCAGCTGCTGAAAAAGATGACCTAAGAATTCTATAAGAATAGAAAAAAGGATGGGTGACAGGGGATCACCTTGTTGAAGACCTCTTGAAGGTTTAAAAAACCTAGAGGGGGAACCATTAATCAATATAGCTGCAGTCGAGGTGCTGATCATCTGAAAGATAATCTGAAGGATTTTACTGCCAAAACCAAAAGAGCTAAGCACCTTAATCAACATATCCAAATCCACCCTGTCATAAGCCTTGGAGAGGTCCAGCTTGAGAAGAAAACCTAAAGAAGAGGAGACATAAGTCGAGTGGATAACTTTATGGACTTTCATAATAGAGTCAAGAATCTACCTACTAGGCACAAAGCCACTCTACTGGGGAGAAATAATGTTTGGAAGAATAGCCAACAATCAAGAAGTAAGAACTTTGGACAAAATCTTATAGACAGAGTTGCATAGGCTAATGGGTCTAAAAGAATCCATCGAATCAGCACCTAGTTTTTAAGGAATAAGAGTGATAAAGGTCACATTGACTTCTTTTAACAAGGATCTGGAACCAAAAAATTCTTTGACAGCATTACAGATATCTTCTCCAACAATATGCCAGAATTTCCAAAAGAAAAATAAGGGAAAACCATTCGGACTTGGGGATTTATCACCTTCAAAAGAGAAAGTAGCAATCTTAATCTCCTCCTACGATGGAATAGTAGTGAGAACACATTTCAAGGGGACATCGATGATGACAGGAATATTGCTGATCAAAGTAGCCTGCTTTCCTAAATCTAAATTCAAGTCTTTGGAGAGTAAAGAAGAAAAGAAGTTAATCATAGCCTCCAAAATGTCTGAAACATTCAAAACAAATCCTTGATTAGTATTGAGTCTAGAGATTCTATTGGTAGCTCTATGTTTGGAAGTAGATAAGTGAAAAAATCTAGTGTTCTTATCTCCCGCATTAAGCCAAATAGACCTTGATCTCTGACATCAGTACTCTTCCTCCCTGGAGATAATGTTGTGGGTTTTCACCAAAATGCTTTCCTCCTCATCTCTAAGATCCTCTGTGAGACCATTATGCTGAATCCTATCTTGAATAATATCCAAATCCTTTTTAAGTTGATTTTTAGATTTGAAAATATCCCCAAAGACAGTTTTGCTCCAAGTTTTAACATTCTGTTTAACACTTAGAAGTTTTTTGACCACTCTAAACATGGTCATTCCGTGAACACTAATATTCCACCAATCTTTAATATTTTGTTCTATTTCAAGATGTTCAATCCACATTTTTTCAAACCTAAAAGGCAGATGTCCCATCTTAGAAATGGGATCCGCATTGAAACAAATCAGGAAGTGATCAGAGCCCACTTTCGAGAGAGAAGAGAGAGTACAACCAAACTTATTCAGCCATCCTCCATCAACCAAAGCACGGTCTAGGTGAACTTGAATAAGATCCTGACCAACACGCCTATTAGACCAAGTAAAGTTGACTCCCTAAAGCTCCAAATCAAAAAGATCCTGACGGTTCAAAAAATCCATCAGAGCCATCCTACCATCTAACATGTTCTAAGAATCACTCCCTCCAAATTTCTCCATATCTTTTAGAGGATAGTTAAAGTCTCCAATAACCATCCAGGGGAGATTTAGAAAGGCTTCTCTGTGTTTATCTAATCTTTTCCAGAAAGACAATATGCTAGTTCTAGAGTTAGGAGTATATATTGTAGTGGCAACCCACTGAAAATCAAGTTTAATGTGATGAAAATTGATGCTAAGGTAGTTAAGATCCTCCACAACCATAGAACCCCTAACCACATTCTGGTTCCAAAAAATAGCAACCCCTCCTGATGCCCCCTCAAATTTAATGCCAACAACTCCATTATTTTTTAAAATCCTAATCTTTTCAACCTTATCTTTACTCATCTTAGTTTCTTGAACAAAAAAAATATCAGGTTTAAAGTCTCTTACCATATTTCTAAGAATGTCTTCTTTATGAGTGGCATTCATCCCTCGAATGTTCCATGATATAAGCTTCATCTTTTAACTGGGGTGCAGCTTTCCTGGTTGGTGAGTTGTCTACCATCCGCTATTTCCTTTTTGCTTTCCCTTTCTCTGATTTCTCTATTTGAGTATCTCCCTTGGGATTTTCTGTTGGATCCAACATCTTCCTTCATCATTATGCCTCCTTCTGATTTACTTCGAGTAGTAACTCCTTTAGATCCTGGGGTGACCAATTCATTCTTTTTATCTTTTCTTTTCTTCCTTCTCCCTCTTTGGGTTTTCCAGATTCCAGTCTCCTCAAAATCTCCAGCCTACAACTCCCCCTCACTACTACTAGAAAAATTCTCAAGGATGGAAGAGGAATCATCATCATCCACTTTGGAACACTATAAGGGAGCTTTATCCTCATCCAATCTGAGGTTTGATCCATCTTCAAAAAGGGGAACCAAGACCACTAATGGTACTAGATCCCTGGAAGGAGCTGTCCTATCTAGAGGATTAGGAATCTCAGAAAAGACACTGATCTTATTTGAAACATCTTCCTTAACTGGTTCTATAGTTGAGGTCGACACATGAGATATCGATTCTACAATTTCCCCATCTTCCAAGACTGGGGTCTCATTTGACTCCAAGACTTCAGGGGGGCTTTACTGCTGTTATCCCCTTTAACCTCCTTCCAAACTTGACGAGATTTAGGTTTAGAGGTCTCTGGCTGAGGGGTCTTAGGAACCTTTTTTGGGCAATGTTTTGCCCAGTGACCCATTTTGTGACAAACAAAGTAGGCAAAAGGAAAAGATTCAAAGATAACTTCCTGCTTATGCTAACCAAGTTTAGAGTTGATGTTGATAAACCCAAGGAGATTATCAAACTTGGCAATATTGACACAGATTCTAGCAAAGACTAATCTAGACTTCACAATCATCATGGGATCGACTGAAATAAGATCGCCCCTAAAGGATGAGGCTAAACCTTTAAAAACTTCTTCATTCTAGTATTCCAATGGAAGCCCCAAAAATCTGACCCAAACCAGCATCACCAAGAAAAAATTATCAAAAAAATCTAGATTAGGGGTCCATTTACGTAAAGCCAAAGCTATTCTTCCAAACATCCAGGGGCCTCCACAAAGGACATAACCCTGATCTTCCTTGTTGGAAAAGGAGAAGGAAAGAAAACCTTTAGGAAGAGCAGCAATATCCACATGGCCCTTCAAGGCCCATTTCTTTTTTACAAACTTCCTAACCTCTTCAATATTGGGTTGTGGTCCAAGGAACTTACCAACCAGCATTAATTCCATGGCTGAAATGGATTTGTCCACCATTGAATCTGGTACAAATATGGCTTTCTCACCCTCTTGGAGAAAAGCCTTAACCGGTTCTACCGAGAGCAGGGAACCCTCTTCCTTCTTATCTCCGACCAAATCTGACCACTTTTTAGGACTAAGGTTGTTGACTTTGGCGTTATGAGAGTCCTGAAAACTTTTTGACCCCACATGTGGGTCCTCTGAGGAAACTCCCTCAATATTCACAGTCTTTGGAAATGGGACTGACCCTTCTCCAAAAGCATTTTTGCCAACAAACTCAACCCCCAAAGACACTCCCTTCAAGGGAAAGCTCGTGAAGATCTATCACAGGAGGGGGGGGTACCACTGCCACCCGAAAGAGACACTGACACCCTATCCAGTACTGGAGCTGAAGGCATACCCATAACCAATTGTTCCAAGTCCCCACCAAGACCAGCACTAGCACTAGCTCCTTTGGCCAAAACGCCAAGATCCTGCAGGTTCAAAGCAAGCCCACAAAACCTACCTGTTGGCTGCATAGGACCCCCGCCATTCCCTCTTGTTGTTTGCTCTTTCCTGCCTACTGGCTAATTAGGATCCCCGCCATGCCCTCCTGCTATCTGCTCTTTCCCTCCTATTGTCTACTCTTTCCCTCTCAAATCTTCCACCATGCCTTCCCTACTGTATGCCCTCCTACTATCTGCTCTTTCCCTCCTGCACTATTTTGAAATGTTGACTCTGGTTATCAAATGGAAAAAATAGAAAAAAAAAATTTAACATGAATTTTTTTTTACAAAACTGAACCAATGGAAAGTTTATAACAAAGAAATATAATGATAATAATATGCTAAAAATTCTATTTTGTTTAATACATGCCAAAGGACTAGTTGAATGAAATTGTCAATCACATAACATTTCACTGTTGTATGCATGGATCATGTAGGGACAGTTAACATTAAACAAGGAGAAAACTCCTCAACACATCTTGGAAACCATTGAATTCAATAATAAATGAAACCTAACACCAACACTATTCCTTTCACTCACTTCTACCAAGAATAAAGCATTTAATCCATTCAACATTACATATAATCATTAGAGAGTTACATTTCCTAGCTGTGTAGAGGAACAGTCATGACCAAAATGATCAAAAGTACTTTCACCCTTGCACAAGCTATTCCAAACTTCAAGTAAAATGAGAAATATGCTATATCAAATCATTCATATTTATAGTAACCATTCAAAGGATCATTTTTTCAATGAACCCTCTGATTGTACCCGTACAGTAGAGAAAGGAAACCTTAAAATAGAGAAAGGAAACTTAGTAAAACCAGTCTATGTCGCTGTTTGTGAGGGTACAGTCATGATAAGTGCCTCTCAAACCTCTCCAAACATGTAAGAATGTATTTAAATAATTATTGATCTCTTCTAAACATTAACGCATGGACAGTCAAACCAATAGTCTCCAAAGCATTCAATAAGTGAATATGAATATTTAAAAACTACTCCCAACAATTCTTAAATAAAATAAACTATTTTTAAGAATTGTTGGGACTGGTCCTTTGGCATGTATTAAATAAAATAGAATTTTTAGCATATTATTATCATTCTATTTCTTTTAATCTACTGGTGTCGTTCCCTAGCCCATGCTTTATCTCCATTATTTGATGTTATTCACTATTTTGAAATGTTGATTGTGGTTATCAAATGGAAAAAATAGAAAAAAAAAAATTTAACACAAATTTTTTTTACAAAACTGAACCAATGGTATGTTTATAACAAAGAAATATAATGATAATAATATGCTAAAAATTCTATTCTGTTTAATACATGCCAAAGGACCAGTTGTATGAAATTGTCAATCACATAGCATTTCACTATTGTATGATTGGTTCGTGCAAGAATAGTTAACATTAAACAAGGAGCAAACTCCTCAACACATCTTGGAAACCATTGAATTCAATAATAAATGAAACCTAACACCAACACTATTCCTTCCATTCACTTCTACCAAGAATAAAGCATTTAATCCATTAAACATTACATATAATCATTAGACAGTTAGATTTCCTGGCTGTGTAGAGGAACAGTCACGACCAAAATGATCAAAAGTACTTTCACCCTTGCACAAGCTATTCCAAACTTCAAGTAAAATGAGAAATATGCTATATCAAATCATTCATATTTATAGTAACCATTCAAAGGATCATTTTGTCAATGAACCCTATAACTATACCCCTGTAGCAGAGAAAGGAAACTTAGTAAAATGAATCTATGTCGTTGTTTGTGAGGGTACAGTCATGATAAGTGCCTCTCAAACCTCTCCAAACATGTAAGAATGTCTTTAAATACTTTATTGATCTCTTCTAAACATTAACATATGGACAGTCAAACCAGTAGTCTCCAAAGCATTCAATAAGTGAATATGAATGTTTGAAAACTTTTCTCTCAACTTTCCCAACTACTCCTAATCAGTTAGAGGGATTAGTGGAGTGTTTAGACATTAAAACTTCTTAAACATACTTTATCTGATATGATGAATTGTAATATCAACAAATGTGAATCCAAACATTTCAAAACAATGAATTGATATCCTTGAGCACAAGCACTAGTAACATCAAATAATGGAGATAAAGCACAGGCTAGGGCACGACACCAATAGAATGTGGTCATTTCAGTGAGCATTCATGATCAAATAAAATGCAATGCATTTGAAATTTGTGGCCGAATATGATGCTAGAGACTCAAAAGACGTTGCCCGTCAAAGCTACCAGTCAAAGATGAAGAAATCACATACCTTCTCTCGCGCTTAGCTTGTACGAAGGAAGATTTGATAGACAAATCTTCCTTGTACCACACGAAGAACATGCCATTGGTTTAGTTTAGCATGTTATTATCATATTAGATAAAGTATGTTTAAGAATTGTTGGTAAGGATAGGAATAGTGGAGATTCTAGAAATATCCCTCTAACTGATTAGGAGTGGTTGGGGAAGTTGAGAGGAAAGTTTTCAAACATTCATATTCACTTATTGAATGCTTTGGAGACTACTAGTTTGACTGTCCATGCATTACCAGTGACTGTGATTCATTAAAGGATACAAAATCCTTCATTTTGGGTTATTGTGTGTGGATTCATCTGCTTTAGCTAGGAAGATCAAGAAGATGGGGTAGGATGACATTATGGTAGAAGAAGTATTTAAAGATATTTACATGTCCCCTATCTATGAAATTGAGACTATAGGTGATGAAGACCATGTTGAGGATGAGGGGAGTCTTAATCAGGGAGGGGCAACAAGAAGCAACATAAAAGTTTTCAGGGGTTTGGAACAATATTTTAGAATCCATGAATGGTATGGGTAAGGTGACCTTCATTCTTGGCCATGACTTCAATGAAACATTGGATATGGTTGATAAGAAGAAGGGTCACTTGTTGATAGTGTTCCTTGAGGGAAGTGGGATTGTGAAAGACTTTTTATCATTGTATTGTGTATTTCCAATATGTTTGGATGCAGGGCAGACCAAGAGAATGAAGGATCACTCACTAATTGCATGATAACCTAGTTTTTAAGGGTCACTGGTTGAGGGGACAGTCAAGGTCCAGATGTTGATAGTGTTCATTGAGGGAAGGGGGATTGTAAAAGACTTGTTATCATTGTATTATGTATTTCCAATATGTTTGGATGTAGGGCAGAACATGAGAATGAAGGATCACTCACTGATTGCATGATAACCAAGTTTTGAAGGGTCACTAGTTGAGGGGACAGTCAAGGTCTAGATGTTGATAGTGTTCATTTAGGGAAGGTGGATTTTAAAAGACTTGTTATCATTATATTGTGTATTTCCAATATGTTTGGATGCAGGGCTGACCAAGAGAATGAAGGATCACTCACTGATTGCATGATAACCTAGTTTTGAAGGGTCACTGGTTGAGAGGACCCTATTTCTTTGTATTAATTGCTATTAAAATTGGATGCATTGATTTCTTGTGAATTATTGACTTCTATGTATCTTGCAACTGCATCCATAAATCTGCATATACTTCTCTAGGGTTGTAAGCCACTTAGGGATCAAAATAGAGAAACTAAATCAAAATTATTCTTTGTCCTATTTTCTTTTAACAAAGTCTCAACTATCAATGATATAACAATACATTTAATGCCCTAAGCTATCAATACAAATGGAACCTAGCTAGAAGCTCATGGGCTATCCATTTGATAACCAAAGTCAACATTTCAAAAAAATGTATATCCTTGAGCACAAGCACCAATAACATCAAATAATGGAGTTAAAGCACTAAATCAAAATTGTTCTTTGTCCTATTTACTTTTAACAAAGTCTCAACTATCAATGATACAATACATTTGATACCCTAAGCTATCAATACAAATGGCACCTAGCTAGAAGCTCACGGGCTGTCCATTTGATAACCACAGTCAACATTTTAAAAAAATGGATATCCTTGAGCACAAGCACCAAATATAACATCAAATAATGAAGTTAAAGCATGAGCTAGGGGATGACACCAGTACAATGCAGTCATTTCAGTGAGCATCTCAGAAATATACAATGGCATCATTAAACATGCCAGTAATATCAACAAATGTGAATCCAAACATTTCATAATAGTGAATTGATATCCTTGAGCAGAAGCACCAATAACATCAAATAATAGAGATAAAGCACTGGCTAGGGCATGACACCAGTAGAATGTGGTCATTTCAAAGAGCATTCATGATCAAATAAAATGCAATGCATTTGAAATTTGCGGTCGAATATGATGTCAGAGGCTCGAAAGATGAAGAAATCACATACCTTCTCTCAACACACCTAGCTTTTGCTCATTTTCTCCCACTCCTTTTCTATGCCAATCAAAATAAAAATGATTTGGTTGCTTCACTTTTTTTTTATGTATACCCTCAACTGTCAGAATTCTGATGGTCTATTTAAAAACCATCAGAATATCGACACCATCGGGGCCTATTTTTTTTAAAAAATAACAAATTCATTAAAAAAAATTACCCATCGGAAGTGTCTATCAAAAATTGGCCCCAAATGTAGTAGTGCTCCTCCCTTCTCTAGAAATCTCCCAAAAACCCTCATTGAACTAGAATGATGACTACAAATACAAAAAACCCCAAAACCATTACTTCTAGAAAACTCCTAAATTTCTCCAATCCCCCTAAACTCCTCACATTCAAATAATTTATCAAAAACTATATGTGGTTGGAGGAGTTGCTTTATGAGAAGCAACTAATCCAACTACTATAGTTGGTTGCAAATTAATTAAAAAATCCCCATAAGAAAACTTACAAGTTTTTTATTATTTTTATTAACTTATCCTTCTAAAGAAGACCATAACTAGATAAGAAACGCAAGAGTTCTCAAATAACTCACATAGCCCAATTGGAAATAAACTAGCCTAACTCCTAGGAGGTCTCAAGTTCAAAACTTGTAGGTAGCTATTTTTACCAAAAAGAGGCTTATTTTACTTTTTAATTATTTTTATTTAATAACCATCCTTTAAAACATAAAAATTACAATTACATTTGTAACTAAAACACAGTCAATAATATTTATATATGCATAGGTATATATGTGTTCACCCATATATACATATACATATATAATACACACACACACACACACACACACACACACACATATATGATAAATCCAAACTTAAAACATAAATCTTAATTCAAAAATCATAACACTATTCACAAACCCCCAACTAAGGTTGCCTCCTAAATAGGAATCTAGGTCAATAGGAATTCCTTGAGAGTAACTTGGTAAAATCTCCACACAATAACAGTACAAGGATTTTGAAGGCACGCTCAGACCTATGTAGCTAGGTGGATTCAATGCCTGGTACTTGCATCCTACAACACCAACTGATTACACCAACATACATACATACATACATACATATATATATATGCACAAATAGTGGAAAATAAGGAGAGAGAGTGCGACATTGTGTGGATCTCCCATAGGAGTAACTATGACTACCTTTCCTCATCCTATAGGAACATCAGACAATGTAGTCAACAAAACATAGTGGGATTAGTAGGGTTAGCTCCATAATAACCATAATTATATGATAGAAAATAAGAATACATCATTTACACAAATAAAATGTTCCTACACATCATAACATGCCAAATCATTTATTATTTTTATAAAATAGTTCTATTAACCAAATATACAATCAAAATGTCCCTCCATGAACTCAAAATAAACAAAACATATAATCCAAAATAATAAGGTAATGATCATGTCAGTCAAAACATGAAAGTACTAGGGTGGGCATCACATCCTCTCCCCCTAGAATTAGGCTTACTCCTGGAAGCCTATAAACAAGTATGGGTATGCAGCTCTGACCCTGCTAGCATCCTCCCAAGTGGCTGAGATCTCATCATTGGGGTCCCATAGGACTCTTACCTTCTCTATGTTACAACCCTTGAGGGTCAAATTATGATGCTAGAGTATACATACTGGCTCCAAATCCATTTGCCTATCCTCTACCTATAATGTGTTCCAATCCAAAACATGAGTCAAATCTAGAATATACTCTCTAAGAATGGATATGTTAAACACATCATGAATACATGTGAGGCTAGGTGGTAGGGCGAGTCGGTAAGAAACTGGTCCTATCCTCTCTAGGATCTCAAATGGACACATAAATCTAGGTGCCAACTTAGAACCTCTTCCATAATGGATAGGGCTCTTATGCAGGCAGACTCTCAAAAAAAACTTTTCTCCAATAAATTTTTTTCTATCAATCTTGTGAGCATCAACATACTTCTAATGCATGTCATGGGTTGTCATAAGGTGCTCTATAATTCTTTGTACTTGTTTCTCCATATCTCATAACATCTTAGGTCTAAGTAGTACTCCATCCTCTAAGCGATCCCAAATCATAGCGGTATGACAAGGGCGACCATAAAGAGCTTGACAAGGTATGAGACCTACCTCATAAAGACATAGTTTTACTACTTTTATATCTATGCTTTCAATGATTATTTCATAGACATACTTAGATTATTGAAATACTTATGTATTTGAGGATCTGTTGAATCCTATGTTATATGTTTAGTACCTGATTATGTAATCAGGGTACACTCAAGATACCTTATGTTTTGATTCGGTTTAGTTTATGATGATGTCATATGTGATGAAAAATTGGTTTAGGAAACTGATGATATGTTTAGTTAATTCAATTATAGATATAGTTTAAATACCATGCAGTATTGATGATGTATTATGTTCTATATCATGTTGTTTTGGACCTACTCATGTGTGCAATGAGTGTGCAAGGATTGTTGACAATGGATCTAAAATCGAGGACCCAAAATTGGAACCTATGTTATATTTTGTGCATTCCAAGTTCCTATTTGTATAAAGAAACATGGACCTCATTGTATAGTCATTTATTCGTGAATTTGGTTTTCATCTGTGTATTTAATTCAGTTAATGTGAATGTGATTAAGCCATGTCATTTGTTTAATTTAAACTATTCTAATTTGGCAATTACTGCATAAGTATTGACATGGCTATTTAATTGTGTTATGGTTAAGTAAAGGGTTAACTAGGGGTTAACCTTAGTGTAGTACCAAGTTTACCATGGGTTAGGAAGTTTCTAGTTGGTCACCCTTGACTTGAAATCTATGGGTAAAATTTAGCTGGGATTTAGGAGGGTATTTTGGGGTCCCATGGGGTAACTAGGGTCAATTTTAGCTACCCAAGTTGGTACCCTAGGGGTTAGGGGTCATTTTCAGCCCATTAAGAGCCTTTAATCACATTTATGACACCCCTAAAGTCTCCTTTTCAAAGTTGTGCGGATTTGAGAGTTGTGTAGTTTTGGTTAACCTCTCTCTTCTTCCCAAATTTGCATTCAACTCCATTTATGGAGAAGGAAGGAAAGTGGGAAGAATGGGATGGACGTTTCTTCCTCACCTTTGATTGGTTCCTATATTTTAGGAGGTTTTCCTATACAGGAAATATTTTAGGAACAACTTGGGTGTTCACCCACTCTCTATTTTAGAGACCATTTTTAAAATGTGGACCGAGCTTAGGAAGGGATTTCTTGGAAGGAGAGATCATAATCAGAAATTTAAGATTCAACCTTAGGCTTGGAGTAAGGTTGGCTTATTTTAGTTTAATTTTTTTCTTGGAATGTATGTAAGCTTGGAGCTCCATTAATGGAGTCCTTGTCTTTTTATTATTTTTTCTTAAAAATTCTTGAAGTGTAAATTGTTGTTTTTCATTTGTAAATTCATTTTTAAATGAGATTCTTTAAGGCATGCTCACTGAGGGAGGGTAGAGTAACTTTGAAGGGGGTAGTAGGAAGTGACCTAAGATTGTGTAGAGTCTCCCATGTTTGGAGTGATAAGCATGGGGTTTCATGGTACCTGTGATGCCAAGTATGGCCTATGAGCACCTCGGGGCATAAGGATGTTTTTAGACTCAATCTTGTAGATGTTCTTTCCAAGTCCATGTGTGGCTTGTGAATTTTTACTTATACTATGGCTTCTCCTCATGTTAGTCTACAACTACCCTTGTTTCAAGAAGGCCTCTTGGAGACCTTCCTCTTGTTTAAACCATGTTAGGAATTTTTGGTGTTATGTGTTTGGGTGAGGTTTTTCTAAATGGTTTTGTGATACCTCTTTGTATCTCATTCTATTATAGATCCCCTAGCTCGAAGGTGGCCTTGAAAAAGCCTAGGCTGGGAGGTGAGCCTTCGTGGTCAACCTCACTCTATCAGGTACCCAACTGGATGTTGGAGCTGGCAAGATTTGTATATGTTTGGAATTCAAAATTGGGAATTCTATTGTAACCTTGTTTTCCATTATGATGTTGTTACATCTAAACTTGTAAGTTCAAAATTGAATTTAGGGATTTCCCTTGTAACCATACTTTTGGTTTCTAAACAATTTGATAATTTTGTATAATGGAAAAATTAGGGATTTGGTAATGTTAGGGATTTTTTTTTTATCCCTTAATTCTAAAAGAGAAAATGCAAACCAGACTAGGGGATCTCATCTAACTCATATAAATCTACTTATTCTTATAAACTGAGGGGAAAGAAAAGGATAACTTGACAAGGCATGCAAGCCTTCTTCTCTTCAAGCTCCACACAATTAGATAGGTGTACCTAATGAAGGATAAATCTTCATATATAATAACTTATTTTGATAAAACCCCACTATGTAGACAAGACTGTGGATAGTTCTCAAACCTGTAAGAAATGGGAGTTCAAAACTCAACCAATCTTATGTGAAATCCCACTTTCATAAGTGTTCCAAGAACTAGAAAAATGACTGATGTGACAAGGATTAAATCATTCTTCTCTTTGAGTTCTAGACTCAGGCAGGCTAACCTAGGATTCATTTCTTCAAAGAATCACGCTTGTATGCTCTTCAACAGAAAGTAAAGATTAATTAAGTTTTAAGAATTGATGATGAGAAGTGCATAACTAGTAAAGACCAGTGCCTTATCTATTGGGCAATAGAGTCAAATAAACATACATCCCCAAAAAACCCTCTAACTCCAAACACATAGAAACCAAATGAAATACCTTACAAATCACTATTTTCACTCCAATACCCAAACATTAGATTCATGTGAAAGTTTTAAACCCTCAGAATTTGTCTCAAAGATTTACTCTCTCCTTGAAAGAAACTAAGAATATAAATTCATGGCTACCTTATAACCAGTGTATTAAAATGCCTTACAAATTAAAACACAAGGATTCAAAAAAAGACACACAAAGACATCACCAATATGGACAAGGATTCCATTGTTCTTCATTAAAAATCTTTTGATTTAGTACATTTACAAGACAATAAACCCAAAAAATAAGACCCAAGAGTCAGAATACTACTCAGCAGTGTTTTTTTTCATCATCCTTGTAACAATGGAGAAAAATCAAGATATAGAGAAAATGAGAGCCAGTCTTAGCCAATTTGATTCTGAGCCTTTGAAAATTTTATTTCATTATGCTTGAAAAATTTTCCCATGAATACTTCCCTTCAAGCTTGAAATACAAACAAATTCATATGATTATATGCAAGACTATAGAAATCACTTTAAAATTTGCATTTTTCTTGTCTTATTTTACCTTTTTCTGCACTTTTAGCCCAGAACTCACCAGAATTTTCCAAGTGTCACATGATGGTTTGTTGCTCATTTTAATCAGTCTTGACTGAGTTGACTTGGAGATTCAGAGACCTCCTTTTATCTCTAATCTCTGAATGCTTTTCCTAACTCGACTTTATTTGGAGATCTAGAGACTAGCCTTAATTCTCTAGATCTCTAAATGTTTGGCTTGACCATGATTTTATCTAGAGATTAGGAGACTCCTTTAATCTCTGGATCTCTAAATGTTTTCCATTTAACTATTAGCATCTAGTGATGTAGAGATGTGGTTAGCTAACTGCTATCTCTAAATCTCTGAATCCTTGGGCTAACTGCAGGCCTATTTGGATATCATGTGACCAAGGCATCTCTTAATCTCTGGATCTTTTTGGCTTGACCACTAGCATCTAGAGACTTGGTGTCATGGTCAATTAGCCACCATCTCTAAATCTCCAAGTCCTCTCACTAACTGTGGGTCTATTTGGAGATCACGCGACCAACTTCCACGTGTCCACTACAACCACATCGCCACCTCTCTACAAACATTAGTTGTTGGTCACCATCATGCTTCCCAAGGTGCCACCCATGTGTGTGCATGGAGAACCTCCTACTCATTCGTTGGTTCTTTATTATTTTTACAACCCTACGGATCCATTTAAAAATTGAGACACGCGTCAAACAGGCATGATCCAGTGATGGATAAAAATCTTCCATTATTTCTTCTCAGAATAATGTCCACCATTAGATCTCTCTATAGATGGAAGTCCCTTATCCCTTTGGAAAATACTTGGTCCTATTGGTTCTTGACATCATCTAGGACATGTGGCATCAAGGCATGAACCTGTGATGGATATAACTTTTGCAACTTACAACAAGGCTTAACGCATGTCATCGAATCAAAACAAATCCTATTATCTGTATTAAAAGGTATCACTCATCCCACCTTTTTATCAACTCAACAGACCAAACATGTGGTTCTCAAGTGTGTTCCCATGATTAGTAACTTTTGTACACTTTTCCTTCAAGGATTCATGCCCTTCGTTCAATCTTTTTGCAGATGGAAGTCAGATCTTGCACTGCTTACCAACTAGGCCTAAAATACTAACGATGCTATTAGATTTCTCTATTCTTACATCTGTCAAACTTAGCAGTGCATACCGACTGATCCCAAAAGACATAACACTTTTAAAACATTGGGACTTAGGAAAATTTAAGAGGCATTGTCAGGTTTTTATAACTTGAAAGACTTGGCCCCACCCGATGATCACTTAAGACATGTGCTAAAAAGAAGAACTTAAGTGACAAAAAAAGTAATGATCAATTAGAACAAGGTAGGGTTTTATGGACTTAAACAAAAAAATTAAAACCCCTGCAATGACAAAACCCTATTTCTTCATACCTTGGGCAATTTTAAGGAAAATTTCTCTAATTTTACAGGAACGAGAACCATTTTCAACAAAATTTTTTATTGACAAGAAAATGGGCTAACAATGGCTCTGATTGGGGACATGGGCCCCTTGTGGGCATGCAAAGAACTTAGAATCTCTTCATAGATTAGATCGCTCAAAACAAATCAAGGATTTCTCTTCTCTTCAAATATAATAGGGAGCCTTATTCCATCGTCGAACAAATGAAAGCAAAGCAACTTTACAAATGTACAAATATTTACAAATGGCCCAAAGCCACAAAATTGGAATCAACACTTACCTCTATCAAACATATGATTTTCATCCCCATAGAGACAAGGTAAACTGAAACTATTGCTTCCATCTGCTTGGTCAAAAACACTGTAATCTATCTTTAGCATATCATATAAAAAAAATAAGCATACTCACCATCAACTGGAAAAACCAAGTTATCATACTGCCATGAATGTTGATCATTGTGTGACATCAAATTATCACACCCTCTACTATCACTAACTTGCTAAAAAAGGAAACATTCCAACTCATTCTCATGGTTGGAAACATCCATATACTGAACACTAGTTTGCACCAAAGAACAAGCTTCTTTTATATCGGCACTTTGCAAACTAAAATAGAACATCTCGAAACAAAACTTTGACTACACAAAATTAGAGATAGCTTGTTGATCACAATTCTTATCAGCATCTTTAAAAAAACAAAAGGCATTATCAGTCAATGGCTCATTAATCACTTGCAAATTTGAGAAAACACATTCAAATTTGTCACTTTCTTCAACATCATGGCGTATACAAGAATCGATGACACTAGGCTCTTGAAAATTTGAATCCATACTAGTACATATATCTTCATATTCATCATATATGACAGCATCAAATTGATCACAATCATATGTACTTTCAACTTGCACATTATTTTCCTCAAAAATAGGAAAAGAAATATCAACATATATCGCACGCTTCATGCCCTCACTAGTATCATCTTTATCAAAACATACATCTACTGGGTATGAAACTCTAGAATCAAATTTAGGTGCATACCTCTGAAACTGAGCATCTAAGAGTTTTGAAATTTGTTCATTGCTTAGCGGGCATTGGACTTCATGTTGAGTTTCTTTGGCCTCTTTCTCGATGCTATAAACATCTTCCATGCTGGAAAGAATAATCAAGACCTCTTGGCTTATATCATTTTATGCAAATAAATCACTACAACATCTTACATCTGCATCATAGTCATGCTCTTGATGTTCACACAAAATTTCTTCAAACTGAAACAAGAAGTCAATATTACAATGAGAAAAAGAACAATCTACAAAATCAAGGGGAACGCTTCGACCTACAAATTCATCTTCATCAGTTTTTTGTTCATAGATTTCATTATCAGCATCATAATCAACACAATCAACATAACTAGATTCAACATCCTCAGTATAACTAGATTCAACATCTTTGATCGAATCTATCCATTTTTTAACACATTCAAATTCTTCCTCTCTAAGGGATGTAGACCATCTGACAGATTCAGGCATACTAAGCTCTAGAAACATTTCAACATATGTGGATTCTTGAAAATCAATACCCATTGGAAGTTCATTACAAGCTGTATGAAACTTCTTATAGAATGAATGTTTTGATTCTTCCTCCCTCTCTCCTATCACATATCTTAAAATCAATATGCATTTCTATTGGATTCTTTGATTCAACAATAAAATATCTCTTTCTCTATTAGAACTTTCAACATCTGGCTGATAAATTTTAGATCTAGAAAAAACATCTTGATCCATTAAATCTGGAAACTCCATTTTAAACCACTCACTTAACAACACATCTTATTCTTGTCACAAAAATTTATCCAATTTTATGAAACCATTAACTTCATAAAACCACATCATACTTCTATTTTTTTACAATTGGACAAGAATTATAGTTGCTACTCTTATTTCTTCTTGACTGGAAATAGGATAGATCTAGAGCCTCCTTTGTAGCTCCATTGGGTTCTTTTCTAGTAGAGATGCCACCTCCTTGCAGAGGAAAATTTTTAAACAGCAAGAGCTATTTGCAAATAACTTTAAATTTTGGGTTCATTTCCAACCAGCATAGCTGCACAAACTTTTTTATATTTGTTGCAATAAAACACACTTTCCAGGATACCTTTTCTCAAAGATCTGAAACAAATTTTAGATGACTCTTCTTGACTCTAAATCTCAACTAGATTCTGGGATGATTCAGCAAAGCAAGGAAACTACCATCTTAAACTTGGTGGCTTTTATTCTTTCCCCAGCAGAGTCACCAATTTTGTTAGTGACTTGGATGGGCTGTATCAGTCTGGACTATTCAAATAATGGTTTCTTATGGTCACTCCCTAGCAAAGTCGCCAACTTTGTTAGCAATTTTTCTTGTATCCCTCAATTCTAAAAGAGAAAATTCAAACCAGACTAGAGTATCTTCATCTAACTCACATAAATCTACTTATTCTTATGAACTGAGGGGCAAGAAAAAGATAACTTGACAAGGCATGCAAGACTTCTTCTCTTCGAGCTCCACACATGCAGATGGGTGTACCTAATAAAGGATAAATCTACATATATAATAACTTCTTTTGACAAAACACCACTATGTTGACAAGATTGTGGATAGTTCTCAGACCTGTAAGAAATGGGAGTTCAAAACTCAACCAATCTTATGTGAAATCCCACATGCATAAGTGTTCCAAGAACTAGAAAAATGTTACATGTGACAAGCATTAAATCCTTCTTCTCTTCAAGTTCTAGACTCAGGCAGGCTAACCTAGGATTCATTTCTTCAAAGAATCACCAAACAACACTTGTATTATATAAATACAAGTCATGAACATGTATGCTCTTCAATAGAAAGTAAAGATTAATTGATTTTTAAGAATTGATGATGAGATGTGCATAACTAGTAAAGACCAATGCCTTATCTATTGGGAAAAAGTGTCAAATAAACATACATCCCCAAAAAACCCTCTAACTCCAAACACATAGAAAACAAATGAAATGCTTGGAAAATCACCATTTTCACTCCAATACCTAGACATAATATTCATGTGCAAGTTTTAAACCCTTAGAATTTGTCTCAAAGAGTTACTCTCTCCTTAAAAGAAACTAATAAAATAAATTCACAGCTTCGTTATAACAAGTGTATTAAAATTCCTTACAAATTAACACACAAGGATTCAAAACAAGACACACAAAGACATCACCAATATGGACAAGGATTCCATTTTTCTTCATTAAAAAGCTTTTGATTCACTACATTTACAAGACAAGAAACCCAAAAAATAAGACCCAAGAGATAGAATACTGCCCAGTAGTGTGTTTTTTCATCATCCTTGTAACAATGGAGAAAAAGCAAGATATAGAGAAAATGAGAGCCAATCTCAACCAACTAACACTTGTATGTTTTCAACAGAATATCTTCTTCTTCTAAAAAATTTGATCTCCTTCTACAACTTCCTCATGCCTACAATCATTCTCTTCTAACGAATTTGATTCTCAGCCTTTTAAAATTTTATTTCATTCTGCTTGACAAAGTTTCCCGTCAATACTTCGCTTCAAGATTGAAATAAAAAAAATTCATAGGATTATATGCAAGACTATTGAAATCACTTTAAAATTTGCATTTTTCTTGTCTTATTTTACCTTTTTTTGTACTTTAAGCCTAGAAATTGCTAGAATTTGCCAAGTGTCACATGCTAGTTCATTGTTCATTTTAATCAGTCTTGATTGAGTTGACTTGGAGATTCAGAGGCCTCCTTTTTATCTCCTAGTCTATGAATGCTTTTCCTAACTCTAACTTTATTCAGAGATCTGGAGACTAGCCTTCAATCTCTGGATCTCTGAATGTTTGGCTTGACCGTGATTTTATTTGAAGATCTGGAGGCTCCCTCAATCTTTAGATCTTTGAATGTTTTCCATTTAACTATTAGCATCTCACGATTTGGCGATGCAGTTAGCTAACCATCATCTCTGAATCTTTGAATCCTTGGACTAATCACAGGCCTATTTGGAGATCACGTGACCAAGGAATCTCTGAATCTCTAGATCTTTTTGGCTTGACCGCTAGCATCTAGAGACCTAGTGTCGTGGTCAATTAGCCTCCATCTCTAAATCTCCAAGTCCTCTCACTAACAAGAGGTCTATTTGGAGATCACGCAAAAAATTGCCACATGTCCACTACCACCACATCGCCACCTCTTTGCAAATATTACTTATTCATCACCAACACACTTCCCAAGGTGCCACCCACACGCATGCATGGAGAGCCTCCTTCTCATTCATTGGTTCTTTTTTATTTTACAACCTTGTGGACCCACTTAAAAATTGGGACACACGTCAAACAAGCGTGATCCCACGATGGATAAAAATCTTCCATTATTTATTCTTGGGATAATGTCCACTATTGGATCTTTTTATAGATGGAAGTCCCTTACCCCTTTAGTGAATACTTGGTCCCACCGGTTCATGACATCATCCAAGATATGTGGCATCAAGGGATGAACCCACGATGGATAAAACTTTTCCAACTTATGACAAGGCTTCACGCTTGTCCCCGGATCAAAACCAATCCTATGATTTGCATTAAAAGGTATCAATTGTCCCACCTTTTTATTAATTCAACAGACCAGACACATGGCACTCAGGCGTGATCCTGTTGTTAGTAACTTTTGCACACTTTTCCTTCAAGGCTTCATGCCCTTCGTTCGATCTTTCAGCATATTGAAGTTGGATCTTGCACTGCTTACCAACTAGGCCTAAAATACTAACACTGCTGTCGAATTTCTCTTTTCTTACATCTATTAGACTTAGCACTGCATACTGACTGAGCCCAAAAGACATAAAACTTTTAAAACATTGGGACTTAGGAAAATTTAAGAGGCATCACTGGGATTTTATAACTTGAAAGACTTGGCCCCGCCCGACGATAACTTAAGACATGCTAGAAAGAACTTAAGTGATAAAAAAAGTAATGATCAATTAGAACAAGGTAGGGTTTTATGGACTTAAACAAAAAAATTTGAAACCCCTGCAATGACAAACCCCTATTTCTTCATACCTTGGGCAATTTTAAGGAAAATTTCTCTGATTTTGTAGGAACGAGGACTATTTTCAATAGATTTTTTAATGACATGAAAATGGGCTAACAAGGGCTCTGATTAGGGACATGGGCCCCTTGTGGGCATGTAGAGAACTTAGAATCTCTTCGTAGATCAAATCGCTCAAAACAAATCAGACATTTCTCTTCTCTTCAAATATAATAGGGAGCCTTATTCCACCATCGAACAACTAAAAGAAAAGCAACTTTACAAATGTACAAATATTTACAAATGGCCCAAAGCCACAAAATTGGAATCAACCCTTACCTCTATCAAACATATGATTTTCATCCCCAAAGAGAAAAGGTAAACTAAAACTATTGCTTCCATCTTCTTGGTCAAAAACACTATAATCTATCTCCAACATATCATATAAAAAATAATCAACATACTCACCATCAAATGGAAAATCAAGTTATCAAACCACCATGAATGTTGATCATTATGTGACATCAAATCGTCACACCCTCTACTATCACCAACTTGCTAAAAAAGGAAAAATTCCAACTCATTCACATGGCTAGAATAATCCATATACTAAACACTAGTTTGCACCAAAGAACAAGCTTCTTATATATCAACACTTTGCAAACTAAAATAGAACATCTTGAAACAAAAATTTGATTGCACAAAATTAGAGATAGCTTGTTGATCACAATTCTTATTAGAATCTTTTAAAAAATAAAAGGCATTGTCAGTCAATGGCTCATTAATCACTTGCAAATCTGAGAAAACACATTCAGATTGGTCACTTTCTTCAGCATCATGGTCTATACAAGAATCACTGACACTAGGGTCTTAAAAATCTGAATCCATACTACTACATATATCTCCATATTCATCATATATGATAACATCAAATTTATCACAATCATATGTACTTTAAACTTGCACATTATTTTCCTCAAAAATAGGAAAATGAATATTAGCATATGTCTCACGCTTCATGCCCTCACTAGTATCATCTTTATCAAAATATATATCTTCTGGGCATGAAACTCTAGAATCAAATTTAGGTGCATACCTCTAAAACTCAGCATCTAAGAGTTCTGAAATTTTCTCACTGCTTAGCGAGCATTGGACTTCATGTTTAATTTCTTTGGCCTCTTGCTCAATGCTGAAAATATCTTCCTCATTGGAAAGAATAACTGAGACCTCTTGGCTTATATCATTTTATGCAAAGAAATCACTATAGAAACTTACATCTGCATCGTAGTTATGCCCTTGTTGTTCACACAAAATTTCTTCAAACTAAAACAAGAAGTCATTCGTATGCTAAGAAAAACAACAATCTACAAACTCAAGGGGAAAAATTCAACCTACAAATTCATCTTCATCATTTTGTTGTTCATAGATTTCATTATCAGTATCATAATCAACACAATCAACATAACTAGATTTAGCATCGTCAATCGAATCTATCCATTTTTAACACATTCAAATACTTCCTCTCTAAGGAATGTAGACCAACTGACAGATTCAGACATACTAAGCTCTAGAAATATTTCAACATATGTGGATTCTTGAAAATCAATACCCATTAGAAGTTCATTACAAGTTGTACAAAACTTATTATTGAATGAATGTGTTGATTCTTCGTCCCTCTCTCCTATCACATATCTTAAAATCAATATGTATTTCTATTGGATTTTTTGATTCAACAATAAAATATATCTTTCTCTATTAGAATTTTAAAGATCTGGATGATAAATTTCAGATCTAGAAAAAACATTTTGCTCCATTAAAGCTGGAAACTCCATTTTAAACCACTCACTTAACAACACATCTTGTTCTTGTCAGAAAAATTTTATCTGATTTTATGCAACCATTCACTTCATATATCACAACATACTTTTTATTTTTTACAACTGGAGAAGAATTGGTGTTGCTGCTCTTATTTCTTCTTGACTGGAAATAGGGTAGATCTAGAGCCTCCTTTGTAGCTCCATCGGGTTCTTTTCTCATAGAGTCACCACCTCCTTGCAGATGAAAATTTTCAAACATCAACAACTATTTGCAAATCACTTTTAATTTTGGGTTCATTTCCAACCAACATAGGTGCACAAACTTTTTTATATTTGTTTCAATAAAATACACTTTCCAGGATACCTTTTCTCAGAAATCTGAAACAAATTTCAAATTCTTCTTCTTGACTCTAACTCTCAACCTGATTCTGGGATATTTCAGCAAATCAAGGAAACTGCCATCTTAAATTTGTTGGATTTTATTCTTTCCCCAATAGAATTGCCAATTTTTTTCACAACTCTGATGGGCTAAATCGGTCTGGACTATTCAAACAAAGGTTTCTTATGGTCACTCCTTAGCAGAGTCACAAGCTTTGTTAGCAATTCTTCTTGTATCCCTCAATTCTAAAAGAGAAATGCAAACCAAACTAGGGGATCTTCATCTAACTCACATCAATCTTCTTCTTCTTACAAATTGAGGGGCAAGAAAAGGCTAACTTGACAAGGCATGCAAGCCTTCTTCTCTTTGAGCTCCAGACACTCAGGCGGGTGTACCTAATGAAGGATAAATCTTCATATATAATAACTTCTTTGGACAAAACCCCACTATGCAGACAAGACTGTGGATAGTTATCAAACCTGTAATAAATGGGAGTTCAAAAGTCAACCAATCTTATGCAAGATCCCACTTGCATAAGTGTTCCAAGAACTAGAAAAATGGCACATGTGATAAGGATTAAATCATTCTTCTCTTTGAGTTCTAGACTCAGGAAGGCTAACCTAGGATTCATTTCTTCAAGGAATCACCAAACAACACTTGTATTTTGCAAATACAAGTTATGAACATGTATTCTCTTCAATAGAAAGTAAATATTAATTGATTTTTAAGAATTGATGATGACAACTGCATAACCAGTAAAGACCAGTGCCTTATCTATTGGGAAACAGAGTCAAATAAACATACATCCCCAGAAAGCCCTCTAACTCCAAACATGTAGAAAATAAATGAAATGCCTTACAAATTACTATTTTTACTTTAATACCTAGACATCAGATTCATGTGCAAGTTTTAAACCCTCAAAATTTGTCTCAAAGATTTACTCTCTCCTTGAAAGAAACTAAGAAAATAAATTCACAACTACCTTATAACCAATGAATTAAAATGTCTTACAAATTAACACACAAGGATTCAAAACAAGACACACAAAGACATCACCAATATGGATAGGGATTCCATTATTCTTAAATAAAAAGCTTCTGATATAGTACATTTACAAGACAATAAACCCAAAAAAAGACCCAAGAGTCAGAATACTGCCTAGTAGTGTTTTTTTTCATCATCCTTGTAATAATGGAGAAAAAGAAAAAAATAGAGAAAATGAGAGCCAATCTCTGTCAATTGACACTTGCCTATTTTCAATAGAATATCTTATTCTTCTCAAAAATTTGATCTCCTTCTGCAATTGCCTCATGCCTGCAATCATTCTCTTCTAACCAATTTGATTCTCAGCCTTTTAAAATTTTATTTCATTCTACTTGAAAAAGTTTCCTGTGAATGCTTCCCTTCAAGATTGAAATAAAAAAAAATCACAGGATTATATGAAAGACTATTGAAATCACTTAAAAATCTACATTTTTCTTGTCTTATTTTACCTTTTTTCTACACTTTTAGCCCAAAACTCACCAGAATTTTCCAAGTGTCACATGTTGGTTCATTGCTCATTTTAATCAGTCTTGATTGAGTTGACTTGGAGATTTGGAGACCACCTTTTATCTCCTAATCTTTGAATGCTTTTCCTAAATCTGACTTTATTCAGAGATTTGGAGACTAGCCTTCAATCTCTAGATCTATGAATGTTTGGCTTGATCGTGACTTTATCCAGAGATATGGAGACTCCTTCAATATTTGGATCTCTGAATGTTTTCCATTTAACTGTTATCATCTAGCAATCTGGTGATGTGGTTAGCTAACCACCATCTCCGAATCCTTCAGCTTACCATAGGCCTATCTGGAGATCACACGACCAAGGAATCTCTAAATCTTTGGATCTTTTTGGCTTGACTGCTAGCATCTGGAGACCTAGCATCATGGTCAATTAGCCTCCATCTCTGAATCTCCAAGTCCTCTCACTAACCGTGGGTCTATTTGGAGATCACATGACCAACTGCCACGTGTCCACTACCACCACATCTCCACCTCTTTACAAAAATTAGTTGTTGGTCACTAGCATACTTCCCAAGGTGCCACTTGTGCACCCACATGGAGAGCCTCCTGCTCATTCATTGGTTCTTTATTATTTTACAACCTTACAGACCCAATTACAAATCAGGACACGCTTCAAATAGGCATGATCCCACAATGGATAAAAATCTTCCATTATTTCTTCACAGGATAATGTCCACTATTGGATCTTTCTGCAGATGGAATTCCCTTATCCCTTTGGCGAATACTTGGTCCCACCGGTTCACGACATCATCCAAGACATGTGGAATCAAGGCATGATCCTACGATGGATAAAACTTTTTCTACTTACAACAAGGCTTCACGCCTGTCGTCGAATCCAAACCAATCCTACGATCTCCATTAAAAGGTATCACTGGTCCCACCTTTTTATTAACTCAATGAACCAGACACGTGGCGCTTAGGTGTGATCCCAAGGTTAGTAACTTTCACACACTTTTCCTTCAAGGCTTCACACCCTTCATCTGATCTTTCTACAGATGGAAGTCAGATCTTGCACTGCTTACCAACTAGGCCTGAAATACTAACATTGTTGTTGGATTTCTCTTTTCTTACATCTATCGGACTTAGCACTACATATTGACTGAGCCTAAAAGACATAACACTTTTACAACATTGGGACTTAGGAAAATTTAATAGGCATCATCACGTTTTTATAACTTGAAAGACTTGGCCCCGCCTGACAATAACTTAAGACATGTGCTAAAAAGAAGAAATTAAGTGACAAAAAAAGTAGCAATGAATTAGAACAAGGTAAGGTTTTATAGACTTAAGTGAAATTTTTTGAAACCCCTGCAATGACAAAACCCTATTTCTTCATACCTTGGGCAATTTTAAGGAAATTTTCTCTTATTTTGTAGGAACAAGGACCATTTTCAACATATTTTTTTAATGACAGGAAAATGGGGTAACAGGTAATATGGATTCATCAGGTGTTAGGAAGTAAAATTTTATGAAATATTATTCAAACGTTGGATCAAATTTCTAGTTAAATCTATAGTATCTATTCAATTTTAAATGTTCAAATTTTAAATGTTCAAACTATAAGGAAATTAGTATATTATAAGCCATTTTTGTGATTTAATGTTATTTCAATTTGGTCAAACCATGAATGTTTATGATATTATGTTAATTCAAAATAGTTAAATATCATGATTATTATGGCATCGAGATTTCAAAATAAGGAGTTGCAGATTTAAGTAATATTTGAATTTCTAATAGAGTTATATTAATATGATGTTATTTCAAAATTGAAAATCTTTGATTAAATATACTTAATTAGAAATTTGATTTGAATAAGCATGTGATTTAATATTTTTAAAATTTTTGTTTTTTGCACTTAGAAATTTTCTTGAAAATTATTCAAAAATAAAAAAGCCTAAATCGAAATTTCGATTCCTACAAGTTGTTTAGCCACTTAATATGAATGAAATTGTGTATTTAAATTTTCAAAATAAATTACCTACTTGTTGTTTTGAAATTCGGGAGATAAATTTTGCACTGACAATTATAATTTTTTTTTAATAAAAAAATAATATAATAAGGGTGTTATTATTATTAAGAATTTCGGTGTTTCAAGTATATTAAATAAATTTAATTTTATAAGATTAAATCGTATTTAGTAAAGTCTAAGTCATTATACAGAACTTAAACTTTTTTTAGATAGATTTTGTTTTAGAATTAAATTCAACTTTTATTTAAGTTTAAATTAGAATGAATAACTCCTAATTCATTTTAGACATTTCAACGATAAAATTGGGTTAAATCTATTAAAGAACTTAGTTTAGCTTATTATGTTTTTAAACATTTGAAAACATTGGCCTAAATGTATTAGATTAAAATATCATAATGTTCAAATTACGATGTGTTGCGTTAGATTTATTTCCCAATACTTTGTAACTATGTAAATGGGATAATTTTATATTTGGAGTTGATTAATTAGAATATCGAACTTTTAGTATAACTGTAACTTTTTAGCTAGGGAACATTATAGTCATCGTAGATTTTTATTTGTTCTTCCTTTGGTCTCGTCTAGGGTCATTATGATCATTTTTGTGTATAGTTGACTTTTTGGTCAAACCTAGGGCATTCACTTGGGTTTGCATGCACAAATAGTCTATGTTATATTTTAAACCTTAGTAGATCATCGTTGGTCATATTTGGACATAGTTGACTTTTGGTCAACCTATAGTCAAACCTAGGTCAAATGCCTTAGTTTGCATGCCCAAGTATTTCTTGTTAATTTTTGAACCTTTTTAACTTTGTTGTACGTTGTTTAGTGCATGGTTGACTTTTTGGTCAACTCTAGTTTACTTTAGTCAACTGTATCGATTTGCATGTCAATCGAAGTATGAAGTTTAGGAAACCATATAGGATAGTTTGGAAGCTATTCAGTGAATTTTGACTTTTGGTCAAACTTGGTCAAACTTGGTCAACCTTCTTTGGTTTGACCCTTGTTTTGTTTATGGACCACTTAGACTTTGCAGTTATCTATTTTCCCTCTGCATCATTTTGCGTGCACATAGAAAACTTATGCTAGATAGTATTTTCTTCATAGTTACATTTATAAGTTTGTAGTTGTTTAGTAGGTTTTAGAAAAAAAAAATTGTAGTTTTGTTTTGCTCACTTTTTGGGCATCACATTTTGGTATCAAAGTATGGTTTACTAAACATTCGCAACCTAACCCACTTCGTAGATGCTAAAAGTTTTGTGTTATGTGTGTAGGATGCCTCCACTCACCTGACTAGCCCATGGGCGTGGGTGTGGACATAGGTGTATCTCCTTATCTTGAGAAGAGGTACAACCAGAGGTAGAGGTTCAAGAAGAGGACCAGGTTCCACCTTCATAACCACCTCTTAATTCTAATGCAAAATTATTGCAGGCCTTTCAAAACCTAGCAGGACTTATCCTAGACTATATGCCTCCAGTCGTACCATAGAATGTACAATAGGGTATGGAAGGACATGGGTCCTCAGCTAGGGAGTGAAGTAGGAGTCCCCTGTTAGAATAACTAAGAGGGGAGTGAATCAGTTAGATCAGTTATCCTATAGTCTGAAATGCAAAGATGTAACTCCCAAAATAATTTCAGTAAATTTTGCAGCTCGGTAACATAAACTATTAAATTGTTTGTTCCTTTACCGATTACTAGTTAATTAACTTACCGTGATTATCGACCAAATCAAATATGCAGTATGTAAAGTATGACAATAAAAAAATCATCACAGAAACACATAACACAATGATTTAACGTGGAAACCCTACTAAGGGAAAAACCACCTGGGTGAAGAGCCAACCCTGTTAAAGGTTACAAACACACTGTTAGGTGCGACCTTGTTAGAGGATTTAAGACCAACCATTAAGTTGTGACCAGCATTCACTATGGGGTCAAGAAGATAACAATGTACATTCTTTGAATGACATAGGGCATTACATAAGACTGTTAAGTCCACTTGGTTAAGAGATTTTTTGTATCAATGGTTAAACTGAAGTAATTGATCTAACTACAATACAACTTACTATATAGATATTCAAATCTATTCAAATCCCATATAGATCATCTAATCAATATTTCAATTCATTTCCTCAACTTACTTTCACTCGGTAATAGTTCTATGATGCTCAGTAAGGCTTTGCAGTTCAGTTCTCCTTCAACCAGTTTGATCAGGCATGCATGAAATTGTGTTCACATAAAATCTTTGTAGTCTTCTTGCTTTCGGCATAGTTTCAACATTGAAACTCATATCTCTTATATAGACATATAAAATATTTTCATATCAACCATCAGATTTTGTCACTTATTCTTCTTCGTTGATTTTGCCTCTTAAACCTTCCTTAGTAGATGTGTCAATAACACATTTCAATTCTATCCTTTAGATCTTCTTCGAATTTTGTCAGTCGTGGATCTCATAACAAAATTTATCCTTAACCTCAAAATCATAACAATTTCCAACTCATCATTTTCTATCAGCTAAACTAAGCATTTAATAATTTCACCCATACTTGGTTAACAAATAAATGTGTCGGCAAATACAAGCTCAGTTAATACTATCTCTTGGTATACACTACACTAGCTCGATGTATACTAAAGTCTTCATTTACCGACCACATTGCTTTGTACAATTTTGCTTCCTATTTCATCATAGATTAATGCAACATAATCAAGTAAATAATATAATATCATAGACTCATCAATAAGTTACCCAAAGTATTCCTTATCCTCATCTGTCATGTCCATCTTTCTCCATGTAGATATCTCAGTTCTTCATATTTTCCTCTCTTCTAGAGATGTTTAGATAGTTGTAACTTACATGATAATTATTGTCAAAACTAGTTGACATCAATGACAACATATTACTAACTTAATCATATTACATATCATTCCAGTAACTTGATGATCTCTAATCACTGATCTTCAAGTCATTCAGGTATTCAATCAGTTGTAGTTCATCAATATCTCCCTTTGGAATTGATGGAAACACAAGCAATATGAAATATGCCATACACAAACCAAACATGTATTCCATAACTATGTAAGTAAAATGTTGTAGCTCAATAAGCTCTCCCTAGCTTGATATTTAATATGTTTAATCACTACATTACTTAACAACATTTTAAATACAGACTCTCCTCTGCAAATTTGATCTTTTTCAGCTCTCAGATTCCTTTTGTTCTCAACAACAAATATTCAAGTCTCTCCTTGACTTTCTCAGATTGTCTCTCCCTTAGACAAATATTTCATTATTTCTTTCCATACTGATTTTTCTCCTTTTTGACAACAATCTTTGTCTGATCTTCATTGAGATCTAAGATCTCTCTCCCTTATTTCATTTAAATCTCTCTCCCTTTGGCATTAATGTCAAAGAAAAAAAATAACATGTAGCTCTCTAGTAGCCAAATAACTCAATGTTGTTAGGTGCAGACAATGTATCTCAGTATATCGATATGCAAATTCTCTTTCTTTACCTCCTTAAATCTTTCACAACCTTAGACATAATCCAAAGTGTGAGCTATGCTACATCAACATGAATGAGCTTATGATAAGATTAGGTTAATGCAACCTCTAGATCACATTAGTGACTGGTAGATAGGGGAGAGACCCCAAGTCTAGTCCTCAAGTATTCAAAAGTGTCCTTCAGTAGAGGCTTGGTAAAAATATCAGAAAGTTTCTCCTTTTATGTAACATATTCCAATTTGACTTGCTTCTCATGTACGTGTTCTCTTAACTAGTGATACTTAATTGATATATGCTTTGTCTTTGAATGCATTACAGGATCCTTAGAGATATTTATAGCACTAGTGTTGTCACAATATATAATCACTAGTTCAGTGATTACCTCATTCATTCCTTCCAACACTTGTTTGATATAAGTAATGCTTGAATAGTTTGTAGCAGCAACAACATATTTTGCTTCAGCTATGGATAGAGAAATACAAGGTTGTTTCTTACTTGTCCAGGTTACAAGTCTTTCACCAAAGAAAAATGCTCCTCTGGTCGTGCTCTTTATGTCATCTATATTTCCATCCCAATCTACATCGGTATAAAATCTTAGTTCAAATTTTCCTTCCTTAGGATACCATAAACCATAATCCTCTATTTTCTTCAAGTATCTTAGAATTTTTTTTGCAGCAACCATATGTGAATCCTTTGGATTGGCATAAAATCTAGCCACAATCCCTACTACATGTGCTATATCAGGCCTACTATGTACAATATACATTAGTTTACCAATCATAGATCGGCACAATGTTTTATTTACCTCTGTAGATTCATCATATTTTATCAGTTTGCAGCTTGTGACCATCGATGTTTCTACCAATTTAGCATCTTCCATGCCAAATGTTCTCAATACTTAATATAATTTGATTGTGTGATGAAAATTCCATCATTTTTTTGAATAATCTACAATCCTAAAAAGAATTTAATCTCTCCAAACATTGACATTTCAAATTCTTTTATCATCTCATCAGCAAAAGATTTACATATATGATCTTTTCCTCCAAAGATTATATCATCCACAAATATTCAGCAATCAAAATAGTGTCATCAGATCCTCCTTTCATGTACAAATTATTATTTTCACTAGTTCTTACAAAATCAATACTTAAAAGATAACTATGTAACCTTTCATACCATGCTCTTGGTGCTTGTTCTAGTCCATATAAAGCTTTATGCAGTCTATATACCATGTCTTTCTTATTTGGATCAACAAATCCTTTCGGTTGTTCTATATAGACCTCCTCCTCTAGTATTACATTCAAGAATGTAGATTTAACATCCATTTGATATACCTTAAATTTCTTATGTGCAGCATAAGAAAGTAACATGTGGACTCCTTCCATTCTAGTAACAGGTGTAAAATTTTCACCATAATCAATACCTTCTTCTTGTGCATATCCCTTGCAAACTAGTCTAGCTTTATTCCTAGTGACTTTTCCATTCTCATTCAGCTTGTTTCTAAAAATCCATTTATTACCAATAACATTTTTATCTTTTAGTCTAGGTACTAAATTCCATGTCTCATTTTTCTGAATTTATTCAGTCTCTTCATTTATAGCATTGACCCATTCATCATTCTCTAGGGAAACCTTAACATTCTTCAGTTCAAACTCACACACTAAGCATATGTTTTGTCTTAACTTACTTCTTGTCAATATCCCATCTTGCCTATCTCCAATGATTTTGTTCTCAGGATGATGTCTTTTGAAAAATCTTGCTAGCACTTGATCTCTTCTTTGATCTCCATTCTATTCAGGTTCATTTCCTTGCTCGGCAACTTCTTCCCGATCCTCAGTTTCCCTTTGTTGTTCCTTAGTGTTGTTTTCCTGATGCTCGGTCGACTCAACCTATAGATTCAGTAGGTGCTCTATATGTTCAACATAAGTGAATTAACCATGGTCTTCTGGCTCCTTAGTGATTTCTTCATCATTTTTATCAGAAAATTCATCAACTCTAACATTAGCACTTTCAATCATCTTATTTGAAACCTTATTTAGACATTTGTAAGCTTTTCTTTTAGTAGAATGTCCAAGAAATATTCCCTCATCACCTTTAGAGTTAAATTTCCCATTCCTATCATCTTTCAGAATAAAACATTTGCTACCAAAAATTCTGAAGTAACTTACATTCGGTGAATGTCCAAACCATAACTTGTAGGGTGTTTTGTTTGTGTCTTTCCTCAGTTGAACTCAGTTTAAGACATATACAACTATGATAAATGCTTCTCTCCAATACATATGTGCAAAAATTTTCTCTATCATCATTGTTCTTGCACAATCAACAATGGATCTATTTCTCCTTTCAGAAATCTCATTCTGCTGCGGTGTTTTGGGTGCAAAAACCTATCTTTTGATGCCATTCTCATTATAATAGTTAGTGAATTCATCAGAAATAAACTCACCACCTCTATCAGAACTTAAGCATTTCAGTTCTTTTCTAGTTTCTTTTTCTACTTTATCCTTGTACCATTTAAACATTTTAAATGCCTCAGATTTCTCCTATAAAAACATAACAGCCATCATTCTAGTGTAATCATCAACAAACAGAATAAATTATCTATCACCATAATAGCTTTGAGTTCTCGTGGGACCACATAGATCAGTGTGAACTAACTCCAAGATTCTTTTTGTTGAATAGTCTTTACTTTTAAAACTAGATTTTGTCATCTTCCCTTTCTAACATTGATGACACATAACATGATCAGGTTTAGTTAGGCTAGGCAGTCCTCTGAATTTTCTCTTCCCACTTATCTTAATCATGTTATCAAAATTTACATAAAATAACCTTTTATGCCATAACCATGCATCTTCATTCTTCACCATCAAACAAGAAGTCTCAGCATTGTCAAGATAAAATAAGTTACCTTTTGATTGTCCTCCCGTTCCAACAAGCTTTCCATTACCATCATATATCTTTACCTTCTTGCTTTCAAATGCCACTCGATGGCCTGAGTTGTTAAGTTGTGCTACAATTAGTAGATTGTAATTCAATCCTTTTACCCAATAAGCTTTATCACATTTGATTTTATCATTTATCAATAAATATCCTTTTCCTTTAACCATGCAAGGTGTATCATTACCCATTTTTACTGATCCTCCATTATAATACTCAAGATGATCAAACTTACCTTCATCACCGGTCATGTGATGTGTACAACTACTATCAATGATCCAAGTATCATTTTTACTAACTTTAGAAATGAGTGTTGTTTCTACATACCTTTCCTCTTCTTCTGAATCATCTTTCATTGCAACAAATACTACCTCAACATCATCATTTGTATTGGTGTTAGTGTCGGTGTCCTCATATTTAACCAAATAACATGCCTTTTTGCCTTTATCTTTTTTATCTTAGTTGTTTTTGTTGTAGTGTTGGTAACCTCTGTTGTTTCTTTTTCCATAGCTTCCATCACCAGATCAATCTTGACTTTTATCTTCCTCTTTCCTATTGGGACATCTAGCAGCAATATGGCCAACCTCTTTACAGTTAAAGCAAGCTAAAGGTAATTTTCCCTTATATTTACCTTTACCTTTAGGAAATATTTGGGCCATAAGAGCTCCAATTTCATCAAGTTCATCATCAGTATTACTATCACTATCATTCTTTAAATTATGTCTACTGCTAGATTTACCGATCTTCAGAGAAGACATAAAAGAAGACTCAACAGATGGTACAACACTGTTATCAAAATTATTTAGCTCAAAATTTGTTAACTTTCCAATCAGACTATCAAGAGTAGGAGTACTACCAGGTACATAACTCATTTCATGTATAGAAGATATTCTGATTACATATGCAGGCAATAGGGTTCTTAGAATCTTACTTACCATTGTATCTTCATCAATGACATCACTAGCTCCTTAGATAGCAATGACTACCTCTTTGATTCAGTTTGAATATTGTGTAATTGTTAGGTACCAGAATTTTCACCTGGTACTGAACTGAATGAGTTCAACAATTCTGGTATAACATGGGAATCACTTCTATGTGGGACATACAATTGAAGTGAGACCTCCAGTTTCTAGGCCAGTTCCTATCAAATGCTTCACTTAAAACTTGAAAACTTAAGAGGGAAAGGGATAGAAAGATAAAGGAAAACAAAAACTAAACCTATGGTGATGCACCTAAAGATTGAATTAGTGATATTTAGAGAACTTTTACACTTGAAAACCATGAAATAATTTTCAAACTCACACAACTTGCCTAACACATGCATGCACATAAATATTTTGCAGAAAGGTTGGAATGGATACTTTCTCAGTAAAGGAAAATTGATTTTTTTACAATAGAGAACAAGTTACATGGACTCTACACAACCTACAACCTGCCATACATTTATTACAGAAAAGGTAGAATAGTGAGACAAAATTGAAAGGAAAATAAGGCTTTCACACGAACACAACTCTGCAAATGACAAGAAGATGATAAAAATTATGCCAAAATAGTCTCCAAGGTAGCTTTTGAATATCACAAAAGGAGTTATAGAATCCTGCAAAAATATGCCCAAAGGATAGAGAAAAATCACTAAGAGCCAAAAAAATGCATAAGAGAGAACTCCCTAGAATGAGTTGCAAAAAATCATTAAGTACAATGCTAATTCAATCAACTGGGTCAGATTCAAGAATAAAGGCCCAAAAATATCATCTCCACTCTCTCCAAAATAAAGCCAATACATGAAAAAGTCCTCTCAAGTCATTAACCACCCAAACAATCCCAAAAAATGCTCAAAGTGGTCATAATTGCCTCCCAAATCCTAGGGGGAAAGTCAAATTTGACCCCAAGACTTCTCCAACTCTCCTAAAAGGACTCCAACTCTCCTAGATCTCCTCTAACAAGCCCTATATTCCTTCAAAACATTTTGAAGACTTCCTCCATCCTCCTAAAAGCCCTCAAGTCCATATTAAGTCATGAAGACTTAGCAAATTTCACATGTGCTACTTATATTGCATATCATTTTAATATTTAATAATTGGTTTATAAGGCACCAGTTATTAAATTTAAAACACAACCAAAGATATAAAATGCATAAAAAGAATAATAATATCATCGATTTTAAAATTTAAAATTTACTTTTATATTTATCTAAATTAAGTAATAATAAAAATTCAATCAACAAATATAAATAAAAATCTATATTTGTTTAAGTAAATTTTATTAGTACTTAATAGAAATAAATATAAAAGATATACTTTAAATCTTAAAATACTAAAAACTTATTATTTCTTTTTTATGCATTTTAAAACATTTTTCAACAACAAAGAGTATAACTCTTGTGTTGCCGTGAAAAATAAATAAATTTACTTGACTTAGGGTATTAAAATAACATCATAAAAGATCTAATGCATAAAAAATAGGTTTTAGGGTATAACAACCCTAAAACATAACATGAATTTCATTTGCATTGTTTTCATTTTGGAGTTGCCGCTTGAAGGAAGAAAACATGAGCCACCAAGGGTTTAAGTTTGTTCTAGACTATGTTCTTTGACTGCTGCCACCATGAGGGTTTGTGCAAAGAATTTTGGAGTTATTTTTCTGAGAATCTTCAATTATATCTTTGATTATGACTTGTCATTTTGCTGCATCTAGGCATTTTTTTTCTAAAAATTGTTGATTATCTTGAATTTCTCTGACATTACCCAGGTAAATTCGCATTCCTAAACTCTACTTTTGTCATTTTATTAATATCCGCTACTACTCCTGGGTTTTACTTGCAATTTATTATACATCCATTATTTGTTGTTGTTTGACTGGTTCTTGGAATGTTATAAAGCCAAAATTGTGGCCTGATTTTTGGTGTTTTCACTGCTATTTTGAAGCTCCTTTTCTTAGGTCATGAGTTGGTCTCACTTGGAGCTATCATGGCTTTGTTTTTCCTTTCATTTTAACATCATTAGATATCATTTGGATAAAATGAGACCATTCCTGGGTTTTTTGTTGGAGAACTTCATATTGTTTGTCTTTGGACTTAATGATATAGACATTATTTTTTTAAAATTTTGCTGCTATGATAAGAAACATTTATTTATATCCTTCTCTTACCACAAATTCAACACAAAATGTGGTGCCAGTTGTGAACATTTTGCCTGTAGTATCTTTTTCATATCACTTACTTGCAGCATCCTCTCTCACTGATGCATTTTGAGCGAAATAAAAGTCTGTGTGTACTTGTTGTAGTTTCAACCATTCATTATTTTCTAATCAATAGTTATTATAAGTTTTCTGCTATCAATGAATGCAAAAACTTGTAACTCAATGAATGATACATAATCCTTTTATCCGGCCATCCTGGAACGCTATAGCTAGATACTTTCCATAAGATTGTTCATTTATCATGCTGTCATTATGAGTATTTCATTGTATGATGATTTCTTGACACTTACCTATCATTTGTTGCATCCAGTCTTATTCAAATGTGTATTCCTTGCATCACTGGTATTGTTAATTGATTTCCACCATCATTTTTTCCTGCATAGATCCTTATTTAATCCTTCATAAAGATTACTGTTATCCTATATTTTTTCCCTTTGATATCATTGTAGCAGCATCTTACTTCTTGCTAACCTTTACAATAATAAATAGCAATTATTGATTGAAATTATGTCATTTGTCAATAACCTGTAAGGTTTCAAATACAAAGAAAGTATTGTCCCTTAAAAAGATAATCAACTTCTTTACTATTTATATTTGCATTCATAATACAATAAAAGTTCCATGAAAGATATGCATGCCCCTTTAATAATGTATTTATTTTCTCCCTTGAATTGAATCATTCCTACCACTAACATGCTGGGCTCAAACCCTTTTGGGAGCCACATTTACGTCCACATGTCAGTGGTAGGCGTGATGCTGCACATGAAACAAACTCATTAGCAATAAATTGATTTCTTTCTTAGATTTTAGATGTAAATGTGTTGTAGAATGTAGAATGATGAAATTATTGGCTATTTCTTAGATCATATTGATCTAATTCATTTTAACTTGGAGGATTTGGAGTAGGAAAATAGAAAGAAAAGCAACAGAATCAAAAGCTCAGAAGAACTTCAACACAACTAGTCATTCTAGGCAATGGTTGGCAACCATGACTCATTTATTTCTGCATTTACATTTATGTTTGTAGATCAGATTTCAATTTATCTATCTTTGGTTAGTTTCATGTGTCATGCCTCACAAGGGAACTGGGGAAGAGAACAAAGATTCTCTTTGTAAAAGAAAACCTAAGTAATGATTTATGAAAAAAATTGAATTTTTAAAAAAATTATGTGAACAAAACTTAAACTTAGATTCATCCCAAGGTTCCCTAATATTTTATGAACAATTCATTTAAGTCCATTAAGTAAACTAACAACAAGATTTACTTCTCAAAATAAACTACATCATATCTTTAGAAGATTCTCTATAAAGAAATACAAAGTACTTTCATTTCAATTTTCCATTTATATTCCTCTAAACATTTGATACATTGCAAATATTACATTTGTTTTTCAATAGCTTTTCACTTAATCAATAAGGAGAAACATACTACTTTACTTGGAATGTTACAAAATCCTTTTTCTTTTCCAACATACATCTTATACATAAATTTCATGCTTTCCCTTTTCCTTTTTCCTAAGTCTACCCATTCAAAATACAACATTTTGAAATACATTAATGATTACATTACATTCATCTCCTCTTGGGAGGTAACAATAATTTACATCATGAAATATAATTATAAGTCTTCATTCTTCAAAACTGGATCACTATGCAAGCATGAATCCATAAGCACTGCACCCGCAAAAGATACCTCGATAAAAATATTTACCACCGAACCATGTGGATACCAAAAGGCCCACTCCCCCATGCTAGGACATAAACACCAAGGTCCACAAAGAAGGGATAGCTAGGCCATACCTAGGGTTGGGTAACCTTTCCCAAATAGAAAATGAAATGTAGATCAAAGTATAAATATTTTTCCCAAAGGTTCTAAGGCTTAGTAGAAACTCTAAGAAACAACCTAAGTGAGTGTCACCACAGATCCCTCACCCCTTGGGTTGTCATGGTACTAGCCTCTCTGGGCCCTAGTCCCCAAGTAGGCACATGCAGAACCGAATGCCTTTCATACAGACAAGTGTCATTTAATCATACCTACACATAGACACCTTCTCCCACTCCCATCCATATCCTTTACTATCACTAATGGCATGGGTGAGGCATATATTAATCTTTTTAGTGTTTGAACCCATTCCCATAAGTTTTAATTAAATTATCACTTGTTAACACAACTCTCAGTTGGTTATCCTAGTACTAGCCACTTAGGGTCCCAGCCCCGCATTAAGAGCCTTGACCCCGCACTGAGAGCCACTCACTTAGTGTCTTAGGTTTTCTACCCTTAACCCACACATCACAAATACAATCATACATGTAAAAAAACACATCATAAACACTTACATCAAAGAACAGGAAATAATAGGGGAGTTTAGGGATGTTTAGGAAAATTAGGAGCGGTTAGGGAGGCCTAGGATAGTCCTGAACCTTCAGACAATCCTAAACCCTAACTCTACTTCCTACACACCTCCTAACCCTACTAAAGCATCTAAATGCACCATATAACCCTAACCAACTAGTAATGAAAATAATTAAAGTTTACACAAAATTACATATGCCAAAACACAAAGCTCCCTAAAATCTCCCGTGTCTGAAATTTTAACTAAGTCTGATTTTTTTTAAAATCTAAAATCTAGAAGTTGCACCTTAACTCCTAGGAAGCTGAAACCTATCCCAATCATCTGAAAAGGTACCTAATTCCTTTATACAAGCATAACTTAAAGTATTAAAGTACCAAACTTATACTTCAATGTTATACTTGTATAAATGAAAACCTAATTATTATACTTCTTGAACTTCCACCCTAATACAAATGTGACATCTAAATAGTGCTAACCTCGGGAAAATGACACAAATAAAAACAATTGACTCAAGAAAATGATAGAGATCAAAGTAGTTAACTTGGCCAAATGCTAGAGATCAAAACAATTAACTTGGGATTCTATAAACCCTAATGCAAACACACACAATTCGGAATTATGACCACAAATTACATTATGACAGCAAATTACATTATGACAACAATAAAAAAAACATGGCTAGCATAGCAACTTATAATTCTAAAAATGGTTGATAGAAATAATACAATAATGTGTAAACGTTCAACAATAATACAATAATGTAGAATACAATAATGTATCAACATTCTGCAATAATACAATAATACAGAATACAATAATGTATCAACATTATGCAATAATACAATAATACAAGATACAATAATGTATCAACATTCTACAATAATACAGGATACAATAATGTATCAACGTTATGCAATAATACAATAATACAGGATACAATAATGCAATAATTTATAAACTTTCTACAAACAAAAACATATACAGAAGCATTCCAACAAATCTAACACCAGCATTCATACAATAAAAGAGATTTATCTCTCAGGATGGATTCCAACCTGGAATCCTGCGGAGACCAGTTGATGAAGAAGAATCTACTCCTCTCAAACTCTTCCAGCACTCCTTCAAATCCTTTGGAATGCAAACTCTAGCCTCTACCCGAATCAAAAAATGCTACTCTCAGAGAATAATGAATTTCTGCTCACAACTATAATTCCCTACATAAAAATGCTCAACTATGCAATATCTCTTCTTGAATCCAAATTCATATCCAACCCCCTCTCACACAGGAAATCCCTCTATATATAGATTGGGGAGTAGCTGCACAGGTATTCCAACCAATGCAACTATCCACCGGTTATCCGTTAATAATACAGTTTGTAAAACCATTCCTGTAAAGGGATACATAAATTTTAAATAGGACTTTAATTTATGTCTCCTAAATTTGAGGATGACAAAATAGATAATAATTATCTTAGGAATAGTTTCACTAACTTACTATGGTAATATATATATATCTATATATATATATATATATATATATATCTATATATATATATATATATATATATATATATATATATATATATATATATATATATATATATATATATATATATGTATGTATGTATGTATGTATGTATGTATGTATGTATGTATGTATGTATGTATGTATGTATGTATGTATGTATGTATTCATAGGCATGCTTATGGTACATATACCATAAGTAAGACACATTATTTTTAATATTACAAGTATTTAAATATTAGGAATATTATTATTTAAACCAAATACATTATAATTTAAACCCACTACTATATCCACAATTATAATCATGATCTTCATATATATATACACACTACTATGATTAAAAAATTTATTATTAGTATTGCCTTAGACATTTTGTTATTATGAGTATTATAAAATAATACCATAAAATTCTTTATTATTATTTCTATTAAAATCACATGATTTAGTCACATACTAACTTGTTCCTAACAATATATGCTAGTACATAAGTAGCTACTAATAAAGATAATTACTAAATCATACCCTCATATGAATAGTAACCACATCAATAGTCTACTAACAAAATTGAACATACCATGAAGACAGTTAGAGCTACCATACTCAAAACATCATTCTCAACGAATGCAAAAGACAAGAAACTAGCTACAAGATCTACAAAACCAATAAACTGAGAGATCACATAATACATCCACACAAGGGACTGACTCAGGAACTCCCCACCTAAGGATAAAAGGATCAGAGGTAGAGTTTCTTCCTGTAGAACCTAGTGATATCTCCGCAACAACAACAATTGAGGATTTCGAGGGATTGCTCAAACTTGTGAAGCTAGGTGGAGATGATACCGGTACCTACACTCCTACATCACCAAGAAGAGATACATGGATACATATGGATATACATACAAATCAGATATATGCAAGTAGATGATCAGGATCAATACATCGTGTGGACCTCAACTAAGTGAGTAACTATGACTTCATCCTGAGTCATGAAAACACATCAGACACATATTCATGAAACATAAAACATTAGGATAATGGTTAGATTCAAATCCTTGGGTTAGATCCATAAAACATATAAAAATAGATGATTTTATAATCTCATAAACATATAAATGATAACCATAAATGATCATATCAATCATCTGATAAACATATCATCATCCACAAAACATAAATGTAAATGTATAGTTCTAACCATCATAACAGAATATCCAAATCAGAAAGTCCAAGTATCATCATAGGAGAGGGTATTACATCACGGCCTGTGTGAAACGTGATGAACACTTGATAAATAAAATTACATTTTCAAAAAATATATCTAGTATATGCTTGTTTTCTATGATGGCTTTTACTTTTCATCATAAAATGTAATTGATATGCATGGAATAAATCCAATGGCTATCATAGGCATTAAGCATGATTTTTTTTTTAACCAAACAGTCCCAGCCAGAATGGTTGTACCAATTTAAGCCCAAAATAAATAGGTAACAAAATTGGTGACCTCTGACAGGTGTCTGCTAGCTAGACATAAAAACTAGTAGCCTAAAACATTCCATTGGGCTTGGAGTCAACAAAAGATTTTTATAAAACGCTCCCTAAATTGGTGATTATTATTTTCAGCCCCATTTGATTTGCATGATTCAGAATGATGGGGAAGGCTCCCCTTCATCATTATGCATGGTGTACATGACTCTTGGTTGAAAACAAGAATGACTCATCTCATGGATGCATGAAACACCTAAACAACAAGATTGTACAAAATAGAGCAATGCTAGGTGTATGAAGGTATCGTAACAAAGTGCAAATTTTGGTACCTAACAGTAATGTTTTCACCTTCCTTCATTTTCATGTCATCAAATCTACCTCTTAAGCTTTCATCTCTGGCTCTCTTCACATTTGCATCACCACCATGAACTACATCAAGTTTATCCCTCATTTCCTTTGTAGTAGTGAAAGTCTTGACATCTTCAAATTTAGTTTTATTAAGGAAGCAACAATCTCTATTATAGTCATGTTGTGTTCATGTCAATCTTTCAGTTGATCAAGAGTTAGAGGTTTAGTCGGTGGTTGTAAGTAGCCATGTTCAAGTAGATATAGGTAAGAATCTCTAATTCTGGATATGTGAAGTCTCATTCGACTTTTCCATATTGTAAAGTTTTCCTTGTTCATCTTTGACACTTCCCTCTTATACATCTTGCAGTCTTCCTACTGAAGTCCTTAAAACTATGTTCCAAGAAACCAATGTTCTCTGATACCAATTGTTAGAATAACTGAGAGTGGGGGTGAATCGGTTAGATCAGTTATCCTACAGTCCCAAATGCAAAGATGTAACTCTCAATATAATTTTAGTAAATTATGCAACTCAGTAACATAAAATATTAAACTGTCTGTGCCTTTACCAATTACAAGTTAATTAACTTACTTTGATTACCAATCAAATCAAATATGTAGTATGTAAAGTATGACAATAAAACACTCATTACATAAACAAATAACACAATGATTTAACATGGAAACCCTGTTAAGGGAAAAACCACCTGGGATTGGTAACCCAAAATAATTGTCACTCTTCTGAAGTGAGCTAGGTGAAGAGCCAACCCTGTTAAAGGTTACAAACACATTGTTAGGTGTGACCTTGTTAGAGGATTTAAGACCAACCATTAAGTTCTGACTAGCATTCACTATGGGGTCAAGAAGATAACAATGTACATTCTTTGAATGACATAGGGAATTACATAAGACTATTAAGTCCACTTAGTTAGGAGATTTTTTGTATCAATGGTTAAACTGAAACAGTAATTTATCTGATTACAATAAAACTTACTTTGTAAATATTCAGATCTATTCAAAGCCCATAAAAATCCTCTAATCAATATTTCAATTCATTTCCTCAACTTACTTTCACTCAGTAATAGCTCTCTGATGCTCGGTAAGGCTCTATAGTTCAGTTCTCCTTCAATCAATTTGACCAGGTATACATGAAACTATGTTCAGACAAAATCATTGTAGTCTTCTTTCTTCCGGCATAGTTTCAACATTGAAACTCATATCTCTTATATAGATAGATAAACCATTTTCATATCAACCATCAAATTTTTCCAATTATTCTTCTTCATTGATTTTTCCTCTTAAACCTTCCTCGATAGATATTTCAATAACATGTTTCAATTCCATCCTTTATATCTTCTTCAAATTTTTTCAATCATGGATCTCATAACAAACTATATCCTTAACCTTGAAATCATAACAATTTCCAGCTCATCATTTTCTGTCGGCTAAACTAAGTATTTAATAGTTTCATCCATACTCAGTTAACAAAGAAATGCGTCAGTGAATACAAGCTCGGTTAATATTTTCGCTCGATATACACTACACTAGCTTGATGTATATTGAAGTCTTCATTTACTGACCACATTGCTTTATAAAAAAATTCTTCCTACTTCATCATAGATTAATGCAACATAATCAAGTCAATAATATAAGATCATAGACTCATCAATAAGTTACCCAAAGTATTCCTTATCCTCATCTATCATGTCCATCTTTCTCCATGTAGATATCTCAGTTCTTCATCTTTTCCTCTCTTCTACAAATGTTTAGATATTTGTAACTTACATGATAAGTATTTTCAAAACTAGTTGACATCAATGACAACATATTACTGATTTAATCATCTTACATATCATTCCAGTAACTCAGTGATCTCTAATCACTGATCTTCAAGTCATTTAGGTATTCAATCAGTTGTAGTTCATCATCCCCCTCATAGATTCACATAGGTTCAGGCTAAGAAGGAAGTTGGGTCCATCAAGGGACCATAACCTCCACTTAGGGATGAGGTTCACAAATATGAGAGACCACCTCCTAATATAGGTGATCAGATTAGAGAGTTGATGTGGCTTCAACCACCACTATTTTTGGGTTCTACTGATGGGACAGAGGTCAAGTCTTGTCTTCTAAGCCTTGAGCACTATTTTGGGTTGCGCCCTTATGATATAAACCTTAAAGCACACTTTTCCATACATTTTCTCAGAGGTGGAGCCTCCACATGGTGGAGAAAAAATGAGTTCAAGGGTCATATAGTTATAGATGCCTTGATATGGGAAACTTTCCTTTAGATGTTTAGGGGTAGGTATCTCTCTGAGTAGTTTAGATAGTGTCACATAGAATAATTCCATGATCTACAATAGAGGGGACTTTCAGTGGCCTAGTATGAGGGAAAGTTCATAGATCTCCTTCTATATGTCGAGTACATGAGGGATGAGAAGTTATAGGTGAATCGGTTCATCAAGGGATTGAAACCCTCTATTTCTATCATGTTACATATGGTACCACTAGGAGACTTGTGATTCACCTGTGATAGGGCCTTAGGGCCTTAAGGAATCTTAGTATCGCAATCATGCACCTCAGAATTGTAGCTATCAGGAGCCCCCTTGGAAATAGAATCAGAGGAATAATTTGGGGAATTTCAAATCCCTAGGGCCTCAGTAGTAGCAACAACCTCAATATTCTTAGCAAAGCCAAGCACCGAAACCACCTCAATGACAATAGGGCTCTAAGCCCAAGTAGTGGCATTCTCAAGGTCCTAATAAGGTATAGAAATTATAGGCCCCTTACACACCCCAAACACAGACACAACAAACCTATAAGGGGGTATATAGTGGGTCTATACAAATAGGAGGATCTCAGTAGTCCTAACCTTAGGGCCTATAGGTTCAGACGTGAGGACCATGTTATACTTGTGGTTCCATGGAGAACATAGCTAGGTAATGTCCTCAGGGAGGTAGCTAGCTAGTAAAAATATTCAAACCTACAGTTGGGGACTTGGGAAAGTCCCACAAAGTGTTTGCAAGGGTTGACAACCTCCAAGAAGAGCATCAGTCCATAGTCATTGAGGCTTTAGGTATAATCAAAGGTAGTGTGGTTTCTATCCTTTTTGATACTAGAGAAACTAAATCCTTTGTTTCTCCATTGGTCGTAGAGTGTTGTGGGCTAGTGGCAACTAGGAAAGATGTTAGGTGAGAAGTTGAGTTAGCTTTAGGAGCTAGAGCATCGGTTACCTCGATGGTTAGGGAGTGCCTAATTCATATTGGTGGCTTAACCACCTTAGTAGACCTCAGAGTAATACATCTTGGATCTTACGGACTAGTTCTTCACATGGAATGGCTATATGCTCACAAGGCCAAGCTAGATTGTCATAAGAAGTTGATCAAATGCTTGGATGATGATAGAAACACTACTATGATTTCTGGAATCTAGAAGCATGTATCCCTTTGTGTGATCATTGCTATGCAGCTTAAGCAAATCATGCAGAAGGGATTTTAGCTATTGTATATTACCATTAGCAATAGGTAAGATGAGGCAGAATAAGAGGCCTCACTGGATGACTATCCCATTTTGGAGGAATATGTAGATGTGTTTTCTTTAAAGCTATCTAGTATGCCACCTCGAATGGAAGTAGAATTTCACATATTTCTAGTACTAGGAGCAGAACTAGTTTCTAAAGAACCTTATAGGATGACCACTTATTAACTTGATGAGCTCAAGTTGCAGCTTGAGGAATTGTTAGAGAAGGGACACATTTATCCTAGTATTTCTCCTTGGGGTGCACCTATGATCTTCATCAAGAAGAAGGATGGATCTATCAGGTTCTGTATGGATTATTGACAGTTGAACAAAGTAACCATCAAAAATTAGTATCCACTTCCTAGGATTGATGACCTATTTGATCAACTACTAGGTGCCAGGGTGTTCTCCAAGATTGACCTTAAGTCAGAATATCACCAGTTGAGGATAGTGGATAGTGATATTTACAAGACCACATTCCACACTAGATATGGCCACTATGAGTTTACCGTGGTTCCATTTGGTCTTACAAATGCTCCAGTTGTATTCATGAGTCTTGTGAATGGGTTATTTCATACTTTCCTTGATAATTTTTTGGTGGTATTCCTTGATGATCTCTTGATCTATTCAAAGGATGAGAGAGAGCACGAAGAGAACCTAAGACAATTTTTGCAATGCCTTAGAGATAATCAACTTTATGGAAGCTTTTCAAAGTGTGCATTCTTCATATCAGAGGTCAAGTATTTGGGCCATGTGATATCTAGCGATGGGATCTCAGTAGATCCATTGAAGATTGATGCCATTATGAATTGGCTAGAACCTACCTCAGTGACTGAAGTGAGAAGCTTCATGGGTTTAGATAGTTATTACAGATGGTTTTTTGAAGGGTTTTCTTGAGTGGCACACCCTATTACTTCTCTTTAGCGAAAGGGAAAGAATTTTGAGCGGATTGAGAAGTGTGATAGAGATTTTTAGGATCTCAAGAGAGAATTAACCAGTGCACCCATTCTTGTTGTGTCAGAGCCTTCAATAGAGTTTTTAGTTTGCACAGATGCTTCCTTAGATTGTTTAGGGGAAGTTCTTATGCAGGATGGACGATCTATAGCCTATGAGTCCAATAAACTCAAGACTCATGAGCTTAATTATTCTACCCATGATCTAAAACTTATAGTAGCAGTGCATGGTTTAGTGAGATCGAAACATTTCCTCTTAGGACATCAATATCAACTTCATTCAGACCATGAGATTCTATAATACATCTTCACATATCGAAACTGGTGCAAGAGCACACCTAGACTAACCTCCATGGTTTAGATGTTTTGTCTTGTTACTGACTTTGGCCAAGTCAAATTATTTTGAGTTTGTTTTAAGACCTTAGAAGGTCATTACATTGTGGGCTAGGTGAGTTAGTCATTAGGACTAAGGTCACCAAAATAGCCATTGTTAGTAGTATTTTAAATTCTTAGTGTTAGAAGCTCAAAGGTTGGATTAGAGCCTTAAATGTGTTCTAAGCACATAATGATGTGAGAAAGGTGCCATAAGGCCATTTAATGAGTTTTTTCCTAAGAATATAGAGGTTAGAGGTCCTAAGAAGTAGGATGGTGGCTTAATGGCAAAGATGCCAAAAGCTGTTGCAAAATTGTCATGACAACATTTGCAATTATTGCAAATGTTGCATGCAACTCGGTTACCTTGGATCCCCTAGAAGATAGGAGGTAGGAGATCGACCAATGGACCCTAAAAATATGGAAATCTCATCTAATGTAAAGGAAGGCTTGAATATCAATGCTAGACATTCATTGTAACAAGTTTGAGTAATGAAGTTTTAGCTCTACAACTCTGTTTGTGAAGAACCCGAGCTTATTGATGTGACAGTCATATGTAAAGGATTTCATGCTCTAAATTAGTGATTGCATAGTGTTCTTTAGATAGTTCTAAGATTTTTTCATTCAATAGTCAAGTTAATTTGAGGTTGTTTAAGGTCTTGTTTAAATTGCTTTTGAGTTAGTAATCTTCCTAGTCCTGTCCTGACCAATCTATCATTTCATGGATCCCCCATGAAATCTAACGATGGTAATCTCCTAAAGGTGGATGGAAATGTTAGGGGAGTCATTAGTCTATATATATCTAGGATTAGGGTTCTTGAGAAGATGAAGAGCTATTTTTACTACTAATCCCTAGGTGAGCAGACAGTGCCTGATTAGAGGTTTAGAATAGAAGATTTGAAGAGTTCTTGTAGGGTATGGAAGTACTATACGACATAAGTACAGTTCTAGGTAGGATTTTTTCATATCCTAACATGCTAAGAGGATTGAGATCATTTCAATCCATTAGAGTGAGTTCTTAGCAAGTTTTTAGTCAAGTCCTAGTAACTAGGTCTTTTAGCCCTATTAGGCCTAGACCCTAATTGGTTTTGTAAGTGTTTTGGGAATTTTGTTCAAGAAGTGACAAAAGGACTCTACAAAAGTCTACAAGGAATAGGCCTAATTAGGCATCCTCATGGTGAAGCCTTGAACCTGGTAAGGAAAGGCTTGAAGATCCTTTCAAATGGATCCAAAAGGGAACAAATGGAATGTTTTCATGATGATAAACACCCCTACAATGAAATTTGAAGGTTTTGAAGAGTTGGCACTTAGATCTTACTAAGTGTAGGAGAAGAAGTGAAGCATCTACATGGTGTTAGTCCTTCAAGGTGAAGCACAAGTTGATAGGCTCTTGGAGTGGATCTTGAGAAGGTCTTATTTAATCATCTAAGCCTTTGGAAGATCCTAAAGAAGAATACGATCCTAGTAGAGACAAGCTAGATCTCTTGGTAGAAGTGCAAGAAAACCTTGGAACTCTCACACCATATTGGTATCAGAGCTTGAATTGATTAGGCTTGTGGTTGATGTTGCAACCTACTGAATCAGTAGGAGATAATACACTAGTTGGATCAGTAGAAGTAAAATCCATGGTGACTAATGCAGAGTTAGCCAAGAAGGTTGAGGAACAAGAAGAAGATAACAAGTTGTTAAGGGAAAGACTAGCACAAATGGACCAGCTCTTGGGTGAAGTCCAAGACAAAGCTAATAAGGTCAAAGAAAAAATTGAACAAAAGGAAGAAAAAGTAGCAAGGGAAAAGGAATTATAATTGGAGGAGGAAGCCCCAACACCTAACCCTATTCTTCCTAAAGAGCCCTTCTTAAAGGCACTAAAGGCCTTGAGTGGAAAACTTTGGAGGGTGTTCCACTATTTAGTGGACAAATGGATCCAAATTCAGTCATAGATTGGATAGACAACATTGAGAATCACTTTGAATGTGATGGTATCTCAAATGCTCAAAAGGTTATGGTAGCCAAGTCTAGGTTAAGAGGTTTAGCACTAACATGGTGGAAGTTTGTGCAAACTGAAAGGGAGAAATATGGAAAGGGTCCTATAGTTACATGGAAGGGTATGGTAACTAAAGTGAAGTAGACCTACCTTCCTGATGATTATGAAGTTTAGCTACATAGGAGGAGACACAGTTTTAGGAAAAAAGATCTAGATGGTCAAGCATACACTGAGGAGTTTCAACAATTATGCTTCAGATATAAAGTGGTTGAATATGAAAGCATCAAGCTTGCTAGGTACTTGAATGGGCTCAAATGGTCTATTCAAGAGGAAATGAGTCTTGTGAAGTTCAAAACCATCCACCAATGCTATCAAATGGCCTTAAAGATTAAGGAGAAAGGAAAAAGGAAACAAGAGAAAACCTCCAAAGGAAGAGGTAGAGGAATAGATAGTAGAGGACAAAGAGGTGGCTATGGTGGAAGGAGTACTAAATCAAGGACTCAAGGAGAGATTAAATTTAGTGAGTAGCAAGAAGCAAGTTCTAGTAGAGGTGGTAGAGGAAGAAGCTCTAACTTTAGAGGTAGAAGTAGTGGTGGTGGACAAGGAGGAAGAGGCAACTACTTTACCAATATGAAATGCTACCATTGCAATCAAATAGGACACCCTACCTATAGGTGTCTAGAGATGGGTAGTTCTTCACAAGGAGGTGACAAAAGAACCAATCTAGTTCATGAAGACACTAATGCAACACAGAAGCATGTTAAAGTACCATTGAATTCAGAGGAAGGTGAGAACCTCATGATGAGAACTTTGATCAAGGAGCCGGTTAAGGAGGAGCCAAGCCAAAGGAGGTCCTTGTTTAGAATAAAGTGCAAGATGATGGGAAAATTATGTAGAGTCATCATAGACTTAGGTTCTACTGACAACATTGTGTCAAAGGAAGCCATTGGCAAGGATAACTCACACCAATCCTTACAAGGTCACATGGCTCAATAAAGGCCAACATGTGTTGGTGAATGAACAAGCATGGGTGGATTTCTCAATTGGAAGGTATAAATACAAAGTTTTATGTGATGTGCTACCTATGGATGCATGTCACTTGCTCCTAGGTAGGCCATGGCAATTTGACCTCCAAGCAATTCATGATGGAGGGAAGAACTCCTATACATTCAAGAAAGACAATGTGACTTTCAAAATTTAGTCACTGTTGGAGGATGCAGAGGTGAAGATAGAAGGTCCTAATGTTCTCATGGTTGGATAAAAAGAGTTCTTAGAGGCTATAAAGGAAGGTGAAGGTATTGGCTATGCATTGGTGCTAAGACCAAGATAGGTGAATGAAGACAAGGCAACCAAGAAGATAGAGTTGCCAAAGGAGTTACAAAGCATGTTATAGACTTACCAAGGTATTGGAAGTGATGGAAAACCATCAACCTTACCCCCTAAAAGATCCATAAGTCATAGGATAGACCTTATCCCTAGAGCCACCCTTCCTAATAAAGCAGCCTACAAGATGACCCCTCAACAAAATGATGAAATTGCTAGACAAATACAAGAACTCCTAAACCAAGGTCTCATTAGAAAGAGTATAAGTCCATGTGTCATACCCACTGTCCTTGCACCTAAGAAAGGAGGAACTTGGAGGCTTTTTACTAATTCAAGGGCTATTAATAGGATAACCATTAGGTATAGATTCCCTATCCCAAGGATTGAAGACCTAATGGACTATCTAGGTGAAGCTATGTACTATAGCAAGATAGACTTGAAAGTGGCTATCACCAAATTAGGATACATGAAGGAGATGAGTGGAAAAAAGCCTTCAAAACCAATGAAGGTTTGTATGAATGGCTCATCATACCATTTGGACTCTCTAATTCCCCCTCCACATTCATGAGGCTCTTGAATGAAGTCCTCAAAGACTACATTGTTAAGTTTGTAGTGGTATATATAGATGATATACTGATTTATAGTAAGACAAGGAGTGAGCACCTAGAACACCTTGAGGTTGTTTTCAAGAAGCTACATGATGAGAATTTGATTATCAACTTGGAGAAGTGTGAGTTCATCAAAATAGAGCTAGTGTACCTTGGATTTGTTCTTTCACATGGAAATATGAAAATGGATAAGAGAAAAGTGGAAGCCATCATGAATTGGCCTACTCCAAGGACATCAACAAAGGTAAGAAGTTTTCATGGCCTTGCTCAATATTATAGGAAATTTATAAGACAATTTAGTGCAATTTGTGCTCCTATGTTGGATACCATTAAAGGAGGCATGAAGAATAATTTTGTATGGAATGAGCATGCTAATAAGAGCTTTGATTTGTTGAAGGAAAAGATAGATACCTAGCTTGTTTTAGTCTTGCTAAGCTTTGAGAAGCTTTTCACTATTGAATGTGATGCAAGCAATGTGGCAATTAGAGCTATTTTAAGCCAAGAGGGTAGATCGGTGGCTTTTCATTTAGAAAAGTTAAGTTGAGCCAAGAAGAAGTACTCTTCTTATGACCTTGAAATGTATGAATTGGTTCAAGCTTTAAGGAAGTGCAGGAACTACTTGCTTCCCAAGGAATTCATATTGTATTTAGACAATCAATCACTTAGTTTCCTGAATTCACAAGAAAAGTTGAGTCACAAGCACATGAAGTGGGTTGAATACCTACAAGCTTATACCTTTCATATCAACCATAAGAATGGAGTACTCAACAAAGTGGCAGATGCCTTATCTAGGAGAGCTCTTACCATTCAATAAATTTAGTTGAAGAGCATGGGAATAGATCATTTCAAGGATCTATATGCAGATGATAAAGATTTTGTAGACATTTATAAGTTATGTGCTAAGTACAAGAATCATTTTCATAGAAAATATGCTGAATACACTTTGCAAAGTGAACTTTTGTTTAAGGGGAATCAATTATGTGTTCCTAGAGGCTCTATTTGAGATAATTTGATTCAAGAAAAGCATAATGGTCCTTTGAGTGGTCATTTTGAGATCACTAAGACCCAAGAACTTGTTCAAAGGTTCTATTATTGGCCAATGATGAATCTTGATGTTAGGAGGTATGTGGAAAGTTGTATAGTGTGTCAAAAGGCAAAGGGCACTTCATCAAATGCAGGCCTATATCTACCACTACCTATTCCTACTAGGCCATGGGAATGCTTAAGTATGGTTTTTATAGTTGGGTTACCCAAGAAAAGACAAGGCATGGATAGTGTCTATGTGGTTGTGGATAGATTCAGAAAGATGGCTCACTTTGTGCCATGGAAAACCACAAATGATGCTAGTTAAATAGCCTCTCTCTTCTTCAAGGAGATAGTAAGAATTTATGGATTACCTCTCAGCATTGTGTCAAATAGAGACACCAAATTCATGAGTCACTTTTGGAAGACTCTTTGGAAAAGGTTAGGCACTATTTTATCCTTTGGATCTACATACCATCCCCAAACTGATGGTCAAACCAAGGTTTTCAATAGAAGCCTTGGAAATCTACTAAGGTGCTTGACTAAGGAGTATGGTAAAAAATGGGATCAGTTGATTGGGCAAGTTGAATATGCCTACAATGACACTATAAACAAATCCACAGGGAAGAGTCCCTTTGAGATAGTGTATGGACTACATCCTAGAGGATTTTATGAGTTAAGAGATTTGAAGGATGGAGTGAAGGGAATTTGATATGTTGATGAATTTTCTTATGTTATGCAGGAGATACATGATACAATGAGGAAAACGTTGACAAAGAAGACCATGAAGCATAAAACCAAGGTGGATGAAAGTAGAAGAGAAGTTTAGTTTAATGTAGGAGACTTGGTTATGGTGCACCTTAACAAATCTAGACTTCAAAAGGGAGTCCCTCACAAGTTACAGATGAGAAGGATAGGTCCCTATCCTATCTTGGAAAAGTATGGTAATGATGCATTTAGAGTGGAGCTACCAGAAGATAGTGGACTATCCCCTGTCTTTAACATTGCAGATCTGGTTCACTACAAGGGACCACAGCCAAACATGGATCAAAGTCTTAGTGAGGTGATTAGAAATGTGGAAGATCTCCATCTACCTACTACCACAGTCAAAGGAGTTGACATTATAATGGATACTAGAGTCTATAAGAAGACTAGAACCAAGGAGTACAAAGAACATCTGATAAAGAAGCATGGACAAACTGATGCTGATGCAGTATGGGTCAAGGAATCAGAGTTCAAGAAGATGGAAATTGATCCAAACATACTCAATCCAAGGGTGGATTGAACTTTTTTTGTTTTGGGAAGGATGGTGCAGGAGCACACCTAGTCTAACCTCCATGGTTTAGATGTTTTGGCTCACTAGTACATTTGATCTAGTTCTTCCACCAAAAGTTTCAACCATCAAATAAAAAGATTTAGGTTGGTTGGATTATAGAAGGAAAACTTTTTTTTTAATCCATGCCCGTGTTGGTCGAAAGTTCGATGAATACCGTGTAGGTCAAAATTTTGACCAACACAAGCATAACTTAAAAAAAAAAGATTCCAAACCTCATTTCATTATTAGATAAGCTTGCAATGCATGCGAAGGAGGAATAGCTAGAAGGAATAGGTTTAAGAAATATTCCAAGCTTGAACGAGAGGTATGTGAATTACTCTCCACTAAAAGATTCCATCATTGGATTTAGATGTAATTTTTGGCTCTAATCAATAAAATAAAATCATTTTCCTGCAATTTTGGATTACTAGTCATTTGTATGGCCCTGAAAGTAGATGAGACCAATTTGGTTCGATAGCCCTATGCCCTAGCTTTCAAATGTAGGTGATATTAGAACATACATTTTTTTTTGTAATCCGGTATTTTTAAATTAATAAAATTGAAACTATTTCCTGCAACTTTCAAAGTAATAGTGGATTGGCATGCATTGGTGCAAAGGTTTGGGACTGAGAAACTGATAGATTTAGGTAGGCTCAAGTCTTATTCCTCCTTTTGAATTTAGTTTATGTTCTAACTACTCTACAATGTGGGTGATTATAAATTTTATCCTACCCACTATTTTTCCTTAGGCCTGATACCAGGGTTATCTAAACTATCGGGCATAACCCACACCTCCACCATGGGTATTTGCTAGCCCTTGGTGGAAAGATTTTGGTGTTGATGGTCTTTGTGATCATGCGGGTTTGGATCATCAAAAAGCTAGGAGATGGAAGCCACGTGATGCCCTAGGTATACATATCTAAGTGTGCACCATTGATTTGACTATGTACAGTCAACAAAACCATTGATTGGAGATTTGAGGGAGTTCAAAACTCAGTGGGGAAGACTCTTATGTATGCCCTTACATTTCCATTTATTCTCGGTTTGTGATAGTAGAAACAGTGACTGTCATAATGTTACAGGCCCAACTTGAATCATGAACCCTATCAAACTTAATACAGTCGAGCCTTCCTCACTATCTTACCTTAACTTAAACATAAATTAAACAAATCTAGAAGTCCTCTAGTTGCAAGTTTCAAGCCTAGCAAGCAACTATCAAGAACAACTGTGTATTGCAAGATGCAGAACATTTGTAGGAGTATTATGATTTTCTTGTGGGCTTCATCTGGACTACATTTCCTTAGAAGTACTATCACCCCTGGTCCTAGTCCATTCATTTGGGTGTGAGCAGGTTAGACACAAGTGTTTAACAACCATGGATTCATCAAATTGTTGTTGGTTGCAGTAGGGTCTAATTTGACCAGTTAACAGTCATTAAATTATCTATTTTCTTGGTGACTCACATGATGTAGGATTGTACTGCTATATTTAGCCTATGTACCTATTGTTGACCAGTGATTGGTAGAATTTTGGCTTGATTTGGGGCTCAGTGATTGGGCAACCCATTGGAAGGCTGTGATAGCATGAAATTGATAGCAAGCTCCACACAATGCCCTATTGTTAAAGAGAGTACTGCTTAGACCTGTATTATTTGTGCCATATCCCAAAGTGTACATATTACCATACCCACAAGCACCTCTAGCAGCAACAATTCCAACCAAATCACATTATAGAAATCTCACAATGCACATACAATCAAATAAGACTAAGGTTCTACCATGAAATGATGAATCAGTAACAATTGAATGGGATCTAACCCATGGTTCAAGAGACATCATCCCCACCAGAAAATGTACCATGGGCTACAATCCAACCATGAACTAATACTTATCTTACAACAAGAAATAACAACATGAATACCACCATCAAAATCATCATCACTTCCATTCTTGTCAATTGTCACAGGCTTATAAAGTTCAACAAACAGAAAGAATTGACAATTTCTTCCTCTCACACCCTCCTATATGTATAGATATATTTTAGTTATTCTAGTCACTTTAAACCTAATATTAAATAGGATAAAATTATGAGAAACTCGGTGTATATGTTCCTAGAGGTATAAAATTTAAAATTCATTTGTTTTGGAACTAGCAGCATACAAAAATACTTCTTTTTACTAACCCTCCACCCCTAAAAAGGCTCTTCAGTTTCATTAATACTAGCAAGATAAATTATGACAAGTACTATTAGGTTCCATGGTAATAAACTCGATGCATAAGTTCTTAGAGATGTAAAATTCATTGATTTTGGAGCCAACCAGCTGCAATTCTATATTAAATGTTGTTTCTCCCTCCAAAAGTCTCTGTCTACACCATGAAAAAGTAGTTCAAGCCATTCAACCTCCACAAGAAAAGCTTCATAAATACCTTATCAACTACAATGTTTTGATAGTTATTTATGTCTACATTTTTATGGTTTTTTAACACTCTCAGTTCATTTGAGGGTGGATTTGTTGCCATTAGAATCTTTCAATGCTAACAATATTTTTTTTAAACACAGGAGAAATTCTAAACTCATGTGGGGTTGATAGGATAAATGTTTAGTTGTACTACTTTTCTCAATTTTTGTACATTTCCTCCGCTTGTGCCCTCTTTTCAGCCAAGCACAATTAATTCTAGGCAATACAGAACATGGATGATGCCCTTGCTCACTATTGAGATATATGACTAGGCTAAATATAAAAACTTCATACTTCTAAACATAAAAATAAACTAAATCCAATGTCAACACATATTATTTTTTCCAAACTGAATGATTAGTGTTCTCCCAACAAACAATCTAATTTAATAGCAATATCAAGTCACCACTCAAATTTGTCAACATTTCATATATGAGTATGTCAGAAGGGTTTTAAATTGCAAACTTAGTGTTCAATCCTTGTAGTTGAATTAAAAAATGCTTCCATTATAAAGTACAGCCTATTCCGTAATCTGAGCATGAGTATTGAGTTAATTGAAATCAATACAAATAATAAATTATAAGTCATAAGGTTTTAACATTTTATTTTTTCTAAACCAAAGTGGGATATCCACCATATTTTTTATTAATATATGCTGATTCAATGACTCCCCCATGGAAGAACTAGAAAGAAACCTTGGGATCCTAGTCGTATACAGTTTATAGAAAATATCAATGATTACAATTGAGTTTGAACACAAACCCACAAATCTTTCAAGGCTACTATCCGGTATTAACGTTAGATTTACATATCCGGACCATGAATCCTTATAAGATGCTACAGTAATATCAGTATTATGTATTGAATTTTATAAAATTTTAGTCTTTCAAAATAGGCATAATAAGGATGCCTATAACATACATGTTAATTAGAAAATTTCAAAAATAGGCTAAACACAAATGCCTATATTGTCTATCAACTATACGATTTACTGTCCATTCATACATCCATAGGTGAAGTTGAGCCCCAAGCCTTGTCCCAACCCGCCAACAGAGAAACAACATTTTCTACTTCCCATCCATCATCTGATTTCTGCTGAACTAGCCGATTGTTCGAAGATTGATCAGGCGACATTGGCACATTCAGGTCAGGGACCGTTCTTGGTCTTCAAGAGGGAAGCATGTGACATGGCCAAGGTTGAACCAGGGGTAATGGTGATAGCAAAACATCCAGTATCGAGCATGCCAAACCTCAAATTTTATCCACCAAGGGCTTGCCAAAAGCCACACCCACAATCTGCATATTTTTGTTTACTACTCGAAAGCTTTTCATTTCCATCGCCCATTTGAAGCTATCAAATTCCATGAAGTGCTCATGGCTCACCATTATGTCATGATGTGAAAATAGTCCCCCAATTAATGCATAGCTTGACTAGATATCATATCTTTGAAGCGCCTCGATAAGCCACATTCCCTGGATAAATTGGGGCTGAACGACCTTGTTTGCAATGTACATTACCAATTCTACTGACTGTGACATGTCCATTAAATTGGAGAGAAAAATTGATACTAGTTGGGAAGGAAATACCAAAATCTTGGTTCTGGGAGACAAAACGTGTTCCCCAACAACATAGCAGACAACCCTATAATGCAGCATTGAGTTTATGATAAAAACTTGGTAGAGTTCTGGACCACCAACTCTGTTTGGGAACAGGGACTTAGGAATCGGTGGAGTAATGAATACCCTATAGTTCCTTGGTAGAAGCTCATCATGCAAATGTCCACAAGTCTGATTTTAATTCAACTACAAGGATTGAACACTAACTTTGCAATTTAAAACCCTTCTGACATACTCATATATAAAATGTTGACAAATTTGAGTGGTGACTTGATATTGCTATTAAATTAGATTGTTTGTTGGGAGAACACTAATCATTCAGTTTGGAAAACACAATATGCATTGACATTAGATTTAGTTTAGTTTTATGTTTAGAAGTAGGAAGTTTTTATATTTAGCCTAGTCATATATCTCAATAGTGAGCAAGGGCATCAGCCATGTTCTGTATTGCCCAGAATTAATTGTGCTTGGCTGAAAAGAGGGCACAAGCAGAGGAAATGTACAAAAATTTAGAAAATTAGTACAACTAAACATTTATCCTATCGACCCCACATGAGTTTAGAATTTCTCCAATGTTTAAAAAAGATATTGTCATAGTTCCTTGGTAGAAGCTCATCATGCATTATTGTGTAACATTATTATGTAATTTAGTTTTTCTTTATTCAATGTAAACAATGGAAATTTGAGTTTGAATTTTTAATAGATATGTTATACATTTATATGTATAACTTTTTGGTGTTCAAGTTAAATAATCTATTATAATTTAATTAAAAGAATATGAGGTGAGCAATTGGGCACACAATGGAATTCTAATCATAAATTTTATTGGCTCATTGTTGAATCTAATTTTAATGCTTATCTAAATCCCATCAAACTTGACCCACCCCTTGTGCTCATTTTCTATCCTCACTTTAATTAATGGCATCGATACCTAAACATTTCCACAATATTATGCACATAATTTGATTAAATTACCACATCCAATCCAAAAGAGATACCCCTAACTCATGAGATCTAAGTTGAAGGACTCTCCTAAGTTGTTACATTTAAAATGGAGGTCTCCCAAATAATGCATATATAAATTAGGTAAACTAACACATGCAACTCAAAAATATTCAAGTTAAAGGTGTACCCTGTACTACAATGAATATAGTGGTATGGCATTTAAACTTGATGACACCCTAATAGTGTATGTGTGTGTGTGTGCGCACGTGTGTGTGTAATAAAACACATACATTATCAAGGAGTCATCAAGCTTAGCTGCAATACACCATCATGTTCATCTAAGTGTCAGGGTATCTCTTCTTATTTGTGCAATGATAGGACTATTGGAAATATAGATGGAGTAACTGAGAGTGGGGGGAGGTGAATTAGTTAACCACAAAAATATTACCGTAGATCCCTTAGATGTCTTATTAAATTATTTGTTGTTGTTACTTGGTAAACATACAGAGAAATGTTGTAACTTAGTTATTGCAATGAGTATTAATTATAACTATTCTTAAGTATTCATCAATGATTAACATACATGCATAAAGAAAATAACATGAACACAAGAGACACCAGATTTAACGTGGAAACCCAATGTGGGAAAAACCACCAATGTAACTAGTTACTATTTTTCACTCTTCTGAAGTGATGCCCTGTTAGGAGCCAACCGGGTAAAAGGTTACAAAACACACTATTAGGTGTGACCTTGTTAGAGGATTTAATCACCCTGTTAGGAGTGGCCTTGTAAGAGGTCTTTGAGCAATTCAATAGAACTGTCACCTTGTTAGAGGATTTACAAAATGGTTGTTAAACCAACTTGGTTAAGAGATTTTGAAATCATTGCTACAATGGTAAGAAAGTAACAATGAAATGACCTGAATAATGATGCAACTGAATTGCTGATTATAGATCTCTATTCTGCTTTACTAGATCCTTCCTAATCAAATAAATCTTTGCTACTCCTCAAGGATATCTAACCATCCTTCAAAATTCCCACACACCTTCCTTCAAAATGATTTGCATGTTCGCTCACAAACTTCCACACTTTCACTCTATTCTTCACACCTTTAATTCACCACTTGACCTTCTATATATATATCATTCAAATTGTCAAGTCAGCACTAATAATCATTAACACTCATTACAAGAGTCAGCTGGGATAAACAAACTTTATTTCTCAAATTAACAAAATCCTTTATTGGGCCGACCTTGCTCCGTAAATACTAATCCTGAAAGATTTCCTTTGGTGACCGAGTGAACTCGGTAAACACTGTGAATTCTACAACATCCTTTGGAGACCGAGTGAACTCAGTAAACACTAACTTTCCTTTGATAACCATGGAAGCTCAGTTAACACTATTTTCTGCCATACTTTCCTTTGATGCCCAAAAGATCTCGGTAGACACTAAAAACTGATTGCTGACCGATAGAGCTCGGTAGACACATAGAACTGCTTATTGATATGAAATTTGTGTGACATCAAAGACAACACATAATTAGACAATTGTATCCAATAATCTCCCTCAGACAATTGTATCCAAAATTAGCAAGTAAACATGTACTTTTTAGTTTACTTCTTGTCATAGTACCATCTGATTTGTTTCCAATAATCTGATCTGGTGTATGATGCCTCTTGACATACTTGGCCAATATAAGTTCCTTGCCTCTTGAATGAGTTACATTGTCATCTTCTTGAATTTCATCTTCAGGTTCAGGTTGCTCGGGTTTAGTAGATATTTGCTCGGTAGCTTCAGACTGAGACTCGGTTCCTTGTGACTCAGTTTGAACTTCTTCTTATGACTCAATTACTATACTGGGCTCGGTAGATGCAATTTCCTTATTGACAAATGTTTCTGGCAATGTATCAGGTTCAATGTAAATAAATCTTCTGTAATCCTCTGGTTCCTTTTTGTTTTCTTCTTCAGTCTTTTCTGCAAACTCATCAACTTTCACATGTGCACTTTCTATGATTTTGTGAGTAGACAATTCAGACATCTATATGCCTTACTTTTACAAGAATATCCCAAAAATATTCCTTCATCATGTTTTACATCAAATTTGCCTTTTCTAGATTCTTTTAAGATGTAACATTTACTACCAAATACTTTCAGGTAACTTACATTGGGTTTATAGCCATACCATAACTCATAAGGAGTTTTGAATGTGTCTTTCCTCAATTGTACTCAGTTCAAGGTATGAACTGCAGTGTTGATGGCTTCCTTCTAGTATTTCATAGCAATGTTCTTTTCAATCATTAAAGTCCTTTCACAATCCATGATAGATCTATTCCTCCTTTCATCTATTCCATTCTGCTCAGGAGTTCTCGGGGCTGATATCTGTCTTTTGATTCCTCTTTCAATGCAAAAATTATTGAATTCATGGGAGATGAATTCACCACCTCTATCTGATCTCAAGCACTTCATTCTTTTCCCTATTTCCTTTTCTACTCTTGCCAAATACCATTTGAACTTCTCAAATGCTTCTGGCTTTTCTCTTAAATACATAACAGTCATCATTCTAGAGTAATCATCAACAAAGAGAATAAAGAATTTTTCTTTAGTATAGCTTTCAATTCCAATAGGTCCACATAAATCAGTATGCATAATTTCCAAAATATCTTCAGATTGATAGTTTTTATTTTTAAAGCTAGTCTTTCCTATTTTTACAATCTGACAATTCTTGCATAGACCAACATCAGGTTTCGTCAAAGAAGGAATGCCTCTTACTTTCTTGAATTTGTTTATTTTCACCATGTTATCAAAATTTACATGACATAACCTTTTTTGCCATAACCAAATTTCTTCAATTTGAGCAACAAAACATGAGCATTCACCAAGATCAAGATAAAACAAGTTACCTTTGGTTTGTTTGCCTGATCCAATCAGTTTTCCTTTGTCATCCAGCAGTCTTGCTTTGCCATTCATGAATTCAACTTTGAATCCAATGTTGATTAGTTGTGCTACACTTAGAAGATTATGTTTTAGTCCCTCAACCCAATATGCATTATCACATATAAGTTCTTTGGTTAGTGAAATTCATCCTCTTCCTTTTATACAACAAGGTTCATTGTTTCCAAACATTACACTACCACCATCATAGTCTTCAAAATGTTCAAACTTTGTTTTGTCACTAGTCATATGATGTGAACATCCACTGTCTATGATCCATGTATCATTTTTGCTTATATGAGAGATAAGTGCCATCTCATCTTCATCATCATCAGATTCATCTTTTACAGCAGTGAAGACAATTTCTTCTTCACTATCATCAGAATCCTTAGGCAAAAAACATGTTTTCTTACCTTTATCCTTGAATGATTTGAAATTCTTCTTGCCATTGTACTTGTGACCTTTCTTCTCATCCTTTTTTTGCTTGTTTGGGCACCTAGCTACAGTATGACCAATTTCTTCACATGAAAAATGGATTAAGGGAGTTTTACCTTTGTATATACCTCTGCCTCTAGAATATTTCTTTGCAAGTAATGCTTCAATAACTTCAAGATCACTATCAGAACTTTCCTCTGATTCTTCTTCACTTTTTGACTGGATTTTCTTGCCCTTCTTAAGTGAAAGTTGGCCTCAAATTCTGATTCAATATTTTTAGAAGTTGGAACATAGTTGTCATAGTTATCCAATTCAAAGGTTGTCAATTTTCCAACTAAGGCATCCAAAGTTATATTGTGATTTTCTTCGCATCTTCTTTCTTGAATAGCAGATACTCTTATTGCATAGATAGGGAGTAATGTTCTAAGAACCTTACTTATAACTATTGCATCATGAATTTTTCCTCCAGAAGCTCTAATTGCACTAACACTTGCCTTGATCCTTTCAACATATTTTGCAATGTTTTCATCTTCTCTCATTTTCATCTGATCAAACTTTCCTCTTAGGCTTTATGCTTTGGCTCTCTTCACATTTTCATCACCACCATAAATTTTCTTCAGCTTGTTCCACATTGCATAAGTAGTAGTGTAGTCTTTGATCTCATCAAATTCTTCATAGCTAAGAGCTGATGCAATGTCTATCATCATGGTGTTATGGTTCTTTTTCTCTGCAATGTCTTCAACAGATAATGTGCCAGTAGGAACTGTATATTCTTGATCAAGATATTTTCATCCTAAATCACCAATGGAAGCCAAATGAAGTCTCGTGAGACCTTGCCATGCTAAAAAGTTATCTCTGTTAAGCCTTGGAATTTCTCTCTTGTAAGACATCCTGATCTTTAGCTTAGGTCCTTGAAACCCTTCCTGCAAGCACCAAAAGCTCTGATACCAATTGTTGAAAATATAGATGGAGTAACTGAGAGGGGGGGGGTGAATCAGTTAACCACAAAAATATTACCATAGATCCCTTAGATGTCTTATTAAATCATTTTTTGTTGTTACTTGGTAAACATGCAGAGAAATGTTGTAACTCGGTTATTGCAGTGAGTATTAATTATAACTATTCTTAAGAATTCATCAGTGATTAACATACATGCATAAAGAAAATAATATGAACACAAGAGACACTAGATTTAATGTGGAAACCCAATGTGGGAAAAACCACCAATGTAACTAGTTACTATTTTTCACTCTTCTGAAGTGATGCCCTGTTAGGAGCCAACCCAGTAAAAGGTTACAAAACACACTGTTAGGTGTGACCTTGTTAGAGGATTTAATCACCCTATTAGGAGTGGCCTTGTAAGAGGTGTTTGAACAATTCAATAGAACTGTCACCTTGTTAGAGGATTTACAAAATGGTTGTTAAACCAACTCGGTTAAGAGATTTTGAAATCACTGCTACAATGGTAAGAAAGTAACAATGAAATGACCTGAATAATGATGCAACTGAATTACTGATTACAGATCTCTATTCTGATTCACTAGATCCTTCCTGATCAAATAAATCTTTGCTGCTCCTCAAGGATATCTAACCATCCTTCAAAATTCACACACACCTTCCTTCAAAATGATTTGCATGTTCACTCACAAACTTCCACACTTTCACTCTATTCTTCACACCTTTAATTCACCACTTGACCTTCTATATATATACCCTTTAGATTGTCAAGTCAGCACTAATAATCATTAACACTCATTACAAGAGTCGGCTGGGATAAACAAAATTTATTTCTCAAATTAACAAAATCCTTTATTGGGCCGACCTTGCTCTGTAAATACTAATCCTGAAAGATTTCCTTTGGTGACCGAGTGAACTCGGTAAACACTGTGAATTCTACAACATCTGTTGGAGACCGAGTGAACTTGGTAAACACTAACTTTCCTTCGATAACCATGGAAGCTCAGTTAACACTATTTTCTGCCATACTTTCTTTTGACGCTCGAAAGATCTCCGTAGACACTAAAAACTACCTGTTGACCGAATGAGCTCGGTAGACACACAGAACTACTTATTGATATGACATTTGTGTGACATCAAATACAACACATAATTAGACAATTGTATCCAACAATCTCCCTCAGACTATTGTATCCAACAAGGACACCAATTTCAAACCCTTACCGTCTTGCACTTGTGCAATGATAGGACACCAATGTGTGCACATAACTATATCTTCTTCAATCACAATACTCTTCCAATTTTCCATCTTTTGTTCACTATCATAATCATCATTTTTTAGAACCATTATTGATGCTCCAATCTTCTAATCCTCTTTCATAGACCTCTTCCTTATGTTACTCTTCAAATCAACATACTCTTGCTTTCCAAAATAGATAACCCTTATCTCATATGAAGAATTATTTTTGCAAAGGCTTGAGAATAAACTTGTTACCATCCTTATGAACAAGTATTCTTATACCCATCATATTTTCCTTCTTAGGGACTGCCAAGGTCTTCCAAAGAGGATGTGACATGTCATTAGTACTATATCACACAAAAATTTCTCCTTGTACTCACCAATAGAAAAATCTACATAATCTTGTTCCCTACTCACAAGAGTTTGCTCATCATTCATTCATGAGGCTCTGTATGGTCTATCATGTGCAAATTTCTTCAAATGCAACTTCAAAACAAGATTGTTGATTGCAAAACCCCTGTACAGGACACTCAAGAACAAGTTGTGTTCTCTGCCTTAAAACTTCATGAAAAAAATGAAATAAATACAAGGAAATGATAATAAATCAATATACCATCATACATATAGAGAGTTAAGTAATTCTACTCAGTGGGCAGGGCTTTGGTCTTAGCTTTGCCCAACTTGAAAGGTGCTCTGGCATATCAATATTTCTTTTTGAAATGTAGTAATCTAGACAACACACTTATCTCTATAATAAAATGTCATTCAATTTAACATTTTGCATGTTATTTTTTATTTTCTAATTTCTTTAGATCAGGCCTATACATTCCAAGCATTGCTCTTCTTGCAAACATTGTGTTGAGAAATTTGATCACCACTGCCCATGGATTTCTAACTGTGTTGGCAAGGTCAGGTTCAGGTATAGTACAAAAGTTGCTAACTGGATATTTTGTCATTATCCTCACAATCTTTTATCTTTATGAGAATTAATATGTTTGTAGACTTACCCAAGATATTAGAGAACATAACTTAGAAAGAACTTGAATTCAATGTGATCTTTATGTTGTACAATAGTAAAAAAAATTCACCCTACCAAAGGACATCTTCATAAAATCTATGCTACTTAACCATATTCTCATTTCACCATAGCTTACCCCAAACACATTATATAAGGTAGGAAATTTTATGCTTGCGTCCCTTGTTCTATTGGCTCACCCGTAGATTTATGTTTTAGTTTCTTTTTATCTTTAAATGTTTCTAAGGGATTTTTTTATAGTAGACATACACTATCAAGCAAGGAAGAGGTTGTGATCAAGGATACACACCTCATCCATATGAGGGCATCCCTGAGAAAAACAAACAATTCTTTGTAAGAAAGAATGTCACATGATAAACAAATATGACTCAATTGGATTTGCTAGAATTTATTTGATTATTAATGTTGGATGTTATTTTAATACACTTGATATAGAATCTACAGGTTGCAAACAAGTCATCCTTCTTCCACCAATGAGTCATTCCATTCAAGAAAGACCATGTCTGACGATATCAATGCACAACAAAATAGGGAGACAATTGCTAGATTGTGGTCTAACTTAAAAAGAAAAGGTGATGGAAAATGTTATTGTCCTTGCAAAATTTGTAAGGGCATAAAGACTCGAAGATATCTAATCAAAACAGCTGAGGAACATTGTAGGCAGCATGGTCACATTGAAGGGGGAAATGAATTTCATCCATTGGTATGTATTTTAATAATTTATAAAATACATAATACATGATTTGATGATGAAATCATGGTCATGGTTAATATAAAGTCATCATTTTCATATAGGTCAACCACCCTGGGTTTCATGTTATGGACCATGACAATCTGAAGAATGTGGATTTCCAAAGGAGGGAACATTGAGGTGTGAATATAAAAGTAGAAGGTAATGATCCCATGGAAGAAGACCACGATGATCAAGAAGATCACGATGATCAAGATGATGATGATGATAATGATGATGTTGACACAGACCTTGATGTACCTATACTTGAGAAGGCACATGAGCCCCTATATGAAGGCTCCCAAACAACTCTTCTTGTCATTGTATTTTTGTTGGTGAATTTGAAGGTTATGAATGGTTTATCCAATGTAGCAATGACACGTATGTTAAGGTATGTCATATTTTTTCATTATTTTAGTCGTAATTCCCTTACAATTAACATTGGGTGAATCATGTAGCAATTAATATTCTTTAAATTAACAAATTATATTTTTGGTCATAGGTTGAAGTGTTTGTTACCACCATCAAACATTCTACCTCGCTCATACCGAGAATTATCTGTCGTTATGAAAGATATTGGAATGGAGTATCAAACAATACATGCATGTTTGAATGATCATATTATATATCATAAACAACATGAATTTGCAACAGAATGCCTTGTTTTTCACATTAGTAGATATCAATTAGATCGAATAACAAAAAAGGTGCCTCGCAAGGTTCTTTAGTTTATTCCCATTATTCCACGTCTGCAATGATTATTCAGGTGCAATAGCTTGACACAATTTATGGATTACCATGCATGCAATAGAAGTTGAGATGACATTATGTGAATTCCTATGGATGGTTCAGCATTTAAGGAAATAGAGGAAAAATGGCCACACTTTAAAGAAGAACCTCATAATCTCAAGCTTTCATTGGTAGCAGACGGTGTCAATCCATTTGGAGAGATGAGATCTACTTACTTAGTGTGGTCTATTTTTGTTATCAACAATAACATTCCTCCTTGGATGTCCATAAAGAGAGAGCACATAATGTTGGCACTAATTGTTTCAAGTATTTTTTCATTTAATAGTCATCTAAATTAATTTATTATAAATAATCCATCAAAATGGTCATAATAATTATGTAATGTTTTTTTTCATTCAACTAGGTAAGTACCAAGTTAAAGATATCAATGTATATATTGAGCCCCCTATCGATGAGTTGATGGTGTTATCGAATGGGGTCACTATGTATGACATCTCTAGACCAATAGAACAAAGACAATTTCAATTTCAAGCAATGCTTGTATGGACAATACATGATGCCCCTGGGCTAACACATTTTTGTGGTATGTTATCTTCTTAACACCTCTTTTTTGGTATATTATAGTGCTAACACAAAGTTAACATATTTAATCAAATTATACATGATCTTGTAGGTCTTCAGACAAAGGGAAAATTTTCACGTCCAATTTTTGGTCCAAAGATGAAATCTCACCATTCAAAAAGTTTAGGAAAGCAGCTGTTCGATGAGAATAGACACTTTCTCCAATAGAAATCATAAGTACCGAATTACCAAAAAATATCTTTTCAATGGGAAAGAAGAGAATACATCAAAGCCACAGAGAATGACACCTCACATATGGAAGTTGGCATACAATAAAATAAATCATCGAAGTAATGTCATTCCATCTGATGGTTTTTGTTTGAAATTTATATTTTGATATTGTGTTTTGTTTACTGATGATGTAATTGATGCTCGTGAAGGTCATCAAGGCATTAATGACCAACTTCCAAAAGGACTAAAAAGTTATCCTACGCAATTTAGTAGGTTGTCATACTATGAACAACTCTCAATTGTGCATTTGTTTGATCCTATGCATATTGGAAAGAATGTAACAGAGACATTATGAAAAATCTTGGATGGAAGGCGCGACAAAGACAAAATTGTCAAAATTTGTAGTGACATTGAAGAATCCAACCATGCAATGAAAAAATGTCATTCAATCAAATAACAATGGAGACCAGATTGATACAAGTGCCCTTAGTTGGTTATTGTCGAAGCAGCAAAGCAATGCTATAAAAGAAGTCATAAAAAAATACGATTTCCCACAGGATTTGCTGCGAACACAAATGATCTCATATCAAAGAAAAGTGAATTTGGGCCAGGGATGAAAACACATGATTGGAATACATTTATTAAGGTAATTCATGTTATTTTGTATTCACTATATATTTGTCTACTGCATGCAGTTTTCATTGCATTCTTTTATAAAATATTGATAAGATCATTTTACAAATATTGCACTACGTTCTACCTCTATATCTCCCACACCACTTTGCCAACAATGTCAAACAAGTTATATATGATCTTATAAAATACATGAGGTGGTTGTCATCAAAAGAAATCAATAAAGAAGATATAAAATATTGGAAGAGAAAAATTTGTGTTCTTATGTGTGAAATGCAAAAGTGTCTACCTTCAACGTTTTTCAATGCACAAGAACACTACCTCATACATCAAGTTGAGGAGATTTAATTGTGTGGACCTATACCAACTAGGTCAATGTGGATGGCTGAGAGGCACTTGAAATTTTTGAAAGGCTTGGTTCGACAGAGAGCACATCCTGAGGGTTCTATGGTGGAGGGATATATGGTATACCAGACCATGGTGTACATTAGTGAATATCTTCTTAAGTTTGCAGTAAAGATCCATGTAGATCGTATTTGGGATCCCAACTCCATTAACAAATTCGAAGGGGAGTACTTGATGGGAAAAGGTAGATTGAAGAAAGTGAGAGGTAAATATAAGATGTTATTGTAGTTAATTAATTCTTATAAATCTTCAATATAAGTTATTTATAATTGGTTTATTTTTTTTATACAGTTGGTCAAGAGTGGGATGCAATACATTTGTATATTGTGAACAATCTTGATTGGATGATGGTATGGATTGAACGATGTCAACAAAATAGTTTCTCATTAACATGGGAAGGTGTTGCTTCATTGGTTAGAGAAGCTCATCGTAATGGATATTCCAATGTTACACCAATGGTAATTGATATAGCATATGGTTTAAGAGGTAGAGAGGTACATACAAATTTATTAATGATCATGACTTGTATGTTTGTATCAACTCATGATGAAAATAATTTTCACACGCTTGAAAAATTTTAGGTCAAGCACCACAAAGCTATGTACTATCATGGCCACAAATTTCACATAAAAAGTTGGATGACACGAAGAAAACTTGTGATTTTGGGATAAATGTAGTTTTCGAGGTCACTAATATATCATCTAGAAACAACATACATCCTCAACAATCTCAAAATAGACACTATGGCATCTTGGATGATATAATTGAGTGTGACTTTAACTCCTTCAAATTAGTTCTATTTTTCATCAAATGGTACAGGCTACGACTGAATCAAAATGATCCAAATAGAATTGTTATTCAACATGATAATGGATTTACAATGATTAATACAAGGTCGTTTGAGCCAATTGGAGATGAACCCTATGTTCTTCCAAGCCAATGTGAGCAAGTGTTTTACTCAGAGGTTCCACATAAACAGGGTTGGTCATTTGTTGTTAGACATGATCAAAGAGGAAGGTCAATAAAGTATAATGTTATGGAAGAAGATATTGAAGATGATGAAGATCAAGATGATGATGATGATGATGATGATGATGGCGATGATGATGGTGATGATGGTGATGATGATAGTGGTGATGATTATGATGATGATGATGATGATGATGATGATGAGATGGATGAAGAAGATGATTAATGACATGATTGAAATGTACAAGGTATATATGTGATTTCAATTGTAATGATTACATGTTTATTGTGTTCAATTCTAATGATTACAACATATGTGATTTATAATTACCAATGTTTTTCTTATGATGCTTAATTAATTGTTGTTGATACATGTATATATTGTGTTTGATTATCACCCTTTTTGCAAATAGGCAATTGACTACAGACATCGTCACCCCTTTTATTGATGATCTTGCATTCCATATATAAGGTAAATTTGTTCATGTTTATGATGTTGCATATTGTTTATGTTGTCTTCTAAGTTATTTGTAGCATATGTATCATGTAATTTTTAGCTAACTTAAGATAAATGATTAACATATGCAGGAAATTTAACCCCTTTGGCGTGGATGCGGGTAAAAGGTGATGATGACAAAGTCTCAAGAGACAGGAGGCCATAACCTCTTCAAAGTTGTTTTACCAAAGGATGCTAGAAGAAAATTTCAATATAAAAAGATTTAGATAATCATCTCAACGATCAATTTGTTGAACGTTAATCTATTAATCATATAGATTATCAAGGAGTAAGGAATACTCCTAAGGTATTTATTAAATGTTATGCTTATATATATAGATTAATTATTATCTATATCTATAAAGTAAATGTCAAATAGATTAGTATTGGTCAATTATTAATCGATTAATCCAATAACCAAAAATTAGATAAACTTGATCTAGTTCAATTAATAATTATAAATTATTAATATATTTATTAATTAATTAATATATGATAATTATTAATTAATTATATATATATAATATTTAATTATAATCATTAATTAATATTTTGTAATTTATTAATTGGTTAATAAATATATTAATAATTTATAATTATTAATTGAACTAGATCAAGTTTATCTAATTTTTGGTTATTGGATTAATCGATTAATAATTGACCAATACTAATCTATTTGACATTTACTTTATAGATATAGATAATAATTAATCTATATATATAAGCATAACATTTAATAAATACCTTAGGAGTATTCCTTACTCCTTGATAATCTATATGATTAATAGATTAACGTTCAACAAATTGATCGTTGAGATGATTATCTAAATCTTTTTATATTGAAACATGGATCAGCAGGTATAAGTCAACAAATAGATATAATTTTCTTATATTCTTCTTGTTTATCACTGGGCACGTATGTTATAAATAGACATATTATATAATCATATAATGTATATATAAACAAAGAAGAACCGTATAGACATATAATTATATAATCACTTTCAACTTAGTACATTTTATATCTCCCATGTATAGACAAAGAAGAACCATACGTATGGGTCATGACTTGATTATTCTATATATATTATTTAAATATTATCAAAATTCTATTTGAAGCAGGGACGTGACAATATCTCATTTGATAGATTGCAGGACCCACCAAATAGGTACTTGTCAGATCTATCTACATCGAATGAGGGAAATGAGGGAATGGTAGATGAAAGTTCTACATGTAGTACAACTAAAATGGGAAGATCAACTAGAGGTCAAAAGATTAGGAAAAAATTTGATAAACACATGCAATTTTTCCTTGCTAAAGGGGGGTCATGTTTTTGTGTGTGTGAATTTTGTACTTGATCTGTAGACACAACACTCCAGTAAAATATTAGAGGTTAGCTATAATCAAAATCGTGCAAAATTGAAATCTAATTTAACCAAGCGATTTATTGCCTTCTAGTAAGTGTGAGATTAATGTTCTCAGATTGTTATCGAGATTAGTGACCTAGACGACACCTAAATGAAGGATTTGAATGCAATTGATCTAGATATGAATTGAATGCAATTAATCTATATTTTTGAATTTTCTATGCAATAAGAATGATAAAAACTGATATGAATCTATGCTAATATGGAAATTGATATGCTAAAATGATCTAACAATGATATGAAAAAGAATCTAAATGAATGTAAAAAAAAAAAACAAATTGATCTCACAATAGCCTTGATTCGCAATAAGCTTTGATTCTCCAAATTCCAATTCTTCAAAATAGTTGTGCAATTCATAGATGACTTTGGCAAAGTAAGCTTGCAAAATTATGAGATGATTTGAGATGAGTTGAAGCCTTGATTTTATAGAAATTCAGGGCTTTGGAGGTGCATGGGAAAAAAACCATAAATCACTCAAATAACTCAGGTTGATTTTTGAGTTATTTTTAAATAAAGGATAATTAACTCACAAAAACATGCAAAAGCTAAGTTTTAACTCAAAATAGAGTTTAGCTTTAATTGATAATTGATAGTTGTCTACTTTTATGATTGTGCATGTTTTATTTATGAATTAATTTAATAATAAAGTGATTTATTTCCAACTTAACTGCTTTTAAAAATAAAACAATTGATTTATGGGTTAATCAATTATTTAATCAAACTTTTATTAAAAATTATATTATTAAATAATGACAACTTGCTTTAATTAATTAAATAAGAATTTAATCAATTATTCATATGATATTAGATTTATTGTCAAAATTAAATAATACAATTAATAATAGATATAATTAAATTTAATTACACAATTAAGTGGCAAATATTAAATTTAATTAATTAAATATGAAAATATTCAATTAATCAAACTTTAGGATAAATGTGATTTATTGCCAAATAATTATAAAATTAAAGATAATTATGATGATTAGGAATATTACGAGGAATATTCCCCGATGCAGAATTTAAGATAATTAATTATGATTCGATGATGTTTAGATGTGCCTTAGATTAGGACTTTGATGTCGATTTCGTTCGAATTGAAGATGTAGGAGATTAATGAACTTATAGCCCATTTTTGGGGTATTACATTTTGCCCCTCTTTGAATTACTGTGCGAAGCGCAATGGTTCAAAGATAGTCTGTGTTTGATAGAGATATGAAACTTATTCAAAATTGATAATTGATATGAGACAGAAGCTAATTGATATTGATTTGATATGAAGATAATAGGTCTTGAATGACCAAAGATAATGTTCCCTATAATAGAAAATGAACCTATGATTGTGAAAAAGTGTCAAAACACCTTATTCCAAACCTTAGGATTGCTAAGAAGTGAGTGACCGATTCTAGACTCGATTGTCTTAGCAGAACTAGCAAGTATCACATCTGAATCCTTCAGTTGCCGAAGAACCAAGGAAAGAACACTATGATCCAATGGTTGCAAAAATTGATACAGTTTACAAGATTAGGAGGATACCAGATTGATATGGATCTTGATGAATTTGATATGCCCCAAGTGATGATAGATTTGCCCCGAGTGATGAAGTCTTTTTTGATGAATCAATAACTAGACATGGTTGTTGTCTTGATTACTGAGGAAAGATTGATAGAATTTGATTTACAAACTTTGAATGATATGCAATACCATGCCCCTTCGGGATTAAAATTGAAATCTGACAAGAAAAGTCAGCATTGATAGTTTAGAAGCATGTTAATTGATTGGAAAAGTGGTTATACACGTTCAAGAACACATTCTGCATTGTTTGGAGGTCTTGGAGACCAAGTTGGACTAGGTTTGACCATGAGTTGACCATGGTTGACCAAGTTGAAATTATGATAGTTTGATGTAAGAGAATCAGTTAAGTTGAATACTGGATTTCTGTGATGATCGAAGGTCGAATATGCAAGTAGTTAATAATATGAATGATCTCATATTTGAATTTTGATCCCGAAAAAGGATTCTACTTGCTATTTCATTGGAGGAACCTTCGTGTGAGATTCAGCTCTTGTTAGATTTGAAGATGTGATTGAAGAATTGTTTAAGCATTGAAGTTCATTTAGCCATTGTGAGATCATGCAAACATGCAAAATGCAAAGAGACATGCAAAATGAAATGCAACCTAAGACCTAGGACCTAGTCACTGATCATGTGTCGATTTGTTATCATCATTGAACTTTTAGGTAACCAGATAAATCAATACAATGCCCACTAGCTATGAAACCATAAACATATGAATATTGATTTGTATGCACAAGAATCAATACAACACCCACTGATTATGACAACCATGGATATATGAATATTGATTTTGTTTTCGGAATGTCAGATTTGATATAAGTACCAAGGCATAAATGCTAGGATGACCTGAATATCATGTCCATTTTGATATAGCAATTTGTATAAGCATCAAAACATAAACGTCATGATGACCAGAATACTCCTTTCATTGAAAACACATCAAACAGTCAAGAGATCATTCTAAATCCAATGTGAATTACCCGTAGTGACCCTTTATCATTCACATCCTTAGGCAAGATCGCGTTCCACCGTAGGAGAAAGAACTTACTCAAAAAGACAATAGTTAGATCAAACTTCCTTGAATTGTCTGGGTATCAATGGTTGAGGTACGCATGGCCATCCAATTCGAGATAGAGGCTCTTATAGTCAGACACCATTTCAATCCAGAATTTTAAAAGTTGTTAGATTTTCACATACAAGCAGAAGACAAAGAAAAGATTATGCCCCCAGTCATCACTCTCTAAATCCTATAAAGGACATCATCGAAGAGCTCGAAGGGACACAATATGCAAAAATCTCAATGCGAATCAGTAAGCATACAAGGAGATAAAAGCATGTAAAAAGCATAGATTGTTTTCAGTTGAGTTTTGATGTTTGATTGCTTTGTTGTAGATGCAAAATCCTTTCTGGAGACAAGACTGACTGACTGACTCACATGAAACTTCAAAGGACTCTGACTAGATATGATCCGTCTAAGATACATGGGAGACCATAGGATATGACATTGATTGCCCCCAAGTGTTAAACATTGATAGGATACAGACGCTTGAGCTGATTGGTGTACAGACCGACTTATTGAAAATTGGAAATGCAGAAACAAACTGGGAGATATGTACAAACTAAAGCAAGACTAAAAGCTAGGAAAGACCAAGACTGCACTGATAGATGGAACATTTGGAACAAGTGGCACCCATTTGCTGAGTTTTCACCATCTTGGCAGAGATTCTATTTTTGCTACCAAGGTGCCAGTTTCCAGGTTTTCACCAAGGCATTTTTTCTTTTCTTTTCCTTTTTTTTTTTTTTTGATATTGTTTTTATTTTTAGAATTTTTTCAGGATATTTAACCATAGACTAAATGCCTTAGGCATAGAATTTATTCAGATGGAGAACGTTGATTGGTTCTCGGAGCTGTTCTCCTTCAGTCGTTGAGAGTTGATGGCACCAGAGCCAAAAGTAGCAGTGATGACAAAGGGACCGAGCCAACTGGGTTCAAACTTCCCCTTGCATTCTTAATGGGATTGATTTTTCAGATTTTCTCTCAAGACGAGATCACCAACCTAAAATTCTCTGTGTCTGACTTTCTTGTTGTAGCCTCTAGACATTCTCTTCTGATATACTTTGAGATGATCATACACTGCCTGTCTGCGCTCATCTAGTAGTTCAAGTTCTTGTAACCTAGACACTCTGTAGTCATCATCAGTTACTAGACCATGCATTCTAATTCTTAGTGATGGGATTTCAACCTCAATAGGTAGCACTACTTCAGACCCATAAACTAAAGTGAAAGGTGTAGCCCCAGTAGGTGTTCTGATACTTGTTCTGTAGGCCCATAGAGCTGGATTAATCATGAGATGCCAGTCTCTACCGATTTTGTTTACTGTTCTGTACAAGATCTTCAATAGATTTTTGTTAGAAGCCTCTGCTTGGCCATTCCCTTGTGGATAGTAGATAGAAGACCAATGTTGGGTGATCTTGAATTTGGCACATAGTTCATCAAGGTCTTTATTCCTGAATTGCCCACCATTATCTATGATTATGGAATGAGGGATCCCATATCTGCATATGATATAGTTCAATATGAACATAGATATTTGTTTCCCCGTTGCTTGTGTTAGAGGGACCGCTTCTACCCATTTTGTAAAATAATCTGTAGCAGTGATTATATGGGTATGTCCATTAGAAGAGTGAGGATGAATCATCTCGATAAGATCAAATGCCCATTGATGGAAAGGCCATTGTGTTGTAAAGGGGATTAGATCCCTCCCTGGAGCATGAATTAAGTTTCCATGCACTTGGCACTTTTGACAATTCTTAGCAAATTTGATAGCCTCTTTCTCCATTTTAGGCCAATAGTACCCAACCCTAATAAGTTTTTGAGCTAGTGTTAAACCATTCAAGTGTGACCCACAAATACCATCATGGACTTCCTCTAATGCACATTGAGACTCTTCCTGTTCTAAACATCTAAGTAGCGTACCATCTAGACCTCATTTGTATAGATCATTACCAATGATGACATATCGGGAGGCATTACGGATAAGGTATCTCTTTTCATGATGGTTGAAGGTATCGGGAATGATTTGGTCTTAGAGATAGGAAAATAGGTTTTTATATCGGGATGAATCATGACCTACAATAGTGCAGATCATATGGGTTTTGGGGGAGTCATATGCAGGATAAGAGAGTGCTTCCATCAGGAATTCATAGCGTAGCTCATCTTTAGGCTGCTATAATAAAGTAGATAGTGTTGCCATTGCATCGGCAACCTTGTTCTCCGTTCTAGGAATTTGCTCAAATGTGATAGATATGAAATATTTCTTAAGATCATCGACCATTCTCTTGTAAGGAATGAGTTTTTCATCTTTAGTTTGGTACACATCATTGACTTGATGAATAACAAGTTGAGAGTCTCCATGAATGTGTAGCTCTGTTACTCTCCATTCAATTGCTATTTTCATACCATTCCAAAGGGCTTCATTTTCTGCAATATTGTTCGTGCAAGGAAACTTTAATCAAAATGCTTTGGGGATTGAGTATCCTTGGGGAGTTAGGAACAATATTCCTGCTCCAGATCCATTCTGTGTATAGGAGCCATCAAAGAACAATTTCCATTCTCTAGAAGATAGGTGCATAATAGATGAGTCTAGAAATTCCATTTGCATTGGTGTCCTCAAATATGGGTGCATCTTCTAGTTGATCAGCAATAACTTGACCTTTTATAGCTTTTCTTTCAACATATTCAATGTCAAATTCACTTAGAATCATGACCCATTTAGCCAGTCTACCTGTGAGGGCAGCCTTGCTTAGTAAGTATTTTAGTGGATCAATTTTTTCTACTAGATGCGTGGTATGACCTAACATATAGTGTCTCAGTTTCTGTGATGCAAAGATCATAGCGAGATTTGCTTTCTCAATCATAGAATAGTTCTTTTCATACACCACCAACATTTTGCTTATATAATAAATGGCTCTTTCCTTTTTGTCTTCGTCATGTTGCGCTAGCAATGCCCCCAGTGATGTGGCTATTGCAAAGACATACAAGATCAATGGCTTCCCATGAATAGGATGCATCAAGATAGGCAAATTTGATAGATACTTCTTGATATGGTTAAAGTTGTTCTCGCATTCTTCATTCCATGCAAAGGTCACACCCTTATGTAATGTTTTTGTAAAAGGTTGTGATATGTCCGCTAGCTGTGATATGAATCTTCTGATAGATTGAACTCTGCCTTGCAACTTCCTCATTTGACTGATATTTGTGGGAGGTTGCATCTCTAGTATAGCCTTGACTTTAACCGGATCAACTTCAATTCCTTTCTTTGAAACTATGTATCCTAAGAGCTTTCCAGAAGTGACATCAAAAGCACACTTCTTAGGATTTAGTCAGAGACTAAACTGTTCCATTCTGTATAGGATCATGCTCAAGTCCTTTAGATGTTCAATTCTGATCATAGATTTTGCTAATGTGTCATCAACATAATCTTCCATGGTGTGATGCATCATGTCATGGAAAATAGATGTCATTGCTCTTTGATATGTAGCTCCAGCATTTTTGAGTCCGAATGGCATAACATTCCAACAGAAGGTTCCCCATGCACATGTGAAAGCAGTTTTCTCTTGGTCCTCTGGAGAAATTTTTATTTGGTTATATCTAGAGAAACCATCCATTAAGGAATACATCTCGAAACCTGCAGTCATGTCCACTATCATATCAATGTTAGGTAGTGGAAAATCATCCTTAGGGCACACTCTATTCACATCTCTAAAGTCTGTGCATACTCTGATTGAGCCATCTGGTTTAGAAATAGGTACAATGTTGGAGATCCATTCAGCATAGTCTATGACATGGATGAATCCAGCTTTTAGGAGTTTCTCTAATTCAGCTTTGACTAAAAGTGCAACATGAGGATGCATCTTTCTCAATTTTTGCTTGACCAGTTTTACTCCAGGAGCAATGGATAGATGGTGCATGATAAGATTTGGATCCAACCCTGGCATATCTTAATACTTCCATGCAAAGTTGATCTTTTTTTCTGTCAAGAATGTAGTAAATTTCTATTTCTCTTCTTCTGATAAAGATTGTGCTACATGTACCAATTGTGGTTCCTCTGTTGTACCCAAATTGATGGATTGGGTGGGCTCAATTAGAACTAGAGATCTGTCCTATAAATGATTTGGAAGGACATCAAATATCTCATCCTTAGGTGCCTCAGAGAGGTTTTCACCTTTGGATACATCTTTTATTTTTACTTTTGTCAGTTCTGAGACTGCCACAAAGTGGTTTCCACCCTCAGAACTCTTTTTCTTTTTCTTTTTACTCTTGTTTTTCTGACTAAGATATTTGATGTCTGACTCGGTCATGCTGACGCTTGGTTCACTGATGGAAGTACTCATAGGCTCAACTGCATTGAGGTAGCAGGCAAGGGCATATTCATTTGGGAAGGTATAAATACCATGGTTTGGGTTTGTGGAAGTTTGGTCAATAAGATCAGGGTGTTGGATAGTCAAAGCGGGAAAGGCTTGGGATATGGTGTTTACGGATATTGATCTGTCATCATTGGTCCTAACCCGATGCTTGAGTTCAAAGGTGATACTACAACTTAAGACATTCAATTCATGAATAGGCTCAATGTCATCGTGGGAGTCCAATTCAGCCATAGGTGGATCAGACTCGATAGGTTCATCATTTCGCTCTAGACTTACGTTGGTTTGAGGTGCATATTGGTGAATAACATCAACATGTTTCTCTATGATAAGCTCATCCGGTTCTGGAATGGCTCCCCATTCATAGTCATTTGATTTAGCTTCTGATTCAAGATCTTTAGGAAATCTTAGAACATGAGTAAAGTTAGGGTGAATACCCCAAGAAGGGTTACCCTCAGATTCTGATTTGAATTCATACTCATGAGAATCTATCTCAGAATCACTACCACTTCCCTCTTCTTGATTGTTTTCGAGATTAGCTGGTTCTTGTGTTGCAACTATCTCTTGATTGATAGTAGGTTCTTGTGTTTCTACTACATTAATTCTTTTGATAGGATCATCTTTATCATCAAGAAGGTCTTTGATCTCTTTAGGCAATTTTTCATAGGAGATGAGTTCTGAACTATCTGAATCACTATCTGATGGTTCTGTTTCTTCTTTCTTAAGAAGAGGTTCCCCTGGTGCGATCTGCTCTATGACATGCGAGCAATTACCTTTGAGGTGATAGGGTTTCTTCTTAAATCCTAAGCCAATTTTATTTTTATTTTCTCTACCAGTATGTGGGAGAGATGTCTCAAGACCTTTTCCTCTAATTCCTAGAGGTCCTTGACCTGACTATCCCATCTTAGCTATTAATTTACCTCCTGGACCATATGACTTGGAAGGGAGTTTGGGTACTGCAGTTTACCAGTTTGAACAACTTGAGATTCAGGTTCATCTTTGTACAGCCATGATAGCATAGCTTCATCCTCTTCAAATTCTTGCTTGGATACTTGTTCTACTACAAAATTCCTTTTATATGCCTCAAGAGATTCCTGAGGTTTGGGCTTGGATTGTTTCAAAGATTGCCCATAAGACTTAGGTGAGATAGGGAGAGATGTCAAAGATAAGACTGGCTCGATAGTGTATTCTCCCATACTATTTTCTTTGATATTAACCTCTTTGGAAAGATCTTCCATTTTAGATGTGGATGCTTCTTTAGTTGGCTCTATGGGAGATTCTCTATTATTAGGTATAAGCTTATCTGCACTTTCCTTCAAGGTGTTGCAAGTTGTATTTAGATCTGCTGGGATAGTAACCTTGACTCCTTCATAAGGAAACTTCAAAAATTGATGGTATGTAGAAGGAATGGCTTGCATTTCATGTATCCACGGTCTCCCTAGAAGGACGTTGTAGGCCAAAGGTAGATCAAGAACTTGATAGATGGTATCTTTGATAACTAGACCCACTCTGATAGGTAAGATAATGGTGCCTTTAGAAGATCTTTCTTGTTCATCATAGGCCTTGATAGTTATTTTCTTTCTAGGATCAATAGCCAATTCTGAAAATCCCAATTGTGTGATCAAGTTGTAAGAACAAATGTTTAGGCCAGCGCCCCCATCTATCAACACACGTTTGACTCTACGGTTCTAGATCAAGACTTCTATATGCAAAGGCTGATTATGTGGGTGACTCAAGGAGTTGTCATCTTCCTCTGAAAAGGAGATATATTGCGGAGATGTAAGATGTCCAACCATAGTCTGGAACCTGTCTAAATCAAGGTCATCTGGAACATTGGAACCGAGCAAAGCTTTATTGAGAATGGCTCTATGACCTAGAGATATTCAAAGAAACTCAAACATGGAGATTTTCACATTAGTGTGCTAGAGTTGTTGAACAATGCTATAAGACATAGGCCTTGTATCCTTTGGATTGGAAGATTTGGAAACAGCCCTCTGTTTAGAAGCAGATGAAAGATTGAAGGGCACTTTAGGGACATTTGATGAATCTGGGATTTTTCCTTTTAGATGCGTTTGAGCTTGTGATCGAGTAACTACATTAGTTGAGGAATGATCTCTATCTCTTCGTATGATTGTGATGACATTGCAACTTTCAGAGAGACATGGTTCAACCATATTGATGACAGTGTTATTTTCAGGGTAGGCATAGTTGACTTTTGCCCCCATATTAGGCTGAGAAGTTGAAACCTTTTGACCATGTTTCAGAAATGGTTCTGTGAATGCTGTATGATCATTATTTCTCATGGGATTGTCAATTGTGATGTCTCCACTATCAATCAGATCTTGAATGGTATGCTTCAAGTGGTAGTAACTACTAGTTTTGTGACCTTTACTCCAATGGAAATCACAAAAATCATTATCCTTCCACCATATCAGTTTGGGGTCCTGAGCATTCGGTCGGATTGGTGGTAAAGAGATGATGTTATCAGCTAGTAGAGTTTTCATAGCTGATTCTAAAGACTCTCCTAGAGGAGTAAATTTTTGATGTTTATCCCATTTTTTGAATTCTGGCTTCTTTTGAGATGGTTGAGAAGACTTTTTCTCAGAAGCTTTAATGGCTTGAGTGCCAAGAGAGATTGTAGGCTGGTGCCTTTGATGGGGCATGGACAGTGTCTACAATGCCATCTGTGACAATGCCTTTGTTCTTGTTCCAATTTTTGTTCTTGTCTTTGGAACTAGATCCAGATTTGTACTTGTCTTTTTGGAGTGTGATTTCCCCTTTTTTTACAAGCACTTTTTCAATTTTGATAGCATTATCCACCATCTTATCAAAAGATGTATGATCTTGCATTTGTAGAGGATAATTGAGCTCTGGAACAAGGTTATTGATAAAGATTTCAAGTTTCTCCATTTCGGGAATTGGTCTAGCATATAGAGAGAACTTCTTTCGCCACCTCTTGAGGAAAGTTAGGAATGATTCTCTTGGATATTGTTTGAGATTACAAATATCAATCATGGTGACCGAATGTTGAATATTATAGGAATATTATTGATAAAACAATTTAATCAATTCCTCAAACATTTTGATCGTAGGAGGCAATCTTGAAAACCACTGAATGGATGCTCTGCCCAGAGATCTAGGAAAAAGATGCATCAGATAGGTCAGTTCATGCATGAATTCCATGGATTGCGTATAGAACTCTCTGACATGATCTTGGGGATCAGAGTGTCCATCATACTTATCATACTTTGGCATCTCCACTCTTTTTGGAAATGGCAGCATGTACAAGTCTTTGTTAAATGGAAAAAGACATAGAGCCTCCATGGAGAACTCTTTGGGTTCCTTCTCTTTCTTGAGATTGTTAAGTTCAACTTATATAGCATGCATTTCTTTCATCATAGCTATGAGTGGATTCTCTTCCTCATGTGTAATGATGTCTTCAACATTAAAGTTGGGAGGAAGTTTAGCTCCTTGATGAGGTAGTTGTAAAAAGTATGCTTCTCTATTTTCTTTCAAGAAATGTCTCATCATCTTGTTAAATTCATCGTCATTTTGGTAGCGAGCAATTTCTTCAGGTGTGGGTTCCTGATCTGCACCATGTTGAGATTGAGCTCTTTGAGAGCCAAAATTTGTCCCTGCTTGAGACATGGTAGGAGTTTGTGGACTCCCTAGATTAGATTGATGAGGGGTATGTTGAGTACCTCCGTGAGTCGATGGAGGGGGTACGTAACCAGATTTCAATTGATAGTTTCCAAGACCGTCATCCTCGTAAAGACCAGAATTGATGAGTTGCTCAAAAGTTAGATTTTGGATAGTGGTAATAGATTTCTTGTGAGAGGAAGCTCTAGTCTCCACCATCAACTTTGAGTGAAACAAAAGAATAAGATTTAGATAACTGAAGAATGAATTGAATCAAGATGATCAGATGACGCAACCTTGTCAAATTTTAATTGATTTGAAGATTTGATTAGACGTGGATGAAGGATACTATGCCCTAGATGTATGGGTAGGTTCCCAAAAGATAGCGGACAAGATATCACAACACTTAGTCATTTTGATGATTGATTGATTGAAGATTGATAGTTATGACAAGGTTTTGACATGAGATGATAAAGACTCAAATCGATTAGACAGAAGGCTAAATCAGATTCAAAAGGCCACTTTAAGAAAATGATTGGACTCTTAATAGCTACTGCTCTGTTCCTGACATAATGATCCGTTCGACAGATTCTAAAACTAGGCTGAAAGAGCTAAATATCTGGCAATCCTGACAATTTTCTGACAACTTTCAAAAATTTCCCAAATGACACTCTGAAAAACTCATACGACAGTGGGTAGGCTATGAAACGACAGTTGACAATATCATACGACAGTTGCAAGATTTTGACTTTGAAGATTTGCTGGCATGAAAACTCATACGACACTGGGTTTGCTATCATACGACAGATGGGTTGCAATGAAACAACACTTGATGGAAACTCGTATGACTTTCTAACCTCCTGAGATGACTTTTGACTCCAAAAAAGAATTTGACTTCAGATTTTGCAAATTTTGAGTTTTCAGATTTGAATTGTTTGCAAATTTCAATGTCTAGATTTGAAGATTGTAACAGATTTGTCTATTTTCAATAACCAGATAGATAAACAAGCACGCAAAATAGCAAGCAAGTGATTTCAAGCATATCTGAAAACAATGAACAAGGGCAAAAGCAACCTTGTGCATGAACAATCAAGTGACTTATTCATTCTAATCCTCAGAAGCGCTAATTATGTATGTTCCAAAAATGTTTTGCAATAACTCACATATACCCTATAAAATGAAAATTTGGCCTCACTAGGGTTTTTAGTAATGGTTTGACTATACAACTTTTATGATCCAAAGGGGTGAACTCCAATCCTGGTGCACCAGGGTTTTGACACAGTCTGAGAACTTAATCTTCAGGAGCTGCTAGGGAGATCTAACAACCCAACAATGAACCATACCCGTGGAGATTTCTTCCATAAGGACATTTATATAGCGGCTGTCACTACCATGGAAAAAATGGCTATGACTGCTTGAGGTTCCATCAACGCAGTTTTCCCTATGAAGGGATTGTCCGCTACGGTTAACCCTCTCTAAAGATGACTCACAATAGTATACCACAAGGGGACTTGGCTCCAGATCCAAGGTTTTTGACACATTTTCACTTTTAACCCAAACAAAGCAAGCAGATTAATCCGACACGCTAAGACAAAGTTTTGCTTCACCAAGGTCTATGATGCCAACTCCACGTGATCTATCAACCTCTCTGGGGAGAGAATGTATCAATCAATAAGAGAAGGTGCAATAACCAATTTTGATTCACCAAAGCTCATGATGTCAACCCCACGTGATCTATCAACCTCTCCTGGGAGAAAATGTATCGATCAATAAGAGAAGACACACTAACCAAGTTGAATGTGAAATGCACTAAGTATCCTCCCTACCTACAAGGATTCTATCGTCAAGAAAAATTTCACTAGGAATCCAATCTCTCAAGAATCATGAATAGTGTTCATAGGGCCTAATTACTATGTGAGCACAGATATATTCCCGAAAGCAAATCTACCAAAACTACCCAAAAAGAAGAAAGAGGAACACTTAACGCTTAAAGAGAATATGAGATGAGTCCACAAGGTGGAACACTTAACACCTCACACAAGCTGAAAACAAGTCCCCAACTTAGAAAACAAGTGAGTTCCTAAAAGCACAAAAGGGTTGCCAAGTGGAACACTTAACGCTTCTGTCATGTTGACCCCTCCCCTTTATGGCGCTGAGATTGCAACCACGGGGCGAAAATAAGGGGCCAGTGGATTAGCGAGTCCAATAACCCAAGATAGCAATCAAGATCAATCACAAGTATCTAAGACTACTTAATGAATCCTAAAGGGGTCACAACCTAGCACCAATTATGCAAGTGTGTAAAACAAAAGCATGAAAAGAATCACCCAAGCTAGACACACGAGAGATTTATTTTAAGTCCCAAATTAAAATGTCATTAGATGAAGGAGAATACCTGGGATCCTTGCAATGCGCTTAGTAGATTTTACCTGATTTTTAGCAATTTTTGTTGAGCTTTACTATGCAAGCAAGCTACGAACTCTCCAACAAGCCAACAAGAAAACAAGATATGCAAGGTATATTCAACTTATGAAAACCCTAGGGTTAGATCTAAAAATCAATTGTTAGGAGCAATAATAATCAGAAATTAATCCAAATGAAAACTCATATCATGCATTGAATCATATGAAAAATAAGTGCATACCCATCACAAAATTTTAAATTTTTTTGCACTACATTTGACCTAGTCAACAAGATCTAATTTTTTTGATATGATTTTGACCAAAAAAATATAAATTCAGAATAGATACCCCTACTAAAAAATAGAGAGCTTTCAAAAAATGCAAAAATTTTAGAAAAATCTCTTTATTTGTGCCCTAGAGACCCATTTTATCAAAATAGACTAGTTTTTGTAAATTGACTATTTGAGCTACTATATCATGTCCAAATTTAAAACATAAAGAATGGACCCCTTGTATAATTTAAAGATATTTCTGAAAATATAAAAATTTCTGAAAAATATGCTGATTTGCATCAGATATTAATTTTTTATGGAATTTCAAGAAAAAATTATTAAAAATTCAAAACATCTCAGAAAATTTTAAATTTGTTACTGTAGCTTCCCTGATATGTTGCCAACTTTCAAAAAAAAATTCAAACCAAAAATCCAAGCCGTTTGGGAGATAAAATTAAATCTTTAAAACTTTGGGTTTTTAGCTCCCCAAAAAAATAAAAAATAGCATGCAAAGGTGGGTTGCCCCACAGTGGGTGCCAGAAATGTGTGTGTGAATTTTGTACTTGATTTGTAGACACAACACTTCAGTAAAATATTAGAGGTTAGCTATAATCAAAATCATGCAAAATTGAAATCTAATTTAACCAAGCGATTTACTGCCTTCTAGTAGGTGCGAGATTAATGTTTTCAGATTGTTATCGAGATCAGTGACCTAGATGACACCTAAATGAAGGATTTGAATGCAATTGATCTAGATATGAATTGAATGCAATTAATCTATATTTTTGAATTTTCTATGCAATAAGAATGATAAAAACTGATATGAATCTATGCTAATATGGAAATTGATATGCTAAAATGATCTAACAATGATATGAAAAAGAATCTAAATGAATGTAAAAAAACAAAACAAATTGATCTCACAATAGCCTTGATTCGCAATAAGCTTTGATTCTCCAAATTCCAATTCTTCAAAATAGTTGTGCAATTCGTAGATGACTTTGGTAAAGTAAGCTTGCAAAATTATGAGATGATTTGAGATGAGCTGAAGCTTTGATTTTATAGAAATCCAGGGCTTTGGAGGTGCATGGGAAAAAAAGCCATAAATCATTCAAATAACTGAGGTTGATTTTTGAGTTATTTTTAAATAAAGGATAATTAACTCACAAAAACATGCAAAAGCTAAGTTTTAACTCAAAATAGAGTTTAGCTTTAATTGATAATTGATAGTTGTCTGCTTTTATGATTGTGCATGTTTTATTTATGAATTAATTTAATAATAAAGTGATTTATTTCCAACTTAACTGCTTTTAAAAATAAAACAATTGATTTATGGGTTAATCAATTATTTAATCAAACTTTTATTAAAAACTATATTATTAAATAATGACAACTTGCTTTAATTAATTAAATAAGAATTTAATCAATTATTTATATGATATTAGATTTATTGTCAAAATTAAATAATACAATTAATAATAGATAGAATTAAATTTAATTACACAATTAAGTGGCAAATATTAAATTTAATTAATTAAATATGAAAATATTCAATTAATCAAACTTTAGGATAAATGTGATTTATTGCCAAATAATTATAAAATTAAAGATAATTATGATGATTAGGAATATTACTAGGAATATTCCCCGATGCAGAATTTAAGATAATTAATTATGATTCGATGATGTTTAGATGTGCCTTAGATTAGGACTTTGATGTCGATTTCGTTCGAATTGAAGATGTAGGAGATTAATGAACTTATAGCCCATTTTTGGGGTATTACAATTCTTATGATGATGAGACCAAAGGCGACATCAAGGTGCCCTTTTGGTACACACATATTTAGAAAGAATGGGTACCCAACGAGCTACCTCCAATTAACACTAATTTTTGTGTTAATGAGAGGATATATCGCATAGCTCCATCCTCATTACATGGTTTGGGCATATTTTCCATGGATGGGATAAAGGTATGTTAGAACAAAGTTGTTGAATTGTTCAAGTATGTCAGTTTGTGTTACAATTACAATGATTAGATGTGGATTGTTCAATATAAAAAAAGTATGCGTAGGTATGCACTATCAGCAAATTATATACAATGGAAAGAAAATGATCAAAGTAAAAGATTTGCAATGTACATTGATGGGAGACCAAAAGCAACAGGTAATATTGCGGGTTTTATAAATAGTACGTGACCTTCCTCAACTAATAAGCAGCCCAATTGCATATTTGAGGTGCGTGAGGCAAATCAAATTTTTGTATGTGCGATAAAATCAATAAGTGTAGGGGAAGAACTACTAATAGATTACCATTAAAATCACATAGATACAAACAAAGTTACTATCATGAGGGTGGTAAGTACTATATACCATTTTATTAATAAGTTTTTTTTGCTAAGTCTATTGCTTCCAGTTCACTGAAGTTTTTATATTTAATCTTTGTCACAGGATGATATGGATCCCCCACATGATAGAGGCCACGAGGATGCTCCTCCCACCTATTCTTTAGAAATGGTAAACCTTATTGAAATTTTACAAATTAGATAGTTGAAAAATGTTATATTATTATGTTATTTTATTTAGGTTTTTGGAGTTTTTATGATAGTTATACTGATATTCCTGTCACAATTTGATGTTCAGGATAGGGGGAAAGCACTTGCAGCAACAAAGGCAATAGCTACCCCTTTTGATGACGATATCGTAGAAACGCCTAATATAACAATTATGTTGAGGAAAAAAATAAAAAAAATCAATTTAAAAATTATGAGCATTTTGGATGAAGTAAATCCAACCGAGATGCTGAAGAGGCTATCTGAATTGATCGTGCAAGCATGTCATTATGAAGTAAGCAGTAATGAATCTTTAGTTATAACAAAAGTTCAATAAAGGTTTATATTTTATACTCTTTTATGTTGTGAAGTAAAATATGTAATATGTGTTCTTGTTACAGGATTGTTTGGAAACTCAAGTACCTAGTCAAGGACAAAATGGTGAGGCTGGTACTAGCAAAGCTCCGGCCACCTCAGGTAAAATAATCCTTTAGTTGACAAGTTACAAGGAATTTTTTCTTTGGAACATTCAAAAACTTCTTAAGTTAACTCTTACTTTTATCATTTTAGAATGTCTTTGCTAACAATGTATTTTTTAGGTCATCAAGTGCAGGTGACTCCTCCTAGGAGGTCGACAGACGTCCATCTGAGATTGCCAAGTGCAATGTCAGCAACAAGGGGCATGCAAATATCGACGCCGTCATGGTCTATGCCTGGTAAATCCTTGTTTTACTATATTTGGTTTTGTGTTAATTATGATTTGATAATTTGTACTTTAATCTTGGGTGCATCTCATAGTGGATTAATTTTGTGGAGTAGGAGATACACCGGCGTCATCTGTTATGTGAGATATAGATCATAGTACATGTATTAGCAATAATTTGCCATCATTTCTTGGATCTACCTGTGTTTCTAGCACGGGAGTTATGCAGACATCATTGTTGATTGACATTAATGAATTAATGCCTTTAAAATGTCCTAAGCTTCCAGGTACTTTAAAATTATTATTTTTTATATTGTAATATGCATTTACCTATTCATAACAAGTTTTGGATTGATTACCCCTTGACATTTTTTGTAGGAAATGATTCATTTTATAAGATGCTTTATGACCTCACACTGAGGATATTCGGGCCCACCATACGTACAAGGTGGAACATCATAAGTGAACTAACCCTATCCCAGTGTTTTTTTTCATATCATTAATTGGTACAGTATTTTTCCTTTCATTCAGGTCTTTTCTTTTACTATATTCAAGGTACAAAACTTTAGTTAATTTTTCTATCTAACAATTTTGTGTTTTTTCTTAAAAGGTGGAACTTGCAAGACAAAAAATTAAAAGATTGGCTCATTAAATATTTAGAGCATGAGTTTGGTAGTAATATTTTTGAGGAGAAGAAAATTTTAGAAAAAGTTACCAAACATCTAAAGACTATAAGGGACTCATATAGAAGGAGTCTCATCCAGAACCCAAAGTACAAGCATCCTCCCTTTATTCCAGTGAGGGATTGGAATGAGTTCATTTTGGATGCAAAGGAGACAGGGGATGTTCAAAGAGGAATTACACCAGTAAATGAGAGAAGAAGGTATGCAATAGTATTAACTACTAGTACAATGTAATAATGCGCTAATTAGTGATCTTTATATCTATATCATCTAACATATTTCAAACTTTTCATAGGTTGCAGGACACATCAAAGGCAACAAAGGCCAGGCTACAAAAGATTGGGCAGCACAGACTTGGCTCTAGTGGATATTCCAAAATTAAAGCATGAATTGTAAGTAGCAGTAAATGAATTATAGAGAAAAATTATTTATAAAATGCAAATAATTTTGTTTAATCAAAAAATGCAGGGCTCTGAATTTAATTTAGAGGCCATGGCAGAATAGAAAAAAATTGCCTTCAAGGAAGGCTATCAAGCCGTGGCCCAACCCAAGAGTCTCCTACATCATGTGAATAGGTAAATATGCCAAAAAATATATTAGAAATTGAATACTTGAGCAATAATCTATTTGATAATAATGTCCATGACATTGCAATGCAACCTCTTAATCATAACACAGATCCTACGCCGCATGATGAAGCCCCTAATGTGCATCGTAGTGTCGATGGAGGTGTTCATTTTCCATTTAAAATTAATTTTGTAATTATTAATATAATTTAACATCTTAAATTGAACTTGGTGTAACCTTTTTTGTGTATATTTTAGAGGATACAGAATGTCATGCTGAACGAGTGCCAGAGGATGTTCAAACTGATCACCATGTAGATCATGTGGCACATTCAGGTAAAGAAAATCTATGTTTTGTTCTTTTAAATTAATTTTTTAATTTATAGTTTTTTTACTTAATTAAATACTTGTAATTTACTAATATAAAATGGTGTGAATTTAACTCATGATGTAGTTGTTATTGCAATGGACCCCCCTTTGGCGCAGTGGCCTCGTGTTCCTGAACAGATGAGGAGGAGGCATGCATTGGAATTAGAATTAGTAGAGGAGGGGAATGACAAGGACATTGATCTTCCTCTTAGAAATTACATTAAAAAAAATAGCAAGAAACCCAAAAAGAAATGATTATAATTAACATTTTTTGCTAATGAAAGAACGTTGTCTTAATGGATGTAATTTTGTACTAGTAATGTTGATGAATGATGTGTTAATGAATTATTCATGAATGTTGTGTGTTAATGAATTTTATGTGTTAATGAATTATTCATGAATGTTGTGTGTTAATGAATTTTATGTGTTAATGAATTATTCATGAATTTTGTGTGTTAATAAATTTTATGTGTTAATGAATGTTATCATGTGATTATAATGATTGAATGTTATATTTCAAAAATGGATCAATGAATGAATGTTATTAGATGTTAATGGTGAATTTAGAGTGATGTTAGGGGGGGAGGGGCCAAATGAGCTTCCACCTTCACGTGGTTGGCCTTGTTAAGTAGAGAATATTAAACTATTTTTGAAAACAAGTGAAGCTCAAAATTTAAAGATAAGCTTAGAGTTAATAGTGACAGCCAATTAGCAAGTCAAAATGAAGTTCATTGTTATAGGTATCTTGCATTCTCAATGTTTGGAGCATTATTAAAAGCACTAGTATATACATTTATTACTGTTCTGACCTCTATGCATATCGACACTCTATCACTAGTTTTTTGCACACTTTAGTAATCACTGTTATGTATTGCTGATGCATTATAGCAACATTGTCTTTAAGCCCACTTGACTATTATTTTTGCAATAAGGTTCTTGTGATTTTCACTTGATGTCTTTTTGGCCTCTAATTTGCCCCATATGATACTTTTACTGTGTTCCTATTAGGTATCTTTTTTTGCTCTTTATGACAATCATTTACAAACTCACCATGCTATTCATGATGACAAAATAATTAAATGATACCTCTATATTATGGTTCTTGTCATCCCTCTCTAAAATATGACCCCTCTATTAAAACAAAGACTCCATCTCTTTTCTTGAAAATACGCCTTCATCATTTCTTGGGACAGTGCTTTAACATAGTTCCTAGATAATTGTGACTAATTTTTTTATGGCCTTTGACCGATCTTGTTGACTTTTATACATCAAGAATGGTGAACAACTCATCTTCCTCATGGATCCTTTCATTTCATTGTTTTGTATCAATGTTTGTTCACCATTGACTTTGTATAGCAAAACCCTTGAATAATCATTGTTTTTTCACTTCCATTACATCTTTGTCCTGCATTCATTGTTATTGCAACATTACTTACTGTTGTTCTTACTGCACTCTTCACATTCTAAAACAAATCACTATTTTATAACCTTGAGCACATCTTTGTTCTTTGATTGTGAATACCACAATGTTCTTTGACAGTGTACACATCATTTTTTTTTGAAACCTCTTTGTTCCTTGTCAATCCATCTATAAATGCTGATTTGTTTGAATATGTCGTTGTCCTCTAGACATTGAACACCACTGCTTCTATACAATGACAATTGTCTTCATAGCACTAATTTTGTCAGTTTAGCTTCCCTTTCTTGTTAAGTTTACTAAAAATGATTTATTTTTACTACTTTGTGACCCTCTTCACTTCCCTTAATTCATTTATTGTTTGCATTGAACAATGTTTGGCCCAATCATGCACTATAGCAGCAAAACTAATGTTTTGATCTTTCTTTCTTTTTCAATAATAGTGTTTTTGTCTTTGAATCATTGTCTTAATTGTTTCATAAATGTATCCCTTTGACTTAGGGGATGAGTTTCTTGTCCTTTTGAAAGTGACTATCAATTCTCAACTAATGAAAATTTAAATAGCTAATTAATGAATGGTCTCATATATATTATTACCTTTTTAGTTTTTAAAGCACAATGTCATGTTTTAATATTGTGAAGTTTTTTCCTTATGTCAAAGTATTCTTTTACTATAAGAACATAATTTATGACCATTTTAGTAACTATTCTAACATCGCTATATGCTTGTGATTTGTTTATCTTGTTTCTTTGTAGTCCTTGGTGCACTTGGGGAAAAGTATGATGAGGCAATGAGAAGAAATAATGTGAGGGCAATTGTTGTTACTAGTATGTATGCCCTTTTAATATCCACACTTAGTTTCTTATTTTATATTTCCAAAGGTTGATTGCATTACATGATCTATCTTAAGTTTCCAATTCATTGTGTTTGTGAAGTCTTGTCATGCTTGTATTTTAATGCCAAAAGCACAACTTGGGTTGCCAGAGCTTTCTCTTGGAGTTATTCCTGGTTTTGGTGGTAAGTTTTGGCACCTTTCTCTTGGTTGTGTTTGGATGTGTCGTATGTAATTCTTAATAGTTTGAATTTCTGAATATGAGAATCAAAATTTCCTTCTGCCTGTAAAGAAAATAACTATAAGTAAGTGTTATGTCTTCGTATATGAGTTACCATGAATCAAGAGACCTTAAATAGACTTATCCCCATGTATTCTTTTACTATAAGAACATAATTTATGACCATTTTAGTAACTATTCTAACATCGCTATATGCTTGTGATTTGTTTATCTTGTTTCTTTGTAGTCCTTGGTGCACTTGGGGAAAAGTATGATGAGGCAATGGGAAGAAATGATGTGAGGGAAATTTTTGTTACTGGTATGTATGACCTTTTAATATCAACACTAAGTTTCTTATAATGTAATCTTATCAACACAGAATAAGCATAATAAAATCTAGAGTAAAGAAAGATGGAAATAACATATGACGTGTAATATACCAATTAACCTTGCTTGTAATTTTTAATCTAAAGCAATAAGCCAATAAATAACTAAGCTAATAGCATAAATGAAGGATATCTTCTTCTTGCATGGCAATGAGCTCTCATAGCTAGCTCTATGAAGAAGTATGTCAAAACGTAACCTACCTCAATTGGTGATGGAGAAGGTGGATAAGCAATTTGAGATGTGGAGCAGTATGTCATACCTCTTTACTATCTAGTTGTAAGAATGACCTGTGGAAGAAGAGGATGAACACTAGTATAGAAATTTGATTACAAGAAACTTAGACTTAATATATTGTTGTGTGAAATAGATGACAATTGAACAGTTTTGATTTTCATTAGTGAGTTGAAATTCCAGCAACATTTGGACTGCATATGTTAGATATGCTCTTGTGCATAACTGGACTGCGTATGAAGAGGCCTTGAAGACCAATCCTATTTTGGAAAAGATGGCAATAAGTGGTGTTGTCTATTCCTTGGGAGATTGGATTGCATAGGTCTGCATCTCAAAATTATTTGCATGTGGCAGAAATGCATACTTACAACCATTTCATTCTACATTTAAAAACATTGATGACACTCTAGACACAAAATAATGCTTATGTTGGTCACTTGACAGTACTTTGAAGGCAAACCAATTTTTGAATTTGATCAAACTCAGATGTCCAGATCTGGTCTTGTTGGATTTAGTCTTCATGGTTCTTTGTCTCATTATTACTATCATCTTAGTGAGGTAACACCTTGCCCTCTTTCTTAGTCTCTTACAGTTCATACTTGTTTAATTTGAATAATTTGAGTTCCTTGCAAAAAGGGTATCACAAACAAATATGGGTATACAGGCTCTATTTCCTTTCCAATATTGGTGGGTGGTTCCTACAAAAGTGGCCTTTGATCAAACTTTTTGGGCAGCAATTTGGAATGGTACTTATTTTGAAGTCTTGGGTTTGCTGCAGTTTGAATCACCAGTCAATATTTTCAATGAATTAAGGACAACATTTTGGCCTCTTTTGACAGTGAGTCATAATCTTTGTCACACAATCCTTTCATTAATTTCACTGATCATTCTTGCTTGTGAAGTTTATTTCATTTTTTGGCATGCCATTTTCTACACTAGAAAGATATCATGATTATGGTAGATCACTGTTTCATCTTATGTTTGATGACTAATGATGCAATGATAAACATTTTTTTGTTGTTAATCAAATTTTAGCTGAGACTATCATGTTTCTTTGACAAGCAGGGTGGAAGCTGTGGCCTTTCACACACTTGATAACATATGGTGTTGTACCTATGGAGCAAAGGCTACAATGGGTGGATTGTGTTGAACTTATCTTGGTGACCATTCTATCTATGTAAGCTTCTATTGTCATTTGTTGAAGTAATGGAAATTTTTTGTTTTGATCACTCTTGTTAATTATATGAGTTGAAACCACTGCTAAATGAATTCATGATTAATAGGTACTCTAATGAAAAATCAGAAGCTAGAATGTTAGAAGCATCTTCTGAAGGTGATTCTAATCCTACAATGAATTCTATATCAGATGTCTCCAAGGTATTGACTTACTGGATAACTATTTTTTAGTTGATGTTTCCTTACTGAAAGATATGCATAGTACAACATTTTTGACACCATTTTCTTGGTGTTAATTAGGATTAATGAAGAGAGTGGCATCTATCTACAAATGCTCTTTTCCTAAAGTGACCTTCAGATATGTTGATACTGGGATTTGGTGTAGCCAATGTAGATTATAGGTGGATAGCTCCTTGTGGTTTATGGAGAAATTTTGAGGCCTGGCCTACAACCATGCATATCACAAGTGAATTATAACTATTAACAGCATTGTCTATATCATACATTGCAGGGGTCACTTTCTTGTAATTATAATTATCTTGTACCATATTCCTCATGAAAGTAGTATTTTACTCAAAATCTAGAGTAGAAGTGGATGTCATGATCAATGCTATAGTGGAAATTCAATTTTGGGAACTTAATAAAATATGAAGCACATGTTTTAATGCTTAGTTCTTCACTTGAAATTCAAAATGTTATATGTTGCATAATGTTGGAGATTTTCCAACAGGCCAGTACTGACTATATGTTTGTCATTGATGACAACATATGGAAAGTAGCATGCGTGGAAGTCCTATGAACTAAGATTTTAGTATATGTTGCATGGACATGATATCAGCATGATATCATGGGTGCAAAGGTTAACTATTAGTACAGACAGTTATATAACAGCTTGTGTCAAGCAGTGTTCCTGACAAAGTAATAGATAGTGTTCTATGTATGGTTGGTCGTACAGTTATCATGGAGCCTTGCACTCTTGGATATATGTTGAAAACATGTTAGTGATTTTTTATTTATGGACACATAATTAGATATTTAGTAGAAGTGAATTTATGCAGTTGCTATCCACCAATAGCAATTTCCTATGTTTATTTAGAAGAGCCTACAGAGATTCTATTGGTTCTTGAGTTACGCCTATCTTTAGGGTATGCGCCCTTGGAGTTAAGCTTGGAGAAGAGTTATTGATGTTCGGTTAAGAGTGCATGAAGTAATTTAGCTTGAGGAGAAAGATTCAATTGTTTTGGTAGAGCCGACAGTGAGTAGCGTGTGTCTATAATTATCTTATTAGATAGGTCCCAGAATGTGTTGCGTGCATAGTAGAGCCGACAGAATGTTTATAAAAATTTTTTATGGTTTCTCTAATATGATTTCAAGGTGGTTCTAATAGGATGACTTGATTATATCATTTAGAGGAAAGATATTTATAGGCAGTCATTTGTGATTGTTGAAGTGTGGTTCATGGTTGATAAGAAGAATAGAGCAGAATGTGCGAAGTGTGGAACCATTAGTAGAAGGTCTATGTGACCAAGAAGAGTACTTGTACTATTCATTGGACTTGATCCAGAGAAGTAGGTCTAAGTGCAGTTCACCAAGATCTAGATATAGTGTATATCTATTATTTAGAAGGTTGTAGCCTTCACCTATTTGAGCAGTGAGCTCTCGGATAGTGCGTCCTCTCCCCTAACAGGGACAATTGTAAAAGACTCCTAATAGGGTCTGACCCTTGACCATGTCTACTATACTTAATATATTGTAAAGCTACTCCTAACAAGGTAAAGGATCTTATAACAAGGATCACTATACACTAGTACAAAATATTAGTGGGTGTCCATTCCCACCGGGGTTTTTACCTATTTGGGTTTCCCCATAACCAAAATATTGGTGTTGTGTTCATGTGTTCTTTCATTGTGTTTATGCTTTATGTTTAAGTATACTTAATTGGATAAAGAATTGAATCTTGTAGATAACTGATTCACCCCCCCCCCCCCTCTCAGTTATCTCTTGGGACTATTCCTAACACATAATTCTTCTACCCCTCCAGTTAGCTAGATATGCATGCTTGACCTTGATAGTGAGTTTTTTAAGAAATCATTTTACATCTACAAGTTTCCAACATGATACAACAAAAATGTTCAATGATCACCTAACTTTATTGATGATTTCAGTGTGTTATATGTTTGTGACTAGGAAAATCTAGAACATCTGAGAATAGAGGATGGTGAATCAGCCTTGGATTTTTGCAACAGGTTTGTCATTGCTACCAACAGTCTTCTATATGGGTGTAGCCTTTAGTTAAAATTTTATGCATTGAAGTGCATTCTAAGACCTTTTATCTTGGTTCAAGCTCTCTTTGCCTTGACTAAAAACTAAAGAATTTAAACATACTATTATATCTTTCAATGCTAGTGTATACATAGTTGTTCTTGATTGTCAAATTAGTGGGTTTTCTTCAGAGATCAATAATAATATTGTGTTGTTGAGGGCATAGATGAGGAAGTTGAGGTGCAACAAATTTTATCTTCATTTGATGTGCTCCCTTGCTTCCTTGATCCTTAAGGAGGATAAGATTGACACTCCATGTTGGAAAGGATACAGATAAATGCATTGGTGTGTGAATTTGTTGCTTCTAGCCATTATGATGTTGACATGATTTTTCTTTCTTGAACTTGAATTGGATCAGATATCTTTTGTTAATTCTATAATTGGATCGGATATCTTTTGCTAATTCCATCTTGCCAATTCCATAATAATGGTTACTGAGACTTATGAAATAAAGCTTGGATAGGGAATGCAGACACGAGCACCCCACTAGGTAAGGACCCCAAATTTTTGCTCTTGGGCTTAGTGTGAGATAGCTTCAAGTAGACCTATTGTGTTTCTTCTCTCATGTATGGTTACTAAGTCTTAAGAAATGAAGTATGGATAGGGAAGGTAGATACAAGAACCCCACTAGGTTAATATATTAGATGTAGCCATACATTAAGTTAATAATCAAATGACTATTGAATGAAGAATAGAGATGCATGGTAATATAATGTATAAAGATGGAGAAAAAAATTTCAAAGAGACAAATACTTGGGAACCAATGACAATGCAACTTTAGTATATGTTTTTGTTATAGAGAAATCGGTTAGAAACCCATCAATAATATATATATATATATATATATATATATATATATATATATATACATGTATATATATATATATATATATATATATATATATACATGTATATATATATACATGTATATATATATATACATGTATATATATATATACATGTATATATATATATACATGTATATATATATATATACATGTATATATATAGATACATATATATATATACATGTATATATATATATATACATGTATATATATATATACATGTATATATATATATATACATGTATATATATATATACATGTATATATATATATATACATGTATATATATATATATACATATATATATATACATATATATATATACATATATATATATATATATACATATATATATATATATATATATATATATATATATATATATATATATATATATATATTAACCAAAAATTATTATTGGTCAATTTTCCAACATTCTAATAATAGTTGTTTCAACGAGAATGCTATGTGATCGACGTTGATTCCAAAAAAAGTTTTTCGAAAGAGAGACGAACTATGTTTGGTGTTTTGATGAGAATGTTATGTGTTTGATGTCGATTCTAACCAAAGTTTGTTGAAAGTGCGATGAACTTTGGTCGCATAGGTAAAAGGTTTGATCTACAATTCTTCCAGGTTGAAGGGATTACTTTGACAAAGATTCGGTCGATAATTCAACCACTAAGGAGGTCAGAATTTTGATGATGCTTTTGCCTGTCATATAATTGATGAAAAAAGTTTGACAACAGTTTTGGTCGTCTGTCAGACCAATGGGTATCAAAAATTTGACTAATCCTCATCGAAAATAGGCTAAAATTTACTAGCGGCATGTTACTAACTTTGGCCAAGTCAGAGTATTTTGAGTTTTTTTAAAGACCTTAGAAGGTCATTGCATTGTGGGCTAGGTGAGTTAGTCATTAGGACTAAGGTCACCAAAATTGCCGTTGTTAGTAGTATTTTAATTTCTTAGTGTTAGAAGCTCAAAGGTTGGATTAGAGCCTTAAATGTGTTCTAAGCACATAATGATGTCAGAAAGGTTCCATAAGGCCATTTAATGAGTTGGTTCCTTAGAATATAGAGTTTAGAGGTCCTATGAAGTATGATGGTGGCTTAATGGAAAAGATGCCAAAAGTTGTTGCAAAGTTATCATGACAACATTGTAATTATTGCAAATGTTGCATGCAACTTGGTTACCTTGGATCCCGTAGAAGATAGGAGGTGGGAGATCAACCAACAGGCCCTAAAAACATGGAAATAGCATCTAATGTAAAGGAAGGCTTGAATATCGAGGCTAGACGTTCATTGTAACAAGTTTGAGTAATGAAGTTTTAGCTCTGCAACTCTGTTTGTGAAGAACCCGAGCTTATTGATGTGACAGTGATATGTAAAGGATTGCATGCTATAAATTAGTGATTGCTAGTGTTCTTTAGATATTTCTAAGAGTTTTTCATTCAATAGTCAAGTTGATTTGAGGTTGTTTAAGGTCTTGTTCAAATTGTTTTTGAGTTAGTAATCTTCCTGGTCCTGTCCTGACCAGTTTGTCATTTCATGGCTCCCCCATGAAATCTAACCATGGGAATCTCCTAAAGGTGGATGGAAATGTTAGGGGAGTCATTATTCTATATATATCTAGGATTAGGGGTCTTGAGAAGATGGAGAACTATTTTTACTACTAAGCCCTAGGCGAGCAGACAGTGCCTGGTTAGAGGTTTAGGATAGAAGATTTGAAGAGTTCTTGCAGGGTATGGAATTACTATATGGCATAAGTACATTTCCAAGTAGGATTTTTTCATATCCTAACATGCTAAGAGGATTGAGATCGTGCCAATCCATTAGAGTGAGTTCTTAGCAAGTTTTCAGTCAAGTCCCACTAACTAGGTCTTTTAGCCCTATTAGGCCTAGAATATAGGAATCCTATGTACGGATGACCTAGGAGAGAAAAACTTGTAGAATCCTTTGTAAAATACAAAAGGGTATCCAAATCCCTAATTGGTTTGGTAAGTTTTTTGGGAATTTTTTTCAAGAAGTGACAAAAGGACTCTACAAAAGGCTACAAGGAATAGGCCTAATTAGGCCTGCTCATGGTGAAGCCTTGAACCCGGTAAGGAAAGGCTTGAAGATCCTTTCAAATGGATCCAAAAGGGAAAAAATGGAATTTTTTCATGATGATAGACACCCCTATAATGAAATTTGAAGGTTGTGAAGAGTTGGCACTTAGATCTTACTAAGTGTAGGAGAAGTGAAGCATTTACATGGTGTTAGTCCTTCAAGGTGAAGCACAAGTTGATAGGATGTTGGAGAGGAGCTTTAGAAGGCCTTATTTAATCAGCTAAGCCTTTGGAAGATCCTAAAGAAGAATAGGATCCTAGTAGAGACAAACTAGGTCTCTTGGTAGAAGTGCAAGCAAACCTTGGAACTCTCACACCAGAAACCTTAATGCTAGGAAATAAAGATGGATGGAATTCTTGTGTGAATATGATTTTGATGTTCACTACATCAAGGGAAAATAAAATTTTGTCACATATTCCTTGAGTAGGAGACGACATGAGATTTATTCTATGTCTACATGCACAGATTTGAGGGATCACATTCTTCATCACTTACATGATGATGAGTTATATGTAGAAGTGAGTGAGTTGGTTCGATCTCAGAGACCCCTTCAGGGGAAGTATATAGATTATACCATGGATTTAAATGGACTCTTACATCATAGAGGATGCATCTTCATACCGAAACAACCTATGTGTTATGTTTGCATTGGTGTTCGCAATAGGTAACTGAAACAATTCTTAAAAGGAGACCTCTTTGTAGAAGAATGTGTTGCATGGTTGTAGGCATGTTGCACATAGTGTATAATTTCATCCCACTATTTGGGATGCTTGTTGTAGTAGCCTTAGAGTAGGTGCATAATAGTAATGTTTACCACTTTTGTTTTTCCATTCGTCTTAGGATGAAAATTTGTACTCTTCTTCAATTTGGTGTCCATGGGGTCCCACAATGCAAACCAAAACTTTCCAAGGAACTGAGAGTCTCGATCTAATACAATAGAAGTGGGAAGTCCAAAATGGACCCATACAAACTGAAAATACAATTGAGTTATTAGTTTAGCTGTGATTTGTTTTTCACAAGGCATAAGCATACACAATTTTTTGAACCTATCAACTACTACAAATAGATAATCATGTCCTCTTTTAGACATGGGAAGTCCTCCAAAAAAATACATAGAGACACTTTACCAAGGTCGAGATGAAACAAGAAGAGGTGTGTACAACCCCATCTTCCTATTACTTGGCTTACTTGTTTCACACATTATACATCCTTTAATGTATCTTGTTACAATTTCCTGCATGTCAAGCCAATAGAAGAATTGTTTTAATTGAGTCATAGTCTGGCTGACAACAAAATGTCCAGCAATCAAAGATGTGTGAGATTCTCTAAGCACATGTACTTATTCACCATTAGGAATATATAATTTTCCTAAGTGATACAACAATTTTTCCTTTACATAGTAATTATTTTATTATGCTTGTTTACCTGTAATGAGAGTTGAATATATATCCTTGAAGTTAGCATCCATGGCATATTGTTTTTGAAAACTTTCATGGACCATAGAAATTTCTTGTAAGATAGACAAAGCATTTATAATTGGAGGTCTCAAAAGCATATCAGCTACCTTATTATGGAATCCTTTCTTATACTTTATCACTAAGTGAAATTGTTAAAGAATTCCCATCCACCTAAAGTGCCTACTTTGTTGCAACTTAGACTGTGAATGTGAATATTGCAGTGGTTGATGGTCTATGTGGAAAATTGTTTCCTTGCCCATTAGGTAGTGGTTCCATTTTTTAACCCTTTGTACTATTGCATATAACTCTTTATCATAAGTTGGATAATTAATAACTGCACTTGTAAAAGTTTCAGAGTGATAACATACTAGCTTACCTCCCTACATTAAGATTGCTCCCATGGAAAATCCACTTGCATCTATTTCAATCTTGAATGGATTTTGTAGATCTGGCAGAGTCAGAACTGGTGTGGTGCTCAACTTTCCCTTCAAAGTGTTGAAAGCCTTTTTTTGAGGTCCTCCCCACTACAAAGTTGTCTTGGTACTTGTCAACGCATGCAATGGTGAAATGATATAGGAGACATTAGCAATAAACTTTCTCCAGTACTAAACAGTACCTAGGAAAGTTCTAACTTCAGTGATTGTACTTGGCTTAGGCCATTTTACATTTACATAAACCTTTGCAGAGTCTACTTCCAATTGACCATTACCTACAACATAGCCTAAGTACACTAAATATGTCTTTGTAAACTCACATTTTGACATCTTTACATAGAGTTTTTATTTCCTTAACAAATCAAAAACTTTATGTACATGACTTACATGATCACTCTAGGATTTACTAAATATCAGGATATCATCTACATAGACTATTACAAATTCATCAATATAGTGACAAAATACATCATTCATTACATGCATGAAAGTGGTTGGTGCATTGCACAACCCAAAAGGCATAACCAACCATTCGTATAGTCCATGTTTAGTTTTGAATGAAGTTTTCCAAATATCATCTTCTGCAATCCTAATTTGATGATAACCACTTCACAAATCCAACTTGGTAAAATATACTGCATGCTTAACTTGATCAAGTAAATCATCTATATGGTGAAGAGGATACATGTTCTTTACCATTATCTTGTTCAAGGCTCTGTAGTCAATACACATTCTCCATGTCCCATCCTTCTTTGCAACCAACATAATCAGAGAACCACAAGGTGAAGTACTTGGATGAATCACTCCTTTCTCCACCAACTCCTAAACCTGTTTCTTGGTTTCTTCATTCTGCAAGACTAATAACTAGTACATGCTGATGTTTGGAAGTGGTGCATCCTACTGTAAATGGATTTCATGTTGTATCTCCCTCATAGGTGGCAATCCTTTTGGCTTCTAAAATTATTGATCATAAGTGGAAACAACTTTGACTAATTCAGATTTATGTTTTGGATCACAACCCTTGAATGCCTCATATTTATCATCATCTTTAGATTTTAAAAGTATGAGTACAAATTTTTTACTCGCATTAACTAATCTTTTCATTTCACCGACATTTACTAATGCAAGATTAGTTTTAAATTTATGTGATCCAACTATGTACTCTTTACCATCTTTGAATAAATGATACTTATTCTCCCCCTTGTAAAAGATTTCTTGTCTATCAAAAATATAGGGACTTCCTAACACAAGACCACAAATATCCAAAGGTACAACATCTACTTCCACCTCATCAATAAAACTAGTAGTTATGGAAAAATAAAGTTTGCATTGTATTGTCACCTATAGTTAAGCATCATTACATACCCATCCAAGTGGATAGGGCTTAGAATGAGGTGTGGTAGCTAGATTTAATTTCTTTACCACTTCTTTAGATATCAAATTAGCTTGTGAACCAATGTCAAAAAGAGTATCAACCTTAGTGTGTTTAGTTACCACAAGAATGTGAAAAATTTCATTTCTTTGCTTATCCACATTAGGAAGAGAATTTGACTTGCTTGAACTTGCATTAGAAATCATAGCATCTAATGAGAGAGTTTTACCTTCCACTTTACCTTGGATCCCCACAACAACTATCTTTGTCTCGTCCCCAGAGTCAAATCCAAGATCTTGTTATACTACAATAGTAGTCTTCTATTTATCTTTATTTCCTCTATACTGCTCTGGCCTTAACTCTGGATGTAATTTCCAACATTTAAAGACATCGTGTCCCTCTTTCTTGCAATGAGAATAGATAGGTTTATTATCTTCCTTTTTTACTGTAGCAATCTTTCTCCCCTTCTTTTCTTTTCCCTTAGATTTATTTTCTGACTTAGATGGCTTCTTATCAAACTTATCAATGAAAGAACCCTTTCCTCTTGACTCTAAATGTGTGTCTTGAACACATACTTCATCTAGTTTGCTAGGATTCAAGACCAAAATGGAATGTCTCATATAAGATTAAAGACCACCTATATATTTGAGCAATGTATCCTAGGTGTACAATGGAACATTTAATGCAATAGCCTTTTTTCAAAATTCCTAGGTGTACTCTTGGATAGACTAACCTTCCCCTTGCCTAAAATATTGCCAGCTTATCATTAACTATTGCATGTGGCCTAAGGGATATAATTGCTTCTTAAGAGAACTAACAAATTGTGACCAAGTTAAATTGACTCTACCATGGAAAGAATTTTCATCTTGAGTTATACTCTCCCACCAAGTTAGAGTTGTACCTCATAACCGAAGAGTAGCTAACTAGATCCTATCAGCATCATCTAAGAGATTTTTTACTCTAAAATAGACTTCAACTTGTCGAATCCAAGCATCTAAATTTTTTAGCACTTAATTCCCCATAATACTTTGGTAGATCAAATTTTACATCCAATTTAACTCTAGGATTATGTCCACCCTTAAAAGGATTAGAAGACTCATAATGAGTAGAAGGAGAAGAAGGATAAGATGGAGAAGATGGAGTTGGAGCTGTTTTTAAAGGCTCACAATCACCTCTCAATCTTTCCCCTTTATCCTCACAAGTTGCACGTTTTCACATCCTTTCTTCTCTCTCTTGTACTAAAATTGTTACAATGGTTTCTAGATTCTGAAGAGTCTTCTGAATACACTTGTCTTCATAACCTTTTCCACCACCTCTTTCTTCCATCTGTGATGGTGGATTAGTTCTCTTTTTTCTAATCTCAAGATTGTATTCTTCAAGATTTCCTTCACCTTGTTGAATCCTAGATCTTTTTAGCATTCAGATATGCAAAAACTAGTCATACAAAGCTTTGATAGAAAACTTGAACTAATTAACATGGATCTATGATGATTTGTAGTTGAATGCTAACACAATTTAAAGTTTTTTTTATAAATAAATTTAAAACAAATTTTACAAACTTAATTTTTAAATACATAAATGTAAATTAAGTTTTAAACATGAAAAATAAAATTAAGAGGAGAGGAGAGAAGAAAATGAAAACATAACACATAGGTTGATTATGGAGTTCATCCAAATGGACTACATCTTTGGGTCCTCCAAGTAGAGAGACCAATCTTTTGTTTAGCTCCCAAAAGATTACAATAATCTAGTGTCAACCTGACAACATCTAGTTGCATTGAGCCTCACGTTCTCTCCTAAGAAAGATTACAATATTCAATAGCCTGGAAGAGCACTCAGATAAATTTCTCTCCAAAATCCAACTCAAAAAATACACCTAGATCACTCAACTTCAGTACAGCCTATCATCAAGAGACATATGGAAAGACCAAAAGGGTGAATTAGGTGTTAGAATCCATGCTTCACATGTATGTTATGGACCATCAGACCTAGTGGGAGGAATACCTACATTTAGCAGAGTTTTCCTATAACAATGGGCATCATACATGCTTGGGTATGCCTCCATATCAGGATCTCTATGGTAGACCTTCCAGGACACCACTCAATTGGGATAGGACCAAGGACATATTTTCTATTGGTCCTAAGATAATTAGAGATATGGAGCAGTAGGTAACCTATTAGGCACCATCATGGAGAGGATCAGGATAGACAGAAGAAGTATGTCGATGTGAAGAGGATCGATCGATCCTATTTAGTGGGAGATAGGGTATTTTTTAGAGTGTGACCGCATAAGATTCCAATCCATTTTGGAAAGGGCTCTAAGCTAGCACCTCATTTTGTTGGACCTTTTGAGATCCTTGAGAAGATAGGACCAGTTGCTTACTTTTTAGCCTTGCCACCTAGCCTGTCACACATCCATGATGTGTTTTATGTTTCAATTTTGAGGAAGTATGTTTATGATTAGACTCATGTGATAGATTGGGATACCTTGTAGGTAAAGTAAGATAGACAACTAGCTCTGGAGCCCATTCATATATTGGTGGACCCTGGCACTTTGAGGTAGGGCCCTGGACCATGTTGGGGTCTAGTTGGATTTTTATGATGATATCACAGCTTCATGGGAGGATGTAGCACAAATGAGATCATAGTGCCCTCACCTTTTTTATGAACTCCAGGAGGAAGTTCATGCCTAGAGGGGGTGGATGTGATACCTACCTTAGACATACATAGTTTTATTACTTTTCTTTCTATTCTTTCAGTGATTATTTCATAGACATACTTAGATTATTGGGACACTTATGTATTTGAGGATCTGTTAAATCCTATGTTATATGTTTTGTACCTAATTATGTAATTAGGGTACACTCGAGATACCTTATGTTTTGATTTAGTTCAGTTTATGATGATGTCATAAATGATGAATTATTGTGCTGGATGCTATTGTGATGAAAAATTGGTTTAGGAAACTGATGATATGTTTAGTTAATTCAATCATAGATATAGTTTAAATACCATGCAATATTGATGATGTGTTTTATTCCATATCATGTTTTTTTGGACCTACTTATGTGTGCAATAAGTGTGCAGGGATTGTTGACCATGGATCTAAAATTGGGGACCCAGAATTGGAACCTATGTTATATTGTGTGCATTTCGAGGTCTTGTTTGTATTAAAAAAGATGGACCTCATTGTATAGTCATTTATTCATGAATGTGGTTTGCATGTGTGTATTTAATTTAGTTAATGTGAATGTGATTAAGCCATGTCATTTGTTTAATTTAAATTGTGCCAATTTTGGCAATTGTTGCATAAGTGTAAGCATGGCTAGCTAATTGTGTGTATGGTTAAGTAAAGGGTTAACTAGGGATTAACTTAGTGTAGTACCAAGTTTACCATGGGTTAGGAAGTTTCTAGTTGGTCAACCTTGACTTAAAATCCATGGGTAAACTTTAGGTGGGGTTTAGGAGAGTCTTTTGGGGTAACTAGGGTCAATTTTAGCTACCCAAGTTGGTACCCTAGGGGTTAGGGGTCATTTTCAGCCCATTAAGAGCCTTTAATCACATTTATGACACCCCTAAAGTCTCCTTTTCAAATTTGTACAGATTTGAGAGTTGTGTAGTTTTGGTTAACCTCTTTCTTCCCAAATTTGCATTCAACTCCATTTATGGAGAAGGAAGGAAAGCGGGAAGAGGGGGATGGAAGTTTCTTCCTCACCTTTGATTGATTCCTAGATTTTAGGAGGTTTTCCTACATAGGAAATATTTTAGAAAGAGCTTGGGTGTTCACCCACTCTCGATTTTAGAGACCATTTTCAGAATTTGGAAGGAGCTTAGGAAGGCATTGCTTGGAAGAAGAGCTCATAATCATAAATTTCAGATTCAACCTTAGGCTTCGAGTAAGGTTGGCTTCTTTTAGTTTAAATTTTTTCTTGGAATGTATGTGAGCATGGAGCTCCATTAATGGAGTGCTTTTCTTTTTATGGTTTTTGCTTAAAAATTATTGAAGTGTAAATTATTGTTTTTCATTTGTAAATTCATTTTTAAATGGGATTATTCAAGGCACACTCATCGAGGGAGGGTAGAGTAACCTTGAAGGGGGTAGTAGGAAGTGACCCAAGATTGTGCAAAGTCTCCCATGTGTAGAGGGATAAACATGGGGTTTCATGATACCCATGATGCCAAGTATGGTCTACAGGCACCTGGGGGGCATAAGGAGGTTTTTAGATTGCATCTTCTGTAGATGGTCTTTCTAAGTCCATGTGTGGCTTGTGATTTTTTACTTATTATGGCTTCTCCTCATGTTAGTCCACCACTACCCCTATTTCTAGAAGGGCTCTTCAAGGCCTTACTCTTTTTTAAACCATGTTGGGAATTTTTGGTGTTATGTGTTTTTGTGAGGTTTTTGTAAATGGCTTTGTGATACCTGTTTGTATCTTTTTTATTTTGGATCCCCTAGCTCGGGGGTGGCCTTGAAAAAGCCTAGGCTGGGAGGTGAGCCTTCGTGGTCAACCTCACTCTATCAGGTACCTAGCTGGATGTTGGAGATGATAAGATTTGTATATGTTTGGAATTCAAAATTGGGAATTTTGTTGTAACCTTATTTTCCATTATAATGTTGTTGCATTTAAACTTCTAAGTTCAAAAATGAATTCAGGGATTTCCCTTGTAACCATACTTTTGGTTTGTAAACAATTTGATAATTTTGTATAATGGAAAAATTAGGGATTTGGTAATATGCATTCATTAGGTGTTGGGAAGTAAAATTTTATGAAATATTATTCAAACGTTGGATCAAATTGCTATTTAAATCTATAGTTTCTATTCAATTTTAAATGTTCAAACTATAAGGAAATTAGCATATTATAAGCATACAATAATTTTGTCAATAGGAGCACTGGTAAATCACCATTCCAGATTGTATATAGAAGTAGTCCTAGAAATGCATCTGAGTTGAGGAAGATGGATAAAGGAGAAATAAGTAGTGTTGAAGCTAAGGATTTTGCAGAACACTTGAAGAACATCCATGAGGAGGTGAGGAAGCATATTACCAAGATGAATGCGCAGTATAAGGCTAAGGCAGATGAGAAAAGGAGGCATAAGGAATTTCAAGTTGGAGATGAAGTCATAGTTCATTTGTGGAAGGAGCGATTTCCATTTGGTACCTATAACAAGTTGAAAATGTAGTTTGGGCCATGTAAGATAATGAAGAAGCATGATTCAGGAAATGTCTATGAGGTAGAATTGCCTACTGAGTTGAATATTTCACTAGTGTTTAACATTTCAAATTTGATAGAGTATCATGAAGGAGGTGTTGAAGATGAGAGTACAATAGCACAGTGGAGTATTCCAGCAACTATTTCAGCTACCAAGGAGATTGAGGACATATTGGATAGTCGTGATGGTAGAAGCACAAGGAACATGACATATGAAGAATATCTGGTCAAATGAAAAGGATGACTTGTTCAAGATTCATCAAGGCTGACAAGGGAGGAGGTTGATCACCTTTGTTTTCCTCTTCACATCTAAATCATGATAGGGTCACTTCTCAAATTACCCCTAGTCTCTGATGGAGGAGCATCCTAAGTGTAAGAGCAATCTTGCATCACCCAAAAATATTTCTAGTTTTGTTTTCAATAAGGGCTATCTTGTGCAGAGCTGCTATTTATGGAAACTTACTATTTTTAGTAAATTGGTCATACGATCTCAGAATGTTTTGATTTCACAGGTGGAGGTTCATCTCAGTCATTTCAGCCTACCAGTTCAGTTTCATTGTCAGGCACTATAGATCTCGTCTTGGCATTTTTGAAAAGTGGTTACAATAGAAAAACGGAGCTACCGTTAAAAATTTATGGCCTCCACAAGTTTGGTTACCTAAAAACATATTTTGTATTTTCTTTGAGCTGACCCTATTGTAATAATTACAAAAATAAAATAATTCTATGTGTAGTCGGCCTAAAAGGCTAAATTTATGGAACCTTCTTGGGCGGTGGAAATTGCCTATATAAGGAAGGCTGTAGTGTTGTCTTAGGAAGTTGGGAGCAGTTATGGGTAGATCTGGGTAATAATTTGAGGCTTTGTCCTACCGAATATTGTAAGGGAAATTTCCCATATGGCTTTGCATATTTTAATTCTAAAATTTGTAATTCCACATTTTGGAGACAATAAGAAGCCCATTTTCTATTCTTGCATATTGTTGTTATTTCTCTATTTTTGTTATGTGTTTGTGGTATTAAGGGGAGTAACCTTCATCACCATCATCCTCTAGCCACACCTCACAACCAAGATAGGGGCACCAAACAATAGTGTCTATGTCATGAATGACTCGTCTCCAGTAATCCAGCTTGCCCATATGGGTCTGGATGATAAGACCAGCATACATCCAGGAAAAAGGCCAACCCAGCTGACGATCTCACATAGTAATAGGATGTTTCACTGGGATATGCTCCCAAGTCCATAGCTGAAGAAGTATAGCTCCTGCAGTAAGTGTAGGAGACTGCCTATAAATCATTGTATGTAACTCATGGTATAACTGGGCCAAGACACATGAACCCCAGTCAAAGTGACGAGGATGTGCCATCAGATCCTTGAGAATAGGACCCCAATTGACAGCAAAATCATGCCCACATCTATCAGGAAGAAGAAAACCTCTTATCAAAGTACCCAAAATAGCTAGCAATATAGGAAAGGAAATGAACTGAGCCCACTGGATGTGTGCATCACCAATAGTATGATCACCAAATACTCGCTGACATGTTGCTCCATCATAGAAAGAGTCGTAATAAACAAGCTCACCATAATTAGGTAAGCGAAGGATCCGATAAACATCCTTGAGAGTAATAGTCATCTCCCCTAATGGTAAATCAAAGGTATTATGGTCTGAGTACCAATGCTCAGCCATAGCAGTGAGAAGACCCCGATTCACTTGAAATCAGAACTGAAATTAGAATTGAAGCCAAGGATCTCCTACAAAAAGCAACTTCAACCACATCAGAACTGAATGCAATTACTATTTGGATCATTCTTAGTCAATCAAAAAAAGTTCAAAATATCAAACCACAATCAATTTTCATGTTTCTACTCAGATAGAATAGGAAATTGCCCACTAGTAGAATCTAGATTGACGAAAAAATATTTGAATTATAATTGACTCATACTTACATATTACAACTTGCTAAAAACATTGAGTTTGTGACATTAACCTATCAACTGATCAATGACGTTGGAAGAAAATCGCAATGTGGACTTAATCAATTTGGAATCATTTCAGGCAAAGTGAAAGTGCCATTTTAGGAATCAAAAGTGCACAAATGCAAAAGCATTGTTTTACATGGGTCAAAACATTATATCATGGATTAAAAGTGTAAAAAAGGCAAAAACCACCCAAAAAAATTAAAACCGCACTTAAAAACATCGGAAGCATTGTTTAAAAAGGAAAAAGAAGAAAACAATAGCAAAAGCATTCTTTAACACAGCAAAGGTAGTTTAGGGCCTAAATCTAGCGAGCATAAGCACATAATCAGAATGCAAAAGCACACCTTAAAATTTCGGAAGGGCAACTTGGAGGGTGAAAGTGCCGTTTAATGAGGCAAAAGCACTACTTGGTTTTAAAAAATGAAAAAAGGGTATTTCAGTAGGAAAAATTTAGAAAAACTTGAAATTAAATGCTACAATTGACAAAACAAGGAAGTTTAGGCACTCACCAGAGGTCCAATGCCAGGTAGACACTGATACGATGGCATTGCTCGAATCTATGCTCGTGGATGGGGATAGACATCATCAAAAGGTCAAAGAAGTCATAAAATAAAAAGTAAAAAGTGAAAGTGAAATGAATAGTGAAAAGAGACTTTGACCCCTTTTTATAGGCCTTCTAACCTAAAATGGAGAATCTTTGACATAAAAAGGGAATCTTTCACCATAATTGACCAAATAAATTGAATTTTTCAACAAATCAGCCAAAACAGGGGCATTTGAAATCAAACGGACGTAACGTCAATCTCAGAAATGAAAATAAAATTCATAATAAAAATTGAACTAAATCAAAGAGAATTGACCTAAATCATCAAAAGTTTCAATCATTGATCAAATTTTATTACATTTTCGAGGGGGCATACCATCAAATAATCAGCATTAGTAAAAACATTATCGAATCGAAAGACTGATCAACAAATCAAAGTGAAATCTCTTATCAAAAAAAGTTTTGTTAAGAAATCAAATGGGGCATCACATCAAAATCAATAATCAAATCAGGTAACGCATCAAAATCAATCATTGAATCAAGCATCATATCAAAGATCAATCATCAGAACGACCATCAAGAACTACATCAAGGGAATCAAATCAATCAAAAGCTGCATCAATTTCATATCAGATATTAGGATCGACCATCGAATGACATCAAACGAACATCAAAGATCAACCATCAGTTGAATCAGGACCTATCGTCAGCAAGATCAGAGTATTCTTTGAATCGACATGCTTCGCACATCCACTCAAAGAGGGGCATTTGTAATCACCTAAAAATGGACAAAGAAAATTTAAGCAAATCAAAGAAAATCAAAGAAAATCAAGATCAAGATTGAAGAAATTGAATCACAATGCATAGTTAGCCAATCAAAATTAAAATCAAGTCTTAATTCAACATGAATCAAAATTGAGAGCATTTTAATCAAGATCCATCAAATCAATATGCAATTAATTCTTTTAATTGTATAGTTTGAATTAAATCAGATTCAACCCATTCAAGGGGTACATGGCTAAACAAATGAATTTAAATCAATTAATAAATCCTATTTTCTCTCAACAACCACAAAGAGAGGAAATTCAATCAACCAATAGGATTTGAGAAAATGCATTCACATGGATCAAGCCAAATTCAATATCAATCACTCAAAGTGAGAAAGAATATTGTCCATTCATCTTGTCTTCTTGTCCTAAGCTTTGAGGACACAAACTTTGCATTGTCTTCAAAGGGTGGAACCAAAAACTCAACCAAGGCTTAATCATGATCAACTACACTACACCCCCTACCCTTGCATAAATCTATAAAAGGAAGACCAAAATCAATCATAATTAAGAACCACACATCTTATAATTGCATCAAACCTCTTGCATTGTATAGCTAGAAAGGCATTTTAAGAGCAATTAGCATTCAATTTGAATTAATCTTTATCATTTCTCATTCTAGGAGTGTCATTAATGGTAGCATGTTGTGAGCTTCTATTACAACTCTTAGATAGAGAGCCATAGGATACTCAATTGATCTTTCATTTGCTAAATAGTTTCTATATTGTGGTTTATTTAGTTTCTATTTCATTTATTGCTCAATACTAATTCTATGAAGATACATTTCCTTGTATGCAAAATGGCGCCCACCATGGGGCAGAATGATTCACTTTACTAATCTCTCAAAATTCTTTCATTTTTATCAAATTTAGGCTTGTTTAACTCTTTGATTTTTTAGGAAATAGCGCTTTTGACAGCTCAAAGGGCACTTCTGCATAGTTAAACAGTGCTTTTCAGCGCTTTCACAGTAAATTTGTGCTCCTTTGCACTAATCCATGATGCTTTTAATCCTTCTATTATCTGTCTATCATTCTTACAATGCCTTTGCACAAATCCACAACGCCTATTCCTTGACTACCGAGCACTTCTGCAAAATTACTTAGCACTTTTATTACATTTTTACTGCCTTTGATAAATTCTGCAGGGCCTTTACTAGTTGTTTGTGTGCTTTTGAGTTTACTGTCAGAATTTTAACAACACTTTTAATCATTTTAGCAGTGCTTTCACGTAGTTAAATAGCACTTTTAAGCATTCGGGCAGCGCTTTTGCATAAACTATGATTTTTTACATTCTAACTGTGGTAAAATTATTTTTGTAATTCTGCAGAATGACTGATCACTGAAAAGCTAGGAAACCAGAGAGCAAATTCAACAAGGAAGGAAAGGCTTTGACTAAGAGAATTAAGAGGGATAACTTTGCACATATCAAATCAGTTCTTGAGGAGTCACAAGAAGAAGAAAATGGGGTTTATGAGAATTACCTTAAGGTTGTAGTATCTTACAAGTCTAAATTTTCTTCACTTAATTGGATTTACTTACCTTAATTCAAGTTTTTATCAAAATTTGTAACTAAGGCTTTAGATTCAATTAGATCTTTAATTCTTCAAATTCATTTTGGTTTCCTTCATTGTGGCTGTTTGTGTTGACTAACTTTGTTGAAGGAAAGCACATTGGAAAGGAGCAATTGCCAAGGTAAGCATTAAAACAATGAAAATCACTAAAGAATTCCCCTAGCCTTTTCTAGCTACAAGGAGAGGTAAGCCTTAAACTAGTGAATATTTTCCCTTAAATTGTGACATTTGGTGCACTTAAAAATCTAGTAATTACAAAACAGCCTATCTTTATTTGGAAAGTTTGACATTTAGGCCTATGCTCTTCACTTCTTCTAGTGAATCAAAATGCCAAAGGTGTTGAACTTTTTAATTAAGAAGAGAGGTTGAGGAAATTGAGCACATAAAATCAAAGCCCCTTGTTTGTGGAGGAGAGTAGAAATACTCAAATCCCTTTAGTTAGTGGGTGAGGAAATTGAATCTTGTTTATTGTGTTTGGGAAATTGAGAAAAAGTTAGGGATATGCTCTTCACCTTTTGGTGAATCAAATTCCCAAAAACTCTATCTTAACTCCATTTCCTTGCTTTTCATGATCATGCTAGAATATTAGTGGGCTCGCCTTCTGAGAATTTGCCTTAACAAGGCTAGTGTGAGGGACATCCCAAAGTGAAATACACTTTCTTTTTGCCATGAGAATCCAACCCACTATAAAACAAAATGCATACATCCTTAATTGGATGTGTGACAAAAGGATACTAAATTTTCTAACTTCCTCGAATAGTCCTCACAAATTGCGCAAAACTCCGATATACTGGTGGTGGGAAGCCCCTTAACATACTTAGGGGATGAAAGTTTAGGATCCATTTTGAATGGAATCCATATTAAAATCCTTGATAAAATAGCAAGACACATTTTTAGAGCCATGTTTACGAACCAATCTTGTGCTAGGTAGGTGCTTGAAGTTTCTTTTTGTGCAAAACCCGTGACAACGTACTTTCAAATCAAACATTTTGTGTTAGTGGGTAAAAAGAGACAAGTGAATGTGTGATTTTTGTGTTTGAAATACATAAACAAGTGAGAGATATCCATTGAAAAAGAATCTTATATTTTTAATCTCTTCAATATTAAAATCAACAATTATCAAATCAAGGATCAATTCAAATCAAACCCTTGTTGGATGTTGGTTTCCACACAGTCCCACAAATTTAAGGTGTCTTTACAAGGAGATAGCACTTGTGTTCAAGAATTTGAGTATCAAAGTCCTTTTAAAGGTCAAGATCAAGAGGAAATTTTTCCAAACTTTTTTGAAGAAAGACTTGAAGAAGTGGATAGGAATTTTGCATTCCATGATTTTCACCAAGGAGGAAACAACCATTATACCAACAATGCCAATCACAACCCTAATGAAACAATTGTAGAAAATTTTAATAGAGCAGCACAAGACCTAGAATTCTTAGAAGTCATGGAAAGATTGATAGATAGGGATAGGGAGAAAATTTTCCTAAACCTAGCCAAAGCGGGAGTAAAGCTTCCCCATGATTATGATATAGAACAACTCAAGAAAGATCAAGAGAAAGATAACCCCATGAATGCTATGAGTAGGAAAATGAAATCATTTTAAGAGCAAATTGACACCATGAAAAAGGTGGCCGAACCTAAGGCCTTTTCTATTGAAGCTTTGTGTCCTTTTCCATTCGATAAAAGCTTAGTTATGGCACTCTTCCCCTTTAATACTATTTTTCCTAAGTATGACAAGTATATGGGTAAGAAAGACCCACGGGATCACTTAAGGGAGTTTTGTACCCTAAGCATTGATTTCATGCATAATGATACATATCTAATGAGACTCTTTCCTAGAAGCTTAGGAGGGCCCACCATGGAGTGGTTTTCAAAGTTACCCCAAGGAATAAAAACCTTTGAGGAGTTAACCTCCAAGTTTTTGACCCACTATTCTTATAACATTGAGCATGAAATCACGATGCTCAAGTTATGTGATACTAAACAGAAAGATGGAGAGTCCTTTTTAGGATTCCTACAAAGGTGGAGGACCTTTTTTGCAAGGTATCCATGAAGTATCCCCGAGAAGGAAAAGATGGAAATTTTCACAAACAATTTGACCATGGAGATGAATTATCAATTACAACTCCAATGTCTCCCAATGTTTGAAAAACTTATTGAAAATGGGATAAAAATTAAGGATGTCTTGGTCAGAAGAGGAGAAATAAAACTATTTAATTCCAACAAGTCCAATACCAACAATAATTATGTGTCTAAATATATCAATAATCAAGGGCCCAATAATCACAATGATAAGCCGAAGTCATGGATAAAGAATAATAATAAAAATATTGTGAACGGTGGAGTTGTGGAGGCCCACAACTTGAAGGCAACCCCTTTTAATTTAACAAATGGAGCTAATTCTTCAAATAATGTCAATCAAATGAATAAAGCTCCATTTACTTCCAATAATTCCAATAACAATTCCAACAATTCCAACAACAATGCTAATAATCCTTATAATAATGCTAGTGGGAATAAGCCCAAATCCTTTTACTCCACTTTCAACAAGAGAAAATTCACCTATCTAGGTGAACCTTTGGAGAATGCATTAAGGACATTAGTTGCTAATAAAATCATCTCATTGCCCGATGTAAGAGATTATGAACCTCAAGTCAAACCTAATTGGTGGAATGACTCTTATCATTGTGAATATCATTGAAATAGAGGTCATCCAATCAATGAATGCATGCGATTAAAACACTTGGTGCAAGATTTAATAGATAATGGAACCATCAAAATCGAAGGGCCTCAAAACAATGAAGATCACATGGCCTTCAAGAACCCCTTTTTCAACCATGAAAAGGGTGAGTCATCTAATGCTAAACAAAATAAAAAAAGAGGTAATGAGAAAGTGAACTTTTCTCATAATTATGACAACATGATCAATAATCTAAGAGACGAGGATAATACCATAAATGTTGTTGTAATAAAGGAGAAATTAAAATAAGCATCATCAAATGTTGTCACTAGGGGGCAAGCTTCTACAATCACTTTACCTACAATTACTCCTAGAATTGTGGTATCAAACCAAGCTTCCCCATCATCATCAAAAAAATACAACTTGGTTGATCAACTCCAAAGAAATCCCACTCAAATTTCTATCTTAGAGTTGCTAAAGTTATCACCTACGCATAAAGAAATTTTGGAGAAAGCTTTAGTGGAAACCAATGTGCCTCTAAGTTTGGAGGTAGACAAGTTTCAAAATATGGTAGGACACCTCATTTCTCCTCATTGTTTATCATTTTCTAAACAAGATGACATGTCCTTAAATCATCCTCAAAATTTACCTTTTCACATAGAAGTCCTTATTCACAAGCATAGAGTAAAAAGAGTACTTATAGATGGAGGAGCTGGTTTGAACATATGTACCCTAAATTTGGTCAAACCCCTAGGATTTTCTGAGGAATCTATTGATTCAAAGAAAAAAATAATGATCAAATCTTACGATGATGAATAATGAGCATCAAAAGGAGTCATTGTATTACCTATAAGAGTTGGTCCAATGCAAAACGAGACAATTTGCCAAGTGCTAGATTTAGGTTGACCTACAATATCTTGTTAGGAAGGTCATGGATCCATGAAATGTAGGTCGTTCCTTCTACTTATCACCAATGCTTAAAGTTTCCTTATCTAGGGAAGGAAATAATGGTGATTGGGGACTCAAATCCCTTCCAATATTGTAACAACATCAAGCCTATAAATGACTCTTTAGTTCCACACAATACAGAGGGGTCTACACCTAATCAAATGGAGCAAGGGAAGAGTTCTAAAGACATTCCATTCCTAAAGGAAAAAGAAAAGATAGAAAAAGAAATTGTTATTGAATACATACCAAAACTCACTAACCTAGCTACATTGACTAAGGGAAAAGAGAAGGTTAGTGAGGATAATATTATTGAAAAACCAAAAGAAGATGTAAATAAATCTATCCAAGTGTACACTAAGGAGGCCCATTATCAAAAGATGGACCAAATGATGAAGAATTTTGAAGATCAATGCAAGATCAAACAAAAGGGTGTAGGTGAATACTCCTTATCAATGATGGACTTACCCTTATCACCTAAATCCTATGGAAGACCCTCAAATCTACCACATAAGTATAATGATCATTTTGTGAAGGCAAGTACATCATTCACCATGGATGAAGAAGATAACGAGATTCTCAATTGGTTGTACAAAGATGAAGAGTCAAGTGCTCAAGAAAAGCGTATCCAAAACATAAGCATTCCCACACATCAATATGGGAAGGGCTTTCAAATCATGCAAAAAATGGGATACAAAGGCCAAGGACCATTGGGAGAAAGAAATGAAGGGCTCATAGAACCTATAGAAATGTCATGGTGAGATAGTCAAATGAAGACCGACGTAGGATACTTAGAAGAAGGGTACACTAAAAAGAACTATCCAAAACTATATGATCAAATATTGCAGTTAGAATCTCATAGTGATGAAGATTCTAATGAATGGGAATGGGATAATTTATCTGATGAGTCATGTTATGATAAGGGTATTGATGTTGTTCATACCTATACTATTGCTAGCAAAGCCAAAGCATCTATTACACCATCTAATCAGAATCAAGCATCTAGCTCAAGTCAAGAGATCTTAGAGGATATGCCAAGCATAGAAATAAAGATAAATCAATGGGTAGGTGAACCTTATGTACTTTCATGGAGACCTACTATGGAGGAATCAAATGTTAGGTTTAATCCACATGAATTTTATCCAATGGAAACCTTAGAGGAGTCTAGTGGGGAGGACTTTGATCCTACTTCTTTGGAACATTTAGAAGAAGCCCATGTCATAGACTTGCACAATACAATGTATGAACCATCTAATGAGGTATTAACATTAAACCCTATTGAATCAAACTCAAGTATTGACCCATTAACTCTCACACACCTGGAATTAATTGAATGGAATTACATTGAGCCAACTACCCTTCCAATCTTTTTAAATGACAACGTGGTGTTCCAATACCTCAACATGATTGAACCTTCTTCTACTATGGAATATCAGGAAGAAATGATAAGGGGGAGCATCCAAACTTTCAATCCGAGAAAAAATGAGGAAAACAAAAAAAAATTAAAAAGGAAAAGAATCAAGTGTTGAAAACCACATGGTGGCAACATTAGAAAAAAAAGAAATAAAAGAAATAAAGGATGTTTCCAAAGGTGAAAAACCAACTGAGGCACCTAAGGAAGGAAGTTTGGATGCTTTACCAAAACATTATGAAGAAAGATCTCCAATCTTAATTGAGCCTACAGAAAAGATAAATATTGGATCAAAAATTGAACTGAAGATCATTCACCTAGCAGCATCCCTATCCAGTGAAGAAAGAACAGAATTAATCAAGTTCTTCAAGGAGAAACAAGTTAACTTTGCATGGTCTTATGATGATATGTTGGGACTAGATCCAAATCTGATAATGCATCATCTAAATATCAAAGAAAGAGACAAACTTGTTAAGCAAAAGCTAAGGAAAATGCATCCACATATATCATTACTTGTCAAAGTGGAATTAGAAAAATTATTGAAAGTGGAATTTATAAGGGCCATTGATTATGCACAATGGATCTCAAATATAGTGCTAGTATCAAAAGCAGACAAATCCATCAGAATCTACACAGATTTTAGAGACTTAAACTTGGCATGTCCCAAAGATGATTTTCCTCTTCCAAGTATAGATGCAATTATAGACTTAACAGCAAGGCATTCTATGCTCTCACTCATGGATGGATTAAGTGGATATAACCAAATAAAGATATCACTAGAAGACCAAGATAAGACAGCCTTTACATGTGCATGGGGTACTTTTTGTTGGAATGTCATGCCTTTTGGTTTGAAGAATGCTAGAGCGACCTATCAACAAACAATGACCACAATATTTCATGATATAATGCATAAGTTCATGGAGGATTATTTGGATGATATATTAGCCAAATCTCACTCAAGAAAAGAGCACTTACCTATTTTGGCAAAAAAATCTGAAAGGCTAGAACAATTCAAAGTGAGGCTTAATCCAAAAAAATGTGCATTTGGAGTCCAATCCGGCAAACTACTAGGCTATATTGTATCTGCAAAGGGAATAGAGGTGGATCCCACTAAATTTAAGGCCATTATGGAGATGGAAGCACCTAAAAATATCAGCCAAATGAGGTCTCTATAAGGAAGAATCCAGTCTATCAGGAGATTTATCTCCCAACTAGCTGAAAAATGTCATAATTTCACCCAACTTTTGCATAAAGATACAATTTTTCAAATGGGATGAAAAGTGTGAAGAAGAATTTAATCTATTGAATAAATACCTTATGAACCCACCAATATTGATGCTACCTATCAGAGGCAAGCCCTTAATCCTATACATTTCAACAACGGAGAATTTATTGGGGGCACTTTTAGCACAAGAGGATGAAACAGGCAAAGAAAAAGCAATATATTACATAAGAAAAACCTTGGTCAAATACAAGTTGAACTAAACATGCATTAAAAGGGAATGCTTGGCCATGGTTTTTTCTTCACAAAAATTACACCATTATATGCTAGCTCAGAAGATAAGGCTCGTGGCCAAAATTGACCCTTTTAATTACCAACTTAGTAAAAAAGCATTAAATGGAAGACTAGCCAAATGGGTTATGGTGTTAAGTGAATTTGACATTGAATAAATTGATAGAAAGTCAATCAAAGGGAAAGTCATTGCTGACCAATTAGTAGAGGCACCACTTCTAGATGATCATCCTATCCAAGTGGAATTCATGGATTCAAAGATTGTAAATGTTGAGGCAAAAACATGGTAACTATATTTTGATGGTTCATACACTCAACATCGGTCAGGAGTAGGCATACTTCTAATCACTCCTCAAGAATCTACTATTCCTAAGTCTTATAAATTTCTATTTCCATGCACCAATAACATAGAAGAATATGAAGCCTTGGTTATTGGAATCAAGTTGGCATTAGAGTGGAAGGTGACAAAACTAAAAGTTTATGGAGATTCACAATTAGTCATTAATCAAATTAATGAAGAATATTAGACAAAGGATGAAAAATTGATACCCTATAAAAACATGGTAGAAAGCCTTAAGAAGTACTTCATTCTTATTACATTTGAGCAAGTGCCAAGAGAAAAGAACAAAGCAGCAGATGCAATGGAAACTTTAGCTTCGCTTCTACAAATGCCTGATCAAAGTGCCATATATGAATTCCTAGTAAAAGAAGTGGATCAACCCGCGTTTGACCCAACCCCCCCTTATATCATTTTCTTGTTAACCATGAGTGAATCAGCTTGGTATGGACCTATTTACACTTACATAAAAGATCAAATATTACCTATAAACCAAACCAGGAATCAAAAGAAAAGCTTCATTCTCCAAGCCGCCTGATATACCCTAATTTCAAAAACATTATATCGTAAGGGTCTAGACAGAATGCTCCTTAGATGTTTAGAGGAAGATGAATCAAAAGTAGCCTTGTGAGAAATCCATGAAGGAATTTGTGGGTCACATTCTAATGGATTAACCCTAGCTAAGAAACTTCTTAGGATGGGATATTTTTGGCTGACAATGGAGAAAGACGCTTGTAACTACAGAAAAACTTGTAGAAAATGTCAATTCCATGGGAACTTGATACATGTACCCACACAATAGCTACATCCAATGATGAAACCTTGGCCTTTCTATCAATGGGGTCTAGATTTGATAGGGATGATATATCCACCATCCTCAAATGGGCACAAATTCATCATCACGGCAATGAAGTATTTTACCAAGTGGGTGGAAGCTATACCCTTATCCACTACAATGGGAAAGTGGATATCTTTGTTTATCCTAAACCACATTATATGTAGCTATGGCATACATCATGCCATCATAACGGATAATGCAAAGAACTTAAAAAACAAAGACCTAAAGGAGTTATGCACCAAATTTCACATGATCCATCACTCTTCATCAATCTATTATCCTCAAGGTAATGGACAAGCAGAAGAAACAAACAAAAATATTTTAAAAATCTTGAAGAGAATGGTGGACAACTTAGGTAGAGATTGGCATAGAAAAATAAACCCGACCTTGTGGGCTTATAGAACAAGAATAAGAATGCCAATGGGAGCTACACCTTTTTCCTTAGTTTTTGGAACAGAAGAATTTTTGCCTTTGGAGGTAGAACTTCCATCCTTAAGGATATCTCTACATGGTTTGATAAGTGAAGAAGACTATATAGTTGCTAGGTTACATGAGCTATAATTTCTAGATGAGAAACAACAACAAGCATTTGATCATTTAAAAGTGTACCAAAACTGAATGCCAAGGACCTACAATAAGCATATCAAGTCAACAACATTCCAAATAGGAGACTTAGTTTTGCGAGAGAATCCCAAGAACCAAGCAGAAAGGGAGAAAAAAGGAAAATGGGAGATAAACTGGTTAGGACCATTTGTGATCATTAAAAACTTTGGAACCAGCACCTACAGATTCGCAGATTGTGATGGTGAAGAGCAACAAGAACCTATTAATAGCATACATCTAAAGAGGTTCTATATATGAGGCAGATGAAAGAGTATAAAGAGTATCAGAAATCAGATGAGGGGTATCATATTTATTGTACATAGTCAAAAGAGATCTTGAAAACATCAAAAATAGTGGAAAAGCAAAAAAGGCACAAACAAATTAAAAAGCAAAAAAGATCAAAAATAGTGGAAAATTGAGCATGAAGAAATACCAAAAAAATTCATATAAGATCCTCAAAAAGAGGTTGTCTTGATCTTAACCTAGAAAATAGGCACCTTGATGATTTGAAAGAAAAAAATTGAAAAAGATGAAAAATACAAAAAAAATCAAAAAAAGAGAAAGAGTACCTTGGTGAAAACCTAGCAAATAGGCACCTTGGTAGCAAAAAAAAAAAAAAGAGAGAAAAGCTTTAAAAATAGAAAAAAAAGCAAGATTCATTCAATCAGTGAAAACCTAGCAAACAGGCACCATTGAAAGTCCAAGTCAGTCGCATACCTAGAAGGTCACCCTTCTAAATATTACATTCGCCAGCATTTGTATATATTGCATAATAAAACCCCACAATTGCATTTGCAAGTACCTCAAGATTTTGGTCACCTAATCTGCAAATTGTCCTAAGTCCCACAAATGAAATCATATCAAACTATGGGAAATCTACTTGAAAGGAGGAAGGATTCATCAAAGCAATAATTCAATCAATCAGGGAATCAATTCATAAAAAATGAAAGAAGAACACTTAATCAAATCTACATTCTAATCCAATTTGAACCGAATGCAAAATTTGATCCAAGATCTTACATGACCTTACCTTTATCAGGATTAAAAGTATGAAATGGATGGAACTACACTTGACATATGGATTTGAAAAACATTGCAAAAAATTTTCTTAAGTGTTGACTCAATTGATGAAATCATGTTTTTCTAGCAAATCAATGAGAGTTTTTAAACTAGATAAGCTATGATGAAAGAATGATATTTTTGTTGATTTCTGAATAAGTGTCTTAAAATCAAGGTTTTAAATCATGTATCATTTGTCTAAGGACGTGATCGTCAAAGAATCATCGAGGACTTGTACATAGGATAAAACTAAGATTTTTGCTTGTTTACACAAAAGGATACCTTGGCTATTTTGATCTTCAATATCATAATATCAAAATCCACTTGCAACATAGAGTCTAACAAAATCAGTATTCGCACTCTCATGATTGGCTTCAATCAGTGATAGTCGTATTGAAAAGAGATGGGAAAGAAAAGAAAGAGGTGCAAAAAGTATTCATATCATCATGTTGAACTAGTGATGGTTGTACTAAACATGATTCCAAAAATGCTCAATGATGATTATAAGCTCCAATTTTTGAATAGTGACACTTAGTTTGCATACATCTTAGATTAAGTGCATTGTATATATTTTGCCCTTATTTTGCCTTTCTTAGCTTAATTTATAAGAAGAAAAGAAAAAAGGGGTGTAGTCAAAATAGAAAATCAAAAGATCATTAAAAACAACTATATGTGATCAAGTGTGTTGGAAATAAAAAATAAACCAAAAACAAAGTGCATTTCATTAGTTCACTTGCATGAGTTAAGCTGCATTAAGTCATTATCATTAGATTGCATTCATTAAGTTACATAAGTTGCATTAAGTTCATTGCATTAGATGGAATTAATCTCCTTTAAGGAGCATTTTTAAGTATCAATTCATTAAGTGCATCGCATTAGTTAATTAATCATCCATAGCATTCATTAGGATCATTCATCATTAAATGCACATCATTCATGATAGTATCATTCATCCATATTACATATAACATTTAGAATCATTAATCATTAAAAGCCCATTATCATTACATACATCCATAGATCCATCAAATCTGCATATTAAAAGAAATACATCCATTACATCCATTATTAATTAGCCATCTAACATCCTACAGGTATTCATTGCATCCATAATAGACATTAATCATTAAAATCATTACATTCATCTATTCTATGTCATACATAAGACAATCATGTAAGCATCATTAGAACATATGCATCATTTGGAAAATTGCATCTGAAGAGACATATAACAAAGCATATAGGAGATAGAGTCATATAGATATGCATATCATAGCAAAACATTTGAAAAAGAGATCCAACACATGATGACATCATATATAGTAAAATCTATCAAAGAGAGTATTAGAGTCAATGGTACCATCATCATGAAATCAACAAGTTATCAAAGTCTAAAAACATGATCATAAAGGCAGAATCTAAATATCAATGTCCATCAACTATCAATGTATCAACATAAACAACACCAATTGATCAAAAATGGTATAATCAAGAGTCCAATGTCTCAATAATAACAATAGAAAAGAAATCATATAAGTCTCAAATAGCTGAACCACCAACACCATCGATACCATCAAGACTAGGAGCACTATCTGGAGGATGGCTCGAACTGGCCTGTAAACCATGATGACTCATAGCAGCCATGAAAGTCTACATCATCAAGCTCAACTATGAAACCTATTGTTGTATTGCTGATATCTGAGTCTGCAAAGATACAACATCTGATGCTGAGGCTGAGTCAAGAGTTTGTGCTACAGAAGACTGTGGAAGAGGAACAGAAGAAGATGGCATCAATGAAGATGGATCACCCAAAGAAGGAACAAAGAGAGAAGATGATGGATGTGAAGAAGATGAAGGAATCAAAGTAGAACCATGTGCTTGAGATGAGGTAGCCTGCAGAACAACTAGAGGAATAACCTCCTGAACCTGCTGATCAAGAGCACCCTATGCCTGAGCAAGTAGAACCTATGCAATATCTGCATCAATCTCCCTCTATCACCTGACTCTAGGTCTATTTTTTGGACCCTTGGCAACATGATATAATACTCTGTCGACCCGATGACCCCTCAACTGATCATTACCCCTATGAGGAATAGGACCAGCAGCAAACACTAGAATACGAACTCTTTCTGCTCTAGCTCCTCGATGACCCCATCATCCACACCGTCCCCTAATCCTACCAACACCATCATCATCACCAGAATAATCTCCTGCAACCCCAACATCTCCATCTGATATCTCATCAATGGTAGGAATTCTCTCCATAGGATTGGTAAATCTAAGGAAAGAATAGCATAGAAGCCAAGCACCATAATCATCAATGATACCCGCATCCATGACATGTGATCTAGGAGACCAAGGATGATACCAAATCTCTCGTATCTCTCACACATCTATCCTATAATCTACACATGGGACCCATAATGATCTCTCGGCCTGTATACAAGCATACATGGCTACTCCCTATGACATATCTTGAGTACGCCCATATTGATAGAAGACTTGACGAAAGCAGAATCTCTCAATGGCATAAGTAGATCGAATGATCATCCATTGAGGGAAGAACATATATGGAAGCTCACCATCTAATGCAGGAGCATCTTGGGTGTAAGAGAAATCTTGCATCCCCCAAAAATATTTCTGGTTTTGTTTTTAATAAGGGTTATCTTGTGTAGAGCTGCTATTTATTGAAACTTACTATTTTTAGTAAGTTGGTCATACGATCTCAGAATGTTCTGATTTCATAGGTGGAGGTTCATCTCAATCATTTCAATCTACCAGTTCAGTTTCATTGTCATATCATCTATATCAGAGAAGTTATTGAGGTTTTTGGGTACAAAATATTTGAGCTCAATTTTGAAGGCCTTAGAGGCTCCGGATTCCGATTGACCCCCAACTAACTAGAGCTTGTGTGAGTCAAGCATTGTAGATCTCGTCTTGGTGTTTCTGAAAAGTGGTTACAAAAGAAAAATGGAGCTACCGTTAAAAATTTATGGCCTCCATAAGTTTGGTTACCTAAAAACATATTTTGTATTTTCTTTGAGCTGACCCTATTGTAATAATTGTAAAAATAAAATAATTCTCTGTGTAGTCGGCCTAAAAGGCTAAATTTCTAGAACCTTCTCGAGTGGTGGAAATTGCCTATATAAGGAAGGTTGTAGTGTTGTCTTAGGCAGTTGGGAGTAGTTCTGGGTAGATCTTGGTAATAATTTGAGGCTTTGTCCTACTGAATATTGTAAGGGAAATTTCCCATGTGGCTTTGCATATTGTAATTCTAAAATTTTTAATTCCACATTTGTACAAAAAATAAGAAGCCCAATTTATGTTCTTGCATATTGTTGTTATTTCTCTATTTATGTTATGTGTTTGTGGTATTAAGGGGAGTACCCTTCATGAAGTGGTATCAGAGCTAGAGTTCCTGAGTGTGTAAATAGATCACCGACTGTGAGGCAGTTTGCACTAGGACAATGGTTAGGGTTCCAGTGAGCAGCGCGAAAATACCTCCATAAAGGGAATATGGTGGAAGAGCTGGTGGTGTGACACATGAGGTTAGAGTGCTCCATAGATAAGTGTGAGCATTGCAAGAAGAGATTCATAGAAGAATGAATCTTAATGTCAGAGACGAAAGCGAGGATGAAGCCGAAAAAGAAAGAAATTCTGAAAGAGAAGTCAAAATTGTGAATCAAGAAGAAGAAAGACTTTTTCGAGCCATTTTCAAGATCGAAAAAAGATGTAAGATTGAGGTTCCTACATTTTCAAGAAATCTTAACCCAAAGGAATTGATCGACTAGATCAATGAATGTGAAGAATATTTTGAGTATGAAGATATTGAAGATCCTGATAAGGTCAAGTTTGCGAAGGCCAGACTAAAGGATCATGCGAAGATCTGGTGGCAAGAGATTCAATTGGAAAGAAATAGGAGAGGAAAGGAGAAAATTACAAGATGGGATCAAATGGTGGACAAATTGAAGTGACAGTTCATTCCTATTGATTATGAGTTTGACCTACTATAGAAAATGCAAATTTTGAAGCAAGCAGTAAGATCTGTTTAGGAGTATACAGAGGATTTCTATCAAATCCTCATTAGAACAGGCCATGCAAAAGTTGATAAGGAGAAAGTTTCTCGTTACCTTAATGGGTTGAGGCCAAGCATTCAAGAGGAGTTGATTTTGATTTGAATGAATAGTATTAAAGAGGCATACCAGTTTATTCTAAAAGTAGAGGAAAAGTTAAACAAAAAGTTTGAGAGCAGACAAAATGGAAGAGGTTGAGGTGGAATATCAGGTGGACGGTCATATGGAGGCTGAAATGAAGATCTAAAAAAGAAGGATGAGGCTAGTACTAGTTAGAATTAAAGAGGAAACAATTCCAATCATTTTCAAGATTAGAATAATAGAGATTAGAGAGGAAGAGGAAGAGGACAAGGATCCAGAAGAGGAGGCTTCCATGGAACATGTTTTCATTGCAGAGAAGAAGGTCATAGGGCCTTTAAATGTCCTCAATGCCAAGGAAGGACAGATAGGAGAACTAAAGGCCAAGCTAGAGTTGCACATGTAGATGAAGATGCCAGATCATCACATTTTGAAGATGCTAAAAAAGGAGAAACTCTAATTAACAAAATGATCCTGCTGAGTGCAGAGAATGAACCTAAGCAAAGAAGAAGCATGTTTTGCACCAGGTGCAAGTGTGAAGGTAAATGTTATGATGTGATTATAGATAGTGGAAGCACTGACAATTTAGTGTCAGAACAGATGGTGATAAAGTTGAAGCTCAAGAGAGAGAAACACCCACAACCATATGGGATTCTCTAGGTACAGGATGACCACAACGTCATGGTCAGTGAACAATGCCTAGTGAAGTTCAAGATTGGCAGGTACCACGATGAGGTATTATGTGATATCATACCTATGGATGCGTGTCATCTATTGTTGGGTAGACCATGGCAGTTTGATAGGCATGTTGTACATGATGGTCATGTGAATACCTATTCCCTAACAAAAGATGGAGTGTAACATAAGCTAAAGCCATTGAAGGACATAGAAGAAAAGGTATTGGTAATGCAAGAATAACTTTTGTTGATGGAAGAAAATTCGTAGATGCTATGACACTTGAGCATGTGTATTTTTCTCTAATTCCAAAAGTTGGTAAAGAGCAAGTAGAAGATGTACCTATAGAAGTTGCAGATTTGTTGAATAAGTTCTAGGATATTGTATCTGATAATGTACTTGATGGATTACCACCGGTAAGGAAGATCAGTTATCAGATGGATTTGATTTCAAGAGCTAGTTTGCCAAATAAGGTAGCACACAAAATGACACCAGCAAAAAGTGAAGAGTTGAACAGACAAGTACATGAATTGTTACAAAAGGGATTGATTCGAGAGAGCCTAAGTCCATGTGTTGTACCTACATTATTAGCACCAAAGAAAAATTGAGAGTGGAGGATGGGTAAATATTCTAGGGCTATAAACAATATCACAATCAAGTACAGATTTCCATTGCCATGAATAGATAATATTATGGACTATTTGAGTGGAGCTGTATATTTTTCAAAGATAGATCTGAAGAGTGGATATCACCAGATTCGAATAAGAGAAGGAGATGAATAGAAGATTGCTTTCAAGACAAAGGAAGGACTATATGAGTGGTTAGTCATACCTTTTAGGCTAACCAATGACCGAGCACTTTCATGTGGCTCATTAATGAGGTTCTAAAAGAATTTTTGGGTAATTTTTTCATTGTTTACCTAGATTATATTCTGATCTTTAGTAAGACATTGGAGGAGCATATGATGCATATTCGTATGGTGTTTGACAAATTGAGAGAAGAGAAATTGTTGATTAATCTGGAGAAGTGCAGTTTTGTGAAGAACGAGTTAGTTTATTTGAGATTTGTAGTTTTAGCAAAAGGTCTAAAAATGGACCCAAAGAAAGTGTGGGCTATCCTTGAATGGCCTACTCCAAGGAGTGCTACTGAGGTAAGATCTTTTCTTGGTCTAGCTAGATTTTTTAGAAATTTTATCAGAAATTTTAGCAGTATTTTTGGACCCTTGACTAAAATAATGAGAGGGGATAGAAAAGAGTTCAAATGGACTAATAGGGCATAAAAGAGTTTTAAACTGTTGAAACAAAAAGTTACAAAACAACTTGTTTTAGCACTTCCAAATTTTAATAAGGTGTTTCAAGTAGACTATGATGCTCGAGATACTGCAATAGGAGCTATTATGAGCCAAGAAGGTAAATTTGTTGCTTATTTCAATGAGAAGTTAAATGATGCCAAGAGAAAATATTATGTTTATGATCAATAATTTTATGCTATAGTTCAGGCATTGAAGAAGTGGAGACACTACCTACTTCCTAAGAAATTTATTATGTATACTAATCATCAAGCTTTGCAATATTTGAATCATCAATGAAAATTGAGTCAAAAGAATTTGAAATGGGTTGAGTTTTTGCAGAGTTATACATTTGTTTTGAAACACAGGAGTCAAAAGTCTAACAGGGCTGCAGATTTGCTTAGCAAAAGGCAACTATCGCTGACAGAGATGTAGATTGAGGTGGTTGGGTTCAAGGAACTCAAGAATTTGTATCTAGAGGATCCTGATTTTGGAGAGGCTTGGAAAGCTTGTACATAACCTATTACTATAAACAGAATGAAGTGGTTGGATGTCATCATCCAGGATGGTATGTTGTTCAAAGGGAGTCAATTGTGCATTTCATGAAGTTCTATGAGGGAGAATCTCATCAAGGAGAAGCATAGCGGAGGATTGGCTGGACATTTTGGTCATGATAAAACTCTTGCTTTGGTTAGTGAGAATTATCATTGACCATAGTTGCAGCAAGATGTCAAGAAGTCTTTTACAGAGTTGTAGAGTATGTCAGATGGCGAAAGGAGTGAAGAAAAATATAGGGTTGTATCAGCCATTACTTGTACCAAAGAAACCTTGGGAGGATATCAGTATGGACTTTGTTCTTGGATTGTCGAGGACACAACGGGGACATGATTCAATTTTTGTGGTGGTTGACAGATTTTCAAAGATGGCACCTCTCATTCCCTGTAAGAAGACTAATGATGTTGTTCATGTAGCAGAATTGTTTTTCAGAGAAGTGGTGAGACTACATGGTTTGTCAAAGAGCATAGTTTTAGATCGGGAGACTAAGTTTGTTGGATATTTCTGGCACACATTATGGAAGAAGTTGAAGACAGATTTGAAATTCAGTTCATCACATCATCCACAAACTGATGGATAGACAGAGGTGGTGAATAGGAGTTTGGGAAATTTGCTGAGATGGTTGGTTGGAGACAAGCCAACAGGATGGGAATTGATTTTACCAGGGGCATAATTTTCATACAATAATTCTATCAACAAGAGCATTGGTAAATCACCATTCTAGATTGTATATGGAAGTAGTCCTAGAAATGCATCTGAGTTGACGAAGGTGGATAAAGGTGAAATAAGTAGTGCTGAAGCTGAGGATTTTGCAGAACACTTGAAGAACATACATGAGGAGGTGAGGAAGCATATTACCAAAATGAATGCATAGTATAAGGCTAAGCTAGATGAGAAAAGGAGGCATAAAGAATTTCAGGTTAGAGATGAAGTCATGGTTCATTTGCGAAAGGAGTGATTTCCAGTTGGTACATATAACAAGTTGAAAATGAAGAAGTTTGGGCCATGTAAGATACTTAAGATGCATGATTCAGGAAATGCCTATGAGGTAGAACTGCCTACTGAGCTGAATATTTCACTAGTGTTTAACATTTCATATTTGATAGAGTATCATGAAGGAGGTGTTGAAGATGAGATCACAGTAGCATAGTGGAGTATTCCAACAACTATTTCAGCTACCAAGGAGATTGAGGACATACTGGATATTCGTGATGGTAGAAGCACAAGGAATAGGACATATGAAGAATATCTAGTCAAATGGAAAGGATGACCTGTTGAAGATTCATCATGGCTAACAAGGGAGGAGGTTAATAGCCTTGGTTTTCCTCTTCACATCTGAGTCATGACAGGGTCACTTCTCAAATTACTTCGAGTGTCTGATGCAAGAGCATCCTCGGTGTAAGAGCAATCTTGCAACACCCAAAAATATTTCTGGTTTTTTTTTCAATAAGGGCTATCTTATGCAGAGCTGCTATTATGGAAACTTACTATTTTTAGTAAATTGCTCATATGATCTCAGAATGTTCTGATTTCATGGGTGGAGGTTCATCTCATTCATTTCAGCCTACCAGTTCAATTTCATTCTCATATCATTTGTATCAGAGAAGTTATTGAGGTTTTTAGGTATGAAATCTTTGAGCTCAATTTTGAAGGCTTTAGAGGCTTGGGATCACGATTGACCCCCCCGACTAATTAGAGCTTGTGCAAGTCAGGCACTGTAGATCTCATCTTGGCATTTCCGAAAAGTGGTTACAATAAAAAAATGGAGCTACCGTTAAAAAGTTATGGCCTCCAGAAGTTTTCTTACCTCAAAACATATTTTGTATTTTCTTTGAGCCGATCCTATTCTAATAATTGTAAAAATAAAATAATTCTATGTGTAGTCGGCCTAAAAGGCTAAATTTTTGGAACCTTCTCGGGCAGTGGAAATTTCCTATATAAGGAAGGTTGTAGTGTTGTCTTAGGTAGTTGGGAGCAGTTCTGGATAGATCTGGGTAATAATTCAAGGCTTTTTCCTACCAAATATTGTAAGGAAAATTGCCCATGTGGCTTTGCATATTGTAATTCTAAAATTTTTAATTCCACATTTGTGGAGACAATAAGAAGCACATTTTATGTTCTTGCATATTGTTGTTATTTCTCTATTTCTTTTATGTGTTTGTGGTATTAAGGAGAGTACCCTTCATCAAGTGGGTATTAGAGTAGGAGTTCCTGAGTGTGTAAATAGATCACCGACTGTGAGGCAATTTGCACTAGGACCGTGGTTAGGGTTCTAGCGAGCAGTGTGAAAATGCCTCCATGAAGGGAATGTGGTGGAAGAGCTGGTGGTGTGACACCTGAGGTTAGAGCACTCTAGAGATAAGTGTGAGCATTGCAAGAAGAGATTCATAGAGGAATGAATCTTAATGTTAGAGATGAAAGCAAGGATGAAGCTGAAGAAGAAGGAAATTTTGAAGGAAAAGTCAAAATTGTGAATCAGGAAGAAGAAAGACTTTTCCGAACCATCTCCAAGATTGGGAAAAGACCTAAGATTGAGGTTCCTACATTTTCAAGAAATCTTAACCCAGAGGAATTGATCGACTGGATCAATGAATGTGAAGAATATTTTGAGTATGAAGATATTGATGATCTTGATAGGGTCAAGTTTGTGAAGGCCAGACTAGAGGGTCATGTGAAGATCTAGTGGCAAGAGATTCAATTCAAAAGAAATAAGAGAGGAAAGGATAAAATCACAAGATGGGATCGAATGGTGGACAAATTGAAGTGACAGTTCATTCCTGTTGATTATGAGCTTGACCTACTGAAGAAAATGCAAAGTTTGAAGCAAGCGGGAAGATTTGTTCAGGAGTATACAGAGGAGTTCTATTGAATCCTCATCAGAATAGGCCATGCGGAAGCTGATAAGGAAAAATTTTCCTATTACCTTAATGGGTCAAGGCTAAGCATTCAAGAGGAGTTCAATTTGGTTCAAATGAATAGTATTGAAGAGGCATACTAGTTTGCCCTGAAAGTAGAGGAAAAGTTGAACAAGAAGTTTGAGAGCAGGAAAAATGGAAGAGGTCATGGTGGAAGATCTGGTGGATGGTCATATGGAGGATGAAATGAAGATCAAAAAAAGAAGGATGAGGCTAGTAGTAGTCAGAATCGGAGAGGAAACAATTCCAATCATTTCCAAGGTCAAAATAATAGAGATCAGAGAGGAAGAGGAAGAGGACAAGTATTTGAAAGAGGAGGCTTCCATGGAACATGTTTTCATTACGGAGAAGAAGGTCATAGGGTCTTTGAAAGTCCTCAATGCCAAGGAAGGATAGAAAGGAGAACTGAAGGCTAGGCTAGAGTTGCACATGTAGATGAAGATACTAGATCATCACATTATGAAGATGTTGAAAGAGGAGAAACGCTAATTAATAGAAGAGTCCTGCTGAGTGTGAAAACCTGAGCAAAGAAGAAGCTTGTTTCGCACTAGGTGTAAGTGTGAAGGTAAATGTTGTGATGTGATTATAGATAGTGATCACTAACAATTTAGTGTCAGAAGAGATGGTGACAAAGTTGAAGCTCAAGAGAGTGAAACACCCACATCCATATCGGATTGCCTAGGTGCACGATGACCACAAGGTCATGGTCAATGAACAGTGCCTAGTGAACTTCAAGATTGGAGGGTACCATGATGACGTATTATGTGATATCATACCTATGGATGCATGTCATCTGTTGTTCAATAGACCATGGCAGTTTGGTAGGCGTGTTGTACACAATGGTCATGCGAATACCTATTCCCTAACAAAGGATGGAGTACAACATAAGCTAAATCCATTGAAGGACACAGAAGAAAAGGTATGTGGTAATGTGAGAATAACTTTTGTTGATGGAAGAAAATTCCTAGATGGTATTAGGCATGAGCATGTGTGTTTTGCTCTAATTCCAAAAGCTGGTAAAGAGGAAGTAGAAGATGTACCTATAGAAGTTGCAGATTTGTTGAATGAGTTTCAAGATATTGTATCTAATAATGTACCTGATGGATTACCACCGGTAAGGAAGATCAATCATCAGATGGATTTGATTCCAGGAGCCAATTTTCCAAATAAGGCAGCACATGGAATGAGACCAATAGAAAGTGAAGAGTTGAACAAACAAGTAAATGAATTGTTACAGAAGGGATTGATTCAGGAGAGCCTAAGCCCATGTGTTGTACCTATAGTATTAGCACCAAAGAAGAATGGAGAGTGGAGGATGTGTATAGATTCCAAGGCTATAAACAATATCACAATCATTTATAGATTTCCATTGCCACGAATGGATGATATTATGGACTGTTTGAGTGGAGCTGTGTATTTTTCAAAGATAGATCTGAAGAGTGGATATCACTAGATTCAAATAAGAGGAGATGAAAGGAAGACTTCTTTCAAGAAAAAGGAAGGACTGTATGAGTGGTTAGTCATGCCTATTGGGCTAACCAATGTACCAAGCACTTTTATGTGACACGTCAAATGTTCATCAAAATTGTGACATCAACAGTGGTTTAATTATCGATAAAGATGACATCGAAATCATTGCTTCAACCTGGAAGAAGTGCCTGCTATATCTTTTACCTATACGACCAATGTTGGTCGAAAGTGTGATGTACAAGCATCGGAATAAACGTGGAATGTATAGCTTTCTCATCGATATGTCTATTCTTTGTTGGTCAAAAAAGTGACCAAAAATTTAATTTTTTTAAAATATATATATATATAGATTATCAAATTAAGCACAACAATATTATGTTGTTGTTGTTTACTATTTACAAACAGTAACACATTTTCTATCTCATTTCACACAAACATGTTGGGCAATGAGAAAGAGGGAGATGCTTTGAGGATTGAATGGGTTGTGGGAGAGTTTGGTTAAGGCTTTCTCGGACTACCACTCTCCACCACCCACCATTTCCACCTTAGCATTCCCATTTCCCTAATTTTTGAGTGTTTAGATTCTTTAGATACATTGCCTTAACTTTCTCTCCATCCAATGGCATTGAATTCCCATAGAGGAGGTGCAAGTTAAGGGTTCAACTCCATAACAGAGCCAATGGAGCATTCTTCCAATACGGTCTGCTAGGGAATTAAATATCTCGTGTAGAACTCAAACAAACACTAAACAAAATGAAATTCTAAAATGTGAATGCATAAGCATGAACTTGCAGTGAGATGTCAATGCATATATTTACTTCATGGCAGGCTGTGTATAAGTAAAATACATAACATATCAAATGAACACCAGACACAGTGAATGCATAATGAGCTCCCAACCTGCAAATGTATAAGATGAGTTTCTATAACAGAAAGAACTGTATATTTATTTCAAGGTCGATAGTATAAGTTAGAACAAACTATTCCACAAAATATTAATGTCGTGAATGTATCTAAATGGGGTTTGCAGTGGTATGAAATCAATTTACCCACTTGCAACTGTTAATGCATGAAGTAATAAACAAAAACAAAGAGGGTGTACTTAGAATATGGTTATTTTTTTATTGAGATTTGAATCTAGATTATCAAATTAAGCACAGAAATATTATGTCTCTATTGTTTACTGTTTACAAATAGTCATACATTTTCTATCTTATTTCACACAAACATGTCAGGAGATGAGAAAGAGGTGGATGCTTTGAGGATTGAATGGGTTGTGGGAGACTCGTACTCAATCTGGAAACCCTTGTATGTATATATCCACTCTAGAAAATCTCCACATCTAGAAAATCTCCACAAAAATCCCTTCTGGCCTCCACTGCATATACGTCTTCTCAGAATCTAAAAACTTCAGCCCATCATTGATTCTCATTAATGTACCAATTTGGATAGTAAGTCTAATTTAATTTTTTCGTGGACTGAGACCTTAAATTATTGAGCTTCTCTTTGTTTTGAGAAGAGTATAACATTCTCTACTTAACAGGGCCAACCACGTGAAGGTGCAAGCTCATCTGGCCCCTTTTAGGAGCCTCTTATGACCCTTTTATGACATTTTAAGACCTCTAAGATGTATTCTTAGGGATTGTAAATGGTCATAAAGGGTCATAAGGGGTCCTGGGGTACAACAGCTGAGAAACATAATTGTAGGCATCATGGTCACAATTTTTTGGAGACAACTTAATTGAGTTGTATACCCAAACAATGGAGAGAAACTCCTGCACCTCTGATTCCAAGTTGACTACATTTGTTTCTCATGAATACAAGGTCCTCCAACAGATATATTCAACTTGGAATTAGGGGTGCAGAAGTTTCTCTCCATCACTTGGGTACACAACTCAATTACGTTGTCTCCAAAAGATTGTGACTATGATGCCTACAATTATGTTTCTCAGCTATTGTGAAATCTACATTTATGTTTCTCAACTTTCATGTTTATGTGCATGTTTTTTATGTGTTTTGGATAGTAAGTCTAATTTAATTTGTCCATGGACTAAGACCTTAAATTATTGACCTTATAGAACAACAACAACTAGGAAGGATGTATTCAACAGATGTTGGCAAGCGATCCTTCCTAGCAGTTGTTGTTCTATAAGGTTTGTCTCAATCCCAATAGGTTGTAGTTTCATTTTCTAGATGCTTAAGTTAGAGGGGTCTTAAAATAATAAATCATGTAATGAGAAGGCTTAGAACACTAGTATATGCAAATTTCATTATTTAATAATAAAAATCTATTAAAATGTTTATACCTTCTTCTCTCATTTGCTGGTGTAATTCCTCTTTGAGTATCCCCTTTCTCCTTTGCATCCAAAATGAACTCATTCCAATCCCTCACAGGAATAAAGGGAGGATGCTTAAACTTTAGTGAGACTTCATACCACGCAGCATTCGTAGATTACGTTCAATGCATTATTTATGTTCATAAATCAGCGTTGGATACAAATTTGCGGATGGTGCGTGGTATGAAGCCTTGCTAAAGCTTGAAAATGATACTCAATCCATAGCCAAGGTCAAAGAACAAATGGAATAACCAAGAACATAAACATGAAGAATTATTCTAAAAAAATATGTAAACCATATATATGCACACTTGAGGCAAAGAGAAGTTACATCATATCCATATTAAAATATTAGTTACACTATGAAAATACTAAACTAACTAACTCCTGAGTTCATCTTTGCATATGGTCACAACAAAGATATGTGATTACAATATAGAGAAGGCATTGTAAAAATATAATTTCAGAATTTTCCCTAGCTTGACACATTTTGCACTCAAATCCTTCATCATGGATAAGTAGAGATGGGTGGATAGATACAGATGAGTTGTTTTCGACCCAACTAAAGTATCTATAGCCATTATTTCCATGTGATTCCCAGTCTACATTAGTTCTTATATTATAATGAATAGTATTTACATTAGAAACATTAAATATATAAACATTAGCAACCTTTTTTCTATTTGGGTAGCACCAAAATTGTTGTCCAAGGTTGTTCAGTGTCCGTGAAGTCTTCAACACACACTGCCCACCACCACATTAACAATTTGGCACATTGACAAGAGTCATCGAGCCTATATATCAATAATGCACCGCACCATCATTACTACATTTATTATTTTTATATGAAATACAGCAAGGAGTACCATCAAAAATATTAACCATTTACAATAATGAAAAGTAAACCTAAATCAAATAGCTCATTTTTTTATCAGCATGTGTAGTCTCTGTGTATATGAAAAATGAAAGAAATATGAAGATGAAATAAAATAGTGAACAAAATAGTATTCCACATAGACTGAATGAAATATACCATCAAAAGAAAGAGACAAACTCCTATCATGAAGCAAAAACATAGGAAATAAAAAAGGAACAAAAGACAAGAAATAAGAAAAATCATTACGACTATAGAAAAATCATTTATACTTTAATAAAAAAAAGAAACACTCTTTGTCAAAAATTTTCAAAATCGTTAGGACTATAGAAAAATAATTAAGACTATACAAAATTAAATTTTAGAAATGGACGGTTCTGATGCTTTTCCATTACAAAAATTGAGCATTCATCATTTGGTATTGTGTATTCCATTTAAGTATGTCAACAATGTTCAAAATCTTGTCACCAAGCATAGACAAGAAATAAGAAAAAACATTAGGACTATAGAAAAATCAAGTTCTAGAAATGGACAATTATGATATTGCTTTGCCATTACGACAATTGAGCATTCATCATTTGGTACTTCTTGGTGTATTCCATTTAAGTTTACTAACAAAGACTTAGTAGTAAAAGCATTGTATTCCATTATAGCTTGGCTATATTAAGTACAATCTTAAGACTCATGACTCTTCAAATTCTCTTGTTTCCTTTAGACCTCCAAACATGTGTACTATGAGTAGCCCTCCAACAAATGGACTTGTGATGATTTTCACAATAGTACATGTGTTGGAGGAAAGCTCATAGTATTTCTTAGGCAAATCTAAATTCTTAGGTATTTGCACCCATAGAAATGTGCCCCCATGTCCCATGGGATGCCATGCGTCCTCCAATGTTTATGTCATACACCCTGCGGTAGTCAGACTATGTGTCGTGCATGTGCAGAGAGTATTTATTATATAATTTTAATATATATAAGGATATATAGAAGGATATATAATGCTTCAAGATTTGATGCCCTAGGTAGATACTTTCCATGTTAGATGGGTCATATGGGGGTTATAGGTTAGATTGGAATAAAAAGGTTATCTTTAAACCTTTTATAAGTCTTTAAGTATGGGAATTAGATGTTATGTTGTCGAGTGGATAACTTTTGTTGTCTACTTGACAACAATCTTTGTTTTATTTTGTTAACAGTCAGTTTAGACTGTTTAGGAACAGTTAAAAAAATAATTATTTGGTGGTTGTTGGGTTATTTGGGGAGAATGGAGTCTATTTTGAGGGAGGATCCATGTGAGGAAGGTTGTGAAGAAAGGTGGTGTGAAAAACCATGAAGATGTAATAAGGTTATCATCAATAAAATCTATTTCTCTATATTTTTGTATCTCACTATCCTAAAGGAACAATTAGTGAATCCATACCTCCAATGGTTGATGAAATGTGATTGATACTTGGTTAAGTAATATAAAAAACTCCTCCATTTCTTATTTTCATGTTTATGTATTTACCTTAGCATTTCATTTGATCTCAAGGAAGAAAAATTGATTGGCGTGACTGTGACTAGCTTTTAAAGGGTATAGTCAATAGTTTAAGGTTTTATTCCTTAATATAATATGGCTAAGGTCAGCCACCCCACTAAACCATGGTACCCACAATATGGCTAAGGTCCTAGATATCTTCCATAGACTTGTCCTTCATATACACAACATGCGTGTCACACATCTTTATGTCGAGGGATATTCTCTAATTATAATTGAAGCATGCAAGAAAAGAGTTTTCCAAAATTGGCGAATCCATTATGTTTAGCAACAATCCTGGATGCTCCTTCATAAATTTGATAACTTTGCATTATCTCAAATACATATAGAGAGTGAAATAGGTTATCCGATCTACTTGCAAATTGGGCATGTGATAGGGATAAAATGGTGTTTTCTAATGACATTAACCCATTATAAATTTACCTATAGCTAGAAGATATAGTACTCAAGGACCGAGGTTACAATGGGAATTAAAGTACTCTATCATGTTTTCAAGTCTCATGTTTAGGATTGCATTTATATCATCACTTTATTTAAAACTAGTCACCTCATTATTTTCTAGTAGATTTGATCTTATGAAAATACTAATCCTTAATTTTGGAAAGAATCTTGTAGATTGTTCACTATCATTGACAATTCTATATAACACATTTTTTCTTACAGGAGTAGCCATTGGATCAAGGTGGTAGTAAATTGTTGCTTATGTTAACATTGGTTACTATTATGTAACTTGTGTCCTATTTTGTGTGGTTCTCAGTTGGGCGTTTCACCTCAGATTATTGGTGAGTGGCTATCCCTTGCTAAAAAATAATCAAACTTTTATTTTAAGGGTTTAAAATTGAGTAGTATGATTTTAGATTACTCTACATTTGACAAAATATACAGTCCAAATTATACTGTGTCATTTTTGTTCTCTTAGATTCACGAAAAGTTACCTTGACTAACATATACATGGAGCTTAATTCACCCTTATGAATATCAATGGTTGTGGCTACAAGTGTTTGTGTTCATATGATAAATGGTAGGACTACATCTTCTTTTGGGATGAGAGTGAGGCTTAGTTTACTATTGTAAGAAATGTAGGTCAACTATGTTATATCACATGAAAATTTTATTATTTTTTATGTATTGAGTAATGTGTAATATTCTTGAGGATTTGAATTATGTTACATGATAGTCATTAATATCTCTTACTCTATTCTAACTTGTATGTGAGCAGTGCCTTCTAGTAACTATTGATGTTTCTTGATGTGTTTAGGGATCATCTTGTCCTTAAATATTTTGTGTCAATTACAAATTGTCCATAGAAACATAGTAATCACGTTAGATATAATAAATTTTAGTAGAGATAACATTATATCATTCATGTCAAATGATCATAATCCAAGCACCATACATCTATCAAAGGTTAACTATGAACAATAACTTGGTCATCCCTTTCAACTTCAACCCAAATCCTAAATCATTTCTATAAAGTGAGGTAATGGCCCATTAACATAGCCATCTTAATGGCCCATTCACATAGCCATCTTAATGGCCATTGGTAACTTAATAAAAGATAGATGACATAGATCATTATAATGCAAGAATCATAGCCTAAAAGTTCACTTAAATGGAACATACAATACAAAACTCATCATTTGGAGTTTGTTGAATAATAGCCTAAAGGTTCATCATTTGGATTCATAGCTTAAAAGTTCACTTAAATGGAATTCAACTCTATTGACATTTCATAGGGAAACCAAAACATAAACTCGGTCTTATCACACCCAAAATTCAGAACTGTCCTCTTAGACAAGGTATTCACCAGTTAATTCTAGCCACTATTTTAATCTTTCTCACCAAGTTTCCCAAAGGACCAATAGGGATAGTAAGGTAGTCTTGGTTCTAATAGTTGGGCAGTAAGTCTCCCAAATGGATCAGTTTTGAATCTCCTCCAAAATCCCAATATTCACCAATCTTCTCCAAAGGGTAGGAGGCCTAAATAGTTGGTTTAGTGAAGGAGGTACAACTTAGACATAGTCTTTGGCCAATCTAACTATAGGAACATTTAGAGGAACTTGAAACAAGTCCAAACCTCCAATATTAGCCTCTAAATCGAAGCCCATCAAAAGTTAGGGGATCTACAACTTCTGGTTATCCCACTCTACCAGTCACATAGAGATGCTCAGCTAGGTTTGTAGTCCTATGTCCTTGGAAAAACACCCATTTAGTCAGAAACTAACTAAAAAAGAAAATAAACCCTCATATCTCTTGTTTAAACCTAGAATTAGAATTTTTCCATGGTTGAATCGAGAGATATGATTCAACAAAGTTGACAACCCTAGTTTATGTACAAAAATGACCTGTTATTGACTATCACCTAATTTATCTTCAATTTCTCAACCAAATAACCTCAGATTTGTTGCAATAAGAAGCTAAGACATCTAAAAAACTTCCTATGAAGTTATTTTTTCCATACTAATCAGCACGGGTTTAGGAGAAATCAAACACCACTCAAAAAATGTTAAAAATCATATTTTTTCGAAGAGAAATAAACTAAAAGAGCTCAAATCAAATATTTTGGGCACTAATGGTGATGCCCACAAAACTGATAATCTAGACTTCCTCTAAGTCTTCCAATGCCATTATCCACTGAATGTTCAAAGATACAGTCAAACAACTGCACTTACATTAATAAACATTATTTTCCCAACGGTTTTAATAAGCATTTGTAAGGTTAGGGTTAAAAGATGAAACCAGTGAAGATGATTGATCCAAGAAACTAGGGTTAAGCACTGATGATTGAATTTTGGTGTCAAAAGATGCCCTCCTTCTCTCCTTCACCTCTCCTTTATGCGTGAAGTAATTGCAAGGTTAGGGTTATAAAATGAAACCATGTATTTTTTGTTAGGAATAAATGCTTGGCAGTCATTCTATAATAGTTGTTGCATTCATGACTATGATTGTCATTGATGTCAACACAGTGATCTTCTAGAGACTTGCAAAGAAGCAGACAATGTTTTGATTAGTGCACGTTTGATATTGCAGTTGGAGCTATACGATGTTGAGGCTATGTTCTTTGGTATATTATATGTTTATGGTTAAGAGTGCAGACAGTAATTCATTTATTCATGGAAGTTATAAGCATTTTTGTGGAAGCAGTATTCAGGCAGTGTTCCTAAGTAGTGGTTTGTGGAAATCAGATGATATCTCATAATCGGGATGGAATCTAGTTTTTCACAGTTAAAGGGAAGCTAGAGACACATTGATAGTGACATGGATGATAGTGCAAACTTTGAGGTCACACAAGTGAAGAATTATTGTATTTGGAAGCTGACAATTTTGTGTAATTTTGATGTAGCGTGTGGAAACTTTTATTTTGTAATTGTGTGCCAACTCATTTGTAATTATTTGAGGGTGGTATAAAGGAAGGAATTTTTTACCTTGTTGTAAGTAAGAGAAAGAAAGAGAAAATATATGGTTGAATGCGAATGTATGCATGAATTGAAGAAAAGAGCCAATGCAGTTGTGAAAGCGATATTGTGAAGGAAGACATGCGAAGTACAAAAATCTGAGATTGAGATCTGGTATAATAGTGAGTGCAGTTTGGCACAGTCAAAGAAGAGGTAACATATTATTCTATTCAGTAATAAAAAGATTATTTGGATAGTGTGTTCAGTGATCTTACCCTGAAGCTGTTAGGGCAGTGGGTCCTTCTGTCTTCCATAACTCTTAAGAGGGTTAGAATCTTTTAACAGGGATTCAAAATCTCCTAACCGGGATTCATATGTACTAAATGTATTTCATAAGACTCCTAACAAATTCCATCCTTTCACAAGGAATATTCATATTAGTGCATCTTTTTTAGGCATCATTCCCACCGGGGTTTACTCTTTCATCAAGAGGTTCCCTAGTCAACATATCTTGTGATATTGTGTTATTGTGTATGAATATCTTTCTATAGTTGGTAATTATATTGCTTACATGGTTAAATGTTGTTGAAGTTGATAAAGTTATAATTATCAAATAACTAATTCACAACCCCCCCCCCCTCAGTTATCTTGGTGGACTTTACTTTCTAACAATTGGTATCAGAGTGGCAGGTCCTTGAAAGAGAAATTTAATAGCTTAAGGAGATCCATGGCAAATTTCAAGAAAGAAAGCCTTAAATTTGATGGAGTAAATTTTGACAGCTGGAAAGAGAAGATGAAGACACATCTACTGTGTTTAGGACTAGGTTATTGGTTGATTACAAAGAATGATAAGACTATCATTAAAGAAGAAAATCTTAAGACATGTTCTAGTGATGAGAGAGATCTATTCATTTGTAACATACTTGCAAGAGAAGCACTATTGATAGCCCTTCTAGAGAATGAGTACAGTCAGGTAAAATGTTTTGAAAAATCTCATGAAATCTCATGAATATCTTTCAATATGGAAAGATATTCATACATAATAACACAACCATTGAAAGATATTGTTCAAAAATTGTTGCAGGGATAAAATCTTGTGGAGGAACAAAAATAGAGAATGAAATAATATGGAAAATTTTGAGGACATTGACTCCTATATTTAAGCAGACAACACAAATGATTGAACAAGTTATACCTTGTACAATGAACTTTACAAGAGAGACTCTTCTTGGAAGATTGGAAGTAGTAGAAATGAGCCTAAGGTTATCAAGAGACTTATCTAGAATGGAGATAGCATTCAGTGCTCTTAGCATGCACCCTACTTTTTCAAGAAGTATCAATGTGAGTGGAGATTGTGGTGGTAGCAGCAGATCTAGAAATGAAGAAGACAAAAAGATTGAAGAAGGTATTGCCTTACTTGTGAAGAGAGAACCAGACAGTAAGAAAATTTTCAAGTGTTGGACTTGTCAAGAATATGGTCATTTTGAATCTAAGTGTCCTAAGATAGTTAAGAAGCATAGAAACAATTTTAAGCCTAGAAGATCTAAGGAATGTTATTATGCTAATGATGAAGATCTTGAAGCTAGTATAGAAAGAACTCTAAGTGAAAGTGACACTGAGAATAATGATGACATAGGATTTGTAGCAATTAAAGAAGAGAATCATAAAACTAATGATAAGGAATAAAAAGCCTTAGTTTCCCCAGTTGAAAAGAAAGCTGATTGGATTATAGACAATGGTTGTTCACATCATATGACAGGAGACATGAAAAAGTTCATAAAGTTTAACAATTATGATGGAGGAGTTGGAAACAATGCACCTTATTTGATTAAAGGTATAGGATCTATTACTCTTGATGGAAATATTAATACTGATGATGTTTACTTTGTGGATGGTTTGAAACATAATCTTTTGAGTGTTGGACAGTTAGTCGATAAGGGATATCAAGTTTGGTTTATTGAGAAAACTTGTGTGATAAAGGATAAAGATGGAAATCTTATTGGAACTAGATCTAGAACCAGAGGTAATGTATTTCAATTGAATCCTACTAAGATGACATGTTTGATTACTAAGATTCATGACAGTTGGTTATGGCATAGAAGGTTTTGTCATATAAACTTTGATAACATTATGAAAGTGAGTACTACACTTGCAGTAAGGGATTTTCCTAAAATTATGAAGCCTACTAACATGATTTGCAAGGAATGTGTGATGGCAAAACAGAAGAGAAGTTCATTTCCTAGTAAGAAGTTCACATCTCAAGAGAAGCTAGAGATTGTTCAAATAGACTTGAGTAGTCCTACCAGGACTAGAGGATTATATGGAGAAAGGTATTTTATGATTCTTGTTGATGATTTTACAAGAATGATGTGGATTGCATTTCTTAAAGAAAAAGCTGAAGAATTTGATAAGTTTAAGATCATTAAGAATAAAGTTGAGAATGAATCTAGAATGAAGATTAAATGTTTGAGATCTGATAGAGGTGGAGAATTTACTTCTAGAGAGTTTAACACCTTTTGTGAAGTGAATGGCATTAAGAGACAGTTTTCAGCCCCTAGAACACCTGAACAAAATAGCATTCAGAAAGAAAAAATAGATCAATGACTGAAGCAGCAAGAGCTATGTTATTTGAGAATGATTTGGCAAAGATATTCTAGAGAGAAGCAATGAATATAGCAGTATATACAATTAACAAAGTACAAATTAGAGAAGACACAAACAAGACACCCTATGAATTATGGTTTGGACATGCACCCTCAGTTAAGTATTTTAAAATTTTTGGAAGCAAATGTTATATAAAGAGAGATGATGATATTGGAAAGTTTGATCCTAGAAGTGATGAAGGTATTTTTCTTTGATATTCTTTGAAGAGAAAAGCATATAGATGTTACAATAAGAGAACTAAAACTATTGTTGAGAGCGCAAATGTTAAAGTTGATGAAAAATTCAAAATTCAAGAAAGAATACTTGATTATGAATCTGATGAAGAAGCTCATCCTAAGCCTAACACTGAAACTACTGAATTATTCTATGAGACTGATAGTGAATTGTTGAATGGAAGTCATGCTGAAGAAACCAGAGAGAAATCTAGAGAAGAATCTACAGTTGAAGCAAGGTATTTATCAAGACACCATCCTGTTGAACAAGTTATTAGAAGTTTGGACAGAGAAGTTTTGACTCAAAATAAGGTACATTTATGTTTGATTTCTCAAATTGAACCTAAATCTACTAGTGAAGCTTGTGAAGATGAACATTGGATTAAAGCTATGAAAGAAGAACTAGATCAGATTGAAAAGAACAAGACATGGGAATTGGTCCCTAGACCTAAAGACAAGAATGTGATTGGAACTAAATGGGTATTCAGAAACAAGATGAATGAACAAGGAGAAGTAGTAAGAAACAAAGAAAGATTGGTATGTAAGGGTTACTCACAGCAAGAAGGAATTGACTATGAAGAAACTTTTGCACCAGTAGCAAGAATTGAAGCAATAAGAATGTTTTTGGCCTATGCAGCTTTTAAGAAATTCAATGTATATCAGATGGATGTGAAGTCCACATTTCTTAATGGTGAATTGGAAGAAGAAGTCTACATTGAGCAGCCTGAAGGTTTTCCTTTGATTCAAGAAGGAGACATGGTATGTAAACTGAAGAAAGCATTATATGGACAAAAGCAAGCACCTAGAACTTGGTATGCAAGACTAGATAAGTATTTGTTAAAATTGGGATTTACAAAAGGAACAGCTAATAGAAATCTATACACAAAAGAAATTGAAAATGGATTGTTAGTTATAGTTATTTTTGTTGATGACATTATTTTTGGAGGAGAAGATGAAGCTAGTGACAAATTGCTGATGAAATGAAGACTGAATTTGAAATGAGTATGATTGGTGAGATGAAATACTTTTTGGGATTATAGATAACACAAAATAATGATGGTATTTTTGTAAGTCAAATAAAGTACTTGAATGACTTGTTGAAAATATTTGGAATGGAGAATTGTAAACTAGTTGGAACACCTATGGTTACAGGACATAAACTATCTAGCACAAATCAGACATCGGCAGTTGAACAAAAGAAATACAAATCCATGATTGGAGGATTATAGTACTTGACACATACAAGACCTGATATAGCACATTCAGTTGAAATTGTAGCAAGATTTCAAGCTAAACCTAGAGAATCACATTATGCAGTAGTAAAGAGGATACTAAGATATTTAAGAGGCACAATGGAGTATGGATTGTGGTATGAAAAATTTGATGATTTTACCCTATGTGCATATACAGATGCCGATTGGGGAGGTAGTGTTGATGATAAGAAAAGCACCAGTGGTGGAGCCTTTTTCCTTGGTGGAAGATTGGTTTCTTGGCTAAGCAAGAAGCAAAATTGTATCTCACAAAGCATAGCAAAAGTAGAGTATGTAGCAGCAGCAAACAATTGTAACCAGATAATTTGGATGAAGAAAATATTGAAGGATATTGGAATTAAGTTTGTTGAACTTATTGTCATACATTGTGACAACACCAGTATAGTTAGTATGTCTAAGAATCCTTTATTACATTCTAAGACAAAGCATATAGAGATCAAGTATCATGTTGTAAGAGAGAAAGTTGTTGAGAAAGAATTCAGACTAGAGTACATAAGCACAAAGGAGCAAATAGTAGACATATTTACTAAGTATTTGCCTAAGGATACATTTGAGTATCTGAGAGGTATGCTTGGGGTTATGCCCTAGCCTACTTTTGAGTAATGATACAATTGGTTATATCCATCCAATGGTATATAAGCCTTATTTTCTTCTAGACTAGATGTTGGTACTTCCTCTATGGGGGAGTATGTGTATCTAAGCTGAGTCATGAGGACTCTTGTGAATGTATTTTCTAAATAGTGTCTTTTGACATTGGAGTTGTTGTTGAAATAATGATGAAATTTCTATCATTGATGTCAATGGGGGAGGAATGTACATGAAAAACCATTTTTACCATCTGTTGGAGAGAATTGAATAGGAAAATGAAGCAAGATTTGATTTGCTTGATGCAGCAGTGTTGTAGTATTGGATTTTTGGAACATTGGATATTTTTCATCTATGTTTCCATCAATGCCAATGGGGGAGATTTTTAAGAATGAATACTTGGAAGTCATTCTGTAATAGTTTTTGTTGCATTCATGACTATGATTGTCATTGATGTCAACACAGTGATCTTCTAGAGACTTGCAGAGAAGCAGACAGTGTTTTGATTAGCGCACGTGTGATATTGCAGTTGGAGCTATGTGATGTTGAGGTTATGTTCTTTGGTAGATTATATTTTTATGGTTAAGAGTGCAGATAGTAATTCATTTGTTCATGAAAGTTATAAGCATTTTTTTGGAAGCAGTAATCAGGCAGTGTTCCTGAGTAGTGGTTTGTGAAAATCAGATGATATCTCATAATCGAGATGCAATCTAGTTTTGCGCAGTTAAAGGGAAGCTAGAGACACATTGATAGTAATGTGGATGAAAACATAAACTTTGAGGTTGCACAAGTGAAGAATTATTGTATTTGGAAGTTGACAGTTTTGTGTAATTTTGATGTAGCGTGTGGAAACTTTTATTTTGTAATTGTGTGCCGACTCATTTGTAATTATTTGAGTGTGGCATAAAGGAAGGAGTGTTTTTCCTTGTTGTAAGTAAGAAAAAGAAAGAGAAAATATATGGTTTAATGTGAATGTATGCATGAAGTGATGAAAAGAGCCAATGCAGTTGTGAAAGCAATATTGTGAAGGAAGACATGCGAAGTACAGAGATCTGAGATTGAGATATGGTGTAACAGTGAGTGTAGTTTGGCATAGTCAAAGAAGAGGTAACATATTTTTCTATTGAGTAATACAAAGATTATTTAGATAGTGTGTTCAGTGATCTTACCCTAAAGCTATTTGGGTAGTGGGTCTTTCTGTCTTCCATAACTCTTAACAGGCTTTGAATCTTTTAATAGGGATTCAAAATCTCCTAACCGGGACTCATATGTACAGAATGTATTTCATAAGACTCCTAACAGAGTCCATCCTTTCACAAGGAATATTCATATTAGTGCATCTTTTGTGGGAATCATTCCCACCGGGGTTTACTCTTTGATCAAGAGGTTCCCTAGTCAACATATCTTGTGTTATTGCGTTATTGTGTATGAATATCTTTCTATGGTTGGTAATTATATTGCTTACATGGTTAAATGTTGTTGAAGTTGATAAAAGTTATAATTATCAGAAAACTGATTCACCCCCCCCCCCCTTCTTAGTTATCTTGGTGGACTTTACTTTCTAACAATTTTTTTAAGTTATATTCTCATGTTGGTTGAAATTACGACCACCTGTAATGGTCATAATTTCGACCAACACGGGAATAGATTTAAAAAAATCAAAATTTTCCTTCTATAAATTGACCAACAAAAATCATTTAAATTCTTGGTTAGAAATATTGGTCTAAAAAGTGGGTCAAATGTACTAGTGGATGCATATTTGTATGGTGTTTGATAAATTGAGAGAAGAGAAATTGTTGATTAATCATAAGAAGTGCAGTTTTGTGAAGAAGTTAGTGTATCTGGGATTTGTAGTTTTAGCAGAAGGTCTAAAAATGGACCTAGAGAAAGTCCAAGCTATCCTTGAATGGCCTACTCCAAGGAGTGCTACTGAGGTAAGATCTTTTCATGGTCTAGCTAGCTTTTATAGAAAGTTTATCAGAAATTTTAGCAATATTTGTGGACCCTTGACTGAAACAATGAGAGGGGATAGAAAAGAGTTCAACTGGACCAATGGGGTAGAAAAGAGTTTTAAACTATTGAAACAAAAAGTTACATAACAACCTGTTTTAGCACTTCCAAATTTTAATAAGGTGTTTCAAGTAGACTGTGATGCTAGTGGTACTACAATAGGAGATTTTATGAGCCAAGAAGGTAAACCTGTTGCTTATTTCAGTGAGAAGTTAAATGATGCCAAGAGAAAATATTATGTTTATGATCAGGAATTTTATGTTATAGTTCAAGCTTTGAAGAAGTGGAGACACTATCTACTTCTTAACGAATTTGTTTTATATACTAATCATCAAGCTTTGCAATATTTGAATAGTCAAGGAAAGTTGAATCAAAGGCATTTGAAATGGCTTGAGTTTTTGTAGAGTTTACGTTTATTTTGAAACATAGGAGTCGAAAGTCTAACAGGGTTGCAGATGCGCTTAGCAGAAGGCAACTACTGCTGAAAGAGATGCAGATTGAGGAAGCTGGGTTCAAAGAACTCAAGAATTTGTATCCAGAGGATCCTGATTTGAGAAAATCTTGGAAAGTTTGTACAGAACCTATTACTCTAGATAGAATGAACTGGCTAGATTTCATCATTTGAGATGGTATGTTGTTCAGAGAGAATCACTTGTGCATTCCACAAAGTTCTATAAGTGAGAATCTCATCAAGGAGAAGCATAGCAGAGGATTGGCTGGACATTTTGGTCATGATAAAATCCTTGCTTTGGTTAGTGAGAATTATCATTGGCCATAGTTGCAGCAAGATATAAAAAATTTTGTACATAGTTGCAGATTATGTCAGATGGCGAAAGGAGTAAAGAAAAATGTAGGGTTGTATCAGTCATTACCTATACTAGAGAAACCTTGGGAGGATATCAGTATGGACTTTGTTCTTGGATTGTCGAGGACACAATGGGGACATGATTCAATTTTTGTGGTGGTTGACAGATTTTGAAAGATGGCACATTTCATTCCCTGCAAGAAGACTAATGATGTTGTTCATGTAGCAGAATTGTTTTTCAAAGAAGTGGTGAGACTACATGGTTTTCCAAAGAGAATAGTTTTAGATCAAGACACTACATTTGTTGGATATTTCTGGCACACATTGTGGAAGAAGTTGAAGATAGATTTTAAGTTCAGTTCATCACATCACCCACAGACTAATGAATAGATAGAGGTGGTGAATAGGAGTTTGGGAAATTTGCTGAGATGTTTGGTTGGAGACAAGCCAACATGATGGGATTTTATTTTACCACAGGCAGAGTTTTCATACAATAATTCTATCGATAGGAACATTGGTAAATCACCATTGTAGATTATATATAGAAGTAGTCCTAGAAATGCATATGAGTTGAGGAAGATGGATAAAGGAGAAATAAGTAGTGCTGAAGCTGAGGATTTTGTAGAACACTTGAAGAACATCCATGAGGAGGTGAGGAAGCATATTACCAAGATGAATGGGTAGTATAAGGCTAAGGTAGATGAGAAAATGGGGCATAAGGAATTTTAGGTTGGAGATGAAGTCATGGTTCATTTGCAAAAGGAGCGATTTCTAGTTGGTACATATAACAAGTTGAAAATGAAGAAGTTTGGGCCATGTAAGATACTGAAGAAGAATGATTCAGGAAATGCCTATGAGGTAGAATTGCCTACTGAGCTGAATATTTCACCAGTGTTTAACATTTTAGATTTGACAGAGTATCATGAAGGAGGTGTTGAAGATGAGATCACGGCAGCACAGTGGATTATTCTAGCAACTATTTCAGCTACCAAGGTGATGCAGAGTGGTTAGCAGAAGTGGTGGAAATAATGTAAATGTCTCTTCAATAGTACCTTAACCCCACTATCCCTTTAGGCTCACTCAAGGCTAGTTACCCACAAATGACTTGACTTGACTTCCAAATGCCCAAGATAGGTGTCAATGGTGTAGACAAGGTATATTCAATATGATTCAACCACTTTTAAGTGTCTATGCAATATCTATTGGCTAAAACTCTCAAAATCTCCTTCTAGCCCTATGAGCCCCAATTAGCCCTGCTAGACCAGTTTTCTCCCTTTCTCTCTGAATTTTCCCAAAAGACTTTCCAAGCAAATTACACTTTTCGATACCCTTTTCAGGGTTACACAACATACTCAAATTTCAAAGGTGACTCCTTTGGATCAGTTTCAACATCCTTCACAAGGTACCCTCTCAATGGCATAAAAAACAAGCATTTAACAAAGCAACTATCCTTTCCTCTTATCCCCAACACTCCAAATCTTTAACACAGTTATAATATGGCATAAAATGACAGAATCTCAAAGATTTCAGACTTACTCCATACAAAACACTTAAAAGCCTCATTCAATGGCTTCAAACCCTTATTACATGAGGGTTTCTTCAAAGTCTTCTCTCCACTCACTTTGGAGACCAACCAATGGTTAAAAAAACCTTCACAACAATGCCTTAGGACATTCCATGTCAATAAACAACCCTCTTCTTCAAACCAATATGCTGCTGCTACACCTTAGCCATTCAATCCTTAAGGAACACCATCACTATTTCAGGCAACTCGCTCTCTTTTTGCATTAGTACTGCATCACAGATGTTAGATTGTTATTGTACAAGTTAGTTTCCATCCTCCCACGAGTTCTGGGCCCATAGAGTTCATGGGAGGATCATTTTTCTTAAGAAAACCTTAGGCTGTCTCAGAAAATTAGTAAGAAATTTCCAGTTTATATGTTAGCAGGCGTAAGTACTTCTTCAAAATAGAATTAAAATTGATGCAACAGTGAGTAGAATGCCGTAAATAACCTTTCTAGTTCATAAAAAAATCATTCAACAATGAAGAATTCAATAAAACATTGAAACAGCATTAAAATGAAAGCTTTATTGCTTACTGCCCTGAGACAGTCCGTACAACAGGCTTCTCCTCACTGTCCTCTACTCGTACAATGGGTACAAGGGGCATTTAACAACTTCTATCTACCTGCCTCAACTAACTTTAGACAGTTGGAGGATTAATTAAACTCAAAAACCATCTAAAAACTAATTTCCCTCCAAAATGACTATATGACCGTTTGCATTTAAAATTTGAATTTCTAAACTATGCTTTTGTGCATTTCATGAATATTCTAATTCTCTAACCTATCCCATCTACTCATACCTTATCCAATGTATTTATTAAATGCTTTCAAACATGAAATCTACCCTATATGACTCTCATCACCTATTACATGACTTTGATGACTCATTACATTGTATTTGTTACTTATTACATTGTATTGGTCCTTAGACCTTGATCATGACTTTTACATAGTTTATTGAATCTAACATTGCCAATTGACTTCTGGGGATGTAATTCCATCCTCCCTGGTCCTTGGTGTTCTCCTTTGGTTCAATTTCTTTCTTGGATGCCCCTGCATCACAAGGAGATTGAGGACATATTGGATAGTCATGATGGAAGAAGCACAAGGAACATGACATATGAATAATATCTGGTCAAATAGAAAGGATGACATGTTGAAGATACATCATGGCTAACAAGGGAAGAGCTTGACCACCTTGGTTTTCCTCTTCACATCTGAGTCATGGTAGGGTCACTTCTCAAATTACCCTAGATGTCTAATGCAAGAGCATCCTGGATGTAAGAGCAATCTTGCATCACCCAAAAATATTTTTTGTTTTGTTTTTAAAAAGGGCTATCTTATGCAGAGCTGCTATTTATGGAAAATTACTATTTTTAGTAAGTTGGTCATACGATCTCAGAATGTTCTGATTTCATAGGTGGAGGTTCATTTTAGTCATTTCAGCCTACCAATTCAATTTCATTGTCATATCATCTGTATTAGAGAAGTTATTGAGGTTTCTGGGTATAAAATCTTTGAGCTCAATTTTGAAGGCCTTAGAGGCTCCGGAGCACGATCGACCCCCTGACTAACTAGAGCTTGCATGAGTCAGGCATTGTAGATCTCATCTTGGCATTTTTGAAAAGTGGTTACAATAGAAAAACGGAGCTACCATTAAAAATTTATGGCCTCCAAAATTTTTCTTACCTAAAAACATATTTTGTATTTTCTTTGAGCCGACCCTATTGTAATAATTGTAAAAATAAAATAATTCTATGTGTAGTCAACCTAAAAGGCTAAATTTATGGAACCTTCTTGTGCGGTAGAAATTGCCTATATAAGGAAGGTTGTAGTGTTGTCTTAGGCAGTTGGGAGTAGTTTTGGGTAGATCTAGGTAATAATTCAAGGCTTTGTCCTACCAAATATTGTAAGGGAAATTGCCCATGTGGCTTTGCATATTATAATTCTGAAATTTGTAATTCCACATTTATGGGGACAATAAGAAGCCCATTTTTTATTCTTGCATATTGTTGTTATTTCTATGTTTCTATTATGTGTGTGTGGTATTAACGGAACTACCCTTCATCAAGTGGTATCAGAGAAGGAGTTCTTGAGTGTGTAAATAGATCATCAACTATGGGTAGTTTACACCAGGACCATGGTTAGGGTTCCAGTGACCAGTGCAAGAATGCCTCCACAAAGGGAACGTGGTGGAAGAGCTAGTGGTGTGACACCTGAGGTTAGAGCACTCCAGAGACAAGTGCGAGCATTTGCAAGAAGAGATTCGTGGAGGAATGAATCTTAATGTCAGAGTCAAAAGCGAGGATGAAGCTGAAGAAGGAAATTTTGAAGGAGAAGTTGAAAATGTGAATCAGGAAGAAGAAAGTCTTTTCCAAGCCATTTCCAAGATCGGGAAAAGACCTAAGATTGAGTTTCCTACATTTTCAAGAAATCTTAACCCAGACGAATTGATCGATTAGATCAATGAATGTGAAGAATATTTCAAGTATAAAGATATTGAGGATCCTGAGAGGGTCAAGTTTGTGAAGGCCAGACTGAAGGGTCATGCGAAGATCTAGTGGCAAGAGATTTAATTGGAAAGAGATAGGAGAGGAAAGGATAAAATTACAAGATGGGATCAAATGGTGGAAAAATTGAAGTGACAGTTCATTCATGTTGATTATGAGCTTGACCTACTAAAGAAAATAAAAAGTTTGAAGCAAGCAGGAAGATCTGTTTAGGAGTATATAGAGGAGTTATATCGAATCCTCATCAGAATAGGCCATGCGGAAGTTGATAAAGAGAAAGATGCCCATTACCTTAATGGGTTGAGGTCGAGCATTCAAGAGGAGTTGAATTTAGTTTGAATGAAAAATATTGAAGAGGCATACCAGTTTTCTCTAAAAGTAGAGGAAAAGTTAAACAAGAAGTTTGAGAGAAGACAAAATGGAAGAGGTAATGGTGGAAGCTCTGGTGGACAGTCATATGGAGGCCGAAATGAAGATCCAAAAAAGAAGGATGAGGCCAATAGTAGTCAAAATAAGAGAGGAAACAATTCCAATCATTTCCAAGATCAGAATAATAGAGATCAAAGAGGAAGAGGAAGAGGACAAGGATCCGGAAGAGGAGGCTTCGATGCAACATGTTTTCATATTGGAGAAGAAGGTCATAGGGCCTTTGAATGTCATCAATGCCAAGGAAGGATAGATAGGAGAAATGAAGGCCAGGCTAGAGTTGCACATGTAGATGAAGATGCTAGATCATCACATTCTGAAGATCTTGAAAGAGGAGAAACAGTAATTAACAGAAGAGTCATGTTGATTGCGGAGGATGAACCTGAGCAAAGAAGCATATTTCACACCAGGTGCAAGTTTGAAGGTAAATGTTGTGATGTAATTATAGATAGCAGAAGCATTGACAATTTAGTGTTAGAAGAGATGGTGAAAAAGTTGAAGCTCAAGAGAGAGAAACACCCACATCCATATCAAATTGCCTGGGTGCAGGATGACCACAAGGTCATGGTCAATGAATAGTGCCTAGTGAAGTTCAAGATTGGCAAGTACCATGATGAGGTATTATGTGATATCATAGCTATGGATGCATGTCATATGTTGTTGGGTAGACTATGGTAGTTTGATGGGCGTGTTGTACATGATGGTCATGTGAATACCTATTCCCTAACAAAGGATAGAGTGCAACATAAGATAAAGCCATTGAAGGACACAGAAGAAAAGGTATGTGGTAATGCAAGAATAACTTTTTTTTATGGAAGAAAATTTCTAGATGGTATGAGGCATGAGCATGTGTTTTTTTCTCTAATTCCAAAAGATGGTAAAGAGGAAGTAGAAGATGTACCTGTAGAAGTTGAAGATTTGTTGAACGAGTTTCAAGATATTATTTATAATAATGTACCTGATGGATTACCACCGGTAAGGAAGATCAGTCATCAAATGGATTTGATTCCAGGAGCTAGTTTTCCAAATAAGGCAGCACACAGAATGACACTAGCAGAAATTGAAGAGTTGAACAAACAAGTATATGAAATTTTATAGAAGGGATTGATTTGGGAGATCCTAAGCCCATGTTTTGTACCTGCAGTATTAGCACCGAAGAAGAATGGAGAGTGGAGGATGTGTACAAATTTCAGGGCTATAGACAAGATCACAATCAAGTATAGATTTTCATTGCCATGAATGGATGATATTATGGACTGTTTGAGTGGAGCTGTGTATTTTTCAAAGATAGATCTGAAGAGTGGATATCACCAGATTAGGATAAGAGAAGGTGATGAATGGAAGGCTTCTTTCTAGACAAAGAAAGGACTGTATGAGTGGTTAGTCATGCCTTTTGGGCTAACCAATGCACCGAGCACTTTCATGTGGCTCATGAATGAGGTTCTAAAATAATTTCTGGGTAAGTTTGTCATTGTTTATCTAGGTGATATTATGATCTTTAGTATGACATTGGAGGAGCATATCATGCATATTCATATGGTGTTTGAGAAATTGAAAGAAGATAAATTATTGATTAATCTGAAGAAGTGCAATTTTGTGAAGAAGGATTTAGTGTATCTGGGATTTGTAGTTTCAGCAGAAGGTCTAAAAATGGACCTAGAGAAAGTGTAGGCTATCCTTGAATGGCCTACTCCAAGGAGTGCTACTGACATTGGAGGAGCATATCATGCATATTCGTATGGTGTTTGAGAAATTGAGAGAAGATAAATTATTGATTAATCTGAAGAAATGCAGTTTTGTGAAGAAGGAGTTAGTGTATCTGGGATTTTTAGTTTCAGTAGAAGGTCTAAAAATGGACCTAGAGAAAGTGTAGGCTATCCTTAAATGGCCTACTCCAAGGAGTGCTACTGAGGTAAGATCTTTTCATGGTCTAGCTATCTTTTATAAAAAGTTTATCATAAATTTTAGTAGTATTTGTAGACCCTTGACTAAAACAATGAGAGATGATAGAAAAGAGTTCAAGTGGACTAATGGGGCAGAAAAGAGTTTTAAACTGTTGAAACAAAAAGTTACAGAATGACTTGTTTTAGCACTTATTGATTTTAATAAGGTGTTTCAAGTAGACTATGATGCTAGTGGTACTGCAATAGGAGCTGTTATGAGCCAAGAAGGTAAACTTGTTGCTTATTTCAGTGAGAAGTTAAATGACACCAAGAAAAAACATTTTGTTTATGATCCGAAATTTTATGCTATAGTTTAGGCATTGAAGAAGTTTAGACACTATCTCCTTCCCAAGGAGTTTTTTTGGTATACTGATCATCAAGCTTTGCAATATTTGAATAGTCAAGGAAAGTTGAATCAAAGGCATTTGAAATGAGTTGAGTTTTTGTAGAGTTGTACATTTTTTTTGAAACATAGGAGTGGAAAGTCTAATAGGGTTGTAGATGCACTTAGTAGAAGGAAACTCTTGCTGACAGAGATGTAGATTGAGGTGGTTGGGTTCAAGGAACTCAAAAATTTGTATCCAGAGGATCTTAATTTTGGAGAAGCTTGGAAAGCTTGTACAAAACCTATGACTCTAGATAGAAGGAAGTGGTTGGATTTCATCATCCAAGATGGTATGTTGTTCAAAGGGAGTCAATTGTGCATTCCACAAAGTTCTATGAGGGAGAATTTCATCAAAGAGAAGCATAGCGGAGGATTGGCTAGACATTTTGGTCATGATAAAACCCTTGCTTTGGTTAGTGAGAATTATCATTGGCCACAGTTGCAGCAAGATGTCAAGAAGTTTTTACAAAGTTGCAGAGTATGTCAGATGGCGAAAGGAGTGAAGCAAAAAAAAGGGTTGTATCAACCATTACATATACTAGAGAAACCATGGGAGGGTATCAGTATGGACTTTGTTCTTGGATTGCCAAGGACACAGTGGGGACATGATTCAATTTTTGTGGTGGTTGACATATTTTCAAAGATGGCACATTTCATTCCCTATAAGAAGACTAATGATGTTGTTCATGTACCAGAATTTTTTTTCATAGAAGTGGTTAGAATACATGGTTTTCCAAAGAGCATAGTTTTAGATCGGGACACTAAGTTTGTTGGATATTTTTGGTGCACATTATGGAAGAAGTTGAAGATAGATTTGAACTTTCATTCATCACATCATCTACAGACTGATGGACAGATAGAGGTGGTGAATAGGAGTTTGGAAAATTTGTTGAGATGTTTGGTTGGAGACAAGCCAACAGGATGGGATTTGATCTTACCACAGGTAGAATTTCCATACAATAATTTTGTCAATAGGAGCACTGGTAAATCACCATTCCAGATTGTATATAGAAGTAGTCCTAGAAATGTATCTGAGTTGAGGAAGATGGATAAAGGAGAAATAAGCAGTGTTGAAGCTAAGGATTTTGCAGAACACTTGAAGAACATCCATGAGGAGGTGAGGAAGCATATTACCAAGATGAATGCACAGTATAAGGCTAAGGCAGATGAGAAAAGGAGGCATAAGGAATTTCAAGTTGGAGATGAAGTCATAGTTCATTTGTGGAAGGAGCAATTTCTATTTGGTACCTATAACAAGTTGAAAATGAAGTAGTTTGGGCCATGTAAGATACTTAAGAAGCATGATTCAGGAAATGTCTATGAGGTAGAATTGCCTACTGAGCTGAATATTTCACTAGTGTTTAACATTTCAAATTTGATAGAGTATCATGAAGGAGGTGTTGAAGATGAGAGCACAATAGCACAGTGAAGTATTCCATCAACTATTTTAGCTACCAAGGAGATTGAGGACATATTGGATAGTCATGATGGTAGAAGCACAAGGAACATGACATATGAAGAATATCTGGTCAAATGAAAAGGATGACCTGTTGAAGATTCATCAAGGCTGACAAGGGAGGAGGTTGATCACCTCTATTTTCCTCTTCACATCTAAGTCATGATAGGGTCACTTCTCAAATTACCCCTAGTGTCTGATGGAGGAGCATCTTGGGTGTAAGAGCAATCTTGCATCACCCAAAAATATTTCTAGTTTTGTTTTCAATAAGGGCTATCTTGTGCAGAGCTGCTATTTATGGAAACTTACTATTTTTAGTAAATTGGTCATATGATCTCAGAATATTTTTATTTCACAGGTGGAGGTTCATCTCAGTCATTTCAGCCTACCAGTTCAGTTTCATTGTCAGGCACTATAGATCTAGTCTTGGCATTTTTGAAAAGTGGTTACAATAGAAAAATGGAGCTACCATTAAAAAGTTATGGCCTCCACAAGTTTGGTTACCTAGAAACATATTTTTTATTTTCTTTGAGCTGACCCTATTGTAATAATTGTAAAAATAAAATAATTCTATGTGTAGTCGGCCTAAAAGGCTAAATTTATGGAACCTTCTTGGGCGATGGAAATTGCCTATATAAGGAAGGTTGTAGTGTTGTCTTAGGAAGTTGGGAGCAATTATGGGTAGATCTGGGTAATAATTTGAGGCTTTGTCCTACCAAATATTGTAAGGGAAATTTCCCATATGGCTTTGCATATTTTAATTCTAAAATTTGTAATTCCACATTTTGGAGACAATAAGAAGCCTATTTTTTGTTCTTGCATATTGTTGTTATTTCTCTATTTTTGTTGTGTTTGTGGTATTAAGGGGAGTACCCTTCATCACCATCATCCTCTAGCCACACCTCACAACCAAGATAGGGGCACCAAACAATAGTGTCTATGTCATGAATGACTCGTCTCCAGTAATCCAGCTTGCCCATATGGGTTTGGATGATAAGACCAGCGTACATCCAGGAAAAAGGCCAACCTAGCTGATGATCTCACATAGTAATAGGACGTTTCACTGGGATATGCTCCCAGGTCCATAGCTGAAGAAGTATAGCTCCTGCAGTAAGTGTAGGAGACTGCCTATAAACCATTGTATGCAACTCATGGTATAACTGGGCCAAGACACATGAACCCCAGTCAAAGCGACGAGGATGTGCCATCAGATCCTCAAGAATAGGACCCCAACTGATAGCAAAATCGTGCCCACATCTATCAGGAAGAAGAAAACCTCTTATCAAAGTACCCAAAATAGCTAGCAATATAGGAAAGGAAATGAACTAAGCCCACTGGATGTGTGCATCACCAATAGTATGATCAACAAATACTCACTGACATGCTGCTCCATCATAGAAAGAGTCGTAATAAACAAGCTCACCATAATTAGGTAAGTGAAGGATCCGATAAACATCCTCGAGAGTAATAGTCATCTCCCCTAATGGTAAATCAAAGGTATTATGGTCTGAGTGCCAACGCTCAGCCATAGCAGTGAGAAGACCCCGATTCACTCAAAATCAGAACTGAAATCAGAATTGAAGCCAAGGATCTCCTACAAAAAGCAAGTTCAACCACATCAGAACTAAATTCAATTACTATTTGGATCATTCCTAGTCAATCGAAAAAATTTCAAAATATCAAACCACAATCAATTTTCATGTTTCTACTCAGATAGAATAGGAAATTTATCATCACCCACTAGTAGAATCTAGATTGACGAAAAAATATTTGAATTATAATTGACTCATACTTACATATTACAACTTGCTAAAAACATTGATTTTTTGACATTAACCTATCAACTGATCAACGACGTTGGAAGAAAATCGCAATGTGGACTTAATCAATTTGGAATCATTTCAGGCAGAGTGAAAGCGCCATTTCAGGAATCAAAAGTGCACAAACGCAAAAGCATTGTTTTACATGGGTCAAAACATTATATCATGGATTAAAAGTGTAAAAATAGGCAAAAACCACCCAAAAAAATTAAAACCGCACTTAAAAACATCGGAAGCATTGTTTAAAAAGGCAAAAGCAGAAAACAATAGCAAAAGTGTTCTTTAACACAGCAAAGGTAGTTTAGGGCCTAAATCTAGCGAGCATAAGCACATAATCAGAATGCAAAAGTGCACCTTAAAATTACGGATGGGCAACTTGGAGGGTGAAAGCGCCGTTTAATGAGGCAAAAGGGCTACTTGGTTTTAAAAAATGAAAAAAGGGTATTTCAGTAGGAAAAATTTAGAAAAACTTGAAATTAAATGCTACAATTGACAAAACAAGGAAGTTTAGGCACTCACCAGAGGTCCAAAGCCAGGTAGACACTGATACGATGGCATTGCTCGAATCTATGCTCGTGGATGGGGATAGACATCGTCAAAAGGTCAAAGAAGTCATAAAATAAAAAGTAAAAAGTGAAAGTGAAATGAATAGTGAAAAGAGACTTTGACCCCTTTATATAGGCCTTCTGACCTAAAAAGGAGAATCTTTGACATAAAAAGGGAATCTTTCACCACAATTGACCAAATAAATTGAATTTTTCAACAAATCAGCCAAAACACGGGCATTTGAAATCAAATGGACGTAACGTCAATATCAAAAATGAAAATAAAATTCATAATAAAAATTGAACTAAATCAAAGAGAATTGACCTAAATCATCAAAATTTTCAATCATTGATCAAATTTTATTTCATTTTCGAGGGGGCATACCATCGAATAATCAGCATCAGTAAAAACATTATTGAATCGAAAGACCGATCAACAAATCAAAGTGAAATCTCTTATCAAAAAAAGTTTTGTTAAGAAATCAAATGGGGCATCGCATCAAAATCAATAATCAAATCAGGTAACCCATCAAAATCTTTCATCAAAATCAATCATTGAATCAAGCATCATATCAAAGATCAATCATCAGAATGACCATCAAGAACTGCATCAAGGGAATCAAATTAATCAAAAGCTGCATCAATTTCATATTAGATATTAGGATCGACCATCGAATGACATCAAACGAACATCAAAGATCAACCATCAGTTGAATCAGGACCTATCATCAGCAAGATCAGAGTATTCTTTGAATCGACATGCTTCGCACATCCACTCAAAGAGGGGCATTTGTAATCACCTAAAAATGGACAAAGAAAATTTAAGCAAATCAAAGAAATCAAAGAAAATCAAGATCAAGATTGAAGAAATTGAATCACAATGCATAATTAGCCAATCAAAATTAAAATCGGGTCTTAATTCAACATGAATCAAAATTGAGAGCATTTTAATCAAGATCCATCAAATCAATATGCAATTAATTCTTTTAATTGTATAGTTTGAATTAAATCAGATTCAACCCATTCAAGGGGTACATGGCTAAACAAATGAATTTAAATCAATTAATAAATCCTATTTTCTCTCAACAACCACAAAGAGAGGAAATTCAATCAACCAATAGGATTTGAGAAAATGCATTCACATGGATCAAGCCAAATTCAATATCAATCACTCAAAGTGAGAAAGAATATTGTCCATTCATCTTGTCTTCTTGTCCTAAGCTTTGAGGACACAAACTTTGCATTGTCTTCAAAGGGTGGAACCAAAAACTCAACCAAGGCTTAATCATGATCAACTACACTACACCCCCTACCCTTGCATAAATCTATAAAAGGAAGACCAAAATCAATCATAATTAAGAACCACACATCTTATAATTGCATCAAACCTCTTGCATTGTATAGCTAGAAAGGCATTTTAAGAGCAATTAGCATTCAATTTGAATCAATTGTTAGCTTTAGCTTAATCTTTATCATTTCTCTTTCTAGAACTATCATTAATGGTAGCTTGTTGAGAGCTTCTATTAACACTCTTAGATAGAGAGCCATAGGATGCTCATTTGATCTTTCATTTGCTAAATAGTTTCTATATTATGGTTTATTTAGTTTCTATTTCATTTATTGCTCAATACTAAATCTATGAAGATACATTTTCTTGTATATAATAACCTTTCTAAGAACACTGTGCAACCTGACTATATCCTTCGTGAAGACTCTAGCAACTGAGGTGGCAGTATAGGATGACTGCATATGATAAAAATGTGCTACCTTTGTTAACTTATCCACTGTGACCATGATAGCACCATGTCTCTGATAAGTGACTAGTATTCCCACAATAAAATCCATAGATATCGTATCCCATTTCCATTCAAGAATCAAATGTGGTTGAAGGAGGCCTACTGGATGATGATGTTTATCCTTGACCCTTTGACATTCCAGGCACCTAGCCACAAAATTTGTTATATCTCTCCTCAAACCTATCCAAAAATATAACTATCACAGATCTGAATGCATTTTCTTAACCCCTGGATGGGTTGAATAAGGAGCATGATGAGCTTCTGAAGGTTGCCTAATAGTGGTACATAAATCCATCCTTGTTATCTTAATAGACCATCTAAATCTTATGAATTACCTAAGAACCTTCCTTCTAAGGCTCTTCTTTATTCTATCTCTACCTTAACTTCTTGATACGAGGTATCTGAAGGAAGTGTCTGCAAAATCTGACTTCTCAAATTGGTAGAAAGGGAGAGTATGGATAGTTCATGTCTCCTTCTACTCAAAGCATCTGCTACCACATTCTCTTTTCCTTGAATATATCTGACCTCAAAATCATATTCACATAAAAACTCCATCCACCTGTGTTGCCTTGCATTAAGACTTGGCTGCATAAATATGTATTGAAGGCTTCGGTGATTAGTGTGTAGTTTAGACCGATGCCCCCAACAAGAAGTGTCTCCAATGATTCAAGGCATGAACTACTATTTCCAATTCCAAATCATGTGTAGGGTAGTTAAGCTCATGGTCCTTAATATTTCTAGACTCATAAGTAATAACCATTCCCTCTTGTATTAGCATGGCTCCTATGCCTTCCAAGGAGGCATTTGTACAAACCACAAAATTTTCAATGGGTTCAAGTACCCCCAAAATCGGGGCACTGGTTAATTTTTCCTTTAAGATCTAAAAAGATTCTGCACATTTCTCAGTCCAAATAAACTTCTTTCCTTTCCTTTGCAAGGAAGTGATGGGATGAGCTAACCTGGAGAATCCTTGGACAAAGCGCATGTAGTAATTGGCTAAACCCATGAAACTACAGACCTCTGAGACATTGGTGGGTGTTGGTCATTCTACTATAGCTTATATTTTTATGAGGTCAACAACTATGCCTTCTCCTGAGATAACATAACCAAGATACTTAACTTATGTTTGGAAGAATTCACACTTCTCCAAGTTTGCAAAAAATTGATTCTTGTGAAGGCATTGTAACACTTTCCAAAGGTGTTGTTCATGCTCTTCCACTAATTTAGAGTACACCAAAATGTCATCCAAAAATATTATGAAAAATTTATCCAAGAAGGTCCTAAATACCCAATTCATAAGGCTCATGAACAATGAAGGTGCATTTGTGAGACCGAAAGGTACTATGGTAAATTCATAATGCCCATACAAAGTACGAAAGGTTGTATGATGAATGTCAGCCTTGTGGATTCTTAACTGATGGTAACCTAACTTAAGATCAATCTTGGAAAATACTTTGGCTCCTTTCATTTGATCAAATAGGTCATCAATTCTTAGCAAAGGGTACTAATTCTTAATGGTTACTTTGTTGAGCTGATGATAGTCAATACATAACCTAAGTGAGCCATCCTTCTTCTTCACAAATATAACCAGAGCTCCCCAAGGTGACACACTTGGTCTGATGACACCTTTTTCCAAGATTTCTTCCAACTATACTTTTAACTCACTTAGCTCCTACGTGGTCATGTGATAAGGAGCCTTGGAGATAGGTTCGGCATCTGGTACCAACTCTATGTGGAAATTTATGTCTCTCTTAGCAGGCATTCAAGGTATCTCTATTGGATAGACATCAAAAAACTCTTGAATTAAAGGGTGATCAAGTGTTATTTTTCTATCTTCCTTTTCAACCATGTCATTAACTAAAACTGCAAGGAGTTGATATCCCTTTCTCATATATTTCTTGAGCTGTATTATTGATATCATCTGAAGTGATATAGGTCATTGGATTCCAATTATAGTTTTATACTCCCCCAAATCATCTATGCAATGAATGAGCCTCTTCCTACAATCTATCCTTGCCTCATGAGTCACTAACCAGTCCATTCCTAGGACAACTTCATAAGATCCAAGAGGAATTAATCAAAGATCAAAATTGGTAGAGAAAGGTCCTAATCCCAAGTTACAATTTTGAACACACAAGTCTGTGGTCATTTTAGCCCCAGAGGCTAGTTCTACCTGCCACTTAAATCCCTCTCCTACAGATGCTAGCCCACACTTTTCTATTAAAGAAGGAGATATAAAGGAGTTAGATGCTCTTGAATCAAATAATATAGAAATAGGTTTACCCTTTAATGAACATGAAGTCACAATGATTGTGTTCTGGTGGTCAGCTTGTATAAGCTCTACTATGGTAAACACCCTATGAGACTGGCCATCATCTCCCATAGTCAGTTCTAAAGCTACCTAATTCTAATTAGTGAAGTTGGTGCACTAAGGACAATGAACTACAATGTATCCATGTTGTCCATAGGAATAACACCCAATATTCCTAATCAAGTTATTTGCAGGAGGTGCGTTGGATTATTGGTAACCCCCTTTGTTGAAATTTTGAGAAGTTTGGAACTTCTGAGGAGGAAACCTTTTCTAGGTTTGATTATTGTTGTGGTTTTGGGGCTGCTAAAACTTATCATTGCCTTGGTTATTATTATAAAAAAAAAATTGTGGAAATTTTGTCCCCCTTTATAAGATGATTGTTGGTTCTTGGAGTTAGAAGTTCCTTGGTCATAGTTTCCTTTTTAACTTGATCCAACATTAAAATTTTGGCCACTTGAATAGCCACCTCATCCTTTAACTTTTGTTTCAACTCGGAAGGCCTTAGTGATAGCATCCTGGAGATTTTTTGGGTTCCAAGACAGCCACATCTCCTTATAAATGGTTATTCAAGTCTCTTATAAAAGGTTGTAAAATAATTGGGTCATCACCTTTGTAACCTAAGAAGGGCTTAAGCTCATAAAATTTCCTCTCTGATTCCTCCATCGTCATGTTTTCTTTCTTGAGGTGGTGAAACTCTTCTACCCTACCCTATCACCATTGATCGGACATGAACTGATCCTTAAAGCTTTCTAGGAATAATTCCCAAGAAAAAGTGTTCTTGTAGTTTTTGATCTTCCTTGTGCCATGAGGTGGACCCAAATTTCCTCAAGTTCATAATGGCACACCTAAATTTGACATTGTTTCTAAAAGGATGCATAGAGAAACATCTCGCAAGGTCAAATAACTAGGTTTCTATTGCGGTCCCCCTTCATTGCCATAGAAAAGAGGTACCTTGAATTTGAGTAAATCCCTTATGTGAGAGGTATCCATGTCTTCAAATTCTATCATAGCTGGTCTTCTCATAGGGCTTCTATCCCTTTCTCTATCCTGATGGTGAGATTGGTTTCCTTCCTTAAAGTTAACCTTTTTTTTCGATGGTTTCAAGTATTTGTAGAAGTTGTTGCATAAGTTGTCTCAATTGGGCCCCTTCTAATTCATTACTCTAACTCTCATTCCTATGGTTGTCTTGATTTTGTTCTCCCTCATATTCCCCATTGGAACTCTCTAGATGAGATCTAGAGGAAGATTCCTTAATTCTTTCCTTAGCTCTTTTGCGGGTGACGGGAGGCATCCTGGAAGAGTGGTACAAAAAAGTTTAGGTAACTAGTTGGTTGAGTATTCAATGTGATGAAGAGGTTAAGTTTAAACGTAAATAGACCCTTGAGCTCTTAGTGTAGCAACTAGGGCTCTGATACCAAATATAATGTCCTGCCAGGGAACCCATAAGGAATTAGGTCTTAAGTACCAAAAATACAACTAAATTATTATTTTTTAATATTGCTAACCTCTTATTGATTACATCTACCAAAGAACATTTCCTTAAAGGTTCCCTTATTTAATTTCACCAATATTAAAACCATTGCATTCCATTAACTAAAATATTGGATTCATTTTCTTTTCTTCTACTTTGCATACTTTAGAAAATTAAGGAAAAGATAAGAGCATATTGTTCCTTTCCTAACTAAGTTAATATATCCTTTAATTTTCATTTCATTTCCAATTCTTCATATCTACACATTGAAGAACTAGTCTATACAAAATATAATTGAGCTTTCACAATAGAATTCTCATTTTCCATTTCAATCATAGGAGACATAAGGTAAAGAATAAAAAATTACATTTCTTTGATACAACCTTTGAATCTTAAATAAACATCCCTTGGAAACCCCTAAACCTATCCCTCCCTAATTACATTACTTTGTCTTTTTCAATTTTAATTACAATTATAATTACATCAAATGGCCCGAAGGATTACAAACAGATCTTTACATTCTTGCATTAAAATAACAAATGGTACATGGTCCAAAATGATAAGTCTTTATCACTACATAAATCTGACAAAATCCAAGCCATGAACCACGAACAATACCTCAAAAGAGATTTACCACCCAACCATGTGAAACTGATGAAGTTCCACCCCCTGTGCTAGGAGATAGAACCAAGGTATTCATGAGGCCTAGAGAAACCTAAGGTAGTACAAAACATTCTCTTAACTCCAAAAGAAAAGACATAAACAATATATCATCATACTATTCACAAAGGTTAGATTTCTAGCATACCATCTAGGTGAGTGTCATCACACAGCTTGTACATTGGGATCCACCCTAGAAGTTACCCATGGTCCCAGTACTCCAATAGGTCTATGTGGACTTATATTACATATCTTTTATTATCGTTTGAAACCCCCCCTTTCCCAAGTTAATTATTAAAGTTATTGCTTGATTACAAACTCACCTATAGGATCATCTAGAAACCACTTTGGGTTTCAACACCTATGGTGAGCCACTCACCTAGGGTATCTAGTCCCCTATTGAAACACAAGCCAAAATAACAAGAATACACTTCAAATAGTTTTTTTATAGGTCTAGGGAAATCTCTTGTGCTCTCAGGCCCTCAACATGAGTCCTAGCCTTATCACATGTATAAATAATTTCCATAGAAATAATGTCAAGTACAAGACACCTTATACACAATCATTATAACACAACCTAAGAAAGGAATTGTCATTCAAAGGTGTGGAAAGATGTAGACCACACTTAGGAACCAAGTGCAAGAGTCATATACCAAACCCCAAGCCCAAAAATGGCCAGATTGGACCCGTAGGACCCCATAAGTCCCATACGAGTATTCTTATAGAGCCATATGATTATTATCATAGGCCCATATGATCATAAATTAAGGCTCATATGAGTAAACAAGTTTAGATTTTTTTTCTCGTATGAGAACTATCACAAAAGCTCTCAGAATTTCCTGAAAATAAAAGTATGAAGTATGGAGAGTGTCTAGGAAAGGTTCCTTGAGGTATACTTGGTTTAGGTGCCTCAGTACCACATCCATGAATCCTCTCCAACTCACCATAAATCCCAAAACATAAACAAATGATCAAATACTAAGAAGTGAAAACAAAATTTGCATATTCCACAAGAAGGAAAAACTCCCTATAGACCTTCCTAAACAATCCTAACCTTCCCTAAACTTCCATAAACCACTCATACACAGACAAATACACTGAATAACAACCATATGAACAATAATAAACTTTCCAGGAAGAGATTTGAAGGAGAAATCCTATAGGCACATTTATAAAAAAACTTTGCATATGCAATATTCTTTTACAACCAAATAAACAATCTAATAATTCATATAATCACAATAGTTTCAAAACCATAAGAATGTGATACATATTCAACATACACACACACAAAGACAACCCTACTTGGATTCTTGTAGAGAATCCCTTTTGGATTTTAGCACACCACAAAAAATCTCTTTCAAGCTCTAAGAAGTAGATGCCCTCTAGAAAAGTCTACCCTGATCCTTCAGAAGCCAATCTTCCTCCCTTCTCTGAAAATCTTCCAAAAACCCTCACTGAACTAGAATGATGATTGCAAATATAGAAAACCCCAAAACCATTACTTCCAAAAAACTCCTAAATTTATCCAATCCCCCTAAACTCGTCACATTCGAATAATTTATCAAAAACTATATGTGGTTAGAGGAGTTGCTTTACGGGAGGCAACTACTCCAACTACTATAGTTGGTTGAAAATTAATTAAACAATCCCCGTAACCAAACTTAAAAGTTTTTATTATTTTTATTAACTTATCCTTCTAAACAAGACCATAACTAGATAAGAAACACAAGAGTTCTCAAATAAATCACATAGCCCAATTGGAAATAAACTAGCCTAACTCCTAGGAGGTCTCAGGTTCAAAACTCCTAGGTAGCTAGTTTTACCAAAAAGAGGCTTATTTTACTTTTTAATTATTTGTATTTAATAACCATCCTTTAAAACATAAAAATACAATTACATTTGCAAGTAAAACACATAGTCCATAATATTTATATATGCATAGGTATATATGTGTGCACACATATATACATATACATATATAATATACATCCAATATACATTACAGATAAAAATACACACACACACACACACACACACACACACACACACACACACACACACACACACACACACACACACAGATATATATATATATATATATATATATATATATATATATATATATATATATATAAGATAAATCCAAACTTAAACATAAATCTTAATTCAAAAATCATAATACTATTCACAAACCTCCAATTAAGGTGAGCTCCTAAACAAGAATCTAGGTCAATAGGAATTCCTTGAGAGTAACTTGGTAAAATCTCCACACAACAACAATTTTAGGATTTTGAAGGCACGCTTAGACCTGTGTACCCAGGTGGAGTTGATGTCTGGTGCTTGCATCTTGCAACACCAACCAAGTACACCAACATGTATATATATAGATATACACAAACGGTGGCAAACAAGGAGGGAGAGTGTGACATCATGTGGATCTACCATAGGAGTAACTATTATTGCCTCTCCTCATCCTATAAGCACATCAGATAGTGTAGTCAACAAAGCATAGTGGGATCAGTAGGGTTAGCTCCATAATAACCATAATTCTATGATATAAAACAAGAATGCATCATTTACACAAATAGTATTTTCCTACACATCGGCTCATGCCAAATCATTTATTATTTTCATAAAATAGTTATATTAACTAGATATACGCTCAAAATGTCCCATCATGGACTCAATATAAACAAAACATATAATCCAAAATAAAAAGGTTATGATCCTGTCAGTCCAAAACATGAAAGTACTAGGGTGGGCATTACACAACTAAAGTATCCATTCCAATTTTGTAATTGGACATCGTATATGGATGTGAAGGCTCTTATCACAGACATCCATATTACTATTTTAAGACTTCACGACAAATATTCCACAAATAGAAAATAAAGAAAAATAAGTCATGAACCATCGTGGCATCTCTAAATCACTTGTGGACATCTCAGAGATGTGTAAGAACATGACTTGTGAAAATAAAGACATAATAAGACTAACTTGACTCAACAAGTTGTAGTTGTACTGATTATGTGTCTATGATTTTGCAATACTTTGGATATTGAATTTTGATGTATTGTTGATGCTATCTAATTTCAAGAACAAGGTACTTTGTCTACAACTACTTCTAATTTTGAGTGTTCCTTCCCTTGTCCAAGACAACGTGATTTTTGACAAAATGCTTTGTTTTGGGAGAGATTAATAGATAAGACAGTTTGGGAAGTGTAGTTGAAGACATGTTGACTAGTTTTGATTATTTTTACTATTTTGACTTGGTTTTGCTAAAGCTCATATGTGATGTATGTCATCGTCCAATGCCTATTTTTTGAAATGTGAAAGGATTGGTTATGTACAAAGGAGATTTATTGCGTAATTTTTTCTTGTTTTTTATTTGTTTGGTTATCTTTGGACAATTATTTTTTGGATCTTTTTCAAGTTCTTTTGGTCCATCATAGGGTTCATATGTTTGGAGTCGAGGTATGTACAACATATCACACAAGTAAAGGTCTGTATCACAGACACCCCAAATGTGGTCACCCTATAATGAATGTTTCATGTTTTTGATGTTTTTGAACTTTTTGAAGGTCTTTTGCAAATGTTTTTGGAGTTTTATAGGATGGTTTTGTTTTTTTTTGTTGTTTTGAAGGACACTTTTCAATTTTTAGGAATTTTTGCAATGTTTTTGGTATTTTTTAGGACTTGATGAATCATGACATTGGGGTGCCCCCAGTCAAGACAAAATGAGCATCTTATAAATCACTTGTAGACATCATTTACCTCACTATCACATTGTTCTCGTTGGGGCATATCGGGGCATAATTTTTATTATTCTTTGAAACAACACCTAAAAAGCATTGTATCAAAGAGGGGCAAAATGTAGACACCTAAAAATGTCCCATGTCTACAAGTGACGATTTCACAAATGTTCCTCTTAAATTGTTAAATAATCTTTATTATTTAATTAATTATGTCATTCTACCATATTCTAAAGTCAAAATCATCATTTCTCCCTAGTTTTATAATTAAGTGAGTTTAATTAATTACCTTAATTATTAATCATCCAATCAACATTTCATTAATTATTCATCTATAAAGTAATTAAATAATTAAAATTATTTATTATTCCTTATGCCATTCAATTGATTAAATACCCGTATTTAACTAATATTCCCTCTTTCTAATTATGTATTTATGTAATAACTTAATCAAATTCCACCCACAAATTAAATAAATTATATTTGTTTAACTACAACTAACAATTCCTCTCATAAATAAATAAGTAATTATTTATTTGTAAAATATCTCTACATGTGCAAATAAATAATATTTTATTTATTTAAATCATAATTATCCTCCTAAATCCTAACTCACTCTCACTTTGAGTTAGCTTTGCAATCACAACTCTTCACTTCACAATTCCCTCTCCTAACTATTCAATCCACATTGTTAATTACTCCTTCAGTAATTAGTTAAGTCTTCCATTAATTTAGTCCTCTAATCCATGCAATCAATTAAGTCTTCCATCAATTTAGTATTCTAATCCATGCAATCATTTGACTCATCCATGCAATCAGTTAACTCATTGGTCTATTATGTTATCTCACTAGTCCATTCGAGTCATCTCTCTAATCTATTTGTTGTCAAATCAATCAATCTTGTTAAACCTAGAAATCAACTCAATAGAACTCTCACTCACTCTATGTCCAACTCCTCAATCATAGTCAATCAACCCTACAATCATGGATTCTTGGTTGAAACCTCTAAAATCTTATAAATAGAGAGTCTTTTCGCATATTTAAAAAAAACCACAATTTCTTTGAATTATTATGTTGGCACAATCTTGAGCTCAATTCTGAGAGCCCACATTGCATGAGAAAGAGAACACCAAGGAAGGATTTTATGGTTTGCATGAATGAAACGTGTCCCCAAGTGTAGAGGGTAAGAGGGTAATGGATTTACACACAACTCATGTTTGCCATGTTTTCATCATGGTGCTTGCCTAAGGTGTGACAATAAGTGGTTTTCACCATAGGATGGATTATTTCTCTTGATTTTTGTTTTTTTTATTGTCACACAAGATGCCTATTTGTCAGGTTTTCATCAAGGCGATGATTTTTTTCTTTTTTTGTATTTTTGACTTGTTGACTTTTTGGAAGACAATGGACAAAGGGAATAAAATGAAGGAAGGACTCAAGCATCTTTCTCTTTGGCTGGAATTTCTGAAGGATGTGCTATAATGAACCATGGTTGTTCAAAGTATACTCAAAGATGTTCATAGGGTGATGGAAAAAAGGGATGAAATGGATGATAAAATTGACTAGGGTAAGAGTTTATGCATAGGATTGGATAAGTGGGATGGAAGGATGGAAAATTGGTGTTTTGGATAATGAATGGGGTGTTGGAAGACTTGTGTATGGGTGGATGGAAATGTTGGCCGGCAAGATCAACATTGGCACACACCTTGAGGGGTGTTGGAGTGATGGAAGGAAAATTAATTTTGGATTTTGGGATTTGGAGAGAGGAGTGGATGTCGAGGATTGGTGGGAGCCTTTGGGATAGAAAGCTTGGATGCCAATTTTAATTTTTCTTTGGGATAGTGTTCTTTGGAGAGTTTCTTGGGAATCCACTTGGTTTTGAATTTTGCATTCTTTTTTGGATCCTTGGAATGCATTGCTTGCATAATGGATTTAGGAACCCATATAGCTTTTGAATTTTCTTTTTGCTTTATTAGCCTTTGTGGCCTTTTGGACTTTTCCTTTTTATTTTGGATCATATTTTTCTTTATTTTTGTATGTCAATTACAAAGGACATGTTGATCATTGATTTCATGTGGATTTCTTGAATTATAGATTTATGCTTGGCATCCAAATTTCTTGGAAGGGGATTGGTATTCATGGGTTGATAGGCATTGTATGGAGGATATTTGGATGAGTAGATGGTTCTCAAATATGTGTGCCTATTCTACCTTGCATGTGGGAAAGGATAAGTGGATTATGAACTAGTGGATGGAGGAATATATAGACCTAAGATGGATGGAAGGGACAAAGATTTTGACTTTGGGATGTAACAACCCAAAATAGATGGAGGAGGTGATTGGGAATGTGTATGCTTGGGCTTATATTAGGGAATGTTGGATGTAGAGGGGATAGCAACATATTGATGGTGATCTATATAGTCAAGGACTTGATAGTATGGATTTTCTTTGATATCAAGGAGTTCTAATATACCATTTTCATTGAGGCCTAACCCCTTTCCTTGATAATGCATTTTATGACAAATATTCTTAGCAATTGGATAATGATTATTTTTTAAACAAGATGCGAGTCCATTTTGAGGTGGACATGGGAGATTATGACATGGAGATAAGGATCATTATTAACGTGGATAGAGTCGATGGGATCTCGGGGTGGACATGGAAGATTATGACATGGAGATGGAGGGATAATGGGATGTTTTGGTGGAAAAGGGGGATTATGACATGGAGATGGAGGGACGATGGGATGATGTGGTGGAAAATAAGGATTATGACATGGAGATGGAAGGATGATGGGATCTTGTGGTTGACATGGATTATTAATTTTATCTTGACATGGAAGAGGATCATTGGATGGAGTATAAGGGACATCATGCTCTTTTGTAGGGGGTGTTCTATGAATGGGACTCGGAGGAATGATTTTTGTGAGGCCTCACCCCGACCTATCATAGCATCTTTTCTTATTCGCATTTTGATACATTGATATACTTGTTGATCTATTTTGATAGAGACTCGAGATACTATATTTTGATGATGATTATTATGCCATGTGGATCACCTTATGATGTGCATTAGAATTTAGAGTATGTTGAGATTTTGATTATGCATATTTAGAAGTGTGATTTTGATGGGAATATTGGATCATGTTTAAATTTGATTTCTTCACAGGTGACATGTCATGATGATTATATAATTGTGATGCTTAAGCACTTTTGTATGGAAAATTTGGATTTTGCATATAGCAATTAGAATTGAATTATACACATTGATTATGTTGCTAAATTGTGAATTGAATATGTATATTTCATGTAATGTTATCATCTTGAACTACTGATGCTCGATGTGTAGTGTGCAGGTAAGAGAACCATGGAATTAATCAGAGAACCAAGGTTAAACATGTGTGAACTGAGTAAGCCAAGGCTTAATCCGATATGGGATTAAAAAAAGGCTCGTTGTAATGTGAACTCATTGTTAATGTGGATTTTTACATGTGTGTTATTAGTTAATTTCTTGTTGTCATCCAGGACATGACCTTGGGTATATAATGTGTAATGGTTAGTGTCACTTGACACTTGTTATGTGCTTGTTTTAATTCATCCTTGTTCTAGTCACTTCTAGAGGCCAGTAAGGGGTTCTAAGGGTCATTTTTGGCATAATTTAAGTACCTAATGGATAGGGTTATGGGTTAGGAAGGTTTTGAGCATGTCTATAATTCCCTAGTGACCTTGGTAACCTATTTTATGACCCATTTACCCTTGACTTCGAAATTTGATAAGTCATAATCTCTACCCAACTCCACCCTTTCTTTCAATCATGCATTTATCATGGGGGGACAAGGAAAGACAACAAGTTCATAGATTCAAGTTTGCATTTATGGATGGTGGGTGGGTAGAAATTTAGAGGCCTTTTTAGAGGCCCTTAGGAGATTTAGTGGGTGTTCACCCACTCTCTACATTTGGAGACATTAGGGTTTGGATTGAGGAAGGATAAGTGGATAAGCTCTTCTCAAATTTCCATTTCCATCACACTTGTGGAGGTTGGTTACTCTTCTCATGGAAGCCTTTCTACTTTTTCATTAGATTAGCTTGTATTTTTCTCTCTCATGCATATGAATCTTGGTTCTTGTTGGCACAATATGTTGTAAGGGAGGGATTTTGGGTTTGATTTCATGGTTTGATCTTGTTCTTTTGCTTATTGAGGGAGTTCTTGTTTATGGGTGTGAGGCATTACTCACCCTTTGGGAAGGGAAGAAGTGGCCTATGGGTGGAGAGGTTAGTTGGGCTTTCCATGAGGTGAGAGTCTCTTCTCTTGGAGAAGAGGGATAAGTCCATGGTGTATGGGCACCATGGAAGCCATTGCATTCTTGTAGATGTTAAGCAAAGTATGTGTATGAAGCTTTTGGATATGTAGCCTTGAAGAGGCAATTGGATATGTAGCCTTGAAGAGGCAATTGAATACTCATGGTGAGAAATTTGTATGTAATGGCATTCTCCCCTTGGAAAAGCCCACCTCCACCCTCTCAATGAGCTTGTAAGACTCATTTGTGTAGCCTTGGGAGGGAGTAATTTGTTGTATGTTTGTGTAACTTGTTTTGTGAGCATCTTTTTCATCTTGTTGCATACCCATTTATCCTTGGTTCTCCAAGGTTGGGGGTGGTCTCATAAGAGACCTAGGTTGGGTGGTGAGCACCCATGGTTCTCCCCTTTTTTATTGCAGGTATTGGTGTATTGATGCTTGTGGAAGAAGCTTGATGGAGTTCATCTTTGTTGGATGTGTTGTATGGAGACACCACATGTCTTGTTTTGGGTAGATCTTGGAAGAAAGATCCTCTTTTTATATATATTTATAATGGAGTAGCCTCTCCTTGTAGTAGGAGTAATTTTGGTGGATTTGTATGGTGTTCATCTTATTCATGTTGGAGCACCATGAAATTTTATATTGCAATAGAATGGAGAAAATCATGTTTCATCTTCTTGATATTATCATGCATGTATGGTTATCAAATTATGGTTCAATGATTCAACTTGTAAATAAGAAATGCTTGCTGTTATGTTGATGCATTCTCCTTGATTGAAATGGAGGTATAAATATCTCATGTTAAATGTTTGTCTAAGTTGACAAGGGAGAGATAATGTATTGTTTAAAGGAATAATTTCCATTGATATGAACTTTGTAAAGCTCTCAATGTGTTGACTTAATTGGTTATGTTCATTCTATTCTACCTTATCTTGGACAAACTTTAGACTAAATAGAAACTACGTGAGTTGATAAGAATGTTGCAACCTCTAAAACCCTTCTAAAATGAAGTATGACACTATTGAACTATTGGATAATTAAGACACTAATATTCTATCCATTATTCCCTTAGTCTAATTCATCAAATAATCAAGTAATTCATTAGCTCAAATGAAAGATCAAACTAAAAAGTTGCAGGAGAAATCATGAAATTAAAATGACACTTCCCAGAATTTTATTAGAGTAAATAACTCTCTGGTTTTTGTATGGGAAAGAGAAATATTCTCTTACAATAGAGAATATTCCCCTTTCCCCTCCTAACATAATTCCTAATTTAGTTTAATAGCCTAAGCTATCTATTACCCATGTTAATACACTCTAATCTATGATTGAACAGGTTTTCAAATTAACTTTATTGTTAAAGAATTATCATAAAACTCTTCCCACTTGCTAGTGGTCCCCACTATAGCCCTCTTCCTATGCGCAGGTGATGGTCATGGCAGAGAAATATGTTTAATGCTTAGTCAAAATACCCCCTATGTGAGTAGAAGGGCCCTTGAGAAGTGACACTCAACAAAAAAAGATTTAAATGCCTTGTCTTTTACTTAATTCCCATGTACATATGGGCTGACATGGCTTAAATAAAGTCTTCAACTTTCAAGTTACCTCTTGCAAGCGCACCTAACTTAGATTTTAAAGTCTGACACATTCCCTTTAGTCATAAAAGGGTACCCTCTCCCTTGCTATGCGCACCACCCACTTGGTCTTCTCCTTGGGAAAGAAGAATACTTGTGTTGTATTTTGCATTGACTTTAAACCATTTCCTATCTTCTCTAGCCTTGGAATCTATGAAAATCCCATCCATGAGATTGGTGGGACCCTCAACTTTGTCTCCCCCTTGTCCTCTTACAAGTGTGCTCCCCTTTGGCATTTATCATTGGTTAGTGGGTGTTGTAGGTTAGCCTAGGTGATAGTCTAGCCTTTAGGATATTTGAATTTGTTATTTTGTTATTTATTTATGTTGGTAATTACATAGGGTTTTAGATGATTTGTGTTATGGAGTTGATTAAGCTCTAATTTTACTTATTAAAGATAAATTAGTTTAGGGGAGAGTTAATAATGTTAGGAAATGTCTAGGAGATGTTACTTTTATATAACTTTTAATGTGTTAAAATATTAAATTAATGTTTTAAGTTTTATTAATATGGTAACCTGTTTAAATAAGACCAGCTATGATAAACATTGGAGACTTATTTAATTGATGAAATTGACACTTAAGACAATTGTCTAATTATTTATTAAATGTTTTAGCAGGACATGTATTCACTAATTTAATCAATTGATTAGTAAGTGATAGGTATGGTGAATCATTAGATAGGGTATATTGGAGCATGACAACAGTCATTTAGATGATAATTATAACCTTTAGCCATTAAATACTAATTTTGGCAATAAATGAATTAGACTATTAGTTAACAGCATTAATGTTCCAATCTAACTAAGAATGAATTAAATTATTAATTTAGTAGTTTTATCAGGCATATGTTCATTCACAACAAATAGTGGAACTTCTTAACAAGATGATAGCCAATTCATTTTAGGGTCATTAGGAAATAGGACCTTCGACATTAGTTAGATGAAGGTCTAGTTGAGATAGATTTATCCTCGATAGACCCACCTTTGGTTTTAGTTTGTTTTGTACATTTTCTAAATGATTAATACACTAGATACTGTGAATGCACCTAGAACATGAGCCCTTAATGGAAATTGTATACACTAGGGTTCCCATTTTTCTTGGTCTGACTCTTACTACATTAGTTGATAACTTGATCCTAGATTGCACTTGGCATAGCCAATGATGATTTACAACTAACCTTGTAGTCATCTCTTGACATTTCACCCCCTTTTTAAAAAAAAAATGTTACATTTTTGGATGTTTATTTTGGGCATGACATTTGGTATCAAAGCCTAGGTTTCAACATTGGAACCTTTAGACCCATTGCGTTTCAACTTACCTAACTTAAACTATTGTGTAGGATGTCTGTCGTTACACAAGCCGGCTGACAAGGCAGAGGTCGTAGAGCTGCACATGTTAGTGCAGAATAGGGAGGTGGACCACCACCTCCACCACCACCACTAGACCCTAATCAGGCCATCATGAACGCCCTTTAGAATTTGATTGAAGTAATTCAGCAGAGATTACCACTTATAGATCATCAACAAGAGCAACAGGCTTCTAAAAGAGGAGCAGAGATTCCAGGGGGAGGTGTAGCAGCTAGCAGAGAGAGGAGTAGGAGTCCTCCACCCAGGGGTGCCGAGGGCCATGGTGATCACGAGGGTGAGTCAGTTCATCATGAGATATGAGACAGAGGTAGACCCCCTAGAGATGTTGGGGATGAGATTCAGGAGTTAATACAACTCCAGCCACCTTTATATTTGGGATCCACTGATGGGTCAATAGCAGAGGCCTGGTTACAGAGTTTACAGTGATGCTTTGGATTGCGCCCTTATGGGAGTAATCTAAAGGCATGAGTTGCAGTTCATCTCCTATGGGATAAGGCCTCCATTTGGTGGCAACAGGAGGAGTCCATTGGAGGAGTGGCTATTGACACACTCACTTGGGAGTCTTTTGTAGCCCGATTTTGAGAGAGGTATCTCTCCGAGCATTTCAGATAGAGGCAAATAGAGGAGTTCCATGATCTCCAGCAGAGAGGCCTCACAGTGGCCCAATATGAGAGTCAGTTTCTCAAGCTCCTTCCATATGTAGATTATATGAAGGATGAGAAACTGCATATCCATCATTTCATTAAGGGACTTAATATGTCTCTCCAGGAGATAGTACGTCTAGCTTTTCCTCCCACATTCAGAGATGCAGTTGAGACAGCACTTGTAGCCGAGGATATTCACACTAGACAGGAGTCTCAGGATCGATCTCAACACCAAAACCCTTCATCCCAGCAGTCAGGATAGAAAAAATACACTTGGAAGGGGAAACAAAACCATTCAGCAGGATCCTTTAAGGGTCAACAGTCTCAGCGGCAGGGATCTCAATAGGGTTCTAGACAGAGACATTCACAGGGTTATCAAGGCTCCAAGCCCAAACAGTGGTAGTCTCAAGGCCCTAGACAGGATCAGAGGACACAGACCCCTCAGGTACAGCTAGCTAGGACTCAACAATCCTCTAGGGGTGGATATAGTGGTTCCAATAGGACTGGAGGGTCACAACAGCCTAGGACATAGGGAGTACAGATACAAACCTGAGGACCATGTTACACTTGTGGTGGTATGGGTCATATTGCGAGAGAGTGCCCATAAGGATAGTTAGCCAGTGGTCAGAGAGGAGCTACCTCAGAGTCTATAGTCAGAGATATGGGTAGATCCCATAGAGTTTTTGTAGTGGTAGATAACCACCAGGCCGAGCACCAGGCCACGGTCATAGAGGCCACAGGTATGATTCAGGGTGTCAGTGTTTCTATCTTGTTTGATTCAAGAGCCACAGACTCCTTTATATCTCCATATGTAGTGGAGTATTGTAGGTTGGTGGCAGTTAGACAGGATGTCAGTTGGGAGGTTGAGTTAGCCTCAGGAGCTAGGGTGTCTGTTAGTTCCTTAGTTCACAGTTTTCAGATTCAGATGGGAGACTTTATCACAATGTCTGATCTCTGCATTACCCCTCTAGGTTCTTATGATGTAGTTCTTGGCATGGATTGGCTATATGCCCACAACACCAAGATGGATTGTCGACAGAAGAGGGTTGAGTGCGTTGATGATCATGGTACTTCTATGGTGGTATTTGGAGTACAGAGACCTATATCCCTTCACATGATTTCCGCTATGTAGCTCAGGCAGTGTGTGCGGAAGGGGTGTCAGTTATTTTCCATCACCATTAGTGATAGAGAGGAGGATTCAGAGGGGGAGCCTTCGCTTGAGGATTATCCTATCCTTCAGGAGTTTACAGATGTATTTCCTATCGAGTTACCTGGTATGCCTCCACCTCGGGCAGTTGATTTCCATATAGACCTTGTACAAGGAGCTGAGCCCATATCTAGAGCACCTTACAAGATGACCACACATGAGCTCAATGAGCTTAAGATTCAATTAGAAGAGCTCTTGGAGAAAGGGCACATTCGACCTAGTGTATCACCTTGGGGTGCACCAATGATTTTTGTGAAGAAGAAGGATGGATCACTTAGATTGTGCATTGATTATCGGTAGTTGAATAAAGTAGCAATTAAGAATAGATACCCACTCCCCAGGATTGATGATTTATTTGATCAGTTGTAGGGTGCTCGAGTATTCTCAAAGATAGATCTGAATTCAGGGTACCATCAGTTGTGGATTGTGGAAAGTGATATCCACAAAACTACTTTTCATATGAGGTATGGTCACTATGAGTTCACAGTGGTGCCATTTGGCCTCACGAATGCTCCAGCTATGTTCATGAGCCTCATGAATGGAGTATTTCATACATTCTTGGATAAGTTTGTGGTAGTGTTCTCTGATGATATTCTAATTTATTCTCGCAATGAGGAGGAGCATGAGGAGCACTTAAGACAGGTTTTGCAACATTTGAGAGAGAATCAGCTATATGGCAGCTTGTCAAAATGTGCCTTCTTTAGATCGGAGGTGCATTATCTTGGTCATGTAATATCTGGTGATGGGATCTCTATAGACCCATCAAAGATTAGGGCCATTATGGATTGGCTAGCACCCTCCAGTGTCACCGAGCTCAGGAGTTTTATGGGCTTAGCAGGTTATTACAAGCGCTTTGTGGCAGGATTTTCTAGGATAGCTCATCCCATCACTTCCCTTCAGAGAAAGGGGAAGAAGTATGAATGGATAGAGAAGTGTGAGAGAGATTTTCAGGAGCTCAAGAGATCCCTCACGAGTGCTCCAATTTTAGCAGTGCCAGATCCTTCAACAGACTTTTTTGTGTGCACTAATGCATCTTTGGATGGTTTAGGAGCAGTTCTTGTGTAGGATGGGTGTCCTATAGCTTTCGAGTCTAGGAAGCTAAAGACCCATGAGCTCAATTATCCTACTCATGATCTAGAGCTTGCAGCAGTAGTTCATGCCTTGGTAAGATGGTGGCACTTTCTTCTAGGTCACTGATTTGAGCTCCATTCAGATCACCAGAGTCTTCAGTACATCTTCTCATAGCCCAATCTTAATGCTAGGCAGAGGAGATGGATGGAGTTTTTGTGTGAGTATGATTTTGATGTTCATTACATCAAGGGGAAAGAGAATGTAGTTGCAGATGCCTTGAGTAGGAGGTGGCACGAGCTCTCCTCTATCAGTACTAGTATAGATTTGAGGGAGCGTATTTTGCATCACTTGCCAAAAGATGGATTTTATGTTGAGGTTTGCCAGATTGTCTGTGCTCAGAGGTCCCTTGAGGGGAGATTTGCAAAGTATTCTTTAGAGTCTGATGGACTCTTACATCATAGAGGACGCATCTATGTACCCTCTTCAGGAGACTTGCGAGAGTTTATTGTACTTGAGGCACATAGAGCACCTTATGCAGCTCATCCAGGAGTTAAGAAGTTGCATGCAGATCTGAGATAGTTGTATCATTGGCCAGGCATGAGATTACAGATCGCCAGCATAGTGGCTAGATGCCTAGAGTGTCAGAGAGTTAAGGCTGAGCACAGTCATCCAAGTGGGCTCCTACAGCCACATGAGATTGCCGAGTGGAAGTGGGATGTTATATCCATGGACTTCATTGTTGGTCTCCCTATGTCTTCTCACCACCACGATGCCATCTTGGTGACAGTTGACACATTGACCAAGGTTGCCCACTTCTCACCCATGCGTACTACTTTCACAGCATGAGATGTAGCTCAGGTGTTCTTGCGGGATATTGTCAGACTTCATGGCATTCCCCATAAGATCATCTCGGATAGAGACTCCTTGTTCACATCAGCTTTTTGGAGAAAGTTGCAGGTAGCATTGGGCACCAGGCTCAATTTCAGTATGGCATATCACCCTCAGATAGATGGATAGATAGAGAGGGTTAACCAGGTGTTAGAGGATATGTTACGAATGTATGTGATGGACCATCAGGTCAAGTGGGAGGAATACCTACATCTAGTGGAGTTTGCCTATAATAATGGACATCATTCATCTATTGGTATGCTGACATATCAGGCCTTGTACGATAGCCCCTGCAGGACACCACTGAGTTGGGACAGGATCGAGGATAGGATATCTATTAGAGCCCAGTTGGTCAAGGATATGGAGCAGCAAGTGGTCTTGATTAGACAGTGTCTTAGAGAGGCCCAGGATTGACAGAAGAAGTATGTAGATGCAAAGAGGGTTGACCGTGAGTATATGATTGGAGATAGGGTCTTCTTGAGAGTGTGACCACATAAGAGTCCAATCTATTTTGGAAAGGGCTCTAAGTTAGCACCTCATTTTGTTGGACCTTTTGAGATATTGGAGAGGATAGGACCACTTGCCTACCATTTAGCCTTGCCACCTAGCCTATCGCACATCCACGATGTGTTTCATGTATCTGTGTTACGAAAATATATTTATGATGAGTCTCACATTATAGATTGGGATGCCTTGCAGGTGGAGTTGGATGGATAGATAGCCTTGGAGCCCATTCGCATTTTGGGCCGACAGACCTTGGCACTTCGAGGTAGAGAGCTGGACCAGGTTAGGGTCTGATGGGATTGTTATGATGAGGTCACAACTTCATGGGAGGATGCGACACAAATGAGATCACAGTACCCATACCTTTTTGATGAACTCCAGGAGGAAGTTCATGCCTAGGGGGGGAGGATGTGAGGCCTCACCCCGACCTATCATAGCATCTTTTCTTATTCGCATTTTGATACATTGATATACTTGTTGATCTATTTTGATAGAGACTCGAGATACTATATTTTGATGATGATTATTATGCCATGTGGATCACCTTATGATGTGCATTAGAATTTAGAGTATGTTGAGATTTTGATTATGCATATTTAGAAGTGTAATTTTGATGGGAATATTGGATCATGTTTAAATTTGATTTCTTCACAGGTGACATGTCATGATGATTATATAATTGTGATGCTTAAGCACTTTTGTATGGAAAATTTGGATTTTGCATATAGCAATTAGAATTGAATTATACACATTGATTATGTTGCTAAATTGTGAATTGAATATGTATATTTCATGTAATGTTATCATCTTGAACTACTGATGCTCGATGTGTAGTGTGCAGGTAAGAGAACCATGGAATTAATCAGAGAACCAAGGTTAAACATGTGTGAACTGAGTAAGCCAAGGCTTAATCCGATATGGGATTAAAAAAAGGCTCGTTGTAATGTGAACTCATTGTTAATGTGGATTTTTACATGTGTGTTATTAGTTAATTTCTTGTTGTCATCCAGGACATGACCTTGGGTATGTAATGTGTAATGGTTAGTGTCACTTGACACTTGTTATGTGCTTGTTTTAATTCATCCTTGTTCTAGTCACTTCTAGAGGCCAGTAAGGGGTTCTAAGTCATTTTTGGCATAATTTAAGTACCTAATGGATAGGGTTATGGGTTAGGAAGGTTTTGAGCATGTCTATAATTCCCAAGTGACCTTGGTAACCTATTTTATGACCCATTTACCCTTGACTTCGAAATTTGATAAGTCATAATCTTTACCCAACTCCACCCTTTCTTTCAATCATGCATTTATCATGGGGGGACAAGGAAAGACAACAAGGTCATAGAGTCAAGTCTGCATTTATGGATGGTGGGTGGGTAGAAATTTAGAGGCCTTTTTAGAGGCCCTTAGGAGATTTAGTGGGTGTTCACCCACTCTCTACATTTGGAGACATTAGGGTTTGGATTGAGGAAGGATAAGTGGATAAGCTCTTCTCAAATTTCCATTTCCATCACACTTGTGGAGGTTGGTTACTCTTCTCATGGAAGCCTTTCTACTTGTTCATTAGATTAGCTTGTATTTTTCTCTCTCATGCATATGAATCTTGGTTCTTGTTGGCACAATGTGTTGTAAGGGAGGGATTTTGGGTTTGATTTCATGGTTTGATCTTGTTCTTTTGCTTATTGAGGGACTTCTTGTTTATGGTGTGAGGCATTACTCACCCTTTGGGAAGGGAAGAAGTGGTCTATGGGTGGAGGGGTTAGTTGGGCTCTCCATGAGGTGAGAGTCTCTTCTCTTGGAGAAGAGGGATAAGTCCATGGTGTATGGGCACCATGGAAGCCATTGCATTCTTGTATTTTGGAGAGGATGTTAAGCAAAGTATGTGTATGAAGCTTTTGGATATGTAGCCTTGAAGAGGCAATTGAATACTCATGGTGAGAAATTTGTATGTAATGGCATTCTCCCCTTGGAAAAGCCCACCTCCACCCTCTCAATGAGCTTGTAAGACTCATTTGTGTAGCCTTGGGAGGGAGTAATTTGTTGTATGTTTGTGTAACTTATTTTGTGAGCATCTTGTTGATCTTGTTGCATACCCATTTAGCCTTGGTTCTCCAAGGTTGGGGGTGGTCTCATAAGAGACCTAGGTTGGGTGGTGAGCACCCATGGTTCTCCCCTTTTTTATTGCAGGTATTGGTGTATTGATGCTTGTGGAAGAAGCTTGATGGAGTTCATCTTTGTTGGATGTGTTGTATGGAGACACCACATGTCTTATTTTGGGTAGATCTTGGAAGAAAGATCCTCTTTTTATATATATTTATAATGGAGTAGCCTCTCCTTGTAGTAGGAGTAATTTTGGTGGATTTGTATGGTGTTCATCTTATTCATGTTGGAGCACCATGAAATTTTATATTGCAATAGAATGGAGAAAATCATTTTTCATCTTCTTGATATTATCATGCATGTATGGTTATCAAATTATGGTTCAATGATTCAACTTGTAAATAAGAAATGCTTGCTATTATGTTGATGCATTCTCCTTGATTGAAATGGAGGTATAAATATCTCATGTTAAATGTTTGTCTAAGTTGACAAGGGAGAGATAATGTATTGTTTAAAGGAATAATTTCCATTGATATGAACTTTGTAAAGCTCTCAATGTGTTGACTTAACTAGTTATGTTCATTCTATTCTACCTTATCTTGGACAAACTTTAGACTAAATAGAAACTACTTGAGTTGATAAGAATGTTGCAACCTCTAAAACCCTTCTAAAATGAAGTATGACACTATTGAATTATTGGATAATTAAGACACTAACATTCTATCCATTATTCCCTTAGTCTAATTCATCAAATAATCAAGTAATTCATTAGCTCAAATGAAAGATCAAACTAAAAAGTTGCAAGAGAAATCATGAAATTAAAATGACACTTCCCAAAATTTTATTAGAGCAAATAACTCTCTGGTTTTTGTATGGGAAAGAGAAATATTCTCTTACAATAGAGAATATTCCCCTTTTCCCTCCTAACATAATTCCTAATTTAGTTTAATAGCCTAAGCTATCTATTACCCATGTTAATACACTCTAATCTATGATTGAACAGGTTTTCAAATTAACTTTATTGTTAAAGAATTATCATAAAACTCTTCCCACTTGCTAGTGGTCCCCACTATTGCCCTCTTCCTATGCACAGGTGATGGTCATGGCAGAGAAATATGTTTAATGCTTAGTCAAAATACCCCCTATGTGAGTAGAAGGGCCCTTGAGAAGTGACACTCAACAAAAAAAGATTTAAATGCCTTGTCTTTTACTTAATTCCCATGTACATATGGGCTGACATGGCTTAAATAAAGTCTTCAACTTTCAAGTTACCTCTTGCAAGCACACCTAACTCAGATTTTAAAGTCTGACACATTCCCTTTAGTCATAAAAGGGTACCCTCTCCCTTGCTATGCGCACCACCCACTTGGTCTTCTCCTTGGGAAAGCAGAATACTTGTGTTGTATTTTGCATTGACTTTAAACCATTTCCTATCTTCTCTAGCCTTGGAATCTGCAAAAATCCCATCCATGAGATTGGTGGGAACCTCAACTTTGTCTCCCCCTTGTCCTCTTACAAGTGCGCTCCCCTTTGGCATTTATCATTGGTTAGTGGGTGTTGTAGGTTAGCCTAGGTGATAGTCTAGCCTTTAGGATATTTGAATTTGTTATTTTGTTATTTATTTATGTTGGTAATTACATAGGGTTTTAGATGATTTGTGTTATGGAGTTGATTAAGCTCTAATTTTACTTATTAAAGATAAATTATTTTAGGGGAGAGTTAATAATGTTAGGAAATGTCTAGGAGATGTTACTTTTATATAACTTTTAATGTGTTAAAATATTAAATTAATGTTTTAAGTTTTATTAATATGGTAACCTGTTTAAATAAGACCAGCTATGATAAACATTGGAGACTTATTTAATTGATGAAATTGACACTTAAGATGATTGTCTAATTATTTATTAAATGTTTTAGCAGGACATGTATTCACTAATTTAATCAATTGGTTAGTAAGTGATAGGTATGGTGAATCATTAGATAGGGTATATTGGAGCATGACAACAGTCATTTAGATGATAATTATAACCTTTAGCCATTAAATACTAATTTTGGCAATAAATGAATTAGACTATTAGTTAACAGTATTAATGTTCCGATCTAACTAAGAATGAATTAAATTATTAATTTAGTAGTTTTATCAGGCATATGTTCATTCACAACAAATAGTGGAACTTCTTAACAAGATGATAGTCAATTCATTTTAGGGTCATTAGGAAACAGGACCTTCGACATTAGTTAGATGAAGGTCTAGTTGAGATAGATTTATCCTCGATAGACCCACCTTTGGTTATAGTTCGTTGTGTACATTTTCTAAATGATTAATACACTAGATACTGTGAATGCACCTGGAACATGAGCCCTTAATGGAAACTGTATACACTAGGGCTCCCATTTTTCTTGGTCTGGCTCTTACTACATTAGTTGATAACTTGATCCTAGATTGCACTCGGCATAGCCGATGATGATTTACAACTAACCTTGTAGTCATCTCTTGACATTTCACCCCCTTTTAAAAAAAAAATATTATGTTTTTGGATGTTTATTTTGGGCATGACAATTTTCTCTTGGGATGGAAGAAGATGATGTTAGATAGGAGATAATTAGACAAGGGGGTCATCATGAGATTCTAGAAATATGGGATCTTGTTCAACTAATTGGACATTCTTGGTATCTTGATCTTGACCAATTTTAGGACTTATTTCTTTATATGTTGGATTATCCTCTTTACATGGTATATTAGTTTTGATATCTATGATAAATTCTTGAAAGGACTTGGCACTCGAGCATGATGTGGAAGGACTTTGACTGGGACTCAATGGAGTATCTTTAGTTGGGATTGGAGTATATGGTGGAATTGGATCTAAGACTGTTGAATTGTAGAAGGGACTTGTACTAAAGGATGGAGTAGCTAGGATTTTTATTATGGATAACCCTTGTCAATAGACTGGAAATGTTTCATTATTGGATGCATTTCTAGGTGGAGATAGTGTGGAGGAAGAAATGGTGAGAGATATGGAGATTTCTTCTGGGACTTTTATAGACATAGGTATATAATTTTGATCATGTTTTGGAATGGTGGCTTGACATATATCCAACTCCTCATTAGGTGAATTATTGGAACTTTCTTTATTAGTATCAACACAATTATTATCTAGACTTCTGATAGCGATGGTATTAATTGTCAAATTGGGGTTTGCTTTTGTATATGCAAGGTTATCCTTATTATCTTATCTTGTTATGGAGGCCTTGACTTTTCCATAATCCATCAATGGATTTTGGAATATCTTATGGTCTTGGTTAGTGGTGACATAATTTGTGACAACTTCAATTTCACTGTAGTCGATTAAATCTTGGACAATGTGCTTAACTTGCATACAACCACCTATTTTGTGTCCCTTAGTTATGTGATAGTTATGGTAACTATTGTAATCCCACCATGATGGTTTACCAGGACCTTCATAATGTCTTATCTAAGGTAAAGTGAATAAATGGGACTATATCAATTTCTTCAGGATCGTCTCAAGAGGTTATGCAAGAGCTATAAAATCTTGTCGAGGAGTAGGGTTCCTTTTTGCATAACTTTGTTGGGTAGTAGTATATGCTTGTCTTGCATTTTTCCTAGGATCTATGTTGTTAACAATGTGGGTTATTTATGTTTGTTGGGTATGTTGGATTGGTGATGGTACTTTCACACGTAGCACTAGTTGTGTCATTTTAGCATTGACAACCCCATCATTTGTCACATTCTTATTTTTGGACCAGTATTTAGTTTTGTAATAAGGTGTTTGATTATTAGTCTTTTTCTTGATGTTTCCCTTCAAAGTGAGGGATCTCTCTAATTGTGGCCCTTTTTTGGCTAGTTCTTAAAAGGTCTCAATATGTTGGGAGTTAAGTTGACGCATTAGGTCTAGCTAACACTTTTTAATGAACGCGTGGATTTAGTTGGAACATGGAAGGATGTCTTAAAGGAAACATTTCTCCAACGTTGTAGGAAAGAGGCAAATATCTCTCCATTCTTTTTCTTGGTGGTGCACAAATCCATGAATGTTACTTCCATGAAAATAGTGTGTGAATAGTGTTATATGAGTTTTCCTACTAGTTCATTCCACATTCTTATTCCAGGAGGGAGTCTGTAAAACTAATCCATGGCTATACCACTAACAGTGTGTGGAAAAAGTCTCATAAGATATGTATCATTGTGAGAAACTTCCATGCAAGATGTTAAAAACTCCCTTATGTGATTACAAAGATCACACTTTTCCTTGTACCTATCAAACTTAGGTGTGACAAAGTTGGTTGGAAAAGGTGGCTTAGGTAGTTTCCTATCAAAGGGATAAGGAATAAGGTATGTTGTGGTGTAAGACCTTTTAGAAGCACATGTTTGTAAATTTATGAACTATTGTTGAAGGGTTTGTAAATATTGAGAAAGTAGATCATTGGTTGTTGGTGTAGTAGATGATGCTTTAGGGTCAACAAAAGGGGATGTACTAGTTTGGGATGTTGTAGGTACATATGGCGGTAGAACATGTTGATATGTTGGGTTATATTGAGGTACTCAAATGTACTGAGATGTTGGATTATGCTGAGATACCAGATTATGTTGAGGAGTTGGATTTGGAATGTACTGAGATGTTGGGTTTTGTTGAGGTACTAGTATATATTGGGGTGTTGTATTATGCTAAGGTACTGATATATATTGGGGTTTCATATTATGAATAGGTACTAGTATATTCTAGGGTGCTATATTATGTTGAGGTACTATTATAATATGGGAAGTATTAGGCCCACTTACCATCATTTTTTAGATTAAACTAGAAAATATTATTGAGTAATATGGATTAGTTGGAGGTGCCCCTTGACTGATTTGGATTTGTCCTGAATTGGAAGGGATACATGGCGGGGCACCACTAGGAGGATTTGGTTAAGGTGCTCCCAGTAGGGGTAGCCCCTGCTTTGGTTGGAGAATCATGCTAGAGGAACTTGTTTCCATTGTTTGTAAAGTGCTTTCTAGATGATTCAAGGACAATATAGATGGTGATGTTGTGGTAGCAAGTGTAGTATATGTAGATGAAAAACTAACAAATAAGGGATTGGTGTACTAGATCCCAAAGGTATTGGAAGATGTGGTGACCTGGGAAGCATTTTGCATGGAACTGGTGGATGGGAGGACTGAATTAATTTGTAGGGGTGTCTTTGAGGCTACCTAGGCTAGTGGTACATGTATGTCTTCCATTATGGTGGACGTGTCAAATCCAACTGGTAATTTAACACCTTTTTGTATGAACATGTGAAGGTTTTTTTTTAGGTCAGCCTCTATCAGGGATTCTAAGATTTATTTCATCTTCTCATCATGTAAACCTTCATCAATATCTTCTTTTTTACTTCTGGATTTGATTTATGTGGGGGTTGTGATTGTAAAGTATCATCTATGTTTTCTCCTAGCATAAAAATGTCTCAAGATTATTGTAGTCTAGTTCCAAAGTTATTGGTGCAAATTCAATTTCCCTAATGGGGTTCATGGTCAGGGATTTGAGTGTACCCTATTGTGTCCTTACTCTTCTTTGATCATGTGTTTGACATATGCAAGTCTAGGATGAATTTGAGACAACTAAGGAAATCAAATTCTATTTTTTGGATTTTTTGGATATGGCATGATAATGCAGACTAGGAATGAATAATCAAATATGACATCTAAAGTGTAAGTACCTTGCCCCAAGAGATATTCTAGAAACTTCAATGGTAAACCCTCTAAGAAAAGACCCAAATGATAATGAGGACTATCTTGACACCAAAAGGTAGGAAAAAAAGTGATAAATTATGGTAATAGTGTCTGTCTAAGATAAATATTAACCAAAAATGACAAGGTGTATGTGTTGAGGCCAATAGATAAAGATAGTGCCGACGATGTCAAGATAAAACACAAGACCACTGTAAGAATGTCATAGTAAAATGAGCCCTCTAATTTTAAAAAGAATGACTCTAGGAAGTGCAATACTTTAACCCTAAGATATGCAAGCTATATTTTTGAGATTTTGGATTTTGAGACTAATACGATGACTATGCAAAAATGTAAGATTCTAGGATATGCCTATCTAATTATGTCGATCACAAGGAACCATGAAGAAATGTTTTAGGATGTTTGTAGGATAATTTTTTTAGGATAAATGTTGTAGGACCAATCATTGTAGGACAATTATTTTAGGACCAATTTTTGCAGGACCAATTATTGTAGGACCAATCTTGTGGGACAAATGTTGTATGACTAAACTCATAAACTTAAAAATTAATGTGTAGTTGCAAGACTAACTCAAAAGAAATGATGTGTATGTTCAACAAATTTTTCAAGCTGCAAGTTCTCATGAAGTTAATCACAATGGAAGCAATATACAAGAAGTTTAATTTATGGTCAAATTTGGCTTCATCTAAAATATTATAGGCCCATTTCTTGGGTGTCTGTCATCTCACACAGCATAAGTGCCACACAACTAGAGCTAAAGCCCTTGGAGGTGCATGTGATATCACATTTTTTGGGTATTATTATCATGTTAATGAAGATCCCTTTCATAACACAATATCCTTGGGACATATATGATGAGAATTTTAGGGGGAGATTCTTTTTCAGCCTCCCCTTGCACTATAATAAGATAAATGTTTGGAGGTAAACCAGGTGGCCTCTATTAACAAGTTGTAGTAAGGTATTTGGAGTCTCCTCAATTGTACCTGTGTGACTCACTTAAGAGCCTAGTTGACCATGTTGGCTACCTAGAGATACTCCACCTGATCCACACTATCATCAACACACCTTGCCTAAGCTTGAGGAGATAAGACCATAGTTTTCTTTGAGTCTTATTTATAAACCAACCAGAAGAATTTGTTATTTTGAGGTCGTCCTATGTAATGGGTTAAGAGAACCATCCAAAAAGGCCTCTCTAAAATAAAATGGTTTCTAATCTAACAGATTGTACAAGTGTACCAAGAAATCCAAACACTAGGTTAATCGTATTAAGCACCAATAGTCAAATGTGAACTAAGTTATCATACATACAAGCACATGAGTTCAATTTTAAACCCAAACCAAATGAGATTTGTTTTGTCCAATTTTAGATGCACCAAAGTCCAAATGTATTTTCCTTGTTTAATTTTGTTGCACCAATCTCAAATGTTATTTGCCTTGTTTATTTTTTAACCACACGTCAATTTTAAGCACTAAAATGAAGTATGAATTTTTTATGTTTTAGAATGCATTGTTTGTTTGGAAGCACCAAAATGAAAGATGAATTCATTTTAGATTAACAAGATTAAAACCTGCTACCAAGCCACATGCTAAAAGAAAAAGTTAGTACCGAAGAAAACTAGCAATTAGTTTTGGAATTCTCTAATAAAAATAAGGTTAATATCGCGACAATTAAAAATTTCATAAATTCTCCATACCTTTTCCACGTACATGTCAATAACCTCTTCTTCTCTTATTTCTACCTCCAAAGTATTGATTCATTGTATCTGAGTCGGTATCTTGTTTTGTTTTATCTATCTTTCTCTTCTTTGCTCAACAGGTTCCTGAATCTTGACATTTTTGTATTTTGATGGCCAAGTGTATTACATCAAGTGTGTATTTTAAATAATGAAAATATTTGATTTACAATAGAGAATAATATTTTAAATAGAAGAGAAGACCAAATCTCATTTTGTAATTTTGAAATAATGTTTTTGATAAAATGATTCTCACCTGCACACAAAAAGAAAAGTTTTCAAATATATTTATATATTATTTCTCATCAAAATTAAAATTACAAAGAATAAACCCCCTATAGAATTTCAATACCTTTTCAAAAATGTAACTTTTACAAAAAGAAATGTTGATTTGTATCCAGAAATAGTTTTTTATTATATATCATAAAAAAATTTGAAAATTTTGAAATAAAAATAAAAAAAATCTAAAATTTGGACTATAGCTTCCTTATGTCAACACAAACCTGCAAAAAAAAATTCATAAGCATAATTCTTTATTGTGTGACCTAGGGACCCATTTTATCATAATAGACCATTTTTAATATATCTATTTTTTCATAAATATTTTTCAACAAAATTAAAATAAAAAAGAATATACCCCCTTTATAATTTCAAGACATTTCTAAAAATGTAAAGTTTTCAAATAAATACGATGATTTGTGCCCAGAATTAATTTTTTATTAAATATCATAAAAAAATTAAAAAATAAATTAAAAAAATCCAAAATTTCTGAATTATGGATTGTAGCCTCTTTATATTAGCACAAACCTTCAAAAAATATTCATAAAGAAATTCCAAGTGGTTTGAAAGATATGACCAAATTTCATATCGAGTTCACCATTTGTAACAGGGTAATAGGGGATCAATAAAAACCTACAATAACATATAAAATCTAAACCACAAAGAGATTGTAAGAGCAATTAGTATTCCCAATATTCAAGAAAATATGTAAGAAAAACAATAAGTATAATCAATCAAACATTATGAAATCAATCCAAAACATGAATATGTAAACCATAAAATCTTTCCCTGGTGTTCTCCTTCTCATGCAATGTGGGCTCTCAGAATTGAGCTCAAGATCATGTCAGCATAAGAATTCAAAGCAATTGTGGTTTTTTTAAAAATGAGAAAAGGGTCTCTATTTATAAGATTTTAGGGGTTTCAACCAAGAATCCATGATTGAAGGGTTGATTGACTATGATTGAGGAGTTGAACTCAGAGTGACTGAGAGTTCAACTGAGTTGATTTCTTGGTTTAACAAGATTGATTAAGCTTTCAGTAGAGAGGGAATTATGGAGTGAAGAGTTGTGATTGAAAAGCTAACGCAAAGTGAGTGTGAGTTAGGATTCAAGAGGATAACTATGATTTAAATAAATAAAATATTATGTATTTACACATGTAGAGATATTTTATAAATAAATAATTGCTTATTTATTTATGAGAGGAATTGTTGGTTGTAATTAAATAAATATAATTTGTGGGTGGAATTTGACTAAATTATTACATAGATACAATAATTAGAAAGAGGGAATATTAATTAAATATCATTATTTCATTAATTAAGTGGCATAAGGAATAATTAAATAATATTTAGTTATTTAATTAATTTATAGATGAATAATTAATGAAATATTGATTGCATGATTAATAATTAAGGTAATTAATTAAAATTACTTATTTATGGAATTAGGGAGAAATGATGATTTTGACTTTAGAATATGAATGTAAGTGAAATTGTTGTTTGCAAACATGGAACATTTTTAGGTGTCTACAATAGGAAGAAATATATGTCTAGATATCAAGGAGGAAAGGGAGATTAAAATTGAGATAGAGAGAGAATGATGATAGGAGCGAGCTTAGTGATTATTGAAATTTAACTAAGTTTTAGAAATCATAATATCTAGAGCTTGGGGAGAGAAGAAAGAATGAGATGGAGAGAGGTAGAGAGGGAGGAGGAGGAGATTGGTAGGAAAATAAATAGGTCTAGAGATAGGTGGATAAAAAGAGAATGAGATGGAGAGAAACATGTATCTCTACGTACACATTTGTCTTGTTTAACATAATGTGTAGGTGTTGTGATTATCAACTAAAATGCATACATATTTTTCTTGTTTTATATAACACGTACATGTTTTATTTCAAATAACATGTATTCATTTATAACTCAAATAATACATAGCATTTAGGCCTGTACTTAGGATTCAATGAAAAGCCTTTCACTTGGGAGCTTCATTTCCCTTCTTTTAGCATGTTGGTTTCTTCCAATATCCACCCAATCAAGATCTTCAATTTGTCTCTAGTTTGGGGAGATGTTTACAATACCCAAGCTCTAATACCATGTAGGGGTAGATAGGTGACTACTCAAGGTAGATAGGTGACTAAGTTCAACACCCTTAAGGTCCCTATAGGAACAAAATAAATACCTTCCACAAGAGATAATGGCTAGATAACTTCCATAGCAAGGAATAGATTAATAATGGTTGAATATGAATACAAATGTACATAGGTATTTCTTATATAGGAAAGGTGATGAAGTAGAATGACAACTACGCTTGATATAAACATTAAATGCATCATGAAAATATTAAATGCCTATATGTCTTAAAGTAAATAACAAGACATGGGTCCATTATAAGGAAAACTTCTAGAATGCTACCTAGGGTGTAAGGATAACTAACTGAGGATAATGAAACCTAACTTAAATGCAAACTAGTACCTAAGTGCAATTAACATGTGAAAATATTTTCACCAAAATAGATTAGGTAATAACCTCATTCACACTAGCACATTTTAGATGGAAAAATGATACTTTGTAGTACAATACAACCATTCCACATATAAAGCTAAGTAGCACTTTAATCCATCTTTATCATTTTCAAAAGTGTGCTTGTCTATCTATATTTTATTGTCTAGGCTTGTACAATCCTAGTATATATTTAATTCTTATTATATTTTAAAACCTAGGACATTTCAAAATGGTTCTATAAATTTTTTTAAAGTTTGATAAATCCTACAACCCCTTAGGCTTTTCTTTTAGGGTTTACTTTTTACTTATTTTATAGATATGAGACTTATATTTTTGTAAGATTTATAACAATACCATTTTTTCTTATATGATATTTTTATCTTTTGTTTTTTTATATTATGTTTATGTCAAATTGTCATTGATATCATCCTCTCCCCTTGAGAACAAGTTCTTGTCTTGATCTTCACATGATTGCTTATTATTTCTAATTGGGATTTCTATGTTGGTTATATGGATGATTTTCATCATAAGCATAATGATTTTGATAATGATAAAGAGATCTCTATCGCCACATAAATAATTTTCTAAGAGATTATTAATGTTTCTTTGTAACACAATTGGTAGATTCTTTATATTGTGTACTCTTTGGTGCACCATTTGGTTTAGATGTTTAAAGAATTGTAGCTAAGAAAATACTAGTTATTTTCCTTATTGGAGCTAATAAGTTACTAATTATTTATCTTTTTGGATCAAATAAATTTCTAGTTGCTTGTGATATAATAGGATCCTTCTCTACAAGAAGAAAGAGAAACAGGACCGAAATGCCTCCATATACTCTAACTAATCAAACTACAATATCTATCATTGATCTACACCTACTTCTCATTGAATGACACCCACATCTCATGTATTTCTTAGTATCATATTCCTAGAGGTGTTCCATCTTCCTCTTCCTTCATCTCATTTATTAACCTACTAAATTTCATCAATTTCCTATTCCACTAGTTTTAACTATGTTACTAGTGTTATTCATACATCTCATCCTATTAGTATCACACCTTCATCACTACCTTAAATAATTATTTCCCGCTCTTAAAATATTTATTTTCCTATTATCTCTAAGTCTTCTTTATAATACATCTATTGGATAATATTTTCTCGCCATTACCACTATCCCCACCTCCACACTTGAAGAACTATTACAAAAGTTAGATAGTATTGAGCATTAATTCAATCTTATGTTTAGTCAACATAATTCAGATGAGTTTACATTTCCATGTGTTACTTCTCTTTCATTTGATATACAGGCATGCCCACTACTATCTAGCTTTGTGGAAACTTGGTTTGAGTTGTATTATGAAAAAGTGAGACCTTAAAACACATATATAAGAATTTCAAGTTGGATGTTTATATTACATATATAATGATGTATTTTTTGTTGGCTATTGTTTATATGTGTAATCACCTAAAAATGGACAAAGATCAAATCAAAGCAAATCAAGTCAAATCAAAGCAAATCAAGGACAAAATTGGATCAATTGAATCACAATGTATAATTAGCCAATCAAAATGAAAATCAAGTCTTCATTCAAGATAAATCAAAATTGAGAACATTTTAATCAAGTGCAACCAAATCAAAATACAATTAAATCAATTAATTGTATAGTCTTGGATTAAATTAAATTCAACCCATTCAAGGGGTACATGGCTAAAATAAATCAATTAAATCAATTAATAAATCTCAATTACTCTCAACAACCACCAAGGGAGGAAAATCAATCAACCACGCATACTCACCAGAGGTCCATAGTCAGGTGGCCTCGCATATCTCTGACACCTCTCGAATCGATGCTCTTGAATAGGGACAACCATCTCGAAAATCACCATGGAATCAAAGCAAAATCACCAAAGATAAAAGTGCAAATGAATAGTAAATCTAGGTTTTTCAACCTATTTAAGCTAATTCTAACCTAATTTTGAGGTGAAATTTGGACTTCGACCTATTTTAAACTATCACATTACCTAAAGCAAATTGGGAATCATGGCATATCAACAATGTTTTTCAGAAATGAAAACATATTCAATCAATCGATCGATCGATCAGTCACATCTTTCAAATCAAAACATCAATATGTTTTATTTCTAAGGGGGCATACCATCAAACAATCAGATCAAGACCAAAAGCATATCATCATGAAAAATCAAGAGAACGATCATCGAAATCAAAGAGAAACTTTTATCAGGAAATTTTTCATAATCAAATGAATGGGGCATCGAATAAAAATCCATCATCAAATCAGGCATTATATCAAGATCAATCATAAAAAATGACCATCATATTGAGGATGACCATCAAAGAACCACATCAAGAGAGTTTCATATCAATCATATCTACATCAATCTCATATCGGGAATCAAGATCGACCATCGAAAGACATCAAGATCGAAAATCAAGGATCGACCATCGACAGAATCAGGACTTATTGATCGACCATCAATAGTGTTGGTGTTTGAAAATGCTTATGCCACTTAGGGCTGCCAATATGCCTTGAGAGTGATGTTAGGACTGGTTAAATCCAAGTGTGAAAGCTCTGCAAGACAACTGGACCAACTATAGGGACAAGACTGCCCTCTTCACTTCTGGCTCTACAAAACCATGGCAGGTGCACCTAATCCAATAACTTATGGCATTTTAGGACTTTGGACTGGATTAAACAAAGCAGATGATAGCAAGAGACTACTAAATGCTAACCAGGCATTCATTGAATCTCAATTGCTATTGGGTGTAAAATGGCCTTGTGACCTCAAGACTATGAGGGATTGCAGGATTAGAAATATTAAATATAACTGGGTTTCTTGCAGGATGCAGACAACCATGCAACACTTTGCATCAGCATAGGGATACTAGCTTAAGATCAGTGCCTTATCCATTGGGCATCATACCTGAAGTGTACATGGAACACAAGGACAACTACTAGATTCATCTGAGAATCCAAGCCATAAACACAATTAAACATCTCTTACACTAATTACAAGTATCCTTACTGATTGAACCAAATGAATCTATGCTTCACTTAGAGACTTTTAACCTGATTCTAAATCAAGGCTGAGAGATGAAACATATACATAAGCAACCAAATGCAATGAGCCAGAAAACTCAGAATTCATTAAGAACAACTAAAGGAGAGATCCAAGAATGAGAAACTGTATTAAGTATGTGGATTCAAATCCCTGTATTACAAGTTGATTTAGAAAACACCATAGACAATATGCAAAAGATACATGAGGTTTTTCCCTAATGTTGATACAACCAGCATGAAAATGTTTACATGAAGAAAACCACTGGAACTGACAAAATTCAGAACCCTTACTCAGTCAAAAACTAGCAACTTATACCACTAGCCACCTGAAAATTTCATGACCACCTTGTTGCAAACATGTGTGAATATTCATGGGCTGAAGAATGAAACTATGCTGGTCACTACCCATGTTCTTCCAGTCACAACCATCATACTCACATTCATATTCTAAGAAGTAAGGAACATCACCTACTTCTCCCTACTGACTGGAAGTAAAAATATCATCTAGTAATGCATCAAAAAATGTAGCATATGGAGCATCATGCATTACTAAAAAAGTACTTGGCTAAAAAGGACTTGAATCCTCTGATTTACCTTCATACATTGCCTCAGCCACTGAGCAACTTGGTTCCTCCATGATATCTTCATGAATTGGATCATGAACCAAGTGAAGGTCTTCTTTAAAGCTTATGTGACAGGGGAACACTGCATCATCATTTTCACCAAAAGAATTTATGTCCCAACTATTGAAGGCTAGGTCCTCAACACTATCACACTCAGTATCATACTTTGCAAGAGAAGGAAAAGGACTTGAACAATAGACTTGTTCATCACTGCAATCTTGATGATAGGAAAACACACTATCATGTCCTTCTACCTCTTCTTTTGCAGGGTCATTACATGAGGGGATCTCTGATGAAAAAGGATCATCACTATCACTTTGAACACTGGCCTCATTATCAGTGTCAAAGGATACATCATAGGGGAGCTGCAATTTAAAGTCCACACAAGGTGCATACCTTTGGAATTCATCAGCCAAGAGTGCTGAAATCCTTTCACTGCTCAATGGACTTTGGGTTTCATTTTTCTCTTCATCAGCTACATCCCTATTATTGCAGACATCTTCCTTGTCAGAAATAAGGACTGGAAACTCTGGCATTAAATCATCTTTTCTGAAGCACTCTATGTAGGAATCATCATCTGCATCATATTCAATATTCTCCTCTTTACACAAAACATCATCAAACTGGGACAAGAAGACTGCCCTCTCATGTTGACAAGAAGAAAAATTTGCAAACAAAAAGGAAATATTGTCGACTTCAGATTCATCTTCATCACTCTCACATGTGTTGATCTCAACATCAGCTTCATAGTCAACACTTTCTACACGATGAGATTCAACATCAGAGACACTGGCCTCCTCATGATCATCATAAGGAACCACCAGTCCCAGCAATCTTATGTCCTCTACTAACTGCCAGTTCACCATTTTCAACCTCGCTAATTCCTTCTTGAGAGCAACAACTTTATCAAAATGCTCAACAAACTTAGCTCTCAACACATCCCAAGAAGGGATTGAACATGAAGGCAAGGACAAGAACCACTTCCTTGCACCATCAGAAAATGTGTGCACAAATAACCTCATGGCAATATCTTCATGTTCAACATCCATACCTTCAAAAATGCCCATGACAACATCAACATGCTAGCTTGCAGAAACAGATCCACCAGCCATGAATCTTGGCAAGTGCCTCCCATCCTCAACAGAGAACTCATTAGGGGCACCTTCAATGCCATCAAAACAAAAGGGCATATATTCCTCCATGAGGAACTGCCCACCACTTATCCCTTTACAGCAGTGCTACACACTTGATAGGGATACATTTCAACTCTTGAGAAATACCTAGATGTATTGGAGCAGCTGCAAGAAACGTGTGATTTGGAGTCACCTTCAAATCACCCTTAACACTTTGTAGAGCCACCACCTCCTTACAGAGGAAAAGAGAAGAAAGCCAAGACCTCTTCCAACTTAGACCTTCAAATCAGCAACTCACAATACACCCCACATAGAGTCCTCTTATGATTCCTCTCTTGACTTAACACTATAAGTCACAGGAGCCCAAATGTCTGTTGCCTCTGTCACTGCAAGTCCACCTCTTTTCTTTGTAGCCTTCCTTCAAATGTGCACACTGGTGTACATCAGAGAACTCGGAGTCTCCACTCACCAAAATGTGAGAAATTACTAAAAAATAATTCAGGAACTAGGACTTTCAGACTTAACAATGACAAACAAAACAGACCTAACTCACTTTGCAAAACATGAGAAATGTCTTCTTTACCAAACATGACTCTATACCATGGCTCCCTAGTAAAGTCACCATCTTGTTGGACTGTTTCCTTGTCAAACTTGAGTGTCTAACCAAGATCTAAGCCCAACTATTTGATTCAAGTTTGGTCCTGCAAGGAAAAGATCCAACAGATAGAATCAAGACCTATTATCAAAGAAAGATCAGAGTATTCTTTGAATCGACATGCTTCACATGTCAACTCAAAGAGGGGCATTTGTAATCACCTAAAAATGGACAAAGATCAAATCGAAGCAAATCAAGTCAAATCAAAGCAAATCAAGGATGAAATTGGATCAATTGAATCACAATGTTAGATGTAACTTATTAGAGCTACCAAGGGTATTAAGTTACATCTGATGACTGGTGAAGAAAATGTCAATCCTGGAATTTTATCTTCTATAGGGTACTTGAGCATGGTGTAGGATTTGTCAAATATAAAGACTAAGGTGGGAAGAATGGAAACCAAACTACTATAAATGGAAAGAAAGATGGGGAGTGTTTCCAAGTTTTGTCTCTGGGTTATGCATAATTTGGCTACTTACTTGTGCCTACTACACTGGAAGGTTCTTGGTGAAGATGCAGAAGATGAAGGAAACTACAAGGATCTATTGAAGTTTCTTATAGACAACTAGAGCCATGTGATGTATGAGTCGGGTTGCAACATAAAATCTCCTAGAAATATTTAACCTCTTCTTGCCTCTAGTTTTTCCACTTGTCACCCTGGTTGAGTGTCATCTTTAGTTTATTTTTTATTGTATCTTTTACTAATGGCTTTATACCCATGTTGAAATTTCTAACCTTATTGTTAGTTGTGTTAGTTTTTTTTTAATGTTTCCTATGTTAGTTGTTTTGATGGCTAACTGGTTCTATATAGTCTACCTAACCACTTTATGTGGTTTTTTCTCAATGTCTTCTCTCTAGGTAGTATGGTGTTACTCTTTTTTTTAGTGTGTTTTTGTCTATAGGCTCTCAGGTTGTGGTTCTATAAGGGTTAGCACCCTTGTTTTGTTGTTGATTAATATTTAATTTTATGCAAATCATGATGTAATTTGATAATTTGACTAATATTGTATTCATTAAAACACTATATTACATTACTTTTTCATTTAGAGATAGGTCCAAAAGTACATTCATTTTGTCATATTATTCCTACTTTTGATTTTATATTCTTCTAAGTAGACCATGGATAAAAATACATAAAGAATTACCTCTTATCTTTCATGAATGCCTTACAAAGGCTTATGAAGGTTGCATTATTAAATTAGATAGAGATAGACACACAATATTTTATGAATCGAATCATTTTATTTTAGATATTTTTATTAATACAACTCAGGTTAATTTATGTGTTACACATGTGTGGCTTAAATAAGTTTGATGGTATGTGAATTAAGAAAGTGATTAACAGTTTATTGACCTACTAAGCTTGTGAAGGTAAAATCAAATATTATTTATACACCTTATTTTAAAAATCCCTAAAGACAAAAGGAGAAAGCTACCTCCAGTTACAAAACATAAAATTACTATATATAAGTATTAGATATATGTTAGCCTTTAAAAAATATGTATGATCAATTGATTGTTCATGTGCTATAAAAAAATAAGAAGAATAAAGTTATTTCAGTGATAAGGAAAAACACATGTTTATTCTTCTTCAAGGATTCCTACAACAATTGCAAAGAATATTTTACAATGTAAAGTAGAGAAAAAATAGTATATAGAATTCTCTCCAAACAAACAAGAACAATAGTAAAGAAAGATAAATCATAAATTTCACTTCTTTATAGAACATTTGTCCAAGATTGAACTATGCACAATGATGAGAGGTTGGATCTTTACGATGTAGAAAACATTATAATACATGATTGATATGAAGATGGGTAGTTAGAGGACAATTATTATCACCTAATTGGTTGATATATTTAGCATTTTAAGCCTTTATTATCATATATTCCTATTTGTGTCTTTATATTTTCCTTTTATCATCATATCTTCCTATTTGTGACTTTATTTTTTATTGTGCTCTAGATTTCATTGAGGAGAATTCTTCTCACCTTATTGGTTGAGACTTTTAGGTTTTTTATACTTTATTATCATATATTCCTATTTGTGTCTTTATCTTTCCCCCTTTTCATCGTATCTTCCTATTTGTGTCTATTTTTAGTTTTGTTAGATTTGATGTAAATTATGAAGTTCCTGACAATCACTTACATCGTGTTGACCAAAAGTTTAGCTCAATTTTCTTTATACTTTTTTATTTCCTTTAACTTTTTATCAAGCTTTTATTTTTGTATTCATCATTTGCATATTGTATTGTCTCGTGATTATTCTTTGGTTTTTCCCTTTATTTTATCATTTCTTAGTCTTTTGCCCGTTATATTATGCTTTATACTTTGCAAGTGTTATGTTTCCTCACTTGTAGAGCAATCTTTTTATGTTTATAATCTCCTACTTCCCTAGTGATTTATTTCCACAATTCTAATGCTTCTAATGTTCAATCCTTATTGATACATTCTTGATATTATTATATGTTTATACTTTCATGTGATCTTAACTTATGATGATTACATGTTACTTGTATGCTTACAATGCTCCTACCTTATATTGATTTTTGTGTTCATTTATGTTTATCATGTACATATTACGTTTTCTTACAACTATGCTCCTTGTTACATGCTATAATTATACATATTTTTCAATCAGCTACCACAACATATCTAACATTGATTCATGCTCATGTATGATTCTCATCTAGATTTCATTATTTCTGTATATCCCTAGTTTTGGGGAAATATTGAAGCATCATGCTTTCTAGTTGTGCTTGCATGCTTACCTCTTATTATTTTGCTACATGTTTTTCATGTGATGCTATGTAAACACTTTCTCTTGTTATTAAATTCTACATCATGATGTCTTTATTTCTCTCACTCCCCCTAAGTTGTTTCACCCTTCTTATGCAACCATAGAGGGGGCATATTATATCATTGGTGTTCTTTCATGTTCATGGTTACAGTGGATCAATGGATGTCCTAACTATATTTTAACATTTGGAGCATGATCACAAAAAAATTACAATTCTTTTATCTGGAAACTTTTTATAGAACACACACTAGAATAAAGGATGTGGTGTAGTATCTTATACCTTCTCATTTGTTATTTATAGTGGTTGGCATCGTCCCATGCTTTCAAGGCTTCACGCCACCCTTAACATTTTGCATTTTGTGATTATAGATTGTTAAGATTATTAAGAAGTTATATTAGTGCCTATCTTTCAAACAATTTTCAAATGCTACTAATTAATTTTTTTTGTTGCTTAGATGGAGCACTCATTACAAGGAGCGTGTATCAAGAATTTTTTCAAATGCATTCGAGGATTCATGCTTTGCATTTTGCATTCTGTGATTATAGATTGTTAACATTATTAAGAATTTTGTTAGTACCTATATTTCAAACAATTTTCAAATGCTACTAATTGAATTTTTTTATTGGTTTAGATGGAGCACTCATTACTAGGAGTGTGTATCAAGAAGTTTTTCTTATTTGTGTCATTTTTATAAGTTTCCAAAGTAACATACTATAATGTTGCTTGTTTGCTTCATTTTGACATGTATCTTCATATTAGTTTATATAGGGACAACATGCAATGCTAAAAACTGTATACTCTTCAACTTCTCCATTAGTTTTGGACTCACTTCAACTAAGTTAATGTTTGTGCAATGACCAATGTAGTAGTTTTGTTTTTGTGCTAAAGTTGGCATTCCTTAAACTAGGTTTGCATTTACCTCCACACATTAATAAGAGCCAATTTTGACCCTTTGTTTTTATCCATTTTCCTTCTTGGTTTGACTCCATGATGTCAAATTAAATCTAGTTCAATTTTCTATGTGAAATCTATGTCCAGCATTTTAAAAATTCGAAGTTTAAATTAGCCCATGTCATCCCCCTCCAACTAGTCATTGTGTGCTAACTTAAAGCACGAGATATTTCAAATTGTATTTTAGAATATTAAACAAAAGATCAAACAACAAGCCCTAATTCATTTTAGCCACCGAAATCTACTTGCATCACTATTTAAGGAGCAATTCTAAGCATTTACTACTACACTAACATTTACACACCTAACAATGCATAAGTGTGTTGTATGGTTATTTGATGACTTCAATATTTGGTCACAAGTCATTGAATCAGCTTTTAAAGAATACACCTACTTAATAAACTCCTCAAAAATGTTTGCAAAAAAACACTATCAATACATCATCACAAATTCAAATATCAAAGATTAAGACAAACTAATTTTCTAGATTGTTGTACTTGTCAAATCTATTTTTATGTAGTTCCATACATGGATCTTTTCTATATTATATAACTAACCAAACTAAAATCAATTCCACACTTTAATTCTACTCTAGATTTTAGAAAATTAATTCATTTTATTAAAAAAAATTAAAACCAAATATACTACAATCTTAAACTATGAAATTACACACTTGCAGAACACCATATATCCACTTATAAAACTAAATAATCTCACTCTTCTATTATTTGAAATCATAAAGTTATTTATTTAAAATTTTAAGGTTGTGTCATAAATCTTGAAATGAAGTTATTTAGTATTATTTAATCTATTTTTTTTGGCAGAAAAGATATTTTATTTTCTCTTTAAAAAAAGCATCACAGCCTTACGTGCGAAGGGTTATCAAAAAGAATGTTGATGTTTTCATTGCGAATAGACATAAACATGATAGACGTAATATGTCATCAATATAACGAAAATGACAATAACAAGATTTGACAAGATTCTTTATCCGCTTTCACTTGTAAGTTTTTCAGTCACCAAATTGCATTGCATTGATCATCTTCCATATTATATTATTATAAAATTCGAAACTATTAGAGGATTTACTGGTCACGCACTAACAGTAGTTAAGATGTTTTATAATAAATTTTAAAAGTTGTATTGAAGAACACTCAATAAAGAGTATAAAGGATATTGTTTTTAAAGGTACTTCAATTCAATATAAATATAATTATTGTGATTATATCTTTCATGTGTTTTTTTAATGGTGTTTGGACAATTTAGTGAACAAACAATATTATGATTATTTGTTTAATGCTTTGAAGTCTAAATAATAATTTTAAACTTTTGAACTTTTAAACTTTTGAACTCAAAAAAATATATATTAAAATTTTAATCATTCAAAGTTATGTAAATAAATATTAAACAGAAATTTAAAAATGATTTGAAGAAAAATTAATTATGCAAATAATAAGTTAAATTATCTTTATTACAAACAGTCTTCAAAAGGTAATTGCACAAAACATAATGCAAAAATAAAACAAATATGTTCACAAACCCTTAAAATTTATTTATTAAATTAATAATTAAATTATTTAACTTATAAAAAAAAATTAACACACCACAATATAAAAATAATACTTTACATATTTAAAAACCATGTTTATATTTTATTTTTAATATTTTATTGGATTTAAAGATAAAATACTTTAATAGGGAAAAATTTTAAATATGTTATATAAAAATTGCTTATATTAATTAAAAGAAAATATTTGACATAATAAAATAATTAATAAATTTAATAGAGGAAAATACTTCATATTATACACGTATTTATTTAAAATATTTAACAACTAATTACGCCGACAGCCACAACTTGTCTAAGCGATTTTTCATCATTCACTGTGGCACAACTAACATTGATGTTGACGGGCGAGAAAACGTGTTTGACAAGCTATTTTGTAATTTTGAACTTTTGAGAATATTCCTTTCAACATTCCCACGAAAGCATCTTCGTAACGAATACCACAAAAATATCTTCCGCGATTCCTCCTTGGGCCCTACCAGCACACCGAAGTGATTAAATCCTTATGATTGATAACAGATATATGTTGTACTTCTGTTTTTGCATTTACAGCTGGAGAACTGTACTAGCGATTGAAAAGTACAGATATGTAAAGGTTGAAACAAAATCGGGTTAAACCAAATATACCCGTGGCTATACAGCCAACTAAAAAGTAAATCATACAATATATAAGAAGGGTTTGAAAAAAAAGAAGTGGGAAGTGTCCAGGTATCCAGCCAACTAAAAAGTAAATCATACCTTGCAATGTGCCATAGTTATGGGGCCAGCGATTACAATGTATAGCAAAAACAAAAATCTAAAAGTCTTGCCAGCTGGAATAATGATTAGCTAAAATGAAGGAATTTTAATGACGTCTACAAGACCAAGTGGTCTAAGGGACAAAAAACCACAACATATTTTCATATATCTTTCTATGTTGTCTCTTCTAGTATGAATCTTGATCAGGAAGCTTGCAAACTTGTGAAGCCTCGTCTCCTCTTGAGAGGTTGTTTACACTGGCCACCTTCAAAGTATTTTCAAACTGCTTACGAAAATCCTCAAATGCTGCACACACTATGATAAAGTGCTACTTGATTTCAATCACATCTTTGCTACAAAAGACACAAGTTCTCGATCCCCCCCCTTCTTTGAGGGAAAGTCCATCTCCCCATTTCACATCCTAGGTTGATGAGAGTCGACCCAACCTGCAATATTAAAATTTTAGCCTTCCCCTTTATTCCAGCCCTCAAGTAGGCTTTTTCATCATGCTTCCACGTGGGGTTGAATTCTTTTGATATAGCGTGCTTTTTTCTACTATTTCGTTGTTCGCATGACAATTCTAAACATTTCTAACACCATCTTTTTTATTTCAGTATTAGTGTTGGGACATTCACTGCCACTTAATGTCCCACTTGTTCATCCACTTTTTTTATTTCCTCCAAGTCTTCTTCCTACAGTGTACTTCCTCTTCAACAACCATTTTGGGCCTGCAATGCTTATCCATGTTTTCAACCTTTTTTAACTAACTTTATCAAGAAAATTATTTCTGATGCCTACATCGGAAACATACCAGCCTCAACTAAAAGTATCTCAATGGCACCATTGGCTTGAAATTGTGATTGCTCATGATTTAAATATTTTTCAGTTCTCATTGTCTCCACTCATGGTTTGATATGCTAATCCCCAAACTTCACAACCATAAAAGACAACTAACACAACTAACAACCCAAAAAGAGTCTTCTTGGTTTTCCAATCCCTTAACTCCACTTTCCTGCACCTATTCTAAACAAGGTACAAAGCTCTCCATTCCCCTTCAATCCTTTTTGTCCTACATTTCTCCCAACTCAGCCTATTGTGAGAATCAATTCCTAGGCACTTGTATTATTTCACTATCTCCAAATAACTTCCCTCGAAGATAAATTTACCCTGTTGCTTGTTCTTTTTCAAGGAAAAGATCATGACATTGGTTCTGCTAGCTTGCACTTGCATCCCAACCTTTTGACAAACGAGCTCTGTAGCCTTCAAATGTTCTTTCAATCCCTGGGCAAATTTTGCAATTAGAATAAGATCCTCTGCATGTAATAGAAGCTTCACCACATATCCCGCTAGCTAGATACCCTCTACCCCATTGTTTAACCCAAAGTTGACAAACTCTCACTCGCCCAAAACTCGCCAAGCCCTGAAAAAAATTACTCGGGAAAACTCGGCCAATTTTTGAAAAAACTCGGGAACTTAAAAATAGCATAAAATTTAATTAAAAATGCATTTTTTTTGCAAAATTCTATGAGAAGATGCATCCAATGAGTTAATTAATGAGAAAACAAAAGAAACAAGCTAAGTTTAGATATATATAAATGCAAAGTGGGTACAAAATTGCATTCTCATGTGGAATGCTGATGACTGGAAGAAAAATAGTAAGCAGTTTAACTAGTATGAATCTATGATGCTTGATCATTGATCAATGCCAAATGTCAAAGTCTTCATAACTAGGTCTTAGGTAGTCTTTGTTGGTGGCTGTTTTCAAGTCCCTAGGTCCAACAAATGAGGTTTGAGTGATTTTGGCCTGTTGGGAAGTCATGTCTATCTGAGATTTGGGCAAGAGCTAAGCTAAGTCTGTCGTAGAGATGGGGTCGAAACCAAGTGAGTTGTGATAAAACGAGTTAAAACTCTTTGGGAATCCTTTTGCCAGCTTCAATTTGACCTTAGAAAGCCATGATGGATTGTGGGAGGTAACCCTGCTGAAAGCTTGCTGAATCCTGAAATTTGGTTAAGTCTGGAATTTTTCGAATCTAGAATCTGCATCTTAACTCCGATGAAGTTGGAACCTATCTCAAACATCCTGAAGTATATATATTTTATAATTTATACAAATATAACTTAAAGTATTAGAAATTAAATAAATCAAGCTTATACGTAAATGTTATATTTGTATAAATCCTCCCGCCCCTCAAGTGGAAAACTGGAAACTTTCCTCCTCTACTCAAAGACCAAAACGTTGCAAATGAAAAACTATGCCCAAAATGCCCTATATAGCATTCAAACCTTGGCAGGAGAGTTTTTTAAAAAAACTCACCGAGTTTTTGGCGAGTTTTTGGGCAATTTTTTGAAAAACTCGGCTCTTGGATTTTGGCGATTAGTTGGACGAGTTAATCACCGAGCTGGAAAACTCGGTGAGTTTTTCCAACTCGGCGATTACTCAGCGAGTTTGTCTGCTTTGGTTTAACCATTCTTCAAGTTTATCAATATACAAACCAAACAACATGGGTGAAAGAGGACACACTCTTTAGTTCTAATTTTAGCTCTGACCTACTAAAGCTTATGGACAGCTGCTCTACGCACATTTGGAATGTCAAGTTCTTTCATTCTACCCCCAACATGTCCCTAAGAACGGTGTCAAAATCTTTTTTGAAATCCACAAAGCAACAAAAGGCCTCTCCACCTTGGGTGTCCCAAACTTTTTCAGTTAAGTGTCTTAGAGTGATGCAATGATCAATGGTGGTGTTTTGGCCTAAAACCAGCCAAAAAAAGTTGTGCTTAAGGGCTAACCAACATAAAGTTGTGCCCAACAACACATCCTTCTAAAGCAGTAAACTAAATTCTCAACATTACTCACAGTTGTAACATGTCAGAGTACACCAAGCACAAAATAATGAGCATATGTCTGCCACCCCTTACAAAGTATTACCTAGAAACTGCATATCACCGCAATTTGCATGCATTAGGCAGAGCATTTGTACATCACCCTCTAAAAATTATTTCCTAGAAACTGCAATCTTTGCAATTTACAAATCTTAGTGCACAACCAAATACTTTACTCCACTCCATTCTTTGCTGCTTGCTAGTGATGTTCCGTGACCAAGCAACAGCGAAATCCTGAACTCACTCCGTTGCATGCACAATCCCGGACATCATATAGCAACAATAAACACCTAAAACCAAATTGAAAAATACAAGTGGGAAAATGGAAGATCATTGCCACTTAAAATCATTTTGAGAGAGTTGGAACATGGAAGGATATCACTGCAATAAAGTCGTTGATCCATCTTTAATTCCCCTTCCATACCAAAATTTCTACAGTTGGATTAAATTTTCTGTCCATAACCCTGACTTAGATGCTACATTCGAGACAGCCTGTCCTAACCGAAAAAAAGCCATGTAAAGAGATTATTCAGGACATTTTAGTCAATCGTACTCAGATAACAGCTTGCTTTACACCCACAACCTACTAAAGCAAAAAACATTACAACACCATAAAGAGTATGATATCAGCACATTCTTGTCAAAGAAGCATTCACCTGAATAGTTACCCTACTCTTTTGACAAAAGGCCTCTCCAGTCTCCACCTTGGGTATCCCAAACCTTCAGTTAAGTGTCTTAGAGTGATGCAATGATCAATGGTAGAGTGTTTTGGTCTAAAACCAGCCAAAAAGTTGTGCTTAACCAACATTAAGTTGTGCCCAACAACACATCCTTCTAAAGCAGTAGACTAAATTCTCAACATTACTCACAGTTGTAACATGTCAAAGTACACCTGGCACAAAATAATGAGCATATGTCCACCACCCCTTACAAATTATTGCTTAGAAACTGCATATCACTGCAATTTGCATGCATTAGGCAGAGAATTTGTACATCACCCTCTAAATATTATTACCTAGAAACTGCATTTGTTGCAATTTACAAATCTTAATGCGTAACTGCACAACCAAATGCTTTACTCCACTCCATTCTTTGCTGCTTGCTAGTGATGTTCCATGACCAAGCAACATGAAAATCCTGAGTTCACTCCGTTGCATTAACAATCCCAGAGATCATATCGCAGCAATAAACACCTAAAACCAAATTGAAAAATACAAGTGGAAAAATGGAAGATCACTGCCACTTAAAATCATTTTGAGAGAGTTGGAACATGGAAGGATATCACTGCAATAAAGTCGTTGATCCATCTTTAATTCCCCTTTCATACCAAAATTTCTACAGTTGGATTAAATTTTCTGTCCATAACCCTGACTTAGATGCTACATTCGAGACAGCCTGTCCTAACCAAAAAAAAGCCATGTAAAGAGATTATTAAGGACATTTTAGTCAATTGTACTCAAGTTACCCTACTCTTTTGACCAATAAGAAATCATAATTTTTTCTCTAAACTACACAGCTGCTTTTTCCTAATTATGTTATTAGCTTTGAACTTACATGCCATAATGCTTTATTCAAAATTAAGCATAACAGGCAAGCAATTCTTGTCTGTCATGATCATTAGGACTCTGACACTAAAAATGCCAGTAAATATGTGCTACATAAGTTGACTAGAAAAATTCAAAAATACTAATAGAGATAATCTTATAATCAGAATGGTCAACGAGCTTTCAGCTTTGGGTAGGGGATATCAGTACACAGATAGGTGAGAATTGTTTAATCATAAAAAGTATTTCCTTAATTAAGAAGTAAATAATGGACGTTTCTCACAAAAGCCCAATATATCATTATTAGTTAAGAAAAGCTAAATAGGCTAAAGACTGATCTGCTCACAGGCAATGATAATGCTAACATAGAACCTGGTTTAATTTGCAGCAGCAGAAATTGTCTTGGTTTGTAAAGTGCGGTGAGGGAAAAAAATGGCCCGCAGAAAAGTGATGCAAGGCAGTTGAATGGAGGGAAGGCCCAACAAAGGCAGCAAGGAAGAATGCCCCCTCCGTGGGTGTAGCAAAGAAGCCTCATCACTCCAGGCCCAGCACCATTGCTCTCCAAGAGATTTGAAAATCAGAATTATGAAAATTACCAACAAAAAATATAATAATAAAAAAGCTTTTTTCCCCATTGGTTCATCCACAATGAATCCTGCCCAGTTGGACAGGGCCTGAGCATCCCCACAATTAAACTTACCCAGAATCTGGACCAGGTTTAGACTAAATCCTGATCCAGGTCTGCAGGCCAATCAACCGGTAACATACAAAGCCAACTTCAATACTTAAAACCAATACTTGTTTCCAAATCTCCCAACAGATACCACTTGCAATTTCAACAAAGAAACAAATGTTGCAAAGAACAATTGATCATAATTTGTCTTTCCCAGCTTACATACCTCTATACCCCCGCTTACGCAATGGGCATATCAAAGGCTTCAACTAGCCAAATTTTTGCATGCTGCAAAAAATGCCAACTACTTTTGGAAACTCTGTCTCATACAACCAGAGCATTTCACTTGAGTGCAGATTGCAGATAAAACATTTACTGAATCAAAATAATAAGAATATAATTAGAACTCAAAGCCTTGATATTTGGAGAGGTGCATATTTGGTTGTATGCTCATCTGCCATCACAGGTTGAAACAACTCCAAGTGCGTGTACTGTTCCATTAAATGTTCTCTGCAGTCCTTAGCAGCCTCGATGCCTGTAGAGAAAGCCCCATGTACTGTACCTGGATAAAGCATACTTGTAGCCTCCCCTGCAAAGAAGAGATTGTCAACAGAGATACGCAGCCGCTCATAGAGATCATGTGCCTTGCCTACAATATCATAGCTGTAACAACCAAGGGAATTTGAATCTGATCCCCAACGTGAGACAAGGCACCGAATCTGCAATATGGGATAAAAAATAAGCATCAAGAACAAATAATTTAAGGATTGGAATGATTGTGTTTATTTGAAACATGGAAACTAAACTGAGTGTCATTTACATTGTCAAAAACTATATGGCTAACCACTTACTGGTTCAGATGCACGAGGCAGAATTCTCTTTAGCTGCAATATTGCAAAGTTAGCAGCTGCTTCATCAGACATCTTTTCTATGTCATTAGCCAGCCTTCCAGCGGGCATGTATACAAGAACAGCATGTCCAGTCGCTTTGTGCAGATTCAAGAAATAGCTACAACTATATGAAGTTGGTGCAACCACTCCCAAAAAGTCTACATTTGGCCAAAATACATCCTCAAAATATAAAGCAATCTTATTTTCATTGCCCACCCCTAAATCTGATATTGCCGCCTCTTTCCACTCTGGCAATGGTGGGTCAAATTCTATTGTGTTTGCTTTTAGGACACCAAGAGGTATTGTAATGATGGCCGCATCAGCTACAAAGGTTCTCCCATCCTCCACCACAATTCGTACGCCATTATATCTCCGAGATACCTTTGTGACCCTAATAAATGAGAGCAGAAGGCATTGCAAATTAGAAACACACAGTTGTCTAAATTTTAAATTAATCAATTGGCCTTTTCACTGTAAAACCAAAATTACACAGATTATAAATTTATTATACTTATGATTGAGACATATGTCAAGGCCTTCAGCAAGATCTTGTAAAACGGGATAATATCCTTGCACCATGAGGCCATGTCCACCTTCAAGCAACTCTTCCTGTACCCAGAAAAAGGATTAGGCAAAAATATAATTTTGGATGGTGAATCACAAGCTTTACTTCCACTTGACACATTTGAGGAGAAACCACTATAGTTGATGTACAAAAATTGTATGGTACCTGGTCCCAAGTTTTCAAAGAAATGATGTCTGCATCTGCAGCAAACCACCCTTCCATTCTGCATAGGTACCACTGTAAGACTTTTTGAGAAAGCCCATGTTGCCTACACCCCGAAAGGCTTCTCAGTTAGTACAACAGTTGAATAAACAGATGATTATATTTGCTAATTTACATAACATCAACAAATTTGGAAGTACCTTAACTCTGGGTGTCTTTCCAACACGATAGAAAAGGCCTGGTCAACAGACATATCTTCCGAGACTTCATCTCGTACTTTCTTTGTCTAAGGAAAAAGGTGAAAAAGTGAGTTAAAAAATCAAGTACAAAACAAGTGGGAGAGATAAAGTAGAATTTCCAGTATGCAAAATAAGCACCTCTTCTATAATCTCTTCAAATGCCTCTCCAACTTTCGTTACTAGCTCCGATGGAACTTGATTCCCATCCATGTCAAAAAGAGCATAGCTACATTCACAGACTCAAAACCAATAAGCAAAAAGTTGAAAGCAATAACTTGGGTGCTGAAATGTTCATACAAATAGTGACATGTTATGCTATGCATTAGAATGCAAGGCACTATGGAACCCTACAATATCCCTTGGAGATTTTTTCAAAATTAATACCCAGGAAAAGTGAATATTGATTTCATCTGCCTTCTACGAGTAAACAAACAAACTGTAGGTTTCTTCAGGTGAACTGTAGAAAATAGAAGAAATTATCTTAATGTGATCATACGAATCATTAGTTACACCCATAGAAGCATAAACTCTCAAAAGATTGCAAAAATTGTGATTTTAAAAATTCTCTGGCCGTATTGATTTTCTTCCCCAAAAAAAGTGATTTAATTAGCCGTGATTTTCAACGATTTTTAAGGGCTTAAATTGCATAAACATCATGAAAAATTGCCTTGGAAACACATTTTATCTTAGTTGCCAATTCGAATTCGGGGACGGATTCGGGTTCGAGAATCCGGTTCGTGGATTCGTGAAATTTTTTTTTTCCCTTTTTGGATTCGTGTGTGTGTGTGTGTGTGTGTTTGTGTGTGTGTGTGTGCATTATATATCCAAAAATATAAGAGAAATATACATAATTCTAAAACTAAATCATTTCATACTATGAATCTATGATGCTTGATCATTGATCAATGCCAAATATCAAAGTCTTCATAACTAGGTCTTAGCTAGTCTTTGTTGGTGGCTGTTTTCAAGTCCCTTGGTCCGGCAAATGAGGTTTGAGTGATTTTGGCCTATTGGGAAGTCATATCTGACTGAGATTTGGGTGAGAGCTAAGCTAAGTCTGTCATAGAGATGGGATCGAAACCAAGTGATTTGTGATAAAATGAGTTAAAACCCATTGAGAATCCTTTTGCCAGCTTCAATTTGACCTTAGAAAGCCATGATGAATTGTGGGAGGTAACCCTACTGAAGGCTTGCTGAATCCTGAAATTTGGCTAAGTCTGGAATTTTTCGAAAACCCCCAAAATCTAGAATTTGCATCTTAACTCCTATGAAGCTGAAACCTATCTCAAACATCCTAGAATGTATTTATATAAATATAACTTAAAGTATAAGAAATGAATCAAACTTATACTTAAATGTTATATTTGTATAAATCCTCCTCTCAAATTAGGGTTAGATGAAAAAAAATAAAAAAAAATGATCCGGATGGACCCACAAGTCCATGCATGGACCCTGCCCGGATCTGGCACGGACCGGTCCGTGAATCCGGACCCAGACCTAGATCCGGATCCAGGCCTATATTGGTGAATCCAGCAACTAAGCATTTTATTGTCCACCAACCCATCATGAAACCCTAACCATGTGAAATTGCTATCTGATCAGGTTTTTTGTTGAATTTAAGCACAAAACTGAGCACTAGCTGCCGGGATGGGGTTCACCATCAATGATTTGCCAAATTTCATTAGGAATCACAGGTACACGACCTTGAGTGGACATATATTTCTAATAGATGTTAAGGACATTAATATAGAGAGAAGTTCTTTAGTTTGCTTCTGCATTTGGGTGTTAAAAACATTAACATGAAATGGTTAAGAGATGTGCAGCTTTTTTCTCTATATTCCACCAAACTGTATTTGGCCTTGGGATCGTAGTAATGCTTTCCATGTATATAAATCCAAAGACACAATTTAGTGGGAAATAGTAGACAACATCATAAATACTAAGTAAGGCTTCTATCTGATTCTTTTAACATATCTGACAATTTCCACAGTCCATGATAGTGTTTAATATTGCTTCTGGATGTAAACTATGTAGAGAATTTTATAATCAACACTTTTAACACTCGTGATAGATTGCAGACAATGCTCTATAAGAAGCAGGGTATAGGCAAAGGTATCAGAAACCAAGAAGAAAGACGGAGGATCACAAAAACTCCAAATGATCAACAGAATAAGATACGAAATAAGAAGAAAAAATATTAAACCCAAAACAAGATTATAAGATGAAGATTGCTAATGAAGTTAAGCTAAAAAAATATTATATATTGAGGTTTTATGATAAATTATTATAGTTGCATAATGATAAAAGATTTAAGTCCAACGAAGCAAAATGAAGTATGATATGAAGCAAAATTAGGATACTTAATATCATAATTGTACAAGTAATTACAAATGTAATATGTTAAATGGAAATGGAAATAAGATAACAATCTTAGCCAATTAATTATTAAGGGCTAACATATTAAGTAAAAAAGATAGAAAGAACTGAAAAGAATAAAGAATATGCAAAAAGATACTTATAAAAAAAAATTCAGGAGGGCAACAAAGAAAGAAAAAGAAGAGTACAAGGAGAAGAACAGGAGTGAAAAAGATAAAAAAAACTAACAAATGAGAAGATGAACCAAAAGAATAAGAAAAGCCTATGGCCACCAACTCACAGCAGGAAGGGGCAGATTATAAGGGTAAATTGGTAATACAGAAGAGAGCTGGTAAAAAATCAAAGGGAGGACAGAGAAGTTAGAGGAGGAAGAGGACAGCCATGGCAAAGAAGAGGATGAAAAGGCAGAAGATTCAAGAGAGTGACATCAGCAGGAAGAAGAGGTTTTTAGAGAGTTTAGCAAAGGATGCCACATATAACTCAAGCTCCACACCTCATCATAATTCATGTTAAAAGGGTGGCTGCCAATTTCAATAGCTTCTTTAAGTTTCCTTTTGAAGTAGTTATCTTATAAGTCATTATAAGATGGCTTGAGCCTCTTCGAGGTGAATATGGTGTTTAGACAAGGAGTGTTCTGAAAGTGCAGATTGAACAATATGCTCATGCCTTATAGCAGCGTAGTGTTCTTTGATCCTTGTGCTAATGGAGCAAACAATCTCTACAATAAAGGGCATGCCAAAAGAGCGATCAATCTTATAAACTTTAGAATTTAATCAGAAATCTCTTGGGTCTTTGGTGGGAAGAATGAGGCTTCTTAAAGAAGAGTGAGGTTTGATTTAGAACTATATAGCACTAGTTGACCATTGTTTCCATCTGCCATTTATGAAGAAACTGCTGAGTTCTTCAAATGAATTATAGCATCTATGGAACCTTACTTTGTCTATATTAGACTATTAATTGGTAAATGTGCAGTATGGTTGATATTGGTTTCCATCTACCTTCTATGAATACGCATAAAATTGCAGAGTTATCCAAATCAAATATAGCATCTACAAAACCTTACCCTGTACATTTAGTTCAGTGTGTACTAGGGTGCCTCTAGTTATGGACACAAACGTCATCACAAATCAATTAAATGTCACATAAAAGAAGAAAAATGGTAAACATGTACATCAAATAATAAAATTAGATTTACACAATTAATCCTAACATACCTTTCTAAATCATGATCATATAAGACCGAATTGTCACCACTTGTTCGGTACAGAGGGAGTCCCAATCTCCCAATTATAGGTGCTAAGGGATTTTCCTCACAAACACCATGTAGCCTGCATGAAATGTTCGACAACATAAGATCATAAGTTGGAAGACACATGGCTCTTCCAAAAATAGACATTCAGAATATAAATTTCTCGAGAAAAATCAAGCCCAATACAAATTCTTTCCTACCATGATGCACCCATGTCAACTGGAAACCCAAAAGAATAATCCGTGTATACACGTCCACCAATCCTGTCCCTCGACTCCAACAATGTCACCTAAACATTTATAGAAAATATACTATCATATGAACACATGTCAAGTTCATTTAATCTAATTGTGAATAAACCCATTACACTATGGATTCCTGTACGTTTTAAGTTTCCACCAAAAAAGGTACTTGTATAGGAAATCAACATGAATCACAACATTCAGCAGAAAAAAACAGAGGAAAAAGGATGAAAGAAAATATGCTGCAAGTATATAAACCTTAAATGAGGCATCTTGAAGGGCACGTGCAGCTGCTAACCCAGCAAAACCTCCACCTACTACAATTACGGATGGTGAAGGAATAGAAAAATCTCTACCAGAAGAACAAACAACTGCACAAAAAATTCCACATGGAGTCAGACATTCCGTTTGTTCACAACAAAGGATTTGTGCAGTGCAATGCTACATAAACTACAAAAAATATATTTCTCAATAATTGTACGGATCATGAGTTGAAACAAATCAGATATTGCCGTTTCAGAATACTATTTTGTTCACAACAAAGGATTTGCGCAGTGCAATGCTACATAAACTACTAAAAATCTATTTCCCAATTATTGTACGGATCATGAGTTGCAACAAATCAGATATTGCTGTTTCAGAATACTAATAAAGCTATAGAAATTTTACCACACACCAAAGGCTGACATTTAAGAAAACTAGTTTATGGTGAGAAAAGTCAAAAGTAAAACCCATCATACACAAAAAAAATTGCTTGAATTTAGGTTAAAATAAGTAAGAATTGTTTTCTAGAAGAAAAATTTGGATTTTGCAGGAAAGAACTAAAATTATTTTTGACATGTCTCCCAATAAAAGTAGGTGCACAACCAGATAAAAAAGAGTTTCACCAAAAGAAAGAATTATAAATATTTTCTGAACAAATGTCAAGTAAATGGAGGACTATTTATCAAGCGTGTCTTTGATGGATGGAACATACCATAGAGTATCTTCCATCACCTTGTTGAGTATATTCCAACAACTAACGAGTTCCACTGAAGGATACTACATGACACAATCACTAGTTATTGTAAGACTGGTTTTTTAAGCTGACCAATCACAAATTCTATGCAAAAAGGCTTGGATTATGCACAAGCATTGATAAGAGAGATTGCAAGCAGCAGAATAGCCCGGGTCAACTGTTCAGGATTTTGTTTATTTGAACATTGCATTCCATAGAAGATTTACCTCCTTTATCCACATTTTGAGCAGCTCAGAAATGATCATTGTAGATGAAGCTTTTCCTACACCAACTTGTTTATGGGATAATTGTAATTGGGCAGATCAAATAGCTCTGTTTTCAAATGGACAGGGTTCTCTCTCTGTTTATGAATATTTTTCAGGTTGAAATAATATAAACACGAACTCTTCTAAGAATTGTTATTAGCATACATAAAAGGAATAATATTTCAGCTCAAGGGGGATATAATCTACCAAAAACGATGCATTTGCTAAACATTGTTACTTGTTAAAGCTCTGGGTGGCACTAAATAAAATAATTACAAATAGGAAAGGTCAAGTGCAAACATAACTAGTTATCAAAAACCAGAAAATGGGATCAAAATGCACTAACATAACCAAACTTCCAAACAAACAAGAGCATCAGAACAGGAAGTCATCCAATCAACCCATGTGCCAGATCATAGATCTGTATTTGGATATGACTTCAAAGTACTCAACAAGAATATTCTTATCAGCCAGGATGTGTTCTAGTCGGAAGACGAAGCATTTATCACAACGTTGACTCCTCCCACATTAATATCATTTCCTTTCTCACAGGCATGGCCTCCCACTTTCACCGTTATCTCCAAGTCAATATGGCTTGGCGTATGTAGCAGGGCTCTACACCTGCATGTTAATGTGGTCTGGCGTATGTGGCAGAAGACTTAGCTTTCAATTACTTAACATAATTTTAGTTGAGAAATTGGATTTCAATTCATTCATATGGGTTGATTGATGTGGCAGAGGAATTATCTTCAATGGATCCATATGGTTTACGCCCTAGGTTAATGAAGTTGTATTTCAATGAATCTAAATAGTCAAGTGGTCGTGGCAGAGTTAGTTTTTAATGTAGCAGCGCAGCTAGGTTGATACACAAGGACATGTATTTCAAATTCTTATGAATCCAGGCATCCGAGTAGATGTGACAAAGGAATGCGATTTCAATTTATCCATGTGGCTCGGTAGAGGATTTGGTTTTCAATATAAACCTGCGGTTCGGTTGATGTGTTTGTGATGAGTGTTTTCGCTTTGAACGAAAGCATGCAGTTTGGTAGATATGTTACTGCACCTTATTGAAGTAGCATAGTAGCTAACTCTCAATGAATTCATACAGTTTGAGAAATGTGGTGGAGGAGATGGTATTCATTGAATCCTTGATTCTCAATTCCGGATGACAAGGTGGTTGGCTTCCCAACTAATGTGAGATACAATGCTATGACAGAGATTCTAAAAGTTAACCGGAAGAACTTTCAGAGCGGCACGCTGGAGTATTGTCATCTCAATAAAAATCAAAACAAAAGCCTCAAGATTCATAAAAATTTGTCTAAAACAACAACTACTACTTTATAAAACAGAACGGTCTAATGGCCGCTTAAAAAACCAGCTTACCTGAATTAGATTCAAGGTTTTCCTCTTTGGTGATCGCCATTCCAAATCGCTCAAATCAACAAGAATCAAGCTAAAACTGTGCACCCAGTGCGAATTATCGGGCACCCAAAAAATTGCAGCGAGTAAAATCAGCTCTCCAAAAAAATAAAAATGAATTGAATGCCCACCCGTTTGCAGATTGATCTGAAACCCAGTGGTTCTAAAAGGGCGTAAGGCGGAATAAGAACAACTCACACCACTTAAACGTGGACGGAAGATACTTTTTAAAAAAATCGAATATTACTCAATCCAATTGAATTATTCAGTGGAGCTCCTTCCTCCACACCATCCTTGCAAATGCGTGAAAGCAAGGAGGAGAGGAGGAGGCAGAGAATCTGATTGTTGCTGCCAAAAATTAATGAAGCCAACGAGATATTATACGGAATCCAATGGCATTTTTTCCCTTTTTTCCCGTAGCACCGCCTTCCCTCGTGCCGATTTTGGTGGCTCCAGTTGTACAACGCTTCACGTTTCCCTCAATTGATCCTCTCAATGCTGACCTAGTTGCCACTTGGCCCGCGTTTTTATAGTGTCTAGTAGTAATATTAAGCTCTTGTTAATGGGGATTTTTAAAATTCTAAGCTGTTTCCTGGTAAAAGATTTTATGCAGAAAAAGGAAATGGGAGAGAAAAGGTCAGCATGTCAGATTGCAGTTGGTTGGTTGTAATGGCAGACAAGGGAATGAGAATGATTGGAAACTGGGTCAATTAGGGTTGGCAATTTTTAAGGTCTTTTTTTGAAAAAGAGGTCTGTTTTATTTTATTAGAATGTTTTTCTAAGTTTTAATCCGAGTGGTTACAAACTACATTTCATTTTCTTATTAAATTATTTTATTCACTTGATATTTATTGTCAAACAAGTCAATAAAGACATCTTGTGTACCCATACTATGTATTTAAACTTTTGAAGATATAATTGAAATTCAAATTTGATTTAAAGATTTGTTTTATATAAATAAATATGTGAAATCGTATACAAGTAGTTTAGGTCATTAGTTTCTTTTTTTTTGGTTTGTTTTGGTTGATTTCTTTGTAAGAGTTTTTCTTTGAACGCTTCTTGTTTGTTTCTTTTGTTGTTTGTTTGGTTTATTAAAGACTGCATTTTTTCCATGTGAGTTTCTTGGTTGGCTATACTCCCATGTCTTTTTCTAGTTCGTTGAATGGGTTTGGATTTGGATTGGAAGTAATGGATAGGATTATAGATTTCATTTCGTTGTAGTTTTTATTTGTTAATGAATATAAATGGTGTTCAAATCTTTGCAATATTTTTTTAGAAAATTGTATGAATACATATATGTGGTGTTGGGAATTATTGTCACATGAAATTGCATTTTGGTTGATTTGTGTAATGTCTGAGTTTGTATTTAGCATTTTTCTTCATAGTCTCGAGGCTAATTAGGATATTTAAGGGACTTTAAGGCTATTTGGTCTAGGTGGTTTTCATTGCAGGTCAATATGAAATGTCTAGATGCAGTTTAGGCATATTTATTATTTATAGTAAGTCATTTGGGCATGGTCGAGACCTTGAATGATAGTGTCATGTCGATGGTAAATGATTAATATCAATAGAGGATTTTAATATCATTAATATGATTTATTTATGCATTAATAAAGTTAATTATAAATATTTAACTTTATTAATGTGCAACTGTACTTAAGTGGGAAATATTTAAAGTACATTTATTTAATAACACATTAGAGACATAAAATGTAAATGGGGACTTAAGTTAAAGGGAAAGTTATTTAAGTGACGTGGAGAAATATTAAAGGAAAAGCATTCACATAAATATACGGGAAAAACAATCACAAGAAAATAAGAGAAAGAACAAAATTTTTAAAAATAGGAAAAGGCAAAAGTGATATGGAAAAAGTGATTTTGTTTATCCGACATTGGTAAGATGAGTAACGAGCTCTTATGAGAGTGTTATAAAATATTTTCAAAAGCTCACTTTCAAGCATGCTAGATGAAATGAGAAATTTATGAATTTATTGGAGAATTCTTCTTCAAGGGTTTGTGAGGACAAAATCTCTCATGAATGGCATTCTCTTCATCATTGGAAGACATAGTCACGTAAATCTAAATATCTATTTGGTCATCACATTTCATATTGTGTAGGTGATTTGTCAATCTTCTTGGGATCGGTCTGAACATTGGTGTTTGGAAATCAAGAGATATTGTTGTGATTAAACTTTTGTTGTTGGAGATACTTTACATTAGTTTGGAAGAGTTTTCAAATAAATGAATGACTGATTTATATCGTTGAGAAAGTTGTTCATAGTTGTAGATGTTTTTCTTTATGTTGGCTACATACAGTCGAATCTATTGTTACATATTTGCTAGAAGATGTCATTTCTATTAATGTAGAAAATATTGGGATGCTTTGGTGATTGTTGTAGCTCGTGTAAGTGTTGGGAATGATCTATGGTTGACAACAACATGCACTGCATGGAGTATTGACACCCAAGCCATCATAGTTTTAAACTTGTATTGTGTTATCAGAAAAGGAGGTTGTTTATCAGTCATTCTAGGCCATACTATAGCTCAGTAAGTTGAATTCACCAACATAATAGGAAGTATTTTAGTAGGATGATCAGTTCGATCTCAAGGTACTGATAAAAAAATTTTGATTTCAGTGTGTTGGTAGAGGTTTGTGAATCATATCATGTGTGCATTCAAATTTAAAGGGGAGAAGGGTCACATCAAATTGATGTACTTCCATAGTTGAGTTTATAATAGAGTTGGCTACCCTATTATCCATTGGTGTCATCATATTAATAGTGATTGTTCTTTAGGGTATTATCATAGTGAAAAGAGACTTGGATATTTCTTGCAATCTCTAAAGTGTTGCACCTATGCATAGAAGTTTGAACATGTACATGAACTAGAGGCTACTTTAAGTTTATAGAATATATTTTGTGAGTTGGTGCTTATCCAAGTATGAAACTCCCTATCAATTTGTAATCTTTATGTTTTCAAATTAATTCAAGATTGATAGTGTCTCTGACTTTCAAGTTCCTCTTGAACTATTATTTGTTATTGAATATCTATACATTGCGTTCATATTTTTGAACCATACTTAGAAATCATAGTCATATTATTTCATTGCACTATTAATCAAAATACAAGAAAAAGAAATAATTTTGAATACCAGGATTGCCCGTTACAATTTGATGTAGCATTTGAGTAACATAATGGAAACAACCTCAAAGTGTGGGACCTTTGCGAATGAGGTTAAATATTTGAATAATTGTGGCTTTCTTTATAGCTTATATGCAAAGCATTAAATCAACTCAAAACTGGGGAACCCTACTCAAACATATTCTATCATTTTGTCAAGAAAGGGTAAGAAAGAGTGCAAGAAACAAGGGGGTGGTGGTTCACCTAGATTAAAGTTTTTTCTTCATGTAAAGAAGAAAATGGTAGTCGATGGTAGACAACCATTTTTCCACTATACATTGGAAAAGCAATAAGGGGATCCCAAAATTTAGCCCCCTTTTAGGTGAAAAACAAATTAGCACAACCCAAGTAGATATAGGGGTGCTAATGCAAGATCTACACCTAAGAGAAAGTGTTAATAATAGGATCCCTTTGTAGGCACTTTTTTGTCTAATGTATAGAAATATAATGTAAATATATATGCAAGGAAATTAAAGTATACACTCATGCAATGATAAACAACAAGATATCATATCTAGGGTATCAAAGTAAGTGTTATGGAAGAGAGAGAAAGAATATGAATTCACCTTGAGGGCTAGTAGAGAATACAAGTTTAGATCTGAAAATGCACTATCAGACTGTGTCAAAACCAAGAATAAATCTAGATCTGAGACTCTGATGACTGAATCTACAAACCCTAAAAATCTAAAAGCTACAATTACATGTCAAACATGAGGCGACCTATATCGGTATAGGTCAAACTTGAGGTGACCTATACCCAGAAAGGAAAATTATGAGGTCTCGAGACTATGGTCAATACTATATCTTCAGATATGCTTTTCCAAATCCAAAATTCTATGAATTTGTTCCTGTACACAAGGAAAAGGGAAAGTGTTGGGAGAAAGGGGCTTGCCTTGGTCAAGCCCCCATTTAGGAATTAACCTTTAAATAAAGTAAGTAAAATATGTAAAACAAGATAAAAGTAAATATACCTTTCTTGTCGAACCCTCATGGATGGATTCAGATATGTTATATCCACAAAGATGTATACTTTCTTTCTTAAATGTAGAATGCTTGAATCTAGGATGTAGGATGTCTTAACTTATGTAATAGATCAATACTTTCCCAAATCATAGATCATGGATGTATGCATGCTTGAATGGAAAAGGAGAGGAAAGAAAAATGTGGATCTTCTTACTCAATTGGGAAATCCTCTACTAATCTATCATGGAGAAGGACTTCACACAATCAATAGAAGACATGCCTTGGAAGGGAAGGAAAAGAAGTCTTCAAATCTTGGAGCCAAAACCTTTCCTTGAATGTACCTTGGACTTGAACACTTGCACTTGGAAATATTGCACAATAATAGATGTTTTCTCTTGTTATAAATAATGGATGTCAAAATAAGAGGAAGAATCCTCCTTTTATAGTGATTTTGAGGTTCAAATTTGCAAGGGCTGACTATACAAGGAGGGAAAAAGAAAGTATTTTGCATCGGGCCCCAAAAATCAACTCGCAATCACATGTTGAGTTTAAAAAGTTAACAAATTGAATTCAATAGTTGATTTTGAGTTTAACTGCTTTTCTGATTTGTGCATAGATAATTACGAGTTTATTTAATTTTCCATGTGTTTTATTTTCAACTTAACTGATTTGAATAATTAAAAAAATAATTTATGGGTTAATCAATTATTTTAATCAAACTTTATTCAAAATTAAATTATTAAATTTGACAACTTAATTTTAATCAATTAAATAAATATTCAATTGATTATTTTTAGAAATTTGATTTATTGTAAAATAAATAATATTAATGAGGAATAAATTCAATTAAATCTAATCATATTAATTAAGTGGCCAAATTAAGTTTAATTAATTAAATATTCAACATATTCAATTAATTGACTTAGGATAAATAAAATAATATCATTTATCACCAAATAATATTTAATTAGAGATAATTAGGATAAATTAGGAATATTTAGGAATATTCCCTGATGCAGAATTGAGATAGGATCAATTAGGGTTTTGGTAATTCGATGTGCAGATGTGCCTTAGGTTAGGACTTTAAGGTCGATTTTGATCGATTTTGTCGATGTAGGAGGTCGATGGTACTGAAGTCCATTTTTGGGGTATTACAAGGATTCTCTACCAAAGGAAAAAAAATACTTGTTCAATCTCATTTGCAATAATAGTATAGATATTCTTATTTCCATTATGCAAAGATTGTCTATCATACCACCATGGTCTACCCAACAATATATGACACACATCTATAGGCATAATATCACAAAGAACTTCATCATGATAGTTTCCTACCTTTAATTTTACTATTCATTGCTCACTTACCAATACTTTATGATAATCTGTTATCCATGCATCTGAAAGGGTTTCACATTCTTTAATCTCTGCAACTTCATATTGTTCACCAATTCCTTAGAGGCTATATTAGCTAAACTCCCATTGTTAATGATCACTTTGAAATATTTTCCTTCAACTTTTCATCTTTTCTTAAACAAACTCTTCCTCATCGAGTTTTGTTCTTGATTCATTTCATCATGACATAGGGCTCTTATCACCTTTAGGGATTCTCCATATTCTGGTTGATTCAAAGATTCAGTAGGATCCTCTTCCACATAAGAAGTTCTACCTTTATTCTATATCTTCTTACTTCTATTTCCTTGGGTATATTTAAAATCTTGGTGTCCTTTTAATCCACATTTGAAATAGGTTCCTCTAAAAACTCTTCTATCTTATCTCCTATATCTTCTTGATCCACTACCTCAGTGATATTTTTTTTCATCCCCTTTGTATGATCCCTCTTCTTTGAATTCTACCTTCCCTTTGTTCTGATCTATAGAATTTATTCCTCCACTAAAAAATGTTCTTCCTCTTTGAAATCTTCCACCTCTTCCTCTTTGTCTTTTCTCATGTCTCTTTTTCAATTTCTCTTCATCTTTTAGGGCATACTAATAAGCTTCTTCTACATTCTACAATTTGACCAAATAGATCTCATCATGTACAAATGTCCTCAAACCATTAAGATGCCTTGTAACTCTTTCAACATAATTATTCGTATGACCAGATGTAATGCTCAACCTATAGAATTATTCAGTATATTCCTTCACACTAAGATCTTTCTTCTTTAGATTCTATAATAATTTCCTCAACAAGTTTACTTGGTAATCAACTGGTAAGAACTTAGCCTTCAATTTTTTCTCCATACTATCCCACGACTTGATTTTCTCCTTGCCTCATATTTTCTAATCAATTTGCAAATAATCCCACCATAAGGATGCATGACCTCTCAACTTTATGTAGGTATACTTTACCTTCTTATATTCACTTGTACCCTCAAATTCAAAGTAATTTTCTATGTATGTGATTCAATCTAGAATCTCATATGAATCCAATTTTCCATCATAATCAGGTGGATTAAAATGAAGTTTACCATTCACTCTAGTTATGGCTCTTGGGAGTCTTTCATCTCCATGATCAAGTTTTGGTGCTTCTTCTTCCTCAACTTCTTCTTCATCCTCACTCACATCATCAATATGGTGAGCTCTTCTCTAGGTCATTTCCACATCTTATATTTGATCTTCTATCTATCTCAACATGTCCATCATGCATGATAAACATCTCTCCTTCCATGAACCATCTTTGTGCAAGTCCTTTGCAATTACAGGCTAGATCCTTACTCTTCCACCCCATAATAATCAATCTAGGACTTCGTAAAGATTAAAATTAGAGATCACTTCCAAAAGGAATGAAAACTCATTCTAATACCACTTTTTGTATCCAAGTACAAGAGGTACATCAAATATATTTTTCCAGTCCTTGTAGGAAGAGTAACATAATGGAAACAACAAGGAACAATTGAGAGAAATGCAATGTCAACCTTTACATTAATAAAAATTTAATTACAATGGTCCAGAAACATGCATTATTACATGCTAGGTATACATGATTGATTATACAATGAAATTCCTATTTTATAACCTTCAATGGATTATCTTATTATTCATAATAGCTAAACTACTTATAAGGATCAATTACACCATAGTATAAAGCCTTCAAAAGCATCAAGTTGACCTAAGAAAGATCACATTCTCTAAGAATAGGAAAATGTAATACAAATATAGGTCATGACCCAAATCATAAGGATCTCCCTTAAATATATGAAACATGAAATGTAATCCTAAACATGAGTCAGCCACAAGTGTAGCAACATTGTAAAATGATCCGTGAATATTCATTGATCGGGAAATTCTTTCAAAAGATCAAAAAAATTCAACTGACAATTAGAATAGTGAAACCCATCAAGAATCCACAAGATCTCAACCACAAAGTAACAAATTGAGTTGTGAACCTAGGTGAAGGTGCAACACAATTCTAGGAACACTCCAAAAGGTTATCTATAGAAAAATATCCAAATTGAAGGAACGCTAAAAGAAACATAGAGACCGTACAAAATGGAAAATAGAAAACAAATATTTTTGGTTAATGCAAGATTTACAAGAAACCCAAGATATTCCTACATCATAATGATAATGCATAGGACTCCCCTTTCTTAAATAGGCCAAGGTGACTAATAGGAAGACATAAAATTATAATAAGTTTCTTATTCTTATGATATTACACATCAATTCATAACATATTGTTCATCTAAGATAGAAAATGTATAGTGTAACACATCCATTAAAGGTAGATCACTCACCTAAGGTGGAAAAATGATAGTGCAAACACACACCAAAGGTGGATCACCCACCTAAGGTGGAAAAGTGATCTAGTGTCACACGTCCACTAAAGTTTGATCTCCCAATTATGGTGGGGAAAGTGATAATATGATATGTCCACTAAAGGTGGAAGTCCTACTTAAGGTGTAAAAGTGATAATATGATAATACCACCCAAAGTGGTAATGTTCCTATGTGGTCTCTAAGTAAACTTAAGTAACATACGTGTTACAACCTACGAGAAGAACTTATTAGTTACAAAACTTAAATACACCAACACCCCCTTAAGTGAAACTTAGGGAGAATATATAAAAATAATGCAAGATTGGTCCTAGCTACTAGGCAATTTTAGGTATCTGTGTACAAATGCAATACCAATCTCTTACAAATAGATAAAAGGAGAAAATCTAGTGGGAAAAATATCCTCACCAAAGATAAATGAAAATACAAAATATTCTCAAAGAAAAATGAAAAAGAAAAAACCCCCTGTAAGGAAAAAGTCCCCCCCCCCATAAGAGAGAATAAGAAAGACTATGTAGCCCCCCCTTCAATGTAGAACATGTACTAATGGTAGATGCTCCAAACTAGATGAAGGATATGTTCCATGAATGTTGAAAAATGTTCCCGCCCTTAGGAAGAAAATGAACCAAAGATGTATGTATGAAGTCTCTCGAATCCTAAAAGGAATATGTAGGAAGAAATATAAAAATGTTTAATGTATCTAAAAATTGCTCAAGTGTCCCCATGTCAATGTGAAAAATTTCTTTCTAAATCAAGTAAACTAGGCCACACTTCCAAAAAAGGAAGTCCAAGATCTAATGAAGATGAATGTGTAACATGATCCACAAACACAAGTGTCTCCTCTAAATATAAAAAGACCTCCTTTGAATGTTGTTCCAAAGTATCCACACTCATCTCAAAGTGTGAAAAATGATCCTACAGGGAACGAAGAAGAGGGTTAAAGTGTTCCCTAACAAGATTTGAAGAAGTAATATCTTCATAAAAGAAAAATGTTGTCAATGGTGTCTCCCAAATATGCGAGATAAGGCTCCATAAACAAACTGACAATGTCTAACAAGTAGTCATACCAAGGAATTGTGTCTAGAAGATAATAAATATCTTTCTTTTCACTAAATCACAATTCAAAAAAGTAGTAGAAGAAGAATCGTTTGAATAAAAAGTAGATTTTATCTCAATACAAGGATATGGAATGCAACACTTAAGAAATGTATCACACATGAGAATAATGAAGTTCAAGTAGCCAAAATTATCCTCAAGATTGGAATCCTAATTAGAAGCATGTTTTTCATCTGAAGAATCAAACTCATCAATAGGAACAAAGTCTAAAAAGGAGTACAATCAAGATGCATGATCCACCATCTTAGTATAAATGATATATCCACTCTCTAAGTTGTTGGTTTGTGGTGTCTGATTAGGCAAGTATTGTACACTTGCAAGTTCTGTCAAGGAATTTTGAGTTGACTCATCAAGAATTTCCCTAGGTTGACTCGTCAAGTATTTTTAGGTTTAACTTGTTAACCGACATTGTAAACTGCCAAAAGGTCCTATATATAAGCGACGGTGTAATGTGAAAGGTATCAAACTCTAATTTTTCCTTCACTAGATAATAAAACAAGTGGACAAGTGTTTTTGGTGGATGTAGCCCATATTGGGTGAACCATGTTAAATCTTTGTGTTATTTATTTTTTTGTCTTCTCTATTTTTGTATTATCTTAATATTGTTTATTTCTCATATCTAGCTAAACCATAACAACTGGTATGAGAGAGGTGTATATTTCACTGATTTCGCAATAAATCTTAGATTTGAGTGGGAGAAATAGAAGAAGAAGACAAGCTTAAGATTAATAAGTTCAACAACAAAAATATCATCTAGGGAAGATGAAAATGGTACATTATCTACATCAAAAGGATCTTTACTTACCATTGGCTAGAAAAGCAAATAAGAGAACAACTACGATGGCTATGCCAGATTAGAATTGAGAAGTTCTGGATAGGAAGGCACTAGGAGAAATATGATTGTTCCTAGCATCATCGGTGGATTTAAATATAGAAAAAAATGGAGGATCTGATGAAGGAATCAAACAAACAATATGAGAAACCCTCAGCTTCAAATAAGACATTTCATATGAAGCATTTATTTAATATGAAGATGCTAGAGGGCTAGTGGGCCTATTAGTGATCATTTGAATGATTTTAACCTGATTACTAGTCAACTAAGTTCTGTAAAAGTAAATTTTGATGATGAGGTTAGGGACATCTTGATTTTATGCTCATTACCTGAAAGTTGGAATGGCTTGGTCAAGGCTGTAAGTAACCCTATTTCTAGTTCAAAAACTTTAAAGTGTGATGATGTTGTTGGTGTTATCCTTAGTGAGGAAATGTGACAAAAAATAACATGTGAGACATCAGGTAATGATTTGAATATTCAAAATAGGGGATGATAGAGGGAAAGAGGAAAGAACCCATGTAATCATGGGAAATATAGAAATGGAAGATCTAAATTTAGTGTAAATGTGGAGTGTTGGCATTGTTGAAAGAAAGGACATCTAAAGAAAGATTGTTGGTCTTAGAAGGGAAAACAAAGAGACAGACAACAAGAAAATAACAAGGAAGAAAATATAGAAGGTGATGTGTTACAATATGATTTGATTATTTCTTTAGATAATATTATTGATTCTTGAGTGTTAGATTCAAGGGCTTCTTTCCATGCCACACCCTATAGAAAATATTTTCTAGACTATGTTCAAGGTGATTTTGGACAAGTTTATTTAGGTGATGATGAACCATGATTTTTTTCAGAAAGGGAAACATATAGATTAAATTACCAAATGGTAATAAATGGCTATTGAAAGAGGTGATAAATATTCTTGATCTGAGAAGAAATTTAATATTAAAAGGACAATTGGGAAGTGATGATTGCACAATAATATTCACAGAAAGTTTATGAAAGGTTAGAAAAGGCTCATTGGTAACAAAAAAAGGGGAAAAGGTAGGTACACTGTATTTATGTACTAGAAATACTGATTATTCTATTTCCCTAGCATCCATAGGAACATATACAACTTTGTGGCATAATCAAATTGGGCACATGAGTGAGAAGGGGATTTCTCCATTCAAATAACTTATTACCAAGTTTGAAATAAGTTGATTTGGATTTTTGTGAAAACTGTGTTTATGGAAAATAAAAGAGGGTCATAATTCTTAGGGTTGGGAAGGAAAATAAAAGTGAAAAGCTAGAACATATACATTCTGATGTATAGGGAGTATCCCAGGTGCCATCTCTTGGTGGGTCTTATTATTATGTTAATTTTATTGGTGATGCAACTAGGAAAACTTGGGTTTATTTCATTCCCAGGAAATTTGATGTATTTTAAGTCTTTAAGAAATGAGAGCTTTGGTTGAAAATGAGATAGGAAATAAGCTGAAGTTTGTTAGACCAAATAATGGAGGTGATTAATATAATATAGAGTTTGATAGTTATTATTCATACCATGGGATTCATAGACAAAAGATAGTTCTTAGAACCCCATGAGAAAATAGTGTATTTGAAAGGATGAACAAAACTATCATGGAGCATACAATGAGCATGAGATTGCATGCAAGATTTCTTGTATAGTTTTGGGAAGATGTTGTAGATACTATTTTTTCTTGATTAATAGAGGCCCTTAAAGTTCCTTGGATTGTAGTATTCTAGAGGAGGCGTGGATAGGGAAAAAAGGTAAGCTACTCATTTGTGAATTTTTTTGGTTGTGAAGCACTTTTCCATATTGATATTGAAAACCGATTGAAGCTTGAGGTAAAATCCAAGAAGTGTACTTTTATTGGGTATGGTGTTAATGATTTTGGTTATTTTTTATGGGATTTTGAGAATCACAAAATCATCAGGAGTAGAGACGTCATATTCAATGAAAAGTTCATGTAAAAGGATTAGATACATGGAAAGAAGAAAGAAGAGGAACACAAAGAATGCATGGTGCTTGATGTAATCCCAATAAATGTAATCACAACCATGCCAAAAAATATTTAAAAACTAGAACCACAAAAGTTCCTCAAAATCGAGTAAGAGGATCTTCCAAGATAAGTAGACCTTCTGAATAATATCCTCCATCATATTATGTATTATTAAGTGATTCTAGTGAACCAAAAAGTTATGTAGAAGCCATGCAGGTTGAAACTAGGAAAAAGTGGGAGCTAGGAATGAAGGAGGAGATGGATTCCTTGATACAAAATTAAACTTGGGGCTAAGTCAATTACCTAAAGGTAAACTATCATTTCCTAACAAAAGGATTTATAGGTTAAAGGAAGAACACGGAGGCAAGAAAAGGTAAGAGGCTATACATGTGGTAAAAGGTTTTGCATAGAATAAAGGGTATTGATTTTGATAAGATATTTTAACCTATTGTTAAAATGACTTCAATTCGAATTGTTCTAAGTCTTGTGGCCACAAAATATTTGCATCTGGAATAATTAGATGTCAAAACAACTTTTTTGCATTTATATTTAGAGGAAGAGATTTATATGGAGTAGTTACAAGGATATGAGGTCAAAGATAAGGAAGATTTAGTGTGTAGGTTGAAGAAGAGCTTGGATGGACTGAAACAAGCACCCTAGAAGTGTTATTTGAAATTTGATAGTTATATGGTTATAAAAGGGTACAATGTACATGTTATTCTTATCATTGTGTTTATTTCAAGAGATTGGATAATGATAGTTATATTATCTTGTTACTATATTTTGATGATATGCTTGTTGTTGGGTCTAATATGCAACTTATAAATGACCTTAAATAAAAATTAGTACAATCATTTTCTATGAAGGATTTGGGTGCAGAAAAAAAATCCTTGGTATGAGAATAACTAGGGACGGGAAAAATCACACATTGACATTGTCTCAAAGTGATTAAATAGAAAAGGTTTTTCAAATATTTCATATTTAATATGCAAAAATAGTTAGTACACCTTTGCCTAGTCATTTTAAATTATCCAAAGAGAAGGGCCTCAAGACATAAGAGGAGATATATTACATGTTTACGGTTCCATACTATTTAGTGGTTGGCAAATTGATGCATTCCATGGTGTGTACAAGGTCTGATATTGCACATACAACATGAGTTGTGAGCAGGTATATGAACAATCCTAGAAAATAGCATTGGAATGCAGTAAAGTGAATTGTAGGTATTTGAGAGGTGCCACAACTCAGTATTTATGTTTTGGAGGCTTCCATTCCACTTTACAAGAATATATTGATTCATATTTAGCAAGAGATCTTGATGGAATGAGGATCACTACAGGGTATTTTTTTACTATAGGAGGTATGACAGTTAGCTGGATATCTAGATTGTAAAAGGTCATAGCTCACTTTCAACCACATAAGTAGAATATGCTTCTACTACAAAGGCTAGTAAGGAGATGATTTTGTTACAAATATTTATGGAGGAGTTCGGAAAGACAAAAGAGAATAGCAGGTTATATTGTGATAGTCCTTATATTTTCCAACCAAGTTCAAAAGGAAGGATAAATTGTTGATAAAGGAACACATAAAGAAATAAAGGGTAACAATAATATGGATAGTTCTTAAAAATTTTGAATCTATCTATAGAGTTCAACAAAGGGGCCAATATGTTGATAATGAAGAGAAATCTTGACATTTTAAAATAAAGAAGAGATTGGTAATATAAAGGGTATGCAGAATCAAGTAAAATACCAATGAAAGAAATAAAGTTAAAAATGAAATAAAAGGATTCGATAATTCAAAGAGTTTGAAAAACTATTGAAACAACTAATAGAGCTTGAAGGATAACTTAGATATTGATAATTCTAACCATTATCAAAACTAAGTATTTATGATAGTGGAAAAATAAAGAGAAGGGAAAAAATGAGAGGAAAGGAAGATGTGAAAAATAAATTAAGGAAAGAAGAAGATAAAAATGATAAAGTACTAGGTTTGTAAAACCTAGAAAAATCCTAATAGAAAAGGAGCTTCAAACCACCATCTCAACTTTGATTGACTCTTTCTAAAATGTTTAAAATGTTTCAAAACTTTAAGTTTAAAATTTTTATTATTTAAAAAGTCCTTGAGTGTAAGTGGGATGTCAGATATTTTGAGAGACTTGTTTTAAATTTTGAATCCTTTTAAAGAATCAGTAACTCAAAAGAAAATGGTTACATTTGAAGGATATAAATATGTATTGAATGGACATTTGAGGGGTCTGAACTTTGAGAAACTTAATACTCTATTATCATCTTTTGAGAAAGTTATGATAAAGAAATGAAATGAAGAAGAATAGTAGTTTGGTGTTTCTAAAAAATCAAGTTTGTTTGTGTGCAAGAAGTGAGTTATTTTTTCTTGTAATATTTTAGTTTGTGTGCTAGCTTTATATGGAAATTACTTTTTTTATATAAATGATCAAATTCATAGTTATATTATCATTTTACTATTATCAACTTTGATTTGTGTATTAAAATTGATAATGGTAATTGAGTGGAAATGTTTTAAACGTCCTCTATCTTTATGTTGAGAGAAAATTAAATGATTGTTCAAATTATTTTTTGGGTAGTTTAGAGTTTCATTTCTTTATATTTGTTGTGTGTTTATTTCATGGTGATGGGCAAGCATTAGTCACCTTTATTGTATTCAAGTTAAAAGCATGCTCAAGTTATTCACATTTTAAAATACCAAAAAAAAGGAGATGGTTTGATCCTAGGTGGGAGTTGTGCCACATTAAAATTCAAAGGGAAATGAGTTAGATTATTTTCCCAATTGTTGGTTATTTTGAGAATCTTTTTTGTTTGGAAAGAGTCATTCATTTCTTGAATTTTTGAGAAACCAAGTCAGTTAACCAACATGCATCAACAAAAATGTAAAAAGATAGATTAAAATTGTTCTATGTATAATTTAGGCATGGGCTATGTTTAGAATTATGATTATTGTTCTCATAAAAGAAGTAAATTTAAACATATGGACATTCTTCAATGATACTTGGATAAAAATAAGTGAAAATTAGGAAGGTAACAGGATAAGTGTACACTTTCTACTCCACAAGATTGTAATTTTAAAATGGTGGATTGGTATGAGATGGTTTCTTAAACATAATCTTTATATTTTATAATAATGCAATATATTTCATCATGTATTACCAAAGGATTATATTTATAATCAATATTTCTTATATTCTTGTCATAGAGCTTCAATTTGCTAGCCATATCATTCCTCATGTGATCTTTATGCTAAAGGCTTGTATCATGATCAAAATCATCTTCCTCATTAAGTTATAGAAATAATTTCAAAAAGAATTACAAGAGTAGTTTCAAAATGATCCATAGTAACGAAAAGATTGAGCCTAGGGCTACACCTAATAGAAAGGTGAATCTTGGAAGATGTTTTCGCATACAACACTAATGTGTGATTGAACAAGATAAAACAATTAGAGCATCCAAATTTTAGATCCAAAAGAACTCTAGTAAGAGAGCTAGAAAAATAGATTAAAAATTAGATTATAGCCTAAGAAGGTTAACCCTAATTTTTTTTTAAAAATGAAAGGTGCAAAATTATAGGGAAAGAAAGTAATCCTTCAATTCTTTAGAGTCTAATTAATTGATCCAGAATGTAATAAATAATAACTAGAACTAAACTAAGAACCAAGATTGTAAATGCAATTGGAAGTTAGAGAGTTGGAATGGGTTAGATCTCTTATGTTGATTTTGGTAGGAGGGGTGGCTGAATTTATGTAGATTAGATTGATAACAAGAATCCAACTTTTAAAATGTTATAGATTTATGCTGAAAATACCTATGTTAAGATCTTGAACAAGATTGCATTTTCGTGTTAGTCATTATAGTGTTGTATTGTATTCTACTCTTATACTCTTTGATATTAATGCTCTTTTGTGTCTAAAGATAGATGATGCTTAGAAGTGCCATGGGGAAACTACTAGTGTGTAGAGGGGAAGTGTGAAATATCCTTAGTAACTAGTTAACCCATGTTTCAATAAACAAGATTTAATGTACAATAAGTAGAAATGCAAGATGCCTAAAAAATAATTTGATTGTGTAGTACAAATTTATATAATTGTTGCTGTAAGTTCTTAGTCTTTATATGATATAATTCAAATGAAATATCATAATTCTATTTGTTGATGCTTACCATAAGATAAGATAAGGCTGTCCTTAAGTACAAGTACATTGAATTAAGCATAGCATAAGGTACATCCACGCTTAAGTCTAACACTAATATATTGAACAAGACAAATTAAATATTAAAAGATCATTTTTATTAGAAGCTAAAATGAATGTAAAACAAAACTGTAAAAACTAAAAGCCTCCACTTTTCTCCTCTACAAGATTGAAATTTCAAAATAGTGGATTCATACGAGTCAATTCCTAAATCATATAACATTCTCTTAACCATGCTTCTTTTTTCATCCTCTTGTGCGGGAACAGCACTAGAGTCTAATCAATTCCAGCAGATGGGCAATGCACATCCAATGGCTAGAATTGAACCATGTGAAATGTCTTAGGTGCTTGATGGTTTGTTACACTTATAATCTGTTAGCTGCCCATCTCATCTCTGTTTCTCCATAAAATCCATCGAAGTTTGCATGAATTGAATAATTTAATACCCATTTACAACAAAGAGGCTGGGGCCAAGGAGCATGACGGTGCTGAACACATATTGTTAATGAGAAACAGTTAACTCACACAATCTGTACTTCCTGTGAAATACAAGCTATATAAATAGGAAGGCACGGTGCTAAGCCACAACACTCATTACATAGCATAACATTGCATTCATTGCCTTGAACTATCAAGTCTTCTTTCTGATTCTCTCTTGAAAAAATGGGGAAAAGTTTGGTTGCATTGGTTGTAGCCATGATTGTGGTGGTGGTGATGATCCACAGTGCAGAGGGGGCAGGAACTGATTGTGCAGCTAAAGCAGTGGAGTTGGGGCCATGCCTGCCAGCAGTGGGACTGAACCCACAAGACCCAACTCCTGAATGCTGTGCTGCCCTCAGAAATGCAGATATGGACTGCATCTGCAGCACTGTTGAAGCCACCTTCAGACTTCCTTCTGAGTGCAATGTCCCACCTGCTCAATGTACTATACTACAAACCCTTTTCAGATTATCTTGAACATTTCTAGTGGCTTTGAATGATCTGTATTACATGTTTGTTCTTATTTCTGTTTGTTCTTTATGAATGATCTAATTTGTGGGTATGAATGTTTTTAGTGGGTTTGAATGATATGTATTTCATGATTCTTCTGTATTTCTGCTTGTTTGAATGACCTAACTTGTGGGTATGAATGATCTGTATTTCATGTTTGTTCTGTATGAATGTTCTAACTTGTGGGTATGAGTGTTTCAAGTGGTTTTGAATGATTTGTATTTCATGTTTATTCTACGTGTTTCTGTTGGCTTGAACGATCTAACTTGTGGGTATGAATGCAGGTTCTTAAGGGTGATGCTGGAGCTTCTGTACTGGCAGAGTCCGTTTTCATCTGATGATGTTTATCCTGAATAAATTGATGATATCAACTTGAGCTGTAGATTTGGAGCATTTGACTCTAAATCCCATCCTAAATAAAATTTAATAAAACATGAAATCTCATTTTGCCATTTTTGTGAGGACTGTCATGATTTTGCTTTCCATATATATATGAATCTGTTTATTTTTAACTTGAAGTTATTTGGTGTTTATTGGTCTGGGTGTTGATCATGAAACACAAACAGAAAGTTTTAAATATGTGAATTTATGGGCTTTATTAAACATGATTTTAAGTAATAGTTGCTAATAATTTCAATAAATGGGCATGATCTATGTTGTCAACGGAAATGATAGTTATTATAAAAGAGTTCTTCCAACTGAAAAAATGGTTGATTTCTTTGATTTCTTGCTAATAAATATATTAATTATTAGAAAATCTTCTTGACTAAATTATTATTACAGTTAAAAAGATTATATATACGTTCAAAACTGTAATATATAAGATTATCTACATTTAAAAATAAATTATATTAATTAAATTAATACAAAATCTATAATAAGTCAAAATCTATAGCTAACTTTGTCCATTCAATTGAAGTACCAAATAATATTGAATTTCAACACTTTTTTAGTTGTTATTTAACTGCTTAAATTCAACTTGTGGTCAATAACAATGCACTCTACAAAAGACGTTATACGTGAAAGAGTAAAAAAGTGGTAAAAAAAAAGAGTTGACCAATACTTGACCCCCACTACACCACTAACCCCTCACTGATTTCACCCCAAGTCACAAGTACTTGTGGACAAATGTCCTAGTAGTGGTTCACAAATCTCTAGTAGTGGTGCACAAATGAGCCAATCATGGGTCAAAAAAGCTATAAAATATCAACTATTGGTATATAAATGATCCACTATTGGTGACCATATTGCATGAAAGTGAGTGAACCACTATTGGACCCCGATTCACTACCAGTTTCTTTCCCTATAAATTGGAAACCATCAAAATTGCAATATGTCTCATGTTAGAAAAAAAGCTAGAAAAAATGGATGCCAAGAAAATATCGTATCATACATGCCTTGTTTAAGACATCCTAACTTGATGCAAAGATAAATAGAAACACACTCCACAATCCCATCCCCCACATATGTATATCCAATTCCAATTAGTAAATGTACTATCCCAGAGACAGTTGAATGCCATCCAATCTCTAACCTTGAACACTCAATGAATGACACACAACATTTGTATTCCTAAGAGTGTTGGATCTATAAAGATAGAATTATTTTAGCGGTTCAAGACATAACTATGTGGTGCACTAGGACAGTATTAATTGCACTACTTTTATTCTTTAAAAAACTTTATTCTCTTTTTTCTAACATGCAAGAATTGTTAGGCACGGGCACCTTTCTTCCAGTATGAGATTTTTCTGCAAAGAATGTCCATGCTATAAATTTGTAGAATTCACATACACATGACAGTATATCCAAAAAAGTATACTTTTTTGAAGGAAGATTGGAATGAAGTGCATAGTTTAAGTCACTACAAAGATTTTCCTAACCATGCATTATAGGGGAAAACACCCACTAGTTGCCCAGGATAACTTCACGCACCTAGAACTCCTAAACCGTAAGTCAAATTTTACTAATCTTTTTAGTGTATCTGCTTGGCCAAATAATAGTATCAGAAACCCAGAGCAATGGACTGCCTATTTCAGGATTAGACACCCCAAATGATTTCTAAATGGATTATTTGGTCTCATTTAATTATCGACCAGGGACGTAAACTTGGAATGGCATTTTCAAAGCATATGGTTCAAACCTTCTCATTCTAAGACTATCTATGGAATTTAAATGCTTATGCTTCAGGAAAACTATGCTAAAACTGGTAAACAAATGTATTCTAATAAAAGCAGGGAATTGCAGCTAGGAACTACTCCAACTATCTGTGTTGCAGGAACAGGCTACTAATTATGTTATCTGTAGCTGCTGGAACAACAAAGTTCTAACTACTTAGAAATAAATCAGAAAATGAACTCTACGCTAACAAAATAATTCACTCATCAAGTGGGCCTCCTTGAATGAGTGAATAGGAAATACAATAACTTGAACTGAACATTCTATTCATCCATAACAAAATGATTACACTTGATTGAAAATAGTATTTGAGAGTTCTATTATAAAAACCAGTTTGTTCGACTAACTCCAAAAGAGTCACAACTGTTGATTATTTAAAAGAAAGCTACAACTAACTCCTAAATCTATGATCACTTCATAAATGAGGATCGGTTACAACTCATAAAGTTTCAAAATAGAAACATCATTGACCATGAATAATCCCAGAAATATAGCACATTAAGGAAACTAAATCTGTGCACTACATGTAACAAAAAACATCAATTGACTTGCTTTGCTTGTGAAGATTCTGTAATCCACGGTTGGCTTTGATTACTCCCGCGCTAGTATGTTGGTCTTTGAATGTTCACAGTCAACACCTGCAAAACAATCAATGTGCACACATCCAACCATATACATATATATCCACATCATTAATATTAGGAAAAGGTGTAAGTCTTAATTAACACTCTTGCAAGTCCTACGGCTACAGGAGGTAACTATCCAAAACATAGCTTAGGCAAGGAAACATTCATTAACATGTATAGCTACTACATTTACCATTCTTGTCCATGAATTCAAGCAGATATTATGTCTTTAAATGTATCCATATTTCCATCTTATGTTCACACACACACACACACACACACATATATATATAACATATACATAAAAACCATAAGTTCATGTCTATGTGCAATCAAATATTCTAGAAAGAGGATAAAAAGTACTGAGAAAGATGGCTATTTAGAAGCCCATCATTCCCCCCAACTGAACTATTGCTGGTCCCCAGCAACCATGAAATTTTGAATCCTAGCATGGACCCTCAAGTCACTAGCTATTCTCTTCCCAGACTCATCATGAACATATTCAAAGTATCAGTGAGTTTCTTTGAGTCTTTCCCATCACTGGACTTCAGTGGCCATATCATAATCCATTGCACTATCATTCATCACTAGTAATGGCTGTAGGAAGAGTGAAGGTTGAAACCTTAATGGAAACCATCGATTAAGGAGTGTCCTTCCCAACATAATGTACCATGAAACTCTTCTTGTAGCAAGGTTTAAATTATATGGTGAGTGAGGTTCCTTTGACTTTAGATCATGTGACATCCTTATCCATCTCTTCCTAGAGGCACTAATTGTTGTGGCAATATTATGTGAGGAATGCTGGTCCCAGTCTGCAAAAGCTTGTTCTCACACTGGATATATTTTATTAGCTCCACTAGTGTTTGTTGTGACAGAAAGCTAGTCTAAATATGTTCGCCTGGAATGTTGAACTTTAGGCCTCATCATCAAAGGAGCTATCATCTCATTGTTTCTGTATGGTGCATCTTGATGTTCCCTACTCATCTCGTTCTGCATCCAAGACATAACCACTCTTAACTGCACATCCCCTACATAGAGGAGTGAATTCCACTCTGTATCATCAGGGACTGCTAGGTTATGTAGGTACAATTCACACAATAGGTTTTTCAGAGTCATTGAGGTAGACTGAAAGGCATAGTAAAATTCATGAGGAGTTGATATAGAAGGATTGAGTCCTTCCACAATTCTTGTTAATTTGAAATTAACAAGTTGGTCTTTAAGGAATAATGCATACACCGAAGATGGTGATCTGCATTCCATTAGCTCTGGAATTAATCCTGTGATTTGATCAATCCTCCGTTTCAATATCTCAATCTGATATGGTTTTTGTTCCAATTGAGATCCCTACTCACTAATGACTCATTTCAATTTTTCCTTTTCTAATTCCCATTTTGTCTTCTCCCATAACAATTGTTGATATAAGTTTATCCTTGCAACCAGGGGTGTAGATAAATCTGGTGGAGGTAAAGGTTCCTGATTGAGTATATCCACCCATCCAAATGGCAAGTGAGGATTTTTGATTGTTTTCTTTAGTGCAGAGGACTCTCCTTTCCATAAAACAATTGTTTTTACTACATTGCTTTCCTCACTAACATCAGCTGCTACTTTAGCCAACGTTTCTAACCCATCCTGACTACCTTACTAGGGCACTTCAACAATTTCCATCCCAAAGTCAGGGGTTTCTTCTAAATTCATACTAACATCTGGCCCGACAAAATTATTTACAAATTCCTCTATGTCCTCAGAGTCCTCGTCACTATTGATAAGTATGTAGTTAACTCCAGGGTTAACTTCTATTTGTGGACTCTGATCTTTTAATGTAGTGTCACTGGCTGCAGTTTGATGAAACATTTCCTCAGAAGAGAACTTTTCTAAAGACTCATTTTTTACATATTCATTCTCTACAGATTCAGAAGACTGAAGGTTAACAATAGGAACAAAAGCTTCAACATCTTTCTCAAAAAGCCTTCTACTTATCCTCCTAGGGGGTATGGATGAGCTCGAAGGACTCTTATGTTTCCTTCTTTTAGTGGCTACTTCCTCTGCAATTGCTTCAGGAGGGTTTTCAGAATTTCCTTCCCTAGGGGAATGTAAGGTTTCTTCCACATTGTCAGTATTATCACTAGGCTATGGCTCTAATATTTCTTCTTCTGACTCCTTTGTTTTACCCTTATCCTTCCTAGATGTAGACCTGGTCCTTGCGGATGGTGATAATTCAGGGATACTAGGAGCTTCTTTACTTTTTTTTTTCTTCCTCTGAGAAGTAGAGGCTCCAGCATTGAAAATTCTTTTCTTAGGCAACCTAGAAATGGAATGGGAGGCTTTAGGATCAATTTCAATTCTTTGAAAATTTTTACAAACCCCAGAGGATGTTTTCTCTCTCCAACAAAAACCATGGCCTCTAGGGTTGACCACTCTAGGTTCAACCTCATTCATTTGCAGAAATTCCTCCCATGTCCCAACCTTTTGTCCATTTAATTCTCTTTCTACAATTAGTTTTATCAGGCAATGATGTGAAATAGACTGGTTGCTTCCTGACTGGACTAATAAAGCTTGCTTTTTCACAATGTTAAATAGGAAGCTGGGAAGATTTACCGATCTGTTGTCATGTCGAAGATGACTGAGAATTTTGAAATGCAGAGCATGCAAATACTTACAACATTCCTCACAGGTGAAGTACTGGATAACAAATGCAACTAGTTGATTGAATTCTAGAGGCAAAGATAATTGCCAAGTACCTTGCTTCTTGTCGATATTTAACTAGGGATCACTGTGCAAATTGAACTAGGCCCTCGCCAAATGCAGGTCAAAGTCTTTCACCCATTGCTCACCTTCTTGTGGTAAACTAGTCACTTTAGCTACTACATCTTCTGTGAATTCAATCTTTAGGCCTTTGACCTCTGCAAATCCATCCTTCAAGGTGGATAAAAATTGTAGAGCGACTTCCTCATCAAACCCTTTAAGGCTTAAGCAATAATCCAGCCATCCTCTTCTTCTAAACATTTCACAACTGGATGCATCATTTAACAAAACCCTGTGATCCACTGGCTCATGCCATTGAAGGTCACCTGCCATTGCTACTCTCAAACAATTTTGAATTCATCGAACTTACTATTTCCACAGAGCTCGACAATGGAAAATCACAGACCTCAATGCATTATAGAACAAGATGTTGCAGAAGAAAAGGCAGTGTACAAGCTACAACTTGCTTTATGGAATTAAAGATTTTTGCACGAAATCTAATGATATATTTTTTGCATAACATCTCATAATAACTCGCACGTGCCAAGGCTGCCACCCCAAACACGTTGCAGCATATCATTAGAAATTAAGGTTAGCTTTTAATATCTTTAATTCACTTCAAATGTGATGATGCAATCATAGAAGGACAAATCAACAAGTCACGTTGCAGACATCTCTCAAAGACAAGAAACTTTAATTTTTACATGCTAATTTGAAAATTTGAAAATAGAATAGTTCCCCCCCCCAACTAAGTAATGGCATGGGTCCCACTAAGCTAGGTTATGCAAGAGTAGAAAATTAAAATGACACAAAATCCTAAAAATTAATGAATAAAAATAATATATGTACGAGTATATGTGGCACAAATTTGGAAGCACTGCAGGAAGAGTTGTCCGAAAAAATTGCACCTGCATGGATGAAGTGATGGGATGAGGTGAATGGGTGGAAGAGAGAGAAGGTGAGATGAAAAATTATTATGAAGAAATAATTCCACGAAATGTGAAATGTTTATTATGGTGCTCTTGAATGGAATCAAGAATCTTTGGAATTCTAGGTAGAAGACCCAGATTCTTCGGCTACAAGATCGCTTGCTTCAGCTGTGCTCTAGAACTGCTTTGCGAACTCATCACGACTGATAGGTTTGTTGTAAAGTTTCAAGCGATGCTTGTTGACAAGTAATTTAAATTTTTCAGGATCAATGGTTGAAAGCTAGATGGCTCCATTGTTAAATATTGATATTATCTCATAAGGCCCAAGCCATCTAGTATGAAATTTCCTAGGTGTGTGTTGGTATCTTGAATCATACAAGAGTGCCCAATCGCCCACAAAAAATTTCTTATCACGAATGAACTTGTCATGCCATTTTTTCCTTTGCTGTTGTATCAAATCCGTATTGTGGAGGGACGACTTCCTGTATTCGTCCAATCCATTTAACTGCAGTAACCGGTCTTCTTGTGCTTTGGTGATATCAATATCCAAATCTAAGGCTATGCAAAGTGTTTTATGCTGGAACTCAATTGGCATAGAGGCTAATTTTCCATACACTAACTCAAAAGGAGTAAACCCTATGGTGGTTTTCCATGTTGTGTGGTAGGCCCATATGGCTTCAGGAAGGTGTGTAGCCCAATCCTTTTTGTGCACAACCATTATTTTGGTTAGAATAGATTCTATCTCCCAGTTTGTGATTTCAACCTGACCATTGGCCTGAGGATGATAGGGTGAAGATTTCCCATGATGCACCATATACTCCTTCATCAACTCTGTGATAATATTAGAGGTGAACTATGCTCCCTGATCTGTGACAATTTCCCTTGGTACTCCAAATCTAGTGAATATGCATTTGTAAAGGAACTCATTAACTTTGTGATCTCTGGCATGTCTCATAGCTTTGGCTTCAACCCATTTTGTGGCATAGTCAGTACATACTAAGATGTAGGACTTCCCATGAGAAGAGGGTTAAATGGGTCCAACGAAGTCAATACCCCACTTATCAAAGGGCTTGATGAATACCTGAGGCTGCAGGGGCATTTCATCAAACTTTGTGGGACACCCCATACGCTGGCACCTTTCACAGTGTCGAGTATGCTTTGCTGCATCTTTATGCAAAGTAGGCTAGTAGTATCCAATTGTCAAAATTTTATAGGCTATCCACTTTGCTGCAAAATGTCCACCGCATGGTTCATCATGACATGCCCGGAGAATGTCATAAGTTTCATCTTCACGAACACATCGCCTGGTGACCTGGTCTGGTCCTGTATAAAACATGAAACCCGATATCCAAGAGTAGTTAAAAGTCTTCTCAACCAATAGGCGGTGCTATTTAGGAGAGAAGTGAGGTGGTGTTCTGCCTGCAACAAGGTAGTTGGCTAAGTCTGCATACCATGGATTAAAAGAATCAATAGAAAATAAGTGCTCATCAGGGAAGCTATCGTCAATTGCTACAGGATCATCTGGTACTTGAAATCTTGACAAGAAATTGGCCACTACATTAGCCTTTCCTAGTTTGTCTATTATCTTTACATCAAATTCCTACATGAGGAGTAACCAACGTGCTAATCTACCACTAATGGCAGATTTATTCATTAAGTACTTGATAGCTAAATGATCAGTATAAACAAATACTTCATAACCTGTGATGTAGTGCCTAAATTTATTTAGTGCATAGACAACTGCTAACAACTCTTTTTTAGTAACAGTATAATTTAATTCCGCTCCTTGCAAATTTTTACTGATATAGTAAATTGCATGTTCAATAATACCTTCCTTATGTCCAAGGACTGCTCTAATGGCATAGTTAGATGCATCTATGCGGATGTGGAATGGAAGCTTCCAATCAGGTCCTCTAAGAATAGGTGTTGTTGTTAGAACATCTTTCAATTTCTGGAATGATGCTTCACATTCCTTTGTCCATTCAAATTCAGCTTCTTTCTTCAACAAGTTGTATAATGGTGCTGCAAGTTGGCTAAATTATTTTATGAATCTCCTGTAGTAACCAGCATGGCCAAGGAAACTCCTGACATCCTTCTGCTTAACCGGTGTGGGAAGTGTGTTGATAACTGTAATTTTTGCGGGCTCAACCTGAATTCCAAAAGATGAGAGGTAGTACCCTAGGACAACTCCCTCCTCCATAATCATATAACACTTCTCATTGTTAAGAGAGAGTTTGTAATCTTGAAATCTCTTAAGAACCTTCTCCAAGTTAGCTTGTGCTTCTTCAAAGGTGGTTTCATGAGTGGTGAAGTCATCCATATAAATTTCAACACAGTTAACAACAATGTCAGAGAAAATACCCAACACTACTCTCTAGAAAGTAGCAGGTGCGTTGCAAAACCAAAATGGCAAGACTAAATAAGCAAATGTTCCCTAGGGATAGGTAAATGTTGTCTTATCTTGGTCTTCTAGTGATATTTGTATCTAATTATACCCACTAAAGCCATCTAGAAATGAAAAATCATTTTTGCCAGCAAGATTATCAAGTACCTAGTCAATGAAAGGTAGTGGAAAGTGATCTTTCTTAGTGGCTTTGTTAAGTTCTCTATAGTCAAAATAGACTCTCCACTTTCCCCCCTTCTTTGGAACAATTACAAGAGGAGAGACCCATTGACTCTTAGAGATAGGATAAATGAAACCTGCACTAAGAAGCTTTTGCAGCTCGGTCTTCACTATGTCTCTCAAAGCAGAATTAATTCTCCTTTGAGCTTGCCTCACCAGCTTATATTCAGGGCTTATATAGATTCTGTGAGTACAAAGTTTAGGGTCTAATCCTTTCATATCAGTATAGTCCCATGAAAATGCTTTCTAGTTGTCTTGTAACATCTTGAGAAGACTAGACATCTGAGATTTAGTGAGGTTCTTATTAACATTCAGCTCCTTTCCTAAAGCAATTTCAATTCTTTTAACTTTTTCTAGCATCTAGACTTCTGCTGTGGATGGAGACTTTATCTCATGGGGTATCAAGGTGTGGAGATAATCAGGTGTTGCAAGAAGCTGAGATGTGGTTTGCTTGGGCATTATTCTTTGAAGGGAACAATTAGGGTCATCACAAGATGATTCCTCAGAACCATATTGATTGGTAAGGATTGATGCTAGTATATCATCTTCTTCTTGTGATACCATGAATGGATTCCTCTCAATGACCATAAGTTTTTGCACAGAGTTTTCTTCAAGGGCAACATCACCTAAGTCTAGCCAGACAACCTGATCAAGTTCACTTTGGGGTTTTGCTAGAGAATACAGAGTTAACCTCTTGGTATTTATCCCATCTCATATGGTCATTTTTCCTGAGCAGCATGCAATGCAAGCATCAGCCGTCGCTAGCCAAGGCCATCCTAAGATTAGTGGGTATCCTCCTAAGGTGGCTTTGGGTGACAGGACTATGAAATCTGAAGGGTAATCTAAAGAGTCCAAAGTAACAACAATATCTTCAACCATACCATCTAGCTTGACTATGGAATTATCAGCTAACTGCAGTATTGTAGGTGTGTCCCGCAAACCAATGATACTAAGTTTCAACAGAACTTCCCTAGTCATAACATTTATTGATGCCCCCAATTCAATTAGGACATTTTGAATTTGGGTACCATTAATATGAATGGTGACCAATGGACTTCCTGGGTCAGACTACTTAGGCATTACAACTTTTCTTAGCATGAGATCAAAGAGTTGGCCTAAGATATGGATAGTATCAAGGTCTTTCTTCTTCCTTCCAGGATGTTTGATACAAGCCTCTTTAATTGCTTTTGTATAGGCTGGAATTTCTTTAAGGGCATCCAACAAGGGAATTTGCACTATCATTTGTTTGAGCCGATCTATCAAATCAATTGCTATAGGATTTTCTTTTGGAGGAACTGCCTGAGACAATCTTTGTGGATAAGGAGGATTTTTAGGCACTGGTGCAGTTTGAACAATAGGTGGAACATCAGTAGGCTGGTTCACAAGTATGTCCTCAGCATCAACAACTTTGGTTATTATTGGCTCCTTGGGTGCAGGCACTGTAGTTCCTGATCTGAGATGGATATCATTTACTTGCAAGGAATAAGCTTTTTGCTTATTATTAGGATTTGGAGTTGGCTGAGCAGGAAGTTGAGTTGGCTTTTGAGGGTTGCTATTGGCTACAGGAGGTGGTAGCATAATAGCTTGTTGCTAAGGTGGAGGCATTATTTCTTGTTACTGACTAGACTGATTGGGTCCCCAGTGAGGTTGTGGTTGCCAGTTACCATGAGGTGGCCATTAGCTATTCTATTGCAGTTGTTGATAGGAGTTATAGTGTTGTTGGTATGGGTTAAATGGCGGTTGTTGCAGATAGGCTTGGTTATAGTGTGGTTGTTGGTTGGACCAATTATAATTCCAATTTTGACCTTGAGGAGTAGAATTTTGGGGGTTATGGTTTGGCCATTGACTACTATTATTATTATAACCAAAATTATGCAGTGGGTCTAGAGGCATACCTTGTCTTTGAGCCCATGGATTCCTTTGAGCAACATAGAAAACTTCTCCATTCTCCTCATCTATGGCTTTAAACTCAGTGGGCATTGGATTGATGTCCAAAGATGCAACCATTTTTCATTTACAGTTTCTTTTCTTTTCTCTGCAATGAGAACATAACTCAGCTAGCACAACATCTAACTCTTCCTTCTTCCTCCTCGCTTGCATAATATCTAGCTGAGTGGAAACATCATTAATGATGTCCTACTTGAAGTTAGATAGCAAATTAGATAGCTCCATTTTCGATACTCTTGAACTACCATTGGACTTATGTGGTAGGTCTCTAAGTCCCCAACCCTTCTTCATAGTGGCCCTTGAATAATTTAGACATATATTCTTTATTTCAACCCAACCTTTTTGTGTGATATCTCCTCCTGCCATCAGGTCTAGAGCCTCAATACTTCCATCATTCACACCCTTTAAGAAAAGGTGTTTCTAAGATGCCTCATTTTGATGGTGTTGTGTATTACACTGCAGGTTGAACATGAATCTTGATACATAATCCTCCAAGGTTTCATCCTCCTTCTGAGACATTTTAAAAATGTCATCACCTTTCAAATCTTGACCCCTACAATATTCTTTATACTTTAAAAGAAACAGAGTGCGCATGGCATTCCAGTCTACTACAACATTAGTGCCTAACCCCATGAACCATCTCAAGGCAGCCTCTTTTAGATTTGATGGAAACAACTTCAGCTTGTGGGCATCAGTGGTATAGTCATAAATCTAACAAAGGATGTTAAACTCAAAGAGGAAGGTCTCAGGGTCTTCTGTAAGGAGGCCATAGAATTTGGGGAGCGCAGCAGTAGGTATGTTCTTCAAATTTTGGTTACCTTGCTATTGAGGTATAGGAAAAGGAAAGGGAACCTGAGAAACCATTTTGAGAGGAAGACTTGGTGGTGGTGGCTGATAGATAATAAGAGCAAGTGGGTTGTCTTGGTATTCAGGTTCAACAAATAGGTCATTCAAATGCAATGATTCCTCAGATGATGAAGAGGATATTTGTTCCTGAGCATCAACAAATGGATTTTCAAAGGGTTCTTCTTCTTCATTCTCACTTTGGGGTTCTTCAACTTGAGGATTAAATAGATCAAATGGCTCCTCTTGGTAATTATAGGAAAGAAATCTCCCAAGGTGATCTCTCCTTCTATGCATAAAATGCTTACTTAAGACTAAGTGCTGGATTAGGACTAAGAATGCAACTACAAGGATAAGTTTGAATTAACACCATCCTCGGCAATGATGCCAAAAATGCTTGGCCAAATAATAGTATCAGAAACCTAGAGCAATGGATTGCCTATTTCAGGATTGGACACCCCAAACAATTTCTAAATGGATTATTTGGTCTCATTTAATTATCGACCAGGGACGTAAAAATGGAATGGCATTTGCAAAGTATATGCTTCAAACCTTCTCATTCTAAGACTATCTATGGAATTCAAATGCTTATGCTTCAGGAAAACTATGCTAAAACTGGTAAACAAATGTATTATAATCAAAGTAGGGAATTGTGGCTAGGAACTACTCCAACCGTCTGTGCTGCAGGAATAGGCTACTAATTTTGTTATCAGTAGCTACAGGAACAATAGAGTTCTAACTACTTAGAAATAAATAGGAAAATGAACTCTACGCTAACAAAACAATTCACTCATCAAGTGGGCCCCCTTGAATGAGTGAATAGGAAATACAATAACTTAAACTGAACATTCTATTCATCCATAACAAAATGAGTACACTTGATTGAAAACAATATTCGAGAGTTCTATTATAAAAACCAGTTTGTTCAACTAACTCCAAAAGAGTCACAATAGTCGATTATTTAAAAGAAAGCTACAACTAACTCCTAAATCTACAATCACTTCATAAATGAGGATTGGTTATAGCTCATAGAGTTTCAAAATAGAAACATCATTGACCATGAATAATCCCAGAAATATAGCACATTAAGGAAACTAAATCTATGCACTGCATGTAACAGAAAACATCAATTGACTTGCTTTGCTTGCAAAGATTCTGCAATCTACGGTTGGCTTTGATTACTTCCGTGCCAGTATGTTGGTCTTTGAATGTCCACAGTCAACACCTGAAAAACAATCAATGCGCACACATCCAGCCATATACATATATATCAGCATCATTAATATTAGGAAAAGGTGTAAATCTTAATTAACACTCTTGCAAGTCCTATGGCTACAAGAGATAACTACCCAAAACATAGCTTAGGCAAGGAAATAGTCATTAACATGTATAGCTACTGCATTTATCAATCTTGTCCATGAATTCAAGCAGATATTATGTCTTTAAAAGTATCCATATTTCCATCTTATGTTCACACACACACACACACACACACAGATATATATATATATATATATATATATATATATATATATATATATATATATATATATATATATATATATATATATATATATATATATATATATATATATATATATATATATATATATATATATATATATATATATATATATATATATATATATATATATATATATACCATAAGTTCATGTCAATGTGCAATCAACTATTCTAGAAAGAGGATAAAAAGTACTGAGAAAGATGGCTATTTAGAAGCCCATCAATAGCTCCATAGGTGAGTGAAGTGTGTAAAGCTAAGGTTTCATCTTTTGGGTATTCACGGATCTCTCTGTAGGGATCATGGAGCACATAGTGGTCCAAAAGTTCTTACCTGAAACCTGGCCACTAGACCCCCAATGGTTGAAAATATGGAGTCAAAATCAAAACCATATTGTTGCCAATAAATGTTCACCTAAATATCATTGACTAAGTTGTTTTTAATGTGGACCTGCTCACTAGGTAGTAATGGGGTTGTTTTAATTAAATCAAATTGTCCCTTGCATTAATTGAAACCCCATCTAATTATACCCCATGGAGGACCCAACTTAACCTCTCCTTACCTCATACCTAATCACCTTAACACGTTTGTAGCTCACTGACTACCATGTAACCGTCCATGGGTAACCCTATTACTACCCATGCAAAACCCTAAAACCATTCATTTTTCATTAGGTTTTTTGGAAATTTCAGCTCCCACGAACGCTTCCCACCACTTGCATTTTGTGTGCATGATGAGGGTTTCATTTTTCACTCACCACTACTACAGGTGAGGGAATCCATCATCCCATCACGAAGTAACAAATATCTCACAGTTTTGTATTGTTCAAAAAGTATTTGTTATGATTTTTGTGTGATGATAGTTATATGTTTCAATCATTTCACCTTGATATCATTGCATGCAATGTGATAGAAAGAAATAATTAGAGGAAATGCGAAAGAAATAGTGCACACCGTCGATTTAATCATTACTTGGTGTTGTAGTTTGAATGAATCTCGATAGTTTCTTCATTTATTTGTATTAAATATGGTTTTTCTCTAGGTTTATCATTAGTCTTCACTTACATGTGAGGGATTCCATCCTCCCATCACTAAGTACCAAATTTCTCAAGGTTTTTTATCATTCAATAAGTATTTTTGACGATTTTCCTACGCTGATAGTTGTATGTTTCAATCATTTCCTCTTTAAATCATTTCATGTAATGTGATAGAAATAAATAATTAGAGGAAATGCAAAATAAAATAGTGTGAATTGTTGATTTAATCATTACTGAGTGTTGTAGTTCGAATGAATTTTGATAGTTACTTCATTTTTTCATTTTAAAAATGGGGGGCTTTCAGGGTTAATCATTATTTTGCATATATTGTTTCTCTGGGTTTATCATTAATTTACACATATCGGGTTCAACATGGTTTTAAGTATGAGGGTTTCTCTTGGTTTTTTTCATTTTAAATATGGGGATTTCTCTAGGGATTTCAATTTTTGGACACTTCATGTCCCTTGAACACTTCTCGCTGATTCCATTTCTCTACCTACGATGAGGGATTCAGTCCACCACTCTCATTTGGTAAGATTACATTGTCTATGTGCATTCATAGTTTCTTATTGACTTGTTTGTCGAATGGATTGTCTAAATTTTTTAATGTATTCAATAAATAAATGTATTAGTCACTATGGTTACATGTCTTTCAATTATAAGTTATTTTTCATGCATGGAAGCTTCACATTCTCATATGTCACGGTGTTGAATTATTTTTGTAGTGTACTCAATGAATAATGTACTCAATAAAAACATTTGAATACTAACTTAGTATATTTATTCATTGAATACATTAGAAAACTGATTCTTTCCCACCATAATTTGAAATTCAAATTGACCAGCCGCTTCTTCAATGGCCAAATAAATAATGCAAACACAAAACAAGCAACCCCAAAAATATTACAAATTTGAATTTCATGAAGCCACCATACGAAACTAAAAATTTAATGCAATTATTTTTTCATGAATTGACTGATTCTTTCCCACAACAATTTGATATTCAAATTGTATAGCCACTTCTTCAATGACCAAATTATTATAGGAAGGATATCAAGTGCCATGTAAAATCCATTGAAAATTCCTTGTCTGACCGTTGCTGGTTTATTCTTTGTAGTCTATATATTCTTTTCTATTGTTCAGGGTGGTAGGCTATCTCATTTATTTCTTGTTTATTACTTATTTTTGTATGCTTATTAAATACTTACTAATCGATTTTATTAAAAATTAACTACTTTCACTGCTTACAGTAGGTTCAAATCTATTGCTAACTATTCAACATACAATGTAAGATTTGAGCCAATTGATATAAGTATACAAATTAATTTGGTGATTTGTAGTTGTTATTGTATTCATTGGTTAGTTTTTTTTTCAATTACTAACCAAGCTATTTACTTTATGCAATACTTAGAAGCATGGAAGCTTCATAGTCTCATATTTCACATGTCTAACTTAGTTTTGTAATCTATTCATTGAATACATTACAAAACTAACTCAACATTGTGCACTTTTTCTATTTGGATTTCAATTTCAACTTAACAATTCATATAGTCTATGTCAACTTAACATGTTTTCAATTACCAAAGATATCTACTTGCATTGTGCTCATGGTTTTCTTTCTACTCATGGTTTACTGTATTCATTACTTAGAAGCATGGAAGCTTCATAGTCTCATATTTCACACGTTTGACTTAGTTTTGTAATGTATTCATTGAATAAATTACAAAACTAAAATCATTATAGTTCACTTGTTATATTTGGAATCTAATTTCTACTTATTTTCTATTTGTAGTTGTTATTGAGTTCATTGGATAGTTTCTTTTCAATTACTGATCAACTTGTTTACTGTATGCAATACTTAGAACCATGGAAGCTTCATAGTCTCATATTTCACATGTCTAACTTTTTTTTTTAGTTTATTCATTGAATACATTACAAAACTAAACCTAGCATAGTGCACTTGTTATATTAGGAATCCGATTTGTACTTGTTTTCTCTTTGTACTTGTTATTGTATTCATTAGATAGTTTCTTTTCAATTACTAATCAACCTATTTATTGTATGCAATACTTAGAAGCATGGAAGCTTCATTGTCTCATATTTCACATGTATGACTTTGCTTTGTAATGTATTCATTGAATACATTATAAAACTAACTCAAAATTGTGCACTTGTTATATTTGGATTCTGATTCTAAATAAACAATGCATATAGTCTATGTCAAGTTACCCTGTTTTCAATTACTAAAGATATCTACTTGCATTGTGCTCATGGTTTTCTTGTTGCTCATGGTTTATTGTATGCAATACTTAGAAGCATGGAAGCTTCATAGTGTCATATTTCACATGTCTTAGTTTTGTAATTTAGTCACTAAATAGATTACAAAACTAAGTCAACATAGTGTAGCCTTAGTTTTGTAATGTATCAATTTAATACTTTACAAACTAATTAAGCATTGTGCAGCCTTAGTTTTGTAATGTATTCAATGAATAATTTTACCGATCACTATAGTTACATGCATTTATATTGTAAGTTTTTTATAATGTGGACCCTCTCTATAGGACTCAAAATCAGTGAAGGGGTCATTTTAATCAAATCACATTTTTCCTTGTGTTAATCATAACCCCATCTAATTATACACCACAGAGGACCCAAATTAACCTCTCCTTACCCCATACCTAATTACCTTAACACTTTTGCAGCTCATCAACTACCACCTAACCACCTATGGCCAACCCTATTACTACACATCGGGAAGCCTAAAACTGACCATTTTTTCCTTTCCATTATGGAAACTTCTCTCATGAATGCTTCCTACCAAAATTGTTTCTCTATCCATGATGAGAGTTTTCGTCATCCACTCGTAGTTTCTAATGTATTCATTGAATTAATTGTCACTCTAATTGTATTCTTTTAATTGTTTATCACTCTGATTCTACTCCTTTGCCAAGGTTGCATTTACTGTATCCATTCATTAGTTGACATTGATTGTATTCATTTGACATTGAATGTATGTATTTTATTATATTCATCTGGTAATTTAAAAATATATTGTTATGGTTTAGGGAAAAAAATTTGTCTACTCATCAATTCTTACCTTAATCTGAACAGTGTATCACCATTTTTTTGACTTACAATATAAGCTAATTGTGTTGATCAATGGATTTGAAGCCTAGAAACTACCGTATTCAAATGCCTAATATGCAAGGGGAACAACCTATAGACTTCATTCTATTTCAGGATTCTTCCTTGGAACTTTTTCAAAACATTCATTGTCTTTGTGTTCAAGATTGTATTATTCAACTCATTAGGGAAGAGCTAATGATAGGTGAAAGGAGATGCAATTATCTTGCACAACTTGTATCTATATTTCTATCATAGTGCATGGACTTGTTGCAATCCAATTTGACCTAAGACTAATTGCACAAACTTATGTTGATGAGTGTTACCTTTGAGGGAATATTTTGGAGGAGGCCTTCAGGTCATATGACCTACACAATGGCGAGGCATGTGTGGTAGGAATTGTACCCCATTAGATGCTCAAGGAATGCAAAGAGATGAGAATAATATTGAGAACATTTATGAGCCATATAGTTCATAATGAGGAGGATACAATCAACACTCTTTTTGAGAAGCATGGGTCAATAGTGCCACTGCACTTTCACAAAGATTTACTGCAAATTTCTAATGCAATTAAATTCTTTTTGTTTAATTCCACTAATCTACGCCTCACATGAGAAAATTGAAAATGTAAAGTATGCAGGGGAAAGTAAATTATATGGATGGCCTATGTTTAGTGGGATTTATAAGGGATCATATTTAGTAAGCCTACCAATTTAAGTGTGATCTATGTATGTTGTTGTCATATTTGAGATGAACATCATTGATATACGTTTTGGTTTGATCATGTAATGTTTTTGTAGTCAAATGATTTTATGGTAAACTTGGTTTTTGATAAAGACATGTATGAAGATAAACTCAATTTATTTTAATCATGCTAAACTATATTTATTTTAGAGATGTAATGTTTCCATACTCAATTTCTTTTAGACCTATGCATAGTTTATATGTTTAAAGAAAAATTCATATACTTTGTGTATGAAGATAAAGGCATACAATCAATGAAAAATTGAGAATGCATATAGTCAATTTCAACTTGGGAATGCATGTAGTCAATTTAAACTTGAGAATTCTTATAGTCAATAAAAAATTGTACTTATCTATGTAGGGATATGTATGCATACATATCTATATGAGTGTGCATAGATATGTATGTATGTATGTATACATATGAATGTGTACATAAGAATGTATACATATTTTTGCATAGATATGTACGTATGTATGTATGCATAGATATGTATATGTAAGAATATAAAATGTGAAAGTGAAATATGAATGTGTAATAATATCATGCATGCACTATTTGAATGATAAATTTTTGTGAGATTGGTACTTCCACCAGTTACAATATTTTGCAGGTATGAAAGGCAATGAAGACTTGATCATGGATTGCAGATGATTTAAGGTCCATGTACTTGTGTTTCTCAACACTGACATATAACTGTTATTTAATTATGTTTTTCAACATTCCATTTTCATTTGGGAAATCATGATCTTAAAGTTATATATAATTTTGTTTAATGTCATAATATACATGTGACTTACTTTATTTCATGCTTCCATCAATGCATCTTTGGCAGGTTACCTTGTAACAAATGATAACATTGAAAATGAAAGACAACAACAACATACAGGTAAAGTCTTTTTGACTTTACTAAGGCCATGAACCGGTTGAGTGTTTTTTAGTTTTTAGTTTTTTAGTTTTTATTTTGATATTGTAGACACCTAAAATTGTCCTAACAATTACCCTTATCCTAGCTAATTAAATAGATATTTATTATTTATTTAATTTTAGCCTTATTCTACCTTAATTAAATAAATTCACTTTTATTTAATTACACTCCTCTTTATCCCTTATCCTTGATTAAATAAATTTATATTTATTTAATTCTATCCCATTTCCCCTCATCCTAATCCTCCATTTAATTAAGTAAATGATCTCGTTTACTTAATTAATCCCTTCTTATCCCACTTGGAATTAAATATTAAATTTAATTCTATTTGAGCACATGGCTCCTAACTTTAACCCTCGCCTAACCTCACTTCCCTAACCTAACCCATCCTTCTAACCCAAGTCAACCCACTTTCCCACTAATTAATCTTAATCTCCCACCTAATCTCTTCCTAATCATTTGCACAATCTTAATCTAAGGATTAAGAAATCCTAATCCAAACCCAAGTCACATGTGACTCTTCCACACTCTTACAAACCCTTACACACTTGTCTCCCACATGTCATTGACATGTCACTTTCCAATATCTTGGTTCTCCTCTTCTCTTCCACATTTTGACCTATGTCATTGACATGTCATTTTCCAAAGTTGCTCACACGTGTGAGCAACCTTGGTTCTCCTATCCTCTTACAACCCTTGACTTTTTTCATTGAGCCATCATTTTCTCAAGTTGCTCACACGTGTGAGAAACTTTAGCCTTCTTACACCTTATTACACCCTCTTACAATTTGTCATGAACATGGCACTTTCAAAGGTTTGTCACACATGTGTGAGAATATTTCCCACCTTGAATTGTAAAACCCTAATCCACGTGGCATCTACTTGGCCTCCACCTCATGGCCACCTCATTGATCCTGAAGAATCCTATCCCTTCATCCAAATTTGAATCCAAACCATCCATTTCCCTAAAAAGCCTATAGATTGAGATATTTTATCCTCATTCAAAAAGTCTTCTTCACACATTGTCATGCTACAAGATTTGTGAGCAACTGCATACCCTCAACAACCAAAATCATCTACACTTAGTCTTTTTGTGGGAGGTTTGTATTATGTTGAAATAGCTTAATCTTATTTGTTATTTCATTTCTTCATATATGCATCTTTTCTTCCATATTTTGAGGTTTGCATGAATATGTAGGAATATACTTAGTTTATTTGAGTTTGTTTTTTTATGTCATTTTTATGCAATACAAATGCATTACTCTTTAGTTTTGGTTTTTCATGTTTCAAATGCATTTGTTTTTTAATAGTACTAAATCTTGAGCAAGTGTTAATTGATGTCAGTCAATTTAGTCTTGATGGACTAATTTTTTTTTTTCAAGTGTTAATTACAATTGTTTTTGAATAGTACTAAATTCTTAACAAGTGAATTGAAAGTGTTAATTGTTGTAAGTCAGTTTACTGTTGATGGAGTGTTCTCTATTTTGATATTTTTAAGTGTTATTTGAAATTATAGTCTCAAACAAATATATTAGGATACAATCATCTTCAATTATAATCCTTGATTCATAATCAATTACAATCATAGCATGAATATATAGGTTCATAACCTTTAGGGAGATTCACATTCAACATCATATTCTCCTTCCTCTATGTCATTATCTTGTTCTTCAATATGTAAATCATACAATAGAGAATCAAATAGAGAATAAGGTGATGGTTGAGGTGTCTCTTCTTTCCAATAGAGAGTTTGTCCAACATGTAACATTGGTTAAGCAGGTGAGTTAGGTGAAAGATGTCTTCCTTGAGATACTTGAGACTTTGAAAATATCCATCCTACCTAGCTTTTCCTTGTCCAAGAATGCAACCATTCAAGATCAGAAAATTGATATGGTTTACATGAACTAAATCATCTCACAAACCATTAATTTATTACATTAGTTTGAGTGGACATAATTCTAAATTCAAACAAAAATGAATAAAAATTGTAATCATTTTACAATTCATAATATTGAAGTGGAAATGGTCGCCCAAATAAACATTGAATTGTTTCTGCATGATTGTTAAACTATTCCTCTAGATTACGAATAGTGGTGGTTCCTTGTATTGTTATAGTCAATTCTTGAGAGGTAGGGGCTTTGAGTAGAGGTGGATAATTTCTTCCATACTTTTTGACCAAATAAGTTTTAACTTCTTCATTAATTATTTGTCGATGTGTCAATAATATGACACAATCTTGACCAAGTTTTGTAATTGCATCTTGTGCATGTGAAAATTGTACCTGTTTGTGGACACAACACTTCAGTAAAACATTAGAGATTAGCAAATCAAGAAATCTGCAAATAAACACAATATAGCTAACTAGGTGATTTACTGCCTTCTAGTAGGTGCGAGTATGGTATTCTCAGATTTAGACTGAGATCAGTGACAATGCAACACCTAAACGAAGGATTTGAATGCAAATGATAATGAATGCAAATTAATCTATTATTTTGGATTTTTGATGCAATTATGATGAAAAACTGTATGAATCTAATCTAGGTGGATGAAATTGATATGCAGATTGATCTAATAATGCTACAAATTGATATGAAGATAGATGCAAAGAAATGAAATGATAACAAAATCTTACAAATCGCCTATTCGCAAGAGCTTGATTCTTCAGATGCAAATTTGCCAGAGTAATTGTGCAAATTTGAGGGGTCTATTTGTGAAGAGCTGAGCCTTGATTTTATAGAAATCCAGGGCTTGAGGATGCACTGAGAAAATCCATAAATCACTCTTGATAAACTTAGGGTGATTTTTGAGTTAACAAGAAATCAGGAATAGATCAACTCATAAAATCATGCAAAAGCAATTTTTTCACAAAATAGAGTTTAGTTCTCTTTTTCAACTCACAATCACACGTTGAGTTTAGAAAGTTAACAAATTCAAATTAACAGTTATTTTAAAGTTGACTACTTTTTTGATTATGCATGATTTAATTTAAATTAATTTAATTTAAAAAGTTATTTATTCTCAACTTAACTGATTTTGAATTAAAATAACTTATTTATGGGTTAATCAATTATTTAATCAAACTTTATTCTAAAACTATATCATTAAATTTGACAATTTGATTTAATCAATTAAATACGAATTCAATTGATTATTCATAGGCTTTTTTATTTTTTATCAAATAAAATAATATTAATTAGGAATAAATAGAGTTAAATCTAATTAAATGATTAAGTAGTAGTATTAATCTAATTTATTAAATATTTATCATATTCAATTAATCAAATTTAGGATAAATATGATTTATCGCCAAATAATATTTAATTAAATATAATAAAGATAAATTAGGAATATCTAGGAAATATTCCCTGATGTAGAATTAGGATAAAATCAATTAGGGTTTTGATAAACTGATGTACAGATGTGCCTTAGGTTAGGAATTTTATGTTGATTTCAATCGATTTGTTGATGTAGGAGATCAATGAACCTATAGCCCATTTTGGGGGTATTACATTTTGCCCCTCTTTGAATTAATGTGAAAAGCGTAGTGATTCAAAGATTAATCTATTTTTATGATAATGCAGACTCAGTTATGTGGTGGAGAAACTGATCCTGAGAGATTAACCGATTCTGAGATAGAAACCGATTGAAAGATTTGAAGATGTTGGTGATTCAAGTCCTGATTGACCAAAGAATCAAGATGATGCTAACTATATCAACAATAAATTAGTGATTACAAAGAAGTGTCAAAACACCTAATTCTGAACCTTATGATTATGAAGAAGTGACTATCCTAACTCTAGACCTGATTGTCCAAAGGAATCAAAAGGATGCCAAATCTAAACCCTTCAGTTACGAAGAACCAAGGAAATAACATGACTGAACCGATGGTTACGAAGAGCTGATACAGTTCACAAGATAAAAGAGAATACCATATTGATATGGATCTCGATGAATTTGATATACCCAAAGCGATGTGCCCCAAGCGACGAGGACTTTTGAAGAATCAGAAACTAGACGTGGTTGTTATCTTGATTACTGAAAGAAAGATTTGATTTACAAATTTGATTGATGTGCAATACCATACCCCCTTCGGGATGAAAATCAAAATCTAGCAAGAAAATCCAGCATTCTATAGTTTAGAAGCATGTTAATAGATTTGATAATTGGTTATACACATCCGGAAACACGTTTTGCATTGTTTGGAGGTCCTGAAGACCAAGTTTGACCATGAGTTGACCATGGTTGACCAAGTTAAAATTTCAATAGTTTGATGTAAGATAATCAGTTAAGTTGAATAATGGATTTCTTTGATGTTTAGAAGGTTGAATATGCAAGCAGTTGACAATATAAATGATCTTAGATTTTGATTTTGATCCCGAAAATGGATTCTACTTACTGTTTCATTGGAGGGACCTTCATACAATGCTCAATCCTTGTGTCATGTTTAGCAACATTTTGGAGAATCATTTAACATCAAGCGGATTGAGAAATCATGAGATAAATGCAGTCATGCAAAGTGAAAAGTGAAATGCAAACCTAGGACCTAGGACTTAGTCACTAATCATGTGTTGATCATTTTCATTACTGAATATTTATTAGGTAACCAGATAAATTGATACAATGTCCACTAGTTAGGAAACCATGAACATATGAATATTGATTTTTGCATCAAAGTCAATACAACGTCCACTAGTTAGACAACCATGGACATATGAATATTGATTTTATTTTCAGAATGTCGGATTTGATATAAGCACCAAGGCATAAATGCTAGGATGACTTGAATATCATGTCCATTTTGATATTGCAATTCGTATAAGCATCTAAACATAAATGTTTTGATGACCTGAATGCACCTTGCGTAGAAACACACCAAGGAGTTAAGAGATCATTCTGAATCCTATGTGAATTACCCGTAGTGACCCTTTATCATTCACATCCTTAGGTAAGATTGTGTTTCACAATAGGAGTAAGAAATCACTCAAAAATACAATAGTTATATTAGACTTCCTTGAAGCATTTGGGTATCGATGGTCGAGGTACACATGGCCATCTAATACATGATGGAGGCTCTTACAGATGGATACCATTTCAATCCAGATTTTTTAAAGTTGTTAGATTTTCACATACAAGCAGAAGATAAAGAAAATATTTTGTCCCCATTCATCACTCTCTAAATCCAATAAAGGACATCATTGAAGAGCTCAAGGGGACAAAATATGTAGAAATCTCAATGTGAATCAGTAAGCATACAATGAGATAAAAGCATGTGAAGCATATTAGATTATTTTCGGTTTGTTTTTATTGTTTGTTTGCAAAATCCTTTCTTGGTGAGGATACTGACTGACTGACTCGGATGTAGATTCAAAGGACTTGGACTGGATATGACTTGTCTAAAGATACTAAGGACTATAGGATATGACATTGATTGCCCCCAAGTTTAGGCTTTTGATAGGATACAGACACTTTTGCTGACCGACTTTATTGAAAACAAGGATATATACAGACTAAAGTAGATTGAAAGCTAGGAAATACCAAGATTGCACTAATAGATGGAGTGTTTTGAACAAGTGGCACCCATTTACTGGGTTCTCACCATCTTGGTAGAGATTCTATTTTTGCTACTAAGGCGTCTGTTTCCAGGTTTTCACCAAGGCACTTTTTCTTTTTCTCATTTTTTTGTATTTTTCTCTTTTCAATTTAATTTTTTGTATTTTTCCATTTTTTAAATTTTTTTGTGAATCATCGAGGTGCCTATTGCTAGGTTTTCACTAAGATGTTCATTTTTCCAAGACTTTTTCTAATTTTAAAGATTTTTTCAAGATATTTTACCATAAACTGAATGCCTTAGGTGTCGAATTTCTTCAGATGGAGAATGTTGATTGGTTCTTTGAGTTGTTCTCCTTTAGTCATTGAGAGTTGATAGGCTCTAGAGCCAAATGTAGCAGTGATAACAAAGGGACCTAGTGATTTGGGTTCAAACTTTCCCTTGTATTCTCTATGTGATTGATTTTTAGGATTCTCTCTCAAGACTAGATTGCCAACCTAAAATTCTCTGTGTCTGACCTTCTTGTTGTAACATCTAGACATTCTTTTCTGATATACTCTAAGATGATCATATGCTTCATGTTTGCGCTCCTCTAGTAGTTCAAGTTCTTGCAACCTAGACACTTTGTAGTCATCATCAATTACTAGATCATGCATTCTAATTCTTGGTGATGGGATTTCAACCTTAATAGGTAGTACCGCTTTAGACCCATAAACTAAAGCGAAAGGTGTAGCTCCAGTGGGCATTCCGATACTTGTTCTGTAGGCCTAGAGAGCTGGATTAATCATGAGATGCTAGTCTCTTCCTATTTTATTAACTGTCTGATGCAAGATATTCAATAGATTCTTATTTGATGCTTCTGCTTGTCCATTCCCTTGATGATAGTAAATGGATGACCAATGTTGTGTAATATTGAATTGAGAGCATAAGGAATCTAGGTCTTTGTTCTTGAACTAGCCACCATTATCTGTGACTATTGAATGTGGAATTCCATATCGACATATGATGTAGTTTAGAATGAACATTGAAATTTGTTTGTCAGTTTCTTGAGTCAAAGGAATTGCTTCTACCCATTTTATAAAGCAATCTGTAGCTGTAATGATATGGGTATGCCCATTAGAAGAATGTGGATAAATGGCTCCTATCAGATCAAATGCCTATTGTTGAAAAGGCCATTGCATAGTGAAGGGAATCAGATCTCTCCCTGGTGCATGAATCAAGTTACCATGTCCTTGGAATTTCTGACAGTTCTTAGCATATTTGATAGCCTCTTTTTCCATTTCAGGCCAATAGTACCCAGCCCTAATAAGTTTTTGAGCTAGTGTTAAACTATTGGAATGTGATCCACATATACCATCATGGACTTCCTCTAATGCACATTGAGACTCCTCACATTCTAAACATCTCAGGAGTGTACCACCTAGACCTCGTTTGTACAGATCATTACCAATGATGACATAACGGGATGCGTTGTAGATAAGGTATCATTTCTCATGGTGATTGAAGGTATCAAGGATGATTTGGTCTTGAAGGTAGGAGAAAAGGTTTTTGTATCTGGAAGAATCATGACCAACAACAGTGTAGATCATGTGGGTTTTAGGGGAATCATATGCAGGAAATGACAATGCTTCCACTAGGAACTCTTAGCGTAGCTCATGTTCGGGATGCTGTAGTAAAGATGATAGCATTGCCATAGCATCAACCATAGCCTTGTTATCCATTCTAGGAATCTGTTCAAAAGTGACTAAGATGAAATACTTCTTAAGGTCATCGACCATGTGTTTGTATGGAATTAGTTTCTCATCTTTTATTTGGTACACATCATTAACTTGGTGTATGACTAATTGTGAGTCTCCATGAATGTGTAATTTTGTCACTCACCACTCAATTGCTATATTCATGCCATTAAGTAGAGCTTCATATTCAGAAATATTGTTTGTGCAAGGAAACTTTATTCTGAATGCTTTAGGTATTGAATAACCTTTTGGTGTTATGAATAATATGTCTGCTCTAGATCCATTCTATGTGTAAGATCCATTAAAGAAAAGACACCAAGTCCTAGAAGAGATGTGCATGATGGATGAATCAGGAAATTCCATCTGTAATGGTGTATCATCAAACATTGGTACTTCAGCTAACTGATCTACAATGACTTGGCCTTTAATAGCTTTCCTTTCAACATATTCAATGTCAAATTTGCTCAATAGCATCACCCATTATTTAGTCAACCTGTGAGGGAAGCTTTGCTTAGTAGGTACTTTAGTGGATCAATCTTAGCTATTAGTTGTGTTGTATGAGCTAACATGTAATGTCTTAGTTTTTGTGATGAAAAGATGACAACTAGACAAGATTTCTCAATCATTGAATAGTTCTTCTCATATGCTACCAATGTTCTATTGATATAATAAATAGCTCTTTCCTTCTTGTTCTCATCATGTTGTGCTAGTAATGCCCCTAGTGATGTATCTCTAGTGGAGACATATAGAATCAATGTCTTCCCTTGAATAGGAGGCATCAGCATAGGAGGATTTGATAGATATTGCTTGATGTAGTTGAAGTTCATTTTACATTCCTCATTCCATGCAAAAGTCACACCTTTATGTAATGTCTTTGTGAAAGGTTGTGAGATATATGCTAGCTGAGATATGAAAGGTCTGATTGATTGCACTCTTCCTTGTAAGGTTCTCATCTGACTGATATTTTTAGGAGGTTTCATCTCCATGATAGCCTTGAATTTAGCAGGATCTACTTCAATGCCCTTCTTTGAAACAATGTAGCCTAGGAGCTTTCCAGAAGTGACACCAAAAGCACACCTTTCAGGTTTCATTCTGAGACTAAATTTCTCCATTCTATCCATTATTTTTCTCAAGTCATTCAAATTTTTTGATCTTATCATAGACTTAGCTAAGGTTTCATCAACATAATCTTCCATGGTTCGATGCATCATGTCATGAAAGATAGATGTCATAGCTCTTTGATATGTAGCACCAACATTCTTAAGGCCAAATGGCATGACATTCAAACAAAAGGTACCCCATGCACATGTAAAAGCTATTTTCTCTTGATCTTCTAGAGCAATCTTGATTTGGTTATATCCAGAGAAACCATCCATTAAGGAGTACATCTCAAAGCCCATAGTTATATCCACTATCATATCGATATTTGGTAGTGGAAAGTCATCCTTAGGGCATGCTTTGTTTACATCTTTGAAATTTGTGCATACTCTTATAGATTTTTCTAGTTTTGATATTGGAACAATGTTGGAGATCCACTTAGCATAATCAATAACTCGGATAAATCCAACTTTTAGTAACTTTTCTAGCTCAGCTTTGACTAGGAGTGCAACATGTGGATGCATCTTTCACAATTTCTATTTAATAGGTTTGACTCCTGGAGCTATAGAAAGATGATGAATTATAAGATTTGGATCTAGCCTTGGCATATCTAAATACTTCCATGAAAAGTTGATCTTCTTTTCTATCAAGAAAGTAGTGAATGCTTGTTTCTCTTCGTCTGATAAAGATTGTGCTACATGAATCAGTTGTGGTTCCTTTGGTGTACCCAAGTTGATAGATTGAGTGGGTTCTATCAGTACTGGAGATCTGTTCTATAAATGACTCAGAAGGACATCAAATATCTCATCCTTAGGCACCTCAGAGAGGTTTTCACCTTCGGATACATCTTTTGTTTTTACTATTTTACGTTATGAGACTGCCACATAGTGGTTTTCACCCTCAGAACTCTTTTTCTTTTTGTTCTTATTTTAATGACTGAGATATTTGATATCCGACTCTATCATGCTAATGCTAGGTTCATTGATGGAAGCCATCATAGGTTCCACTGCATTGAGGTAGCAGGCAAGAGCATAGTCATTTCGAAAGGTATGGATATCTTGGCTCGAATTGGTAGACATTTTATCAATAAGCTTTGGATGTTCGATAGTCAATGTAGGGGAGGATTGGGAAATGGTGTTCATGCATATGGTGTTGTCATCATTGGTCCTAACCTGACTCTCAAATTCAAAGGTGATATTACTACTTAGAATATTTAGTTCATGAATTATCCCAGCGTCATTATTGGATTCCACTTTAGCTATAGGTGGATCAGACTCGTCAAGTTTGTTATTTCTCTCTAGACTCACTTCAAATTTAGGCACATATTGGTGAATGACATTAATGTGTTTTTTAGTGATAAGTTCATCTTCTTCTGGTATAACTCCCCATTCATAGTCATTTGATTCATCTTCTGATTCCTCATCTAGACCTTTAGGAAATATGAGAACATGTGTAAATTCAGGATGGATACCCCAAGAAGGATTTCCTTTTGAGTCTGATTTGAATTCATACTCATGGGAGTCCATTTCAGAATCAATGTGGTATCCCAAATGTTTAGCTATGGTGATAGCTTTACCTTCTTCTTGTTTAGTAGTAGGTTCTTGTGTGTCTACCACATTGATATTCTCCTTAGGTTTCTCTTCATCCTTAAGAAGATCTAGTATTTCTTTAGGTAAATGTTCATAAGGAATAAGATTAGTGGTGTCTGAATCATCACTATCTAATTGTTGTGTTTCTTCCTTTAGCTGAATTTCTATTGATGGATCAATCTTCTCTAAGACATGTGGAGAGTTTTTTCTGAGATGAAAAGGCTTCTTCTGATATCCTAGACCTATAGTATCTTTTGTAGTTCTTCCACAATGTTCAATTGGTTTTATGATACCTTTGCCACGTTCCTAGAGGTACTTTTCCATAATATCCCATCTTAGACATGAGTTTGTGACCTGGTCCATAAGACTTGACAGGGATTTTAAGTGTTTTAGAGTCACATTTCTGAACTATTTGGGATTGAGACTCATCTTTGTATAACCATGCAAGTATAGCTTCTTCTTCATTAAATTCTTGTTTGGATACTTTTTTTGTGACAAAACTCCCATTAAATATGACATGGGATTCTTTAGCTGTAGGTTTCACCTTTTCAGAAGGTTGTCCATAGGATTTTGGTGAAACTGGGAGAGATGTGAGAGATAGGACTAGTCCCATTGTGTATTCTCCCATACCCGTATCCTTAATTTTGACTTCTTTAGCAATGTCTTCCATCTTGGATGTAGATGCAATGTCTATTTTTTTGGTAGGAGATTCTCTATTATGTGGAACAAGTTTTTTCAACACTCTCCTTCAAGGCATTACAAGATGTGGATATATCAGCTGGAATCATGACCTCTACTCCATCATAAGGAAACTTCACACATTGATAGTATGTTGATGGAATAGCTTGCATTTCATGTATCCAAGGCCTCCCTAAAAGAATATTGTAAGCCAAAGGAAGATCTAAAGCTTGACATGTGATATCTCTAATAGCTGGTCCTATGATAAGTAGGAGATATTTCCATAGCAAGTCAAATTGTGATATTGCTATCAGGATTCAACTATGTAGTTTTTGAGTCAAACTCATTGACCCATGTTTCATGAGTAGTGGTTTACACAAACCCATATCTCATGAGAATGAATGGAACACTTAGCACTCATTGGATCTAGGTGATGCTCACAGAGGTGAAGCACCGAGACTTCTAGGGAGGTCACCCATTCCAGTACTACTCTAGCTTGAGCACGCTTAACTATGGAGTTTCCTCCATGGTTAAACCCACTCTTCTTGCAACCCCAAGTGTTGTGCCTTATGAACCACTTATTAGAAAGCCCCTTAAGCTTATCAATTGATAAGTAGGAGATATCTGAAGCAACTCAAACATGGATATTTTTGCATTGGTATGCTGGAGTTGTTGGAAAATATTGTATGATATCGCTCTAGTCTCTTTAGGAGTTGATTTTGAGGCAGCCCTCTATTTGGAAGTAGATGAAAGATTAAATGAAACTTTGGGGGTGTTTGATGAACCCGAGTTTTGTCCTTGTAGGTGTACCTGAGCTTGTGATCATGTTACTACATTTGTTGATTGATTATCTCTATCTCTTTTTACAATAGTGATGACATTGCAATGTTCAGATAGGCACGGTTCAACCATGTTTATAACATCATTGTTTCCAGAGTAGGCATAATTGACTTTAGCACCCATGTTAGGTTGAGAATTCTAAACTCCTTGATTGTGCTTCGGAAATGGTTCCATGAATGTTGTATGATCATTGTTCATTTTATGATTGTCAATTACAATTTCTCCTTCATCAATTTTGTCTTGAATGAGATGCTTCAAGTGCATGTAGTTATTATTATTATGACCTTTGTTTCGATGGAAGTCACAAAAATAGGTCTCTTTCCACCATTTTGGTTTAACTTCAAGATCATATGGTTTTATCTAAGGTAACTCAATGATTTTGTTCGCCAAGAGAGTTTTCATGGTATATTCTAAGGACTCGCCCAAAGGAGTGAACTTGCGCTTTGGTTTTGTAACCCATGGTTTATATTCATTAGACTTTTTGGTGGATTCAGATCCCTTTTGTTCAGAAGCTTTGATGGCTTGAGTGCCCATGGTAAGATTGAATGTGGGTGCCTTTGATGGAGCACTGATATGATCCACAACACCATCTATTAAAACATTCTTGTTCTTGTTCGAGAATTTGGTTTTGTCTTTGTTGTTGGAACTAGAACTAGATTCATACTTTCTATCTTTGTTAATCAATATGTCTCCCTTACGAGAAAGCACATTTTCAATTTTTATGGAATTTTATACCATTTTCTCAAAAGAAGTATGGTTTTGCATTTGCAGATGATAGTTGAGTTCCAGAATCAAATTGTTGATGAAGATTTTGAGCTTTTTAGTTTCTGGAATGGACCTAGCATAGAGAGAAAACTTCTTCCTCCATCATTTGAGAAAAGTCGAGAAGGGTTCTCCTATCTTTTGTTTCAGATTATAGATGTCGATCATGGTGACAGGATGTTGAATATTGTAGGAGTATTGTTGGTAGAATAGTTTTCTTAACTCCTCAAAATTCTTGATGGTTGAAGGCAATTTAGAGAACCAATGAATGGCTAACCCTCTCAGAGATAGAGGGAAAAGACACATTAGGTAGGTTGGTTCATGCATGAACTCCATAGATTGAGTACAAAATTATCTGACATGATCTTGAGGATCAGAGTTTCCATCATACTTGTCATATTTTGGTATCTCCACTCTTTTTGGGAATGGTGGCATGTATAAGCTTTTATCAAATAGAAAGGGGCATAGAGCCTCCATAGAAAATTATTTGGGTTCTTTCTCTTTTTCCATCTTATTCAGTTAACTTGCATAGTATGCATCTATTTCATCATAGCTGTGATAGGAGTTTCTTCCTCTAGAGTAACGATATCTTCAACATTAAAGTTGTGAGGAAGTTTGGCTCCTTGTTGGGCTAGTTCAAGGAAGTATGCCTCCTTTTCTTCTTGTAAGAAATGTTTCATCATTCTTTGAAAGTGTTCATTATTTCTATATCGTTCAATTTCAGAAGGAGTTGGTTTAGGATCTTCATGATTAGATTGATGACCTTGGGATACTTGATTTCCACCTACTTGAGACATGGTGTTTCTATGAGGACTACCAGGGATTGATTGATGTGGGGTTGATTGAGTACCTCTGTGAATTGATACAGGAGGGGTGACGTAACCACCTTTCAAGTAAATATTTCCAAGAGCGTCTTCTACAAATTTGGTTGTGTCGTAAGGTTGATGAAATGTCTGAGCAATCACAGAAGATGCTGCTGAAGAGAGTTTGGGTTGTTCTCTTTGTTTTCATTTGTGAAGAGTTGAGCCTTGATTTTATAGAAATCCAGGGCTTGAGGATGCATTGAGAAAAGCCATAAATCACTCTTGATAAACTCGGGTTGATTTTTGAGTTAACAAGAAATCAAGAATATATCAACTCATAAAATCATGCAAAAGTAGTTTTTTTTTTCAAAATAGAGTTTAGTTCTCTTTTTCAACTCACAATCACACGTTGAGTTTAGAAAGTTAACAAAGTGAAATTAACAGTTATTTTAAAGTTGACCGCTTTCTGATTGTGCATGATTTAATTTGAATTAATTTAATTTAAAAAGTGATTTATTCTCAACTTAACTGATTTTGAATTAAAATAATTGATTTATGGGTTAATCAATTATTTAATCAAACTTTATTCCAAAACTATATCATTAAATTTGACAATTTGATTTAATCAATTAAATAAGAATTTAACTGATTATTCATAGGATTTTTGATTTATTATCAAATAAAATAATATTAACTAAGAATAAATAGAATCAAATCTAATTAAATGATAAGTGGCAGTATTAATCTAATTTATTAAATATTTATCATATTCAATTAATCAAATTTAGGATAAATATGATTTATCACCAAATAATATTTAATTAAATATAATTAAGATAAACTAGGAATATTTAGGAAATATTCCCTGATGTAGAATTAGGATAAAATCAATTAGGTTTTTGATAAATTGATGTGTAGATGTGCCTTAGATTAGGACTTTTATGTCAATTTTGATCAATTTGATGATGTAGGAGGTCAATGAACCTATAGCCCATTTTTGGGGTATTACACATCTTTGAAATGTATGTGTTGTTGATAATAGTTGACCAATTGATGATAATGTAGATTAGGGTTGTATCATCCATATCTAATTTGATGTCCATCATAAAACACATTTTTCCTAATCTTGTTGTGTGATGCCTTGTCCTTTCAACACAAACAGATGGCTAATTTAGTTCAATTAATTGCAATAGACTACTTAATGAAATACATGGTAGAATTATTAAAAAAACATTATGTAATCAATCCAATTACTTATTAAGTTTTACATTATTTAATGTTGAAAACATATATTTCCAAGTGTTGTATCCTTGTATATTTTTTTGAGACTGGCATGCTTCACTACATAATGCTCATATTTACTATATGAATTATTAATTTTTAATTGATGTTACAACTAGCAATTTTTGTTGCACCAAAAGATCAACTTATTAATGTCCAATACAACCAATAGACTTATAGAAGACATAAGAGGATATTAAACCATGTCATGAATCCCAAAGGGGGAAGTTTGTGGTTACTCCAACAATCCTCCCCTCAGCGTCACCCAAGGGGATTTTAACATGTGACCAAACCTTGTTACCACTTGTTACAACTAGAGGTTGTCAATATTGCACCAAAATATCAACATGTTAATGCCCGATACAACCACTATACTTATATAAGACACATGAGGCTATTAAACCATGTCACAAATCCTAAAGGGGGTTGTTGGTGGTTAGTTCAACAATTGAGTTTATGACTATATGGACACATGACTATATGCATTTTTTAATTGTAATTGACTGTGTGTCTTTCTCTTTAAATAATGGCTATATGCATTCTTAAGTTGTGATTGATTAAAAATACTCAGGTGCATTACATTACACTATATGCATTGTTAAGTTGATATTGATTGTATTCCTTTGACTTTAGTAATTGAAAAAAAACTATCCAATGGATACAATAACAACTACAAATAGAAAACAAGTAGAAATCATATCCTAATTATAATAAGTACACTTTTTGAGTTTAGTTTTCTAATGTATTAATTTAATCATGAGCAGGAAGAAATAAAACAAAGAGAAGAAAACAAGTTTTCTTCAAAGTAATACATACAATAAACCATACATATAGTAAACCATGAGTTAAGTATGCATCTAAGTAATACATATAGTAAACCATGAGTTAAGTATGCATCTAAGTAATACATATAGTAAACCATGAGTTAAGTATGCATCTAAGTAATACATATAGTAAACCATGAGCAGCAAGCAAACCATGACCATAATGCAAGTAGATGTCTTTTGTAATTGAAAATAGGTTAAGTTGACATTGACTATATGCATTGTTAAGTTGTCATTAACAACATACAGTAAACAGGTTGAGTATTAATTGAAAATGCATTCAATGGTGAGTTAGTTTTCTAATGTATTCATTGAATACATTACAAAAGTAAGTTAGACATGTGGAATATGAGACTATGAATCTTCCATGCTTCTACGTATTGCATATAGTAAAAAATAAAAAAAATAGAATAACAACTACAAACCACAAAATAAATTTGTATACTTGTATCAATTGGTAATTGTTTCTTTTAATATTATAAATTTACAAAAAATCATACATCATATGGTAATTGTTTCTTTTCATATCAAACATTTCCAAAAAAATAGATCATATCCCTAAAATCCTTTTCCATAGCCTTCAACATTTGATTTAAACCTTTTTCATCACCTTTGATGAAGTAAACATAAAACAAATATGAATATATTACAAAACTAAGTAAGCCACATCCATCAAAATTTTGCATCTAGAAAAACTGTCATTAGTTGTCCATAAAACCGAGGAATGGAATAGGAATCTAGCAACCAATTCCACTACTCTCTCCTTCACTACTAGGAGATATAAATTGATTAGGAGTGCACTTAATCAAATTAACTAGCTGAGCTAGTATTGTGTTGTTGTGGTGAGTATGGGTTTCCATCTGTGAGGAGGGTATAGGGGGTTGCACTTTTTGCACAATAAGGTTTTCTAATGCAAGGGCCAAAATATTGAACATGCTAAGTGTATGCACCTTAAAATGGCCACCTAGACTTTGGGCCCCCATTCAGCAATGTATCAAATCCCTGAATCAATATTTTCAAAAATCAACATTTTATCAAATATATCAATTTCCTTGATCAAATCCTATTTCATCATTTTTGATTATTTGCCTTGGGCTAACCATTTTATCCTAAAGTCTTTATTTATTTAAAAGGAATATTTCCTCCCCTTTTATTAAATAAAAAGCCCCCACTTTTCCTCTTATCCTAAGTTGCACAAATAAAGCATTATCCTTATTTTATAAAAAGAAGAAAAGCACTTTTTGTCTCATGTGGACACAAAAGTCAACTCTTATTTTCTCATTAGAGAATATTTGTGCACATGGATTGCTCCTCTTTTATGCTCCACCCTTGATTAAATGTTTTGCCTCTTAATCTCCATGGTCCATTCCTTTTCATTTCCTATAAAAGAAGAGCTTTCTTCCTCATTTGCATGATCAATCTTTTTATGCTAATGTTATGTTGCAAGTTTTCTAGGTCACTTTGGAGCTTTTGAAGATTTGGAGCATTCTTGGCTTTTGCATCTACATGTTATTCTAGTTTCATTTCTTGCATCTTAGTTTCATTATCATGGCATTCATAGTGTAGATTTCCTTTATGCTTTAGATTACTTCATCTAGCTTAATTAAGAAGGCTTGGTAATACTTGTACTTTCCTTTTCATAGCATAGCTTGTACTTTCATTTCCATAGACTAGCTTGCATCCTCATTCTTAGCTTACTTGCATTGCATTTCATTTGGATTCTTGGGGATATTTGCATTCTTGCCCTTGTCTTCATTTGAATCTCTCATTGTGTGGTTGACTAGCAAGGTCATTCGCTTAATAGCTCTAGCTGAGAGAAAACTTAAAATAATCTTGCAACTCCATGCATAGAGAGCTCTAGGTCACTTTCTAAGGTTTCCTCTTCATGGATTCCCTTGTATGTAATGACTTAGAGAAGTGCACCATTTGAGTGTGTACACTAAGAAGTGTTAGGTGTTGGGAGGGAAGTGGTGTGATGGGTGTAATCATTGTCTCAAGGGAAGCTAAAATTACTATATCTTCCATAGGTGCACTTAGTGTAATGGTTGTATTTATGAAAGACATATTTCCCTTGTTACCTCTACATCATTTACAAGCATTTTGGTTCTCTTCTCTTTCTCTCCTCATCTATTCCTTTTTACATGCCTTCTCTTCAACTCATTTTTCCCTCTTCATGGCATCTCTCAACCATTGTTGTTTTCTCTCTACCCTCAAAAATTTTGGTGTTTTCGTGTTGGCCTCTCTTATAGCTTTTCTCTCCCTCATTCGCTCCTTCTTGCGTATTGCATTCTCCTCCAGTGGCTTCTTAATTTTTTCTTCTTCCTAAAGTTGATTAATATAGTCATCAGATGTTAGTATTTCTAAATTCCTTCTTAGATGAAGCACCCTGTGATGTTCTCCATGTGCATAATGTTGCATCCTTTTCACGAGTAATAATAGGAATCTATTGGTTGAACCGGTAGGTTGTTTGGTGTCAACAAGCATGCATGGCACAAAGTTAGCATCACCATCATGGTCACTTGCACTATTTAATTGATCCCAATTATCTGCATTTGAAAAGTAGTGGACAATGTCAATTGGGTCAACATCTGGTAGAGAGGGCATTGATAGGGAAACATCCTCCTTCACATAGTTAATTGGTTGACCAATGTTTTTGGTAGCCTCCTTTAGCCAATCTGGTTGAAAATATTTTTTTGCAAGGTCAAGACAACATCAATGCCCAAACCATCTTGTTTTGATGGCTACTCCTGGTTCACTTGTTTCTCTTCATTTGCTTGTTGCTCATAGTTTGTTGCTTGCTCATCTACTACATTAGTTCCTACCCCTTGATATTTTTCATTGTAATTTATCACAAAATTGTTAATTGAATCTTCATTGTATCCTCTAAATTGCATAAATACTTCCACTGTGATTTCCTCCCCCTCGCCTTCAAGTACATTTGCACCATTAGCAATATTTGCACCACATGTTGATCCCACTGATCCTAGAATTACAAGTTCATGCTAAGGTTGAGCTGTTCCCATTCTAACATCCTTATTAATAATAAAACCCTCACTTGGCCTCATATCATCCACTAAGGCTTCTCTATTGAAAGGCCATGTACTTTTCTTGTGGAAAGCACTCATTATATTTCTCAGGATCAGTGCCATTTTGAATGATATGCTGGCCATTGTTGCCAACTATTCACATCCAATGTCAATCTAGGGGTTCTTGGACAACCAAAAGTTTCTATGATATTTAAAGTATGTCTTAAATGGTGAAAAAACACTCACATCCAATGGTTGACACTTATGGATGGTATGTGTGGAAAGTGTGAGTAGATCTATACCTAGTTGTCTTGATTTGTCAATTGTATGTTACACCACATGGTTTCCATGACCGACAAATACAAGAAGTGTCATGTTTAAGGGAGAGACATCATTGGGGATGTTTCTTTCAAAGTGGTCCAACCAATTCAAAAACAACTCCTTTTTCATCCATATGTGTTCTTGTATTGACATGCACACCCCAGGATCACAATTGATAATGTAATTTTTAATGTGTCTCTTTGCTTTGAAAAAGTAAAAACTAGTTTTGTTCATACCAAAAAGGTTCACACATGCAATAAAAGTGATCCATTCCTTTCTTTTTGAAATTAGTTGTGGGACATTTTTGGCTCCTATACACACAATCACTCAAATACCATAATTCTATCTAGCTTACACTCCAATTTCATCAGAGTTCCATATTCTGCTAGATTGTAGTGGTTGAGGTTGTACATAGTTTCTAGGTTGTCATAAAAAAATGATACAATGGTAGGAAAACCCATTATATCTATGTTTGTGTCCACACCTTCTGCTATTCTAATACTCAAGTCTTGTAGAAACATATAAAACCTTTCCACCATGATCTTCCCTACATTATGATTGTAAAAGGGTTAATTCTTCCTGCACTTATCTAGAAAAAGGTTCACTATAATTGATTTAATTGTAGACCATTTACCATATCCTCCATTTCCTTGCACCACTTGACAACATCTTCCTCCTCTTCAGTAGTTAGGACTATTTTAGGCCCCTTCCTCTTAGTGATAGTAGTACCCATAAGCCAAGCCTTCAAACTAGAAGTAGGTATCTTCCACTTCTTGGATACACCCCTTAATGAGATATGGCCTTTCTCAACATTGGTAATTGTTGCATCTATGTCCTCAATTGTCTAGTATCTTATCAGGGTTGGATGGGTAGTGTTAGTTGAGGAAAATTCCCCTCCATTGCATTCTTTTTCATTCACATCTACGACATTGACTGCAGAAGAATCAACATAGACTTATTGTGGTCTAGCAGTAGGAGCATCAATGAGAACATGGTCTGCATTAACCTCTGTATCAATGAAACGCACTCCATGAGGCTTTCTTATAGTTGAATGAGCACTCTTTGTTGCCCTTGTCTTTTTTTTTTTGCCATGCTTATAACTTAACTTGAAGTGTCTTTATTTGAGACTGTGTACATACATGCATGAGTGTAGGACACATAGGAGTAAAAATTAATACTATATTCAGTCAATGTAAACTTTAAATGCATACAAACAATGTTAGCTAAAGAATGGAAAGTAGCATATGAATATAATTCAAATGCATACAATCAATGTCAACTAAAGAATGGATATATAGTAAATGCAAGCTTGGAAAAGGAGTAGAATATGAGCAAGGAATAATTGAATGAATACAATAAACTAGTTTAATGATTAAACTGTCAACTTAACAATGCATATTGATAATGTAAGCTCCACCTCCCACATGTAATGAGTGTGACAAATAGCTCAATGACAACTTAAGAATTCATATAGTCGTATTAGTCTTGTCAATTAAGTTGAAAGTGTGAAAATGAAGAGCACATGTAGTCAATGCAAGCTTATAAAATGTGTATAATCAAGGTGTTAAACATATCAATGAAAAATTAAGAATGCACATAGGTAATGTAAGATTAAGTTAATGATTTGTCGACCAAAACCCTCCTCACATGTAGAGAAATGAGGTCGGAAGGAAGCATTCGAGGGAGATGAAGTTTCCAGAAAAACCCCCATATTTAAAACCCAAATAAACCTAATATGTGCAAAATAATGATAAACCCAGAGAAACAATATGTTCAAAATAATGATAAACCTGGAGAAAACCCCATGTTTAAAATGAAAAAATGAATTAACTATTGAGATTAATTCAAACTACAACACCCAATAATGATTAAATTGATAATGTACACTATTTATTTCCTATTTCCTCTAATTATTTACTTTTTATCACATTACATGGAATGATTTTAAGGTGAAATGATTGAAACATACAACTATTAGCGTAAGAAAATCATTACAAACATATATTGAATGATAAAAAATCATGAGATATTTTCTACTTCATGTTAGGTCTCCCTTTGGGTAGTAACTGGGTTAACCACTGGCGGTTACTTGGCAGTCGGTGAGCTGCGAACATGTTAAGGTGATTAGGTATGGAGTAAGGAGAGGTTAAGTCTAGTCCTTCATGGAGTATAATTAGATGAGGTTTTCATCGACACAAGGGACAATGTGATTTAATTAAAACAATCTCTTTAGCCCCTTTACTACCTAGTGAGTAGGTCCACATTAAAAGCAACTTAGAATTTATTCATTGGATACATTACAAAACTAAGTCAACAGTATGGTGAGTTGGCTTTGCAATATATTCAATGAATACATTACAAAACTAAGTCATCAGTATGGTGAGTTAGTTTTGCAATGTATTCAATGAATACATTACAAAACTAGGTCAGTAATATGCTCATATAGCTTTTTAATGTATTAATTAAAAATATTACAAAACTAAGTCATCATTGTGAAACCTGAGATGATGATGCTTCCATGCTTAAAAACAACTTATAAATAAAAGGTATGTAAGTATAGTGACTAGTTTAGTTATTTATAGAATACATTACAAAACTAAGAACTATTAGTATTTCAAGGTACTGAGAGGGGTGGGGGTGAATTAGTGCAAACAGGTAACCAACTAATTCAACTACAGGTCTAATTAACTTTACCAACAACTTCCAAATAATAAAACATATAACTAATACAAGGAAATAAAAGTAAATAACATTAGACATCCACACATGCATCACACATAACACACTAATTTTTCTTGTGGAAACCCTTGGTTAGAGGGAGAAAACTATGGTGGGGATGACACCCACAAGACCTTCATTGCACTAAAAATATTTCCCTTTTAGGAGCTACAAATACCCTTTTGAGGGTTCACCCTATTAGGAGTGACTAGGATACTATTAGGAGTACAATGATATCTATTAAGATCTACCTCACTAGAGGATTTAAGACTCTTTCTATGAGTCCACTCGATTGAGGGACTTACAATAGAAGTCATGTTAAAGTCCACCTGTTTAAGGGATTTTTCATACTACAACTATTAGGGAACAATAAGTAATGATCTAGATGTAGCACTTCTTGTTTGTCAGATCTAGTCTATTCTTTTCTCTCTAATCTACCTATGCTCAAAACTATGATTGCAACCCTAGAAATCATGAATTTCACTTCATACAATCAACCATCAACAACAACTTCATCATCCTTTTCAATAAGAGAAGTACCAATTATATACACAACTTGTATTGACATCAAATATACCAAAATGAAATGCAAATACTTTCTCGCTCAGGTACCACATGCCAAAATGAAAATCTTGATGTAAAACATGTTTTACCATGACCACGTCAGCCCAAAATAAGACCTGCAAGTTATATCTCCAAGGTAGTCAAATAAATTTTGACTTCTCCAATGCATCACCATAAATCCACCTCATTTATTTCCTCAAGCATATAAATGACATCTCATCAAATCCTTATCATTTAAGACATGGCATTATAACAACTATATTTATCGTAATATCTATACTAGTCATTGATCTAAGATCTACCACTAGTAGCTCAAGAACTTAGACTCATAAATTGGTAACCTCTGCTAGAACTGAAATACTTGCACACTGATTTTGCAAATGATTTTTGGTCACAACCATAAAGTTTTATGAGTATATCCATGCTATGTTTAAGACCAGTCCACTTAATTCCTTCTCAAACATCATCGATAGAAAAATCTCCATTTGTAGTTGTTCTTCATGTACACGGCTCACTGTACTTAGTTGATTCCTTCTTATCGATTGAACAATGACCTTACCAGTTGGCCCAATCATTTGGTATGACTATTTTTGCATTAATGAAAACCAAAATTACAACTACCTATGACCGCACACCAAAATCCATTAGAATTCCAACAATCTCCTCCTTTGGCATTGATGGAAAACATTGGGTAAAAATACGTCTATCTCCCCCAAATTCATCTTAACACTAATAAAAGAAAAACACACACACACACACACACACACACACATATATATATATATATATATATATATATATATATATATATATATATATATATATATATATATATATATATTTTCACCAATCTTTACACTCCCCCTTTTATCAATAATGACATTTTTCTGCAAATTAAAATGTGTTTAAATGAATACCATACCAGTCTCACATTCTATCAAATACATCTTTGAAGTTTTTCTTTGTTGTCTCCAATGACATCTCCCATGACTTCTTCAAATGATTCATCACAATGATCTGCCCATGTAGATCAGATGTCAACTCCTCCATGGCATCCAAAGTGCTCATGTCTAGTAATCCAATTATAGCTTCTTCATTCTTCATATTTTGTTGCATCACCTCTAATATAGGGGCTAAGTATGATTGTAACTCAAGTAGTGTGATGACCCTCTTGTCTTGTTCTGCCTAAAACTTCTTTACATTGTGTGTGATCATTTTCACTTTAGCACTATATTCTATTGTAAATATTGTGATGGGATCAAACTTTTCAACTAAGTTTTCAAGATTATTTTGTGCTTTTTCTCTACTCACCTTCAAATCCTTGGAAAAATTTGATAGTTTGGACACTTTAGTCAATAACTAACTAACTTTCTTTAGTGTGACCTTAGTTTCATCCACTAGTCTAGAAAGTGTCTCCTTATCTTTATAAATCATCTCCACCAACTTCATTGTACTTTTCTTCTCATAATGAGACTCTTCCAACTTCATTACTATAGTCTCACTATCATAAGTTTGATTAGCTATAGCCTTAATCAATGTTTCCATCTAATCAATCCCTATAGCACATATTTCATATTTAGCATCTAGAATTAGACCTGCTGGAATATCTCTAGCTTCCTTCAGTACTCTATCCTTCTTCTTCTTCTTCTTCTCTTTATCCTTGTCCCTTTGTGCCTTCAGCATCAACTTTTCAAAAAACTTAAGTAATTCCTTAGGGCATAGTTTAGTGATATCAATGGGTGTCTTAATATCTTCTTCTTCTTATTCAGTCACCAGTTTTAGTTTCTTCTTTTCACCTTTTTCTCCTTAAATAAACCTCCTTTGCACTAAGACTATATCCTCAACCTCTTTATGGTACTAGTACATTTGGGCTCAATTTTTTATGGCCATTAGTCAAAATTATGACCTCCATTAGTCAGATTTCTAACCAAAATAGATGTCGTAAATTTTTAGTCAAAAACTTTGATGTATCCATGGTCATCACAATTTTGACATCAATCTGACAAGAATGATGTTGGACAATACGAGTCTACTTTTGGATAATTTAGGTTGCATTTTGAACACTATCCTCGTCAGTTTAGTTTTCATGGTAGTCAGAATTCCGACCACAATTAGATGAACTATTCTAACAAACATGTTGTTGAATGTATAGTATCGTCATTAATTTATATTTACATTGTCATCAGAATTACGACGCTAATCATACAACCTATTTTAATGAATGTGTTTTTGAATGTATAGCATTATTGTTAGTTTATGTTTGCATAGTCATTAGAATTTTGATGCAAACCAGATGAACTATACCGATGAAGGTGTTGTTAGATGTACAACATCCTTGTCAGTACATGTTTGTGTTGTCATCGAAATTCTGACAAAACTTATATTTGGAAAAAAAATTTGGTGTCAATCAATCCCACACCCAATTATTTTCAGCCTAGGTTCTTAAAAAAAGGGATATAATTCTTGTTCAAGAGGCCCTGATAAGAATACAAAAGGACATAATGAATTGTGAACTTAAGGCCACCAAAATACTTAAATAATATTAAGAATCACCTAATGAATTCAACAACAAAGTTTATATTGGTGGTTACTTAGAGTTACTTGAAGTTTGATATTTGAACAAAAAGGGCCTTTATAACTACCTAAGAAGGTCAATAAAGAAAGAGAAGACTAAATGTTACAAGTCTTTGGAAATGAAGGAAATGTTAAAGAAGGAAGAACACACTGGATTACAAGAAAATGTAAGGAAGAAAACCTTCAAGAAATCCACCATTCAGGCGGAAGATGTAGAATTCAACATACAATAAGTTATCTTATTGGTAGATCAGCAAAAGAATTATCTTGATAAAGTCAAGAAGGAAGCATCACTTTTTAAATCACAAGAGATAAAGTTGTTCCTATTCAGTACACACCCATGAATCCTCAAAATATTGGGTCCATTACATATATGAGTGATTTGCAAGTTATGGGTAAAAATGAGAGTAATCTTTTGAGTTAGTGGAATGTTGGTGTTGATTTATCTTAAGCATCAAAAAAGAAACTTATAAAATTGGCTTTCAAAAAGAAACTTTTTAGTACACTCTAGAGAAGAATGTTGATTTTGAGATCACTGGACTTTTTGGATCAACATCTAATGATAAGTAGATTGACAATATTCATGATTATAGCTTAAGGCATGAATATATCAAATTTAGAAAATAATTAAGAATGGAGAGAATGCAAAGAACTTTGTCAATCAAATAGGTGATTTTGGATTAGCTCTCGAGATTTCGGGTTGTTTCACTCTCTTTCAAAAAAATAGACTCCTTGACCATTTTTTCTAGTGCTAGTGCTTTTTCCAAACCCCACAATTCTTTATTGGTGCTATCAGAAAATCTGTACTAGCAAAGCTTACCATAGTATAGATTTTTTTTGCTCAAGGTTGTCTACTCATAAGAATATGGGATCCAAGTGATTTCTTGTGACACTTGATACTAAAATCCATAGTGGAACAAGAAATGAGTTTTTTAAATGAAACATCTCATTGGTTCACTACTTGTCCACAATGTCATCATTCCTAATGTTAACAAAGTTTGTAGTGTATTTGACCTCATTAGAACTCTTGAGGATATGAAAGAGGATATATTTAATGAGACAATTGATGGCTAAACATATGATGCTTGTGAATTAGTTAATTCACAAGAAGTGCAATCTCTTTTGGAAGTAAGGAAAATTTTCATGCTTCAAGCTTGACCTTTCCAAGATGACAACCTTTAATGGAGCAATACAAAATCTAGGAAAGAAAATTCATGCCATTCTATATGGGTTAAGAAATTAGTTTTGGATAAGAGTGCAATTATCCATAATATGAATGCATTAGAAAATGCACGTGTCACTAAGATTAGGGATAAAATGGCAAATGGTCATCTTCTATACAAGATCAATATGCAAGGTAGGACACCAACAATTGACTTTTCTTATACTAGTTTTGATTTAATTTCTAATTTACCACTCAAAATTGATATGATATATTACATATGTAATGAACTGAAATAATGTGGAAATAGTATCAGAGGAAGAAGAGGATTGTTTTAAGAAAAATGATGGTGTTGATCAAGAATTCCTAGGTTAGGATCCCCATACCTAGGGATAATTTTATCTAGAGTAGTCTAGATACTAGATTTGATATGACTTTTTATCATCTTATTTTTAGGTAGTCTACCATCTTTCCCTCTGCTCTGATCAAACAAAGTGACAATTAGGAAAATTGTTTATGTGTCGACAATGACTTGGAAGTTGTTACTTGCAAGAGTGTAGGTGAGACAAGGTTCAACAAACCTACTACTTTAATTTTCATTTTTATTATCAATGTATATTTTATTATTTTTTTGTGGGGCTGGAGCAGACACTACTTTTCTCCATTCCCTTAAAATTCCTCTTATTACTTTTTCTCTGCTTCAAACAATTGGGAGTTCTTAGGAAAGACAAGTCTACTCTACTATACCCTATTCGTGTTAGGAAGGCTTTCTAGTTTTTGATCCACACCTTTGATTACCCTTGATTCAAATATTGTCTGAATCATCATCATCTTTCTCACTCTGCAACTATTTTTCTTCTTTGTTGTGGCCACTTCTTGTGTAGCTAATTTCTTCTCCGCTATCTCTAGAATTAAATGATGGTGTTATAGGGTTTTTGAAAAAAAAAGGAATATGTAGAGTACACTTGAATCGAGGGAATTGAAGGCATGGATTGAAAAACACTATACCTCCTGGCCCAAAAAGAGTATAGTAGAGTAGACCCTCCTTTCCTAAGCACTCCCAATTATTTGAAGTAGAGAAGAAGTTGTTATTTGTTACTCGCAAGAGTGTAGGTGAGAAAAGGTTCAACAAGCATGCTACGTTTATTTTCATTTTTATTATCAATGTATAATTTATTATTTAATATTTTTTTGGTGGGGGTGGAGTGGGCATTACTTTTCTCCATCATCCTTACAATTCCTCTCATTGCTTTTGATGCAGGAGCATCCTAGGTGTAAGAGAAATCTTGCATCACCCAAAAAATATTTATGGTTTCTTTTCAATAAGGGCTATCTTGTGCAGAGCTACTATTTATGGAAACTTACTATTTTTAGTAAGTTGGTCATATGATCTTGGAATGTTCTGATTTCATTGGTGGAGGTTCATCTTAGTCATATCAATGTACCAGTTGAGTTTCATTTCCATATCATTTGTATCTGTGAAATTATGTAGTACTACAAGAATAACTTTTCTAATTATTTGGAGCCGACCCTATGTTAAATAAAATGAAAATAAATTAATTCTTAGGGAAGTTGGCCTTAAGGGATAAATTTCTAGAACCTTCTCGGGCGGTGGAAATTTCCTCTATAAGAAAGGAATGCAGTTTTGTCTAGGGTAGTTCTGGGTAGATCTAGGTAATGATTCGAGGCTTTATCCTAAAAAATATTGTAAGAAAAAATACCCATGTGGATTTGCATATTATAATTCTGAAATTTGTAATTCCACATTTGTGGAGATAATAAGAAGCTCATTTTTTATTCTTGCAAATTATTATTGTTTCTTTGTTTCTATTATGTGTTTGTGGTATTAAGGGGAGCACCCTTCATTAAGTGGTATCAAAGTAGGAGTTCCTAAATGTGTAAACAAACCTCTGACTATGAGACAGTTTTCACTAGGACTGTGGTTTAGGGTTTCAGTGATAAATCATAAAATTACATCCATGAAGAGAATGTGGTGGAAGAGTTGGTCGTGTGACACCCGAGGTTAGAGTGGTCTAGAGACAAGTGTGAGTATTGAAAGAAGAGATTCACATAGGAATGAATCTTACAGTTAGAGATGAAAGTGAGGATGAAGCCGAAGAAGAAGGAAATTTTGATCAAGGACAAGGCAAAATTATGAACCAAGAGGAATAAAGGCTTTTTCAAGCCATTTCCATGATCGAGAAAAGACCTAAGATTGAGGTTCCTGTATTTTTAGGAAACCTTAACCTAGAGGAGTTGATCAACTAGATCAATGAATTAGAAGAATATTTTGAGTATGAAGATATCAAGGATTCTGATAGGGTCAAGTTTGTGAAGGCCAGACTAAAGGGCCATGTGAAGATCTAGTGGCAAGAGATTCAATTGGAGTGAAATAGAAGAGGAAAGGAGAAAATCACAAGATGGGATCAGATGGTTGATAAATTGAAGTGGTAGTTCATTCATGTTGATTATGAGCTTGACCTACTGAAGAAAATGCAAGGTTTGAAGCAAATAGGAAGATCTATTCAGGAATATACAAAGGAGTTCTATCGAATCCTCATTAGAACAGGCCATGCGGAAGCTAATAAGGAGAAATTTTCCCGCTACCTTAATGGGTCAAGGTCAAGCATTCAAGAGGAGTTGAATTTGGTTTGAATGAACAATATTAAAGAGGCATACCAGTTTTCCCTAAAAGTAGAGGAAAATTTGAACAAGAAGTTTGAGAGAAGAAAAAGTGGAAGAGGTTGTGGTGGAAGATTTGGTGGATGGTCATATGGAGGCCAAAATGAAGATCCAAAAAAGAAGGATGAGGCCAGTAGTAGTCAAAATCAGAGAGGAAATAATTTCAATCATTTTCATGACCAGAATAATAGAGATTAGAGAGGAAGAGGAAGAGGAGGTTTTCATGGAACATGTTTTCATTGTGGAGAAGTTCATAGGGCATATGAATGTCCTCAATGCTAGGGAAGGACAGATAGGAGAACTGAAGGCTAGGCTAGAGTTGCACATGTGGAAGAAGATGCCAAATCATCAAATTCTAAAGATACTAAAAGAGGAGAATGCTAATTAACAGAACAATCATGTTGAGTGGTGAGAATGAACCTAAGCAAAGGAGGAACATGTTTCACACTAGGTACAAGTGTCAGGATAAGTGTTGTGATCTAATTATCGATAGTGGAAGAACTGACAATTTGGTATCAGAAGAGATGGTCACAAAGGTGAAGCTCAAGAGGTAGAAACACCTACATCCTATTGGAAGTATAAGTGGGAAAGTAATACTGAGAGGGGGGGGTGTGAATCAGATATTACCTACTTTTATCCTTTGATCTGATAAAAATTTATGCTTGACAAAAAAAAAATTTGATCATAGTAAGCAACAAAACATATAAAGCAGCATACATGAAATTACTCATAACACCGTGATTTTGGTAACCTAGAAACCCTTGAAAGGTAAAACTGGGGTGGGGATGACACCCACAAATCTTCACTACTGCAGTAATAAGTTTTGCCTGTTAAGGCTTACAAAATGTGATCAAATCATGATCTACCTTGTGAAAGGTCTACTTTGTTAAAAGCTAAAAGACTTTTATAGTCTACCTTGTTAAAGGATTTATAAACTTACAATAAAGTAAGCACTGGGTAAAGAGATTTACAAAAAGTCTACTAAGACTACTCGGTTAAGTGATTTACCTTGATACACTGGTCAAAATGTCTTAGTACCTGATCTTTCAGTTTGCACTAATATGTAGATTACAGATCTCCTCTTTACTTTATATTTTGATCTCTTCTATCTGATCTTTTCTTGATTCTATTCTTTCACTGCTTAGCTCGGTCACTGAACTCTGTCTGAATAATTTTCTATTCTAGATATACTTCTCTGATCATTTTCTTATACTAATTCAATCTCATCTCTTTGATTCACACACACTTATCTCTAATCTAGATCTTGCCCTTATATAACAACAAAAATGTTTTACCATTTCAAGATCTACGGTCCAGATTTATTTCTATTGCCGCCTAAACTATATAATTTTCTGATTGGTTCTAGGTTTTATATAGGGATCAATGATAATAATATGGATGTGTAATTACCTCAATAGACAAAATACAAAACATTATTATCACCAAAAATGGTTTACCTCAATCATTGTGCCATTCCAAACTTGTATGTCAATTTTGGCTAACTTGGCAAAAGTTATTCTTGGCACTTGGCATTAACTGTACTCGGCATCAGTTGAACTTCTCTATCACTCGGTAATCATTGATATATGTAACTTGGCAATAACTATATTCTCGGCATATTACAAACATATAGTGACCATGACTTTACTCGGCAGTACTATTGCTCGGTAAGTATACAATACAAAACTCGGCCTTTACAAAATGACTCGGTCGTAGTGGTGACTGACCATCATTGCCTAGATAAATGACTAAGTGTGAAACACTAATGGTCAACAAAAAATATAGAGATCTACAATCTCCCCCTTTGACATTAGTGGCAAAAACACTTTGTCATGACATTGGTATACACAATTTACAAAAATGTTTGTACTAGCCTAATACTCCCCCTGAGATATATATACACATTCAAAAAAATTTTACCTATCCTTATTTTGTCCTTGTCCGGAGTCATGTCATGATGATTCCCCCTTGTTTTTGACATGACTAATCTCTTCATTAGTAGGTAGCTCACAAATTTTCTCTAGAAAAGATTTATGCAGCACCATGATCATGTAGAGTGCATCGGTCCAAGTAGTTGAAGTAAGACTCAAAACTTCTATCTGCACTTCTAAATCAGCAGCTAAACTAATAAGGCTCTTAGTTGTGGATAGATGTGGATCACTCTGGATCAATTTTTTAGGCTTTTCTAATTTTCTTTGTATAGCCTCTAGATGCGGTGTTAAACTAGTTTGAATAGAGAGTAGGCAAGAACGAATCTTTCCATCATTAGCCATCAACTCAGCTAACTTACCTTGTGTCTGCATGATTTTTACATAATGTGTAGCACTAGTGTCTGCTTCCAAGGTCAGGGAATGACTTGTAGCTTTGATTTCTTGCTTGAGAGTCTCAAGCAATTGTTGATTTTCCTCTGTGAACAGTTCAACATTACATATCTTGGCCAATAGAGACTATCTGTTCACAACTAATCCCTCAGTCTCCTTTACCAAATTGGACAGCTCAACCTATTTTACTTCTATCTCAATAGATATCTTATCTAGCATTTTGGTCTCAAACCTCCTTTCTGACCATTCAAATAACTTATCACTTGCACAACTAACTTCATTATTTACTTTCTGAACAATGTGTACAAGTTGTTCCAATATGGGAACATAACTATTTACATCTGATAAGTCATATACTTCATTAAATATATCTTTAATTTCATGAAGAACCTATTTTTGCTGATGCTCTCTCTTCGAAGTTCTGCTTGCCTGCTCTTTCCTGTTAACAAATCTTTCATTATCTGCAGTTGCTCACAACAAAGATTATATGTATCCCATTTAGGAATAACAATTACTTCATCAATTGTTACCTCATCCTTCTCCTTTTGTGCTCTTGGTGGTGTGCTTCCACTCGCCATCTATACAAGAGCTTTTATTGCCTCTTTTTCCTTTGGTTCTTGTTCTTCAATGAGTTTTCCTTTTATGTTTTCTTCTCCTTTATCCTTCTCCTTGGCATGAGGGCTAACAACTTGTTTATGTAATTTGCTTCCTTGTTCTTCTGTGTTGTGTTCTTCCTTAGGAAGACTTTGAATGTTTTCTATTGTGTTAACTTCTTCCTCGGCAAATTGAGTTAGTGGTACCAACTTGATGGGTTCCTTGGTAAGAATTGTACCGACTAATTGATCAATAGTAGCAACTCTAGGTAGAGTAGGATTATCATCGACAGATAGTGTGCTTTGATACCAATTGTTGGAAGTATAAGTGGGAAAGTAATACTGAGAGGGGGGGTGGTGAATCAGATATTACATACTTTTATCCTTTGATCTGATAAAACTTTATGCTTGAAAAAAATAAAACTTGATCATAGTATGCAAAAAAACATATAAAGCAACATACATGAAATTACTCATAACACCATGATTTTGGTAACCCAAAAACCCTTGAAAGGTAAAACTGGGGTGGGGATGACACGCACAAATCTTCACTACTACAGTAATAAGTTTTTCCTATTAAGGCTTACAAAATGTGATCAAATCATGATCTACCCTGTGAAAGGTCTGCTCTGTTAAAAGCTAAAAGACTTGTATAGTCTACCTTGTTAAAGGATTTATAAACTTACAATAAAGTAAGCACTCGGTAAAGAGATTTACAAAAAGTCTGCTAAGACTACTCGGTTAAGAGATTTACCCTAATACATTGGTCAAAATGTCTCAGTACCTAATCTTTTAGTTTGCACTAATATGCAGATTACATATCTCCTCTTTACTTTATATTTTGATCTCTTCTATCTGATCTTTTCTTGATTATGTCCTTTCACTGCTTAGCTCGATCACTGAACTCTGTCTAAATACTTTGCTATTCTGAATATACTTCTCTCATCATTTTCTCATACTAATTCAATCTCATCTCTCTGGTTCACACACACTTATCTCTGATCTAGATCTTGCCCTTATATAACAACAAAAATGTTTTACCGTTTCAAGATCTATGGTCCATATTTATTTCTATTGCTGCCTAAACTATACAATTTTCTGATTGGTTCTAGGTTTTACATAGGGATCAATGATAATAATATGGATGCATAGTTACCTCCGTAATTACCTCAATAGACAAAATAAAAAACATTATTATCACCAAAAATGGTTTACCTCGATCATTGTGCCATCCCAAACTTGTATGTCAATTTTGGCTAAGTTGGCAAAAGTTATTCCTAGCACTCAGCATTAACTGTACTTGGCATCAGTTGAACTTCTCTATCACTTGGTAATCATTGATATATGTAACTCAACAATAACTATACTCTCGGCATATTACAAACATATAGTGACCATGACTTTACTCGATAGTACTATTGCTAGGTAAGTATACAATACAAAACTAGGCCTTTACAAAATGACTTGGTTGCAGTGATGACTGACCATCATTGCCTAAATAAATGACTAAGTGTGAAACACTAATGGTCAACAAAAACTATAGAGATCTACACATCCATATTAGATCACCTAGGTATAGGATGACCACAAGGTCATGGTCAGTGAACAGTGCCTAGTAAAGTTCAAGATTGGTGGATACCATGATGAGGTACTATGTGATATCATACCTATGGATGCATGTCATATGTTGTTGGGAATACCATGGCAGTTTGACAAGCATGTTGTACATGATGGTTGTGTGAATACCTTTTCCCTGACAAAGGATGGAGTGCAACATAAGCTAAATCCATTGAAGGACACAAAAGAAAAGGTATGTAGTATTGTAAGGATAACTTTTGTAATTATTTGGAGCCCACCCTATGTTAAATAAAATGAAAATAAAATAATTCTTTGGGAATTTGGCCATAAGAGATAAATTTTTGGAACCTTCTCAGGTGGTGGAAATTTCCTATATAAGAAAGGCCCATAGTGTTGTCTAGGGTAGTTCTGGGTAGATCTGGGTAATGATTTGAGGCTTTGTCCTATAGAATATTGTAAGGAAAATTCTCATGTGGCTTTGCATATTGTAATTCTGAAATTTGTAATTCCACATTTGTGGATAATAAGAAGCCCATTTTCTATTCTTGCAAATTTTTGTTGTTTCTCTATTTCTATTATGTGTTTGTGGTATTAAGAGGAGCACCCTTAATCAACTTCTTCTCTGCTTCAAACAATTGGGAGTGCCCAAGTTACACATGTCTACTCTACTATACCCTTTTTGTGCTAGGAAGGCTTGCTAGTTTTCAATCCATGCCTTCAATTTCCCTTGATTCAAGTACTATCTACATCATCATAATATTTATCACTCTGCAACTACTGTGCTTCTTTTATTTGGCCACTTACTACGCGGCTAATTTATTCTCTGCTATCTCTAGAATCAAATGATGGTATTATAGGGTTTCTGAAAAGAAAAAAGGAATATGTAGAGTACACTTGAATTGATGGAATCAAAGGTGTAGATTGAAAACCACTATCCCTCCTTGCCTTAAAAGAGTATAGTAGAGTAGACCCACCTTTCCCAGGAACTCCCAATTGTTTGAAGCGGAGAAGTTGTTAGTTGTTGCTTGCAAGAGTGTAGGTGAGACAAGGTTTAATAAGCCTGCTACTTTTATTTTCATTTTTATTATCAATGTATAATTTATTATTTAATAATTTTGTTGTAGGGGTGGAGTGGGCGTTACTTTTATCCATCATCCTTAAAATTCCTCTTATTACTTCTTCTCCACTTCAAACAATTGGGAGTGCCCTGGAAAGATGAGTCTACTCTACTATACCCTTTTTTTGTGTGAGGAAGGCTTGCTAGTTTTTAATCCATGCCTTTGATTTCCCTCAATTCATGTATTGTCTACATCATCATCATATTTATCACTCTACAACTATTGTGCTTCTTGGTTGTGGCCACTTCCTTCACAACTAATGTCTTCTCTGCTATCTCCATAATCAAATTATGGTGTTATAGGGTTTCAAAAAAAAGAAAAAAAAAGGAATCTGTAGAGTACACTTGAATCAAGGGGATCAAAGGCATGGATCGAAAACCACTATCCCTCTTGGCCTGAAAAGAGTATAGTAGATTAGACCCATCTTTCTTGGGCACTCCTAATTGTTTGAAGTGGAGAAGAAGTTGTTAGTTGTTACTCACAAGAGTGTAGGTGAGACAATGTTCAAAAGTAGAAGGCTTGTTGAAACTTGTCTCACCTACACTCTTGTGAGTAACAACTTCCAAGTCATTGTCAAAAAATCAATTATTTTAGTGGCATTAGTTTGTTAAGTGTAGCTGACATGAGGAAATTAGTGCTTTTCAAACTCATGGATGAAATACTATTCATGAAACATGGGTTAATGAGTAGCTAATTAAAACTAAGGTGAAAGATACATTTAGTTTATTTTAAACTTTAAGTTTTAGATTTAGTGTTTTATGTTGAAAAGGAAATTGCAAAGGAAAGAAAATTTATTTGGTTCATGAAAGAATATCATTACATTCATATGAAAAAGTGTTAACAAAAGAAGAACATTAAAATTAGATTCTTTTCTATTTGAGTCTTTCATTTTATTTAATAAGAAATATAAATGATCCCACACAAGCCATGTGATAACTCCTAAAATAGTGCAAAAGAAATGTACAAGAATATAGAAGTCAAGAGTAATGAAAAAATTAAGATCTACCATTGCATGAGGTAATGATAGATTGAAGTGCATCTAGATCATCTAGCTTCCAATAATTATCTCAATGTCTTCAATGTACCTACAAGATGGTAAAGAATGGCATCACTTAAAAGACCAAGAAATGGAGGATCTAATACATGTCTCTAGAATTGACTACCATACATATATGTGAAACTTAATGTAGAACTTCCTCTTGTATGCACCCTAAAATGGTCGCCTAGACATTGGGCCCCCATTCATCAATTTATCAATTTCCTAAATCAATGCTTTGCAATATTTTCAATTCAAATCAATTTCCTTGATCAAATCGCGATTAATTTAATTATTTTAATATTTTCCTAAGGTTTGATCATTTTATCCTAAGCCTCATTTAATTAAAATAAAACTTCCCTTTTAATTAAATAAAATCATCTTATTAAAATAAAATCCCCACTTAAATATCTCTTTGTGTTGAAAAAGGAAATAAATAAATAAAAATCCCTTTTTCTCTCCACTTTGAATGCACATACTTTTAAGTGGTGGGCCTTTTTCATCCTTTTGCCTCTTAAAGAATCTTCAGCACATGGATCAACTAAGATTTAATCTCCACCATTACTCATTTCTTTTTGCCTCTTAATCTTGACTATTTGCTTTCCTTTAAAAGGAGCCTTGTCCTTCTCATTTATAATATATCTAGATTTTTGTATTGTTATGTTGCAGGTTTGGAGAGTGATTTTGGAGATGATTCTTGAGCACTTGAGCTTGGATATTGAAACTTCTCTTTTCTTTTCCTCTTCTCTCATGCTCCATGGCAATCCATTTAGATTAATCTTGCACTTGCCTATTAGATTAGATGCATATTTCCTTTTATAGAATAATCTTTCATAAGCATTTCCTTTCATAGATTAGTTTGCTTTTATGCATTGTTATCATATAGAATAGATTTCATTTTCATTTGCATGCATACTTGATGATCATGGAGACTAGCATTCTTGCTTTTCCTCTTTGAATCTCTCATTTTATGGTGTACTTGCATCGGCACAAACTAGGTCTAATATGAGGGCCTCCATTATAAACCCTTGCACTCCATGAATAAAGAGCTATGAGTCACCATTTGAGACCTCATTCTTGAGAAATCTTGGATTTAAAGACTCATAGAAGTGTGACAACATTTTAGCACACATTTTTGGTGCCCATCGTGGGGTAGAAAAGTGCATTTCTTGCCTCATATCATTTTATTTTATTTTTCTGATGATTTTTGTGCATTGTCCGTACTTCTATGCATCACTGTTATAGGGTCTCGCATGAAGTTTCTCATTGTATCACGTGAATTTTTTCTGGTATTAGCATTTCTACGTGCGACAAAGGTGTTTTCTCATGTAGGTTTGTGTACTTTCTCGCATAGGTTTGGTACTTTCTCATGCGGCACTGTGTACTATCTCGCGCAGACTTTTGACTGCAGAGACCTAAATTTCCAAATTTTCTATCTTTACTTGTTGTTTTCTAACATCAATGCTTGTTGTGGTTTATTTCCTTGATTCTGATTGCTGAGGTAGCATAGCATTGGATTGCAGATCTTTGTACCTAAGCTGAGTTATTACAATCTCTACAACATTTAGATTTTGGGTTTTAAAATGAATATCTCATGTGTCTAGCTTGAGTGTTTATTGCTTTCATAGATCACATTTCAATTTTGGGCTCTAAAAAGAACATAGATTCACTTTCTTGCATATGTGTTTCACATAGTAATTAGGCCCTATGAACACTACTTGTGGTGTTCTTGAGAGAGTGGGTTTCTTGTGAAGCTATTCTTGACGATAGAACCCCTTGTAGGTAGGGAGGATATTGTTACTATCTCACGGTCTTACTTGGTTTAGTCCTCAACATTGATCGGTGTGTTATCTCTTGGTCCCACTTAGAGAGCTCGGTAGACATTTTTGTTGACATCATGAACCTTGGTGAGGTGGTTTCAATCTTAGCATGTCAATGAACTTGTTCGCTATGTTTGGGTGAAGTGAAGAGGCTAGAGGATTATGCTCTACTCCCTTTTTGGGTAGTACCAGAAACTTAGATCCTTGAATTTAAACCAAGTCCCCATGTGGTCCTTTTTGTGAGTCACCTTGTTAGAGAGGGTTAGCTATAGTGGACACTCCCTTTATTAGGTAAACCACATGGATGGAACCTCAAGTGGTAATAGCCATTTTCATCGTGGTAGCAACAACCGCTAGATAAATGTCCTTGTGGAAGAAATCTCCATGGGTGTAGTTTCTTGTTAGGCTGTCAGATCTCCTCAGCATCTCTGATTGACTAAATTCTCAGAATGTGTCAAAACCCTAGTGCGCTTGGATTGGAGTTTGCCCTCTTGATATTGCAAAAGTTTCAGAGTCAAACCATTACTAAGAACTATAGTGCAACCAAAATTTTCTTTCTAGGGCTATGTGCATGATTGCAAAACATTTTGAGAACATACACAAGTAGAATATTTAAGGAGTAGCATACTAAGTCACTATTCTTATTCATGTGAAAGGTTGCTTTGCCCCTTTCTCATTGTTTGAAGACATTTTTTTATCTTGAAATCCTTGATTGCTGTCTTATGTGCTTGATCAATGATAAAATTGGTTGATGCGTTTACTTGATCTTTTAAAACGAACAAAAAACTGAGTTCCTGAGTTTGCAAACTTGTTGTTAAGAAGCCTGATCCTATTTTGTCACCTGGCTTTGTGCACATTCTCACATGAGCTTGGCATTTTATCGCTTGAGATTTCATTTTCTTGTGTGATCCCTGGCATTTCCTCACGCAGGATTGTATTCCCTCGCGCGAACTTGTCCTACAGTTTGTCAAAAAGTGAGCTGATTCCTATCATTTTCAATTTTCCTTGGTTGATCCAGATGATAGTAGGTCACTTACCCCACTATTAGAAGCCTATTTTCACCTTGGGTTCATGTGTCTTGACATCTTGAATTAGTAATCTTTGATTTCAAAAGTGACCTTGCTTGGAATCGGTAAGTTAGAAATCATCCTTTTTGAGGAGATCAACCTTCGGATCCTTTGATAACACACTTGGAGAGTCTTAGTAATCTCTTGTCCAATTCACTTCCATAAAATTTAAAATTCAATCAAATATATCTTGGGTAAATCATCCTCCTAATCCATATGTTTTAGGATATTTATTTGTTATTAGGCACCTTTATGGCAGTGTTGGTTTATACCTCTTGCAAAAATTCCATCTTATCACCTCTCTTTTGGACAATTGAATGCTTTTACTATCCTAGTTTGATACCAACATTTCTAAGGGTCATCTTATCACCTAGTACCTTTTCTTTCATTTTGATTATGATAAGATATCAAGTGAGTTAAGGAAAATGACCTCAAGTAGTCTTTGACCAATTACCCTTAGTTCAAACTCGCCAAAAATGTAAGGGAAAAGAGCTCATCTTTGATCAATCCCCCAGGAACAACTCAAAAGTTTGGTTTGATCCCAAGAGAAACCTTAGTGAGTTAAGCACATCCTTAGCACCTTCTCATTTATATATGGATATGAGTTACACGATGAATTGAAGAGAGAGGGAAGAAAGGGATAAAAGTCTTGACAACCTATTGGAAAGACATAGAGATACCATTGTGTTTGGCAATTCTTCTAATGAAAATTGACCAATTTCACCCCTTGTCTCAACCAGATATTTGGATGCATAACAAAGGGTTGAAAGGGAAATGAAGAGATCTTATCAAGAAAGAGCAATCACAACATGATAGTAAAGATGATGAACCTTACAATACTCATGTGAATGCAACATACACAAATGACTTCTTTAGGCATTCAAGACCAAGTTCACCACTCCAAAAAACTTCAAGATATACAAGTGAAAGACTCAAAAGAATTGAGCATGAAAAGAAAGCCTTCCTAGATGAACAAGCTGCAAAGGAAGAGAAACTTAGACTCCTAGAGTCAGAAAGATAAGCCTTATTGGAGATAGAAAGGAGAGCCACACAAGAAGAGAAAGATAGGCTTTTGGCACAATAGATTAATGATCAATACAAAAACATGTGTGTTAGTGGTGGAAACAAATCTCCTCCACCCACTCCTCCTAAAAATCCACAAAGTGGAAGATATTCAAGAACACCTTCACTATCTCCTAGCCCTAGAGGAACAAGGGCTTCACAACAAGACCATAATAGGAGACAAACACCTCCTAGGAACTTAAGACAACCTTCTCAACATGCTCACCATGGTTCACAATATGGGGGTAGTAGTTCAAGTTTCTACCTTGACTCTCAAGATTTCATGAAAATGCAACAAGAATCACTCTTCCAACAATTTGTGGAGAGGTATGTGGATCAAAACAAAGATAAGTTCCTAGATAGTTTGATCAACAAGGGTGCTAGAGTCCCCTACAACTTTGATGTGGATAGAAAGATCAAGGAGCAAGGTCCATCTCAGGAAGAAAAGATTAACCAACTTCAGAATATGATGGAAAAGATGTTGGAACCCAAGAGTTCCTTTTCACTTGACTCAATTTGTCCCAATCCTTTTAACAAGAGTGTGAGCATGAAAGATTTTCCTAGAAAGGTTTAAATCCCTCAATATGACAAGTATGATGGTAATGGAGATCCACATAATCATGTGCGTCAATTCTATATTATGAGTTTTGAGTTCCATTAAGATGACTCCTACCTTATGAGATTGTTCCCAAGGAGTCTCAAAGGTCAAGCAATGGAATGGTTCACCAACATAAGTCCCCCCATCAAGACTTTCAAAGAGCTTGTCCATAGCTTTGTTCAACACTTTGTATACAACCTTTCAAGATCTATCACAATGTTGGACTTATGCAATTTAAAGCAAAATCAAGGGGAATCCTTTGTTACTTTCTTGCAAAGGTGGAGATGACAATGCTCTCACTACTCTAGGACCATTCCTGAAAATGAGAGGATTGACATCCTTGTTAGGAACTTGGCTCCTAAAATGTGGTATGAAGTTAGGAAGATGGTTTTTTATTCCTTTAACACCATGGTTGAAATTGCATGTAGAATTGAGGATGTTTTGAAAGAACAAAGAATTTTGGCCAACAACAACAATAACGACAATGGTCAAAATAAAAACAACTCTAACAAGGAAAAAGGGAAAAACTCACATTGGAATAGGAACAAACAAATGGTTAATGATGGAGTTGTGAACTCTTCTCAACCCAAGGATCAAGCTGTTCTTCACTTGTCTAGTGCAGTTCAAGCAATGAAGCTCAACACATCTCATTAACAAGAGAGCAAGCCAAGATACCAAGATAAGCCTAAGAAAGAGAGGTGTCAATTTTTGAAACTTGGTGATTCATATGAGGATGTCTTCAAAACACTCATTGCCAACAATCTTGCCCACCCTCAAGATCCCACAAAGCATCATATACCTAATGTTAAGCCACATTGGTGGGATGAGAAAACTTTCTGCAAATTTCATAACGATGTTGGGCATGATATTGAACACTGTTGGAAACTCAAACATATCATCCAAGATCTCATTGAGAGTGGAAAACTTGAGATAGATGGATTGCACACCAATGCTAATCGTAAGGCTTTCAAAGAACTTTTGCCCAAGTATGAGAAGGGGGAAACCTCTAAACCTAAGAATGGCAAGGCTGGGATTAATTACACTTACACAGCTATGGAGAATGTTGTCAACATGCTAGAAGTTGTAGAGTAAAATGTCAACATGATGAGAAATAAGGATCCCTATGGTTATGATCTAGACATGGACTCTCCTCCTATCTTTGATAAATAACTTGTTGTGGTGCTAAGGGGTCCCAACTATAGAATGTCATCCCAAGCTCTCAATGTTGTTACACGAAGTCAAGGTCCTATTGTCATTAGAGGACCCAACTCAAGTCAACCCAATAAACCAAAGAAAGTGGCATCCAAGAATGTCACCTCAAAACTAGTTGTGAATCCTAAATTGAGTTATAATCTTGTTGATCAGTTGCAGAGAACCCCAGCTCAGATTTCAATCTTTGAGCTCTTAGAGTTGTCCCCAAAACACAAGAAATTCCTTGAGGATGCTTTGCGTCCAGCGAATATCCCTAACAACTTAGATGTTGATCAATTCCAAAACATGGTTAACTATATTGCCAGCCCTTATTACCTTACTTTTCATAAGATGATGAAAAATCTTTGAGCCACCCACATAATCTTGCTCTTCATATTGAAGTCATGATCCACAAAATCCATGCCAGGCATGTGTTGATAGATGGGGGTGCTAGGCTTAATATTTGTTCATTGAGTCTTTTAAAGACATTGGGTTATTCTGAACAAGTCATAGATACTAGAAAGAAGATCCCAATCAAAGCCTATGATGAAGAAGAAAGAAGTTCCAAGGGGTTGGTCATCCTTCCTGTTAGGATTGGCCTTGTTGAAAAGGATATCTTATTTAAAATTATTGATGCCGATCCCCTTGTGTACAACATCTTACTTGGTAGGCCATGGATTCATGATATGCAAGAAGTACCATCTACCTATCATCAGTGTGTTAAGTTCCCCTACAATGGAGTAGAGATTTTCATACCCAGGGATAGCACTTTATCTATCAACTCAATTTCAGCAAGTGCTCATGTTCCCCTCAATAGAGAAGCAGAAGATTTCAATGCGACCTTAGCACAATGTAAAGACAAGCTTAAGTTAGTAGACCTTGGTATGGGAGGGTATCAACTCAAATCCCTCACAAACATTCCAATTTCACCTAGATATTATGGAAAACCTTCACAAGAAATGAGACCTTCTTCTTTAGCTATGACTTTATTTGGTACATTTGTAGAGTCCTCAGTACTCATTCAAGATGAGAAAGAATAGGTGCTTGTTAAAGACTGGATTTATAGAGAAGAAAAATACATGCATAATGAGAACTTCTCTCCCTCTCCTAAGGCTTATGGAAGAGGGTATACTCTTGTCAAGTAGATGGGTTATCCCGGACATGGCCCTCTTAGTCATAGATTGGATGCTAGGGCTGAACCTCTTAATCATGCTCTTTTTGGACACAGTTCTAAGAAGACGGTTGTCCTAGGATTTATGAATCATAAAAAGAACATTGCTCCTATCCTTGATGAGTCAGATAATGAAGATGAACCAAAATACATTCCTAATTTGAAAAATCAGCAAGATATGTGTGAAGATTGGGTGCCTTCCACCAATCTCCTTTGGGGAGATTCTGATAATCTAGGTGCTCATGCAATAGTTGCAAACTTAGAACAAGATGAATCAAATGTAGAAGATCCCATTAGAGAATGTCAATAAAAGAATATTATTCATTTGATGGAGAGATATGTTACCCTTGATGACATTAGAGCTTCCACATCAAGATGTCCCAAACCTTCATGGTGTAAACATCCTAGTTGGGATTCAGAAATAGATTCACATGAGTATGAATGGGACTCTCTCTCAGATCCTTCTACAGTTGATAGGGATGTTGATGTCATCCACACTTATAGTTCTCAACCCAAAGTAGCTAACGAGTCACATGTAGGATTAGAGGATTTGAACCCACATATTGCCTTAGTGGATGATTCTTCACTTGGTAGGATGAATCCTGATTTAGGTAGCTTAGAAGGATACTTGACGAAGTTTGACTCTTTGATCACCAGAGATGATATCATTCACATTCAATAACCTTGAACTAGTCATTGAATTACCTCTTGCTCATCCTAACCTCATTGATTGGTCCCAATGCTACAAGAACCTGAGCTCTTAATGTTCCAAAATGACTATGAGATAACCTGTTACTTGAATGCCATTGAACTTGTAGTCTCTTCCACCTGTGAACCGGCTACCAGTATGACAGAGCCAGACATCAAGTACCTTAGTCACAAAATAAAAAGAAAAGAAAAAAAGAAAAAGAGTTTTGATGGTGAAAACCACTATGTGGCGGTGTCAGAACCAAAAAAAGTAAAAATAACTAATGTATCCAAGGGTGAAAACCTCTCTGAGGCACCTAAGAATGAGGTACTTGATCACCTCCCTAGCTACTTTAAAGATAGATCTTCACTACTTATTGAGCCAATGCAAATAGTCAATTTGGATATAGATGAGGCTCAACAAATAGTACATTTGGCTCAATCCTTGTCACCACAAGAAAAAGAAGCTTATACTAGGTTCTTACAAAAAAAGAAGATCAATTTTGCTTGGACTTATTTAGATATGCCAAGGTTGGACACTAATCTTATCATGCATCACTTGTTCATAGCTTCGGATGTCAAACCAGTCAAATAGAAATTAAGAAAGATGCATCCTCACATAGCTCTCCTAGTCAAAGAAGAATTAGAGAAAATCCTTGGTGCATGATTCATAAGAGCTATTGACTATGCTGAATGGATATCAAACATTGTACCAGTTTCCAAACATGACAAATCCATTTGAATTTGCATAGAATTTAGAGATGTCAATAGAGCATGCCCAAAGGATGATTTTCCACTCCCCAATATAGATATGATAGTGGACATGACTGCGGGTTATGAGATTTATTCCTTGATGGATGGTTTTTTTTGGATACAATCAAATTAAGATAGCTCTTGAAGATCAAGAAAAGACTACATTCACTTGTGCATGGGGTACCTATTGTTTGAATGTTATGCCTTTTGGATTAAAAAATGTAGGAGCTACCTATCGATGAGCTATGACAACCATTTTCCATGACTTGATGCATAAAAATATGGAAGATTATGTGGATGACACCTTGGCTAAGTCTAAGAAAAAAGACACAAACTTAGATGATTTAGAAGTCATTCTAGATCACATTGAACAATTTCAACTAAGGCTAAATCCCAAGCAATCATTGATATGCCACCTCCTAAAAACATTAGTCGAATGATGAGTCTTTAAGGATGTCTTCAATCAATAAGGAGGTTCATTTCATAGTTGGCAGATAGAGCTCAACCTTTCAACAAGAACTTACACAAAGGAGTCAAATGTGTTTGGAATGAGGATTATCAAAAGAGCATAGATCAAATCAAGAAATACTTAGAAAATCCTCCTATTTTAATGCCTCCTATCCTAGGGAAACCACTTATTCTATATGTTTCAGCAACAAAATCTTCCTTGGGGGCATTACTAGCTCAACTTGATGAACATTGGAAAGAAAGAGCAATATACTACATTAGTCATACTCTTGTTTCATATGAGGTTAACTACACCAGTATTGAAAAAGCTTTCCTTGCAGTTGTGTTTGCTTCCCAAAAGTTATGACATTACATGCTTGCACACACTATACACCTCATAGAAAAAATTGATCCACTCAAGTATTTACTCAGTAAGGCTACCCTCATAGGTAGACTTGCTAAATGGATGATGATTCTTTCTGAATTTGATATAGAGTACATTTAACGTAAAGCCATAAATGGACAAGCTATAACAGATCAATTGGCTGATTTCCCAATTCAAGATAGTGCACCTATTCAAGTTGACTTCCCAGATAAGCATCTCATGTATATGACTCCAAGAACATTGAAGATTTTCTTAGATGGATATTTTATGCAAAATGGTTCAAGAGCTGGTGTGTTGTTTTTTTCTCCTCATGGGTACACAATTCTTAAGTCTTACAAGCTATTGTTCCCATGTACAAACAACATTTCTAAATATGAAGCTTTAACAAATGGACTTAAGATGGCCATAGAATGTATAATCATAGAGTTACACATCTATGGGGATTCACAACTGATAATCAACCAAGTCAATGAAGAATATCAAACAAAAGATGAGAAACTGGTACCTTACAAGAAAATGGTTGATTCCTTGAAATGATACTTCACATTTGTCACATTTCAACAAATCCCTAGAATAGAAAATAAAGCAACTGATGCTATGGCTACACTTGCTTCACTCCTTCAATTAGAGCAACATGAATCAAGATTTGAATTCCTGGTGGAAGAGCTACATCACCCTATCTATGACTCCCAAGAAAGCCATGTTATTTGTACCCTTGTTGGTCGTGAGTCATCCTATTATGGTGCCATTTACTCATACCTTCATGATAGCATTATCCCTAAAACCTTTAACCGATTGGTTAGTTGAAACCTTACCCAAAATACCTCTCACCATTCCCTTATCTCTGGTGATTTGTATAGGAGGGGTCTAGATGGAACACTTCTTAGATGCTTAGAAAAGGAAGAATCCAACCAAGTGTTAATTAACATTCATGAGGGTATCTATGGGGGGCATTCCAATGGTCTTTCCATAGCCCAAAGGTTTCTTAGGGTGGGGTACTATTAGACTACAATGTAGATTGATGTAGTAGCTTTTGCAAAGTCATGTGAAAAGTGTATAAAACATGGTAACCTAATACATGCTCTAGACAGGGAGCTCATTCCTTCTATATCTCACTGGCCATTTCAGCACTGGGCCTTTGAACTTGTTGGGTAGATTCATCCCAACTCATCAGGTGGACATAAGTTTATTATCACTACTACTGATTAATTCACTAAATGGGTAGAAGCTGCCCCACTTTCTGTTGCCTCGAGCAAGATAGTCTCTCTATTCATTTTGAACCATATCATCTATCGATATGGAGTGCCTTCTGAGATTATCACTGACAATGGAGGTCAGTTCAAAAATAAGGACCTTAAACAACTCTGCAAGAAATTCAAGCTTAAATAAAATTGGTCCTCCATTTACTTCCCACAAGGAAATGGTTAAGCAAAGGCATCGAACAAAACCATTCTTAAAATCCTACATAGAACAGTTCATAAGAATGGTAGAGATTGGCATTTATAGATAAATCCATCTTTGTGGGCCTATAGAACGAGTATTCATACTCCTACTAGGGCTACTCCTTTTACCCTTACATGTGGTGTTGAAGCAGTGTTACCTTTAGAGGTTGATATTCCTTCACTTAGAGTTTCCCTCAAAGGTCTAGTTACAGATGAAGACTACCACACCATGAGACTTCAAGAGTTAGAACTTCTAGATGAGAAATGCCAAACATCATTTGACCATATGAGGGTCTATCAAAAGCGTATGTCCAAGGCCTTCAACAAAAAGGTTCACCCTAGAGAATTCTAAGAGGGAGATCTTTTCCTACATGAAAATCCTAAGAATCAACAGCATAGAGATCAAAAGGGTAAATTTGAACCTAATTGGCTTGGACCTTATGTCATTATAGCAGCTTTTGAGATAGGTGCTTATTTATTATCTACTAAAGAGGGAGATGAGGTCCCTGATCCTATCAATGTCTTGCACTTGAATAAATTCTATCCATGATGCCTATTCTGTCTAGGGGCATCCTTCATACATACTTATCGATCTTGAAAAAATAAAAATAAAAATGGTATATTGTCAAAAATTCAAAAAATTGGAAAATGTCCTGAAAAAATGATCATCTTAGTGAAAACCAAGCAATAGGTGCTTTGATGTATCTCCAAAAAATGATATATTCTAAAAATACCAAAAAAATCAAAAAATAGAAAAAATAGAAAAAATGCCTTGGTGAAAACCTGGAAATAGGTGCCTTGGTAGCAAAAATACAAAAAAAATAAAAAATTATAAAAAACCCTGAAAAGAAAAGAAAAGAAAAGAAAAGAAACTTGTAATAAAATCCAAGTGGTGAAAACTTGGAAATGGGTGTTACTTGAGGCCTTTGCACCTCTATTTCTTAGCACACGTCCTCAACACTTAGCCTTTCTCCATCATGCCTTGTCCTTGTTGCCTTGGTTTGGAATTGGTCTTTGTATTTTTCTAGGGGGCATAAATGTGTTAGCTTTGGTCTCTTGTATGTGTTAGTCTTTTCAACACCGCCACCCCATCAGTGTTTTTCAACACCACCCCTGGCATCGAGTGTTTTTCAACACTTCCTAGTTTGGTCTTACCTAGTTTTGTCATGCAATCTTACTTGCTTGCAAGCATTCGATCGTTATCCTTGAAACTCAATATCAATGAACACACTTAAATTTTTAAATGCAACACTTAATGCTTGATCTCTATCATGATCTTTTCTTTGTGTGCTGACTATTATTGATTTTGTTGTGTGTCCTTGTCTAATAAGTCTCTCTGGGATGCATAGCTAGAGGACTTAGGGCATGGGGCATGTTTTTATTTTCTTTCTACTTGTGGGTGTGGTCTTGAAGCTCTTGAAGCTCTTGAGTGTCTCTTGTTGTTCCCTTGAAACACTTAGGAGGTTTGAGGCATCATCCTTGACATTTTTTTGGACAATCATTCTTATGGTCATCTTGGCATCTTTGCCTTGATGTGAGCATGGTTTTGCTACATTAAATTGGGTAAGCTAACATCGAAGTCATCTTGATCTTTATGTCTTTGATGCTTATGTTAGAATCTTTCCACATTCCAATCCAATATAAATCACATTCATATCTTCATAGTTGCACTTGTGACTAGTGATGATTGTGTGATTTTTCGATGTCTGTTAATAATGGCCCAATGATGAAAATAAGTTCCTTAACATTCTGTAATGAATGATGAACACAAAATCCTATGTTACAATTTCTCTGTCGCAATTACACCTTTGCATTTTCATGTAGCTTGCATTGTTAGACTTCATGTTAATTTTCATTCTTAGGTTGCATTATGTGTTTGAGAGGGTTTCCTTCATTATTCTTTTGGACTTTTAATCAACTGTGGTCACGTTTTGATCTTCATTTCCTTATCTTCTTTCGTGATCTCAATCAAAATTTCCTATTTTAAACACTTGATTGATTTTGAGGCATCCTCTTTCTTGAGGAAAATTCTCTTTCTTCTCTCCATTTATTTTCACCTCTTTCAAACTTTTATCTCCCATTTGTTTTCACCCCACTTCTTTTCTTCTAATTCAACCTTGGGGCATAATCTTTCATGCTTAATGATCTACCTTAGTTTTGTGATCCTTATATCTTTCATCTAACATCAAGAACCTTATTTTTTTAGTTCGATTTGATCAAATCTATGAATTTGTTATTTCTCCTCTATCTCATTTCTATTTCGATCACGAGGGGGCAGTACCTATCAAACTTCAATCCTTGATTCAGCTTTATGAATCCTATCAATTTCTTCACTTGGGGAAACCTTTCTTGAGACTTGATAATTAACTATTTACAAGGGTGTCTTTTTCAATCAGCTTATCTTTGTCCTGATGTGTTCCTATTCGTTGATCACACGTCTGGGTTGTTTTGTGATCCCAAGTTGATCTCACATTTCAACTTCATTCTTTGACTACATGTGTTCCCATGAAGATCACACATTAGTCAAAGAGGGGCAAATGTATGCACCCTAAAATGGTTGCCTAGACTTTGGGCCCCCATTCATCAATTTATCAATTTCCTGAATCAATGCTTTGCAATATTTTCAATTCAAATCAATTTCCTTGATCAAATCACAATTAATTTAATTATTTTAATATTTTCCTAAGGTTTGATAATTTTATCCTAAGCCTCATTTAATTAAAAGAAAACTTCCCTTTTAATTAAATAAAATTATCTTATTAAAATAAAATTCCTCTTTTAATAAAATATCCACTTAAATATCTCTTTGTGTTGAAAAAGGAAATAAATAAATAAATAAAAATCCCTTTTTCTCTCCACTTTGAATGCACATACTTTTAAGTGGTGGGCCTTTTTCATCCTTTTGCCTCTTAAAGAATCTTCAGCACATGGATCAACCAAGATTTAATCTCCACCATTGCTCATTTTTTTTTACCTCTTAATCTTGACCGTCCACTTTCCTTTAAAATGAGCCCTCTCCTTATCATTTATAATATATCTAGATTTTTGTATTGTTATGCTGCAGGTTTGGAGAGCGATTTTGGAGATGATTCTTGAGCACTTGAGCTTGGATATTGAAACTTCTCTTTTCTTTTCCTCTTCTCTCATGCTCCATGGATATCCATTTAGATTAATCTTGCACTTGCCTATTAGATTAGATGCATATTTCCTTTCATAGAATAATCTTGCATAAGCATTTCCTTTCATAGATTAGTTTTCTTTTATGCATTGTTATCATATAGAATAGATTTCATTTTCATTTGCATGCATACTTGATGATCATAGAGACTAGCATTCATGCTTTTCCTCTTTGAATCTCTCATTTTATGGTGTACTTGCATGGGCATAAACTAGGTCTAATTTGAGGGCCTCCATTATAAACCCTTTCACTCCATGAATAAAGAGCTATGAGTCACCATTTGAGACCTCATTCTTGAGCAATCTTGGATTTAATGACTCATAGAAGTGTGACAACATTTTAGCACACACCTCTATATATTTTTAAAATTTTGTAGCTTAATTCTTTGATCTCCCAAATAACCTCATTGATTAACTCCTTGCTAGTTTACCAATAACATTAGTAGTTCACTGGCCCAAAAACCCATAAATGGAACAATGCTCTTTGGGTTAAAATGCTAATATTGTCCATGTTTTCAACATGGAATGAGATCCAATCTCTAGCTGACAATACACAAAATTGACTGCAACTGAGGGTGATTATTTGTAGGTAGCAATCCTCACTGAAGGATTGGAAAACCCTATGAGGTCACCATCAAGTATCTAAGGTGATTATCACATGGAGGGACCCAATTGAATATTTTCAGCTTGAATGGTTGCATGAAACAAAAGTACATTTTACTTGTTAATTCTACATTTTAAAATATCATAGTACAAGCCATGAAACATAAGGAAATTTTATTCTTCATTTAGAATATCATAGTACAAGCTATGAAACATGAGTATATTTTACAAGTTAATTTTACATTTAAAGATAGCACATTACATTCTTCTACCATTTAGCTCACTAAAAACCCTTGTGGGAACTACAAGTTACAAACATTCAGCCTCTACACTCATAGAAGCATTGGTGGCTATCCAGCCAATATTCTATCAGATCATATGAAGGATTTTTCAAGAAAATAATGTAGAGGAAGCAATGGTTTGGTCAGGTAACTCACTCTCCTACCCTCCTAGACACAATGATTCATGTTATGGCCTAGTATCTAAACAACTCATGGCTTGATTCAATCCTACATTTATTGAATTGGAACATGCTCTTTAAGAGATAACTCACACACTTTCTCATTGGTACACTTCAATGTGGCTAATCCTACAACCTAACACTCCATCAACTCCTTGGTTCCACAACCCCTTACCCCTTGGTCTTGGCCTACTCCCCTCACCATGGAAATGCACTTCACGATTTCAAATAAATTTGGATGATAACTCTCTCCATCATAGGATCTTTTTTTTTTAACAACACCATGATTAAATGATGAAACATTGATAAAGGTTCAAACCCTTGTCTTGACTGCAACACATACATGAGGTTAACCATCAAATAGGACTGTCACTATTTGATAACAAAAAAAGAGTATGTATAGCCAATCAAGAGACTCAAAAACTTGGAACCTTTCCCAATGGAAGGGTGGATATGTGAATAAAAATTTTATATACAAAAACTTCAAATGATTATTGAGCAGAAGGATTTTAAATGGCAAAGACTAAATTGATTGTGACAGTTTAGGAACAAGGACAATTTGACAGAGGATGGTGTGATCGGACCTTTAGGATAAAATGAAACCTCCATTCATGGTGTGGGAAGCATGGGAAACACTTACAGAAACCATATTAAACCCCTTTAAGGACTGTGGGCACAAAATGTCTTGAATTTAGAACCAGACAATTACAATTTATCACTGTTATGGAGTTGGACAATTATGACTGTAATAATGAAATCAATCTTTAGAAATAACATGAAATTTTGATAAAAGGAATATATGTGGATTTTTGGATCTCTTTCACTCATGATCAATCATATCCAACCATTATAACATTCTACAAGATTATTTGTTTTTCGTAATAATAGAAAGTTATTGTCACAGTGAATAAACATCATAGAGCAATCACGCTAGGGCTTGGTGGATCTCACCAAATACTCAATATTTTAAACTCAAGCCATTTGAATTTTGAAAGTACATAAAATTACTACTAGAATCCATAAAATGAGAATTTTTTAATAGTGAAAAGTAAAGTTATTAATCAAACTTTAAAGAACCCTTAATTTTGAAGGGTTTTGGGACTGTTTGGAAATATTTATTGGATCTCTTTCTATTCTTCATGGCTAGACCTCCAAATTCAATAGAAAGGAATCCATCTCCTTATATTTTATGTCCCAAAATGTTTCAAATCAAAACAAATCCATACAAATGAATATGACATTGTTGATCAAAGAAAACCTAATAAAATGGCAACATAATACAATGTTCTATTGGTAAATTTCATTCAAAACTCCACTAGATGTCCACCCTTGACCCAAAGAGGGGTATTTAAGTACCTAAAATTTGATTTAAATTGTCAATTCAATTAGTTGGACATTTTTTCATCAAATGAAAACTTATTTTACAAATGTTGCAAAAGTTGTCAAGCAACTTTTGCAACATTATTGCAAGTTTTTGACACCTTAACTTCCTAACCATCCAAGGATCCATATTACATCACAAATATGCCTAACATGGCTTAAATGAAACAAAAACATCATTTCTACACTATCCTCACCTATTTGACTAGTTTGACCAATTTTGACCTACTATTGACCAATCAGGTCCTCTTGGGCCAAATGACTACATGATGGTTCATTAGGCCTTACAATTGCAATCCAATACATGTAAAAACATTATATAATTATGAAAATAGTACAAATGCCTTTATTACAATATTTCAACCATTCTGGCCTTATTGGCCTCTCAAGACCTTTTATGCTCCTATATTCAGTAGATGTGGGCAATAGAAGCCAAAGTCCCCTATCAAAAATCCCTACTCAAAATAGTAGTATTGGTCTCCTTAGGTTGTCTCAAAAATTATAGAGATATTATTAATGTAGAGCCAAATCATACAACTATATCAAACATCTTCTTTCTCTTTTTGTTCTATAAAATGTTGCTAGTCACAAGGGGGACCTCCTCCACATTAACATATTCAACTTAGAAGTTACATAAGCCACTCAATAAAAAACATTTAAGCCACATTGATGTCAATTTGGGGGATTTGAACATGGGTCTCCAACATGAGAATCTTACAACCTTGCCATTTGACCATGACCCTATTGACTATTGGTGTAGGAGCACCAAAAGCCCTTGAAACCCATTGAAGACCAATTTGGTCAAAACATTGTAATAAGGAAATTATGAGGCCATATCTTTTATTTTTATAGTTAAGTAGTGTCATATCATGCATTATATTGCACTTGGAAGGCAATTTGAGCCATTTTTGTAAGTCTTAAGGCAATTTGTGCCTATTTTGGTCAAACCTAGTCAAAGGTACTAAAAGGGGCCAAAAGTAGAAAGGATGGTAGAAATAATGTTTTTATATTATGTTTGACATGTTATCAGAGGTATAAGTCAGTACAGGGTCATTTGATCATATATTGCACAATCTTGCAAAAATTGTCAAAACTTACTTAACAACTTTTTGCAAATTTGTGCAAAAAGTTGTCATTAAGGGCCTAGAACAAGCAATCAGTTCAAAATTGGTTGGAAGTAGTTTTATCAATTAGAAGATATATGTATGATTACTAATGTATAATAAGGTTGAATTAGGTTGAGACAAATTTAAAAACTACCCTCAAGATATATGATAAAGTCTCCATATGATTTAAGTCTTAGTTCTTTGAAGTTGTTGTCAACATTGTCCTAAGAATTTAGATAAATTCCATCAAGGTTGGTAGGTTTAGAAGTGGGAAGGTTTAGTTACTCATTTTGACTAATTTGGAGCATTAGGTGAATTGGTTTTTCTTTTGATTTTAACATTCAATAAGTGTTCTTCATGTTGGGGGATGAGAGAGGACATGTTTTAAAATACCCCTTGTTGGTTACAGAGGAGGATGCATTGATAGCATATGTTATGAAGCCATGAAAGGGGATGGATTGTCACAAGAAAGAGAGGGATGACTATCTTAGTCATAGATTTGAATACTTTGTCCATAATCAAATGGATGTTTGGCCATGGAGGCTTGAGGAAATGACAGGAGGGATAGTTTACAGTATGAAGGAGGCTTGAAGAAGGCAGAGAGACCAATGACATGAGTTTGACAAACAAAGTTCAAAAGATTGACATGACTTTCTTAGAGTGATAGTGGTATATTAATTTTATTTTTTGGGTTTTAAAGTTGCAGGGTTATTGTCTTTTAGGATAGTATATGGTAATTATTTTGTAGACCAAAGAGGGTCAACGATGGGGTCTTTTTAATCAATGATTAAGGGTTTTCATTTTTTATTGGGTGTAGGGGGAATCCAAAAGGTTATTGTTAGACTAAATCAAGAGTCTAAAGTGGATTGTGTTGAAGGGCTATGTGTAAGGATAGTCATAAGAAATTGGAAGAGGATTTGAAGTTCAGTCGTGATGGATTACACTTAGGGTATGGAGTCTAGAGGGATTCCAAGAAGGTGCATTGACCCCTAATAGGTCTAAGTAGTTAGTTACATTGGGAGAGTGTGTGGGGAGTAGATGCAAGTTGGGATAGGGAAATTTGAAGATCCTATAAGCCATCATATTTGGTAGTTAACTTATACCTATCGATCCATGAGACTATGTTGGATCCTCGTCAATACGGTTCAAGTTCTTGCATATGTAATTCATTTATTGTATGTTAGCTAAAAATTACATGATAGATATGCTAAAAATTACATAATAGACAACATGAACAGTATGAAGTTATCATAATCATTGAATATTATTTCATTCCTTACCTTTACTTTATTTATATTGTGGAAGATCCTCAACAATAGGGTTAACTTTGTAGTCAATTACCTATTTCCACCAAGGGTGATAGAATCACACAACGTTTATACATGAAACCAACACCAACAATTGAGTGTCATAAACATTACATTTATAATTTGATAAACAACTAGAAATTGCATATACTTACCAGGATGAAACCATTATAAGGAAAATGATCTAGGATAACAAAGAAATGAAATCTTTGTAAATATCTAATCATGAAAAATGCTATCAACATAGTATATAATGTCCTTGTTTTAGGCCCATGGGATTATCTTATTTATGTGACCCTCGTAAGCTAATAAGGATGTTGGAGGGGCTCATGTGGTAGAGCCAGTGGTCATTTTAAACTCTAGAGATCTAAGATGTCAGGATCGCTCTTCATTGGAGTCAGGTTGACAAAATTACTATTTATAGTAAGTGTTTATTATTAGTGATCATCGTGATTACTATGTTTAGCATGGTGCCTTGTTAGAATTTAATCTTTCCTTGTTAAAATATGTATTTAAAGGATAAACCAAGGTATCCTATTGTATTTTTCCTCTAGTCCAAGTGGGAGGACATGTCATATTTGTAATTCCTTTAATAAGGAAAATAGATATTCCTCCTTAAGAGGAATCTCACATTTGTCCCACACACAACATGAATGCAGCATTCATCTAAGATGGGAGTTACATGCAAACTCCTCCACTCATCTCTACTTATAGAGATGCCTCTCACACACTTGCATTATAATCTTCTCTATTCTCTCATTCTTTCTCTCCATATTGTAATGAGATTTTAGCTCAATTCTCTCTTCTTCTTTCTGCTTTGAGCCTCATTCATAATTCACAAGGGGTTTTTCTTTTCTTTTCCCCTTTTAAATCTGTGTGTTCTTGCCTTGGTTCTTGGAGCATTCTTGTGAGTTTGTATTTGATCTCTTGAAGGAAAATCTCTCTATTTCTCTCTCTTAGAGCTTGGTAAATCTCTTCCATTGCATAATCTCTTGGATTCTTTCCTTACCTTTTTTCATTTTACTTTATGATTCTAACATGGTATCAAAGCATGTTTAATTCTTGCTTTTGAGTGTGCATGCAGGGATAGCTGAAAGATATTTCAGTTGAGAAAGTTTTTGGATTCTAACCTTTGTTTTGTAGATTTTTGTTCTTTATTTTACTTACAATCTAACTTTTTTTTTATCTTAGATTTGGATGGATTGCTACCAGATCTAAGTTCCTTTTTTTCCTTCTTTCAAATTTTCTTAAATCTGTTCTTAGCATTTCTTACAGGTTTTTTATTTTTTCTCTCTAATCTTTTGTGCAGGATTTGAAATTATTGCTCATATTTTGTTTGCAGGTTTTAATATTTTCATACACCTATGTTTCTTATTGTTTTTTCTAATATCTCTACTTGGTTGGAGAGGTTCATAAACTTTAACATTCTGATTTCAATACAACATATTGTACAAGTTCTATCAAATCTGCATTGGATAAAATATTAGATTGAATTTGCTTTGTTTAAAATATTACTTTTTTTCTTATTCAAAGGTTTAAATGTTTCAAGCATATTACATTGATTCTTATTCTTATAAGTGTATTATAGAACTCGTGAAAGATGGGGTTCTAATCTGATATACAAATTTCTTGAATGGGCGGTGTTAATAGCTTCAGCAGAGAACTGAGTCAATCACTCTATATTTGTTGGCATTATAGAAAATCCTCTGTGTATATATGGATAGTATATTTCTTTGAAACTGCATTCTTGGCTTTTGATTATTATATATTTTGTTCAAAACTTTTTTAGTATAAACATTTTCCTAATGTTTCATTGCAGGTTCAAAACTTTTTTAGTATTAACATTTTTATTATTAAAATTTTCCTAACGTTTCATTACAGGTTCAAGACTTTTTTAGTACTAACATTTTTCTAGTTTTAACATTTTTCTCATTTTTCATTCTCCTTTAACTAGTTTTTCTCATTTTTTCTTGTTTTCATTCTCGCCTCCTCAGCTGTGTAGTTTGGTAACCAGTGGTCCGTGTTTGCTTTGGCTAGTTCACGATTTCTTTTTTGCTTAGCTAGTTTGTTTGATGGCAATAAAAGCCTTTTGGTTTGCGTATTCTCGGCAAGGTTGGATTTCCAACTTAAATACTCCTTGATCTGCACCATCAACACCACTTAGCCAACGACATCCTCTTTTCAAGACCACATTTTTTTTAGTGTGACTTTGAGCTTTTTTTAATGAGGCTCTACGCAAGGGTCTCACCTTGCCCACAACTTCATCTTCACACTGTTTATAGATAAATCAAAGCTTCATAAAAACAATTGTGAGGTAATTTTGATGCATTCTCTTATCCTAGAGTTCACAACAAGAAACTATTCAGAAAAATCATTTCATTTGTTACATAACAGCATAGAGTAGGTTGGGACAATTGTTCAATCTCAAGATAAGTCAATTTTGATTTGCAATGCATATGATTCTTAACATTAAAAGCATACTTAAAAAACACAAATGCTCTATGTAACCTTTAGCTGATTTTAATCTTGCAGACCGAGTGCTTTGTAATGTTTTTCTTAGCATCGTAATAAATTCTATTTTTTTTACATTTCATTCTACTTTGTAACGTCTTTCTTCCTTTATTGCAGGAATCGTTATCAGTATAAGGCTCTTAATTTAGTAATCATCTTTAATACTTCTTCCACCACTGTTTAAAATGAAAGAGGAAATTGGATATTTGCAGAGTTTATTCTCTTTTTGAGTGGATATTTGTTGTCTTCGTTTTATTCTGATTAGTTTTGAGATTCCTCCATATTTAGTTCTAGTTTGGTCTGAGATATTCTCTGTCATTCTTAAGTTTAGAATAAGTTTTTTATTAATTTGGGTCTTTAATTTAGATTCTAGTTTGAACCTCTTTAAGGTAGTATTGACTGATTTAAATTCAGTTTCATAAATTATTTTATCTAAGTTGTTCTCTTTGATTATTATTTAATTTGTTTTGGTTTCTTATTAACATTTTTAGTTTAATTATAAATAAATAAATAAAACAAATCAAACCTTCAAATTAAAATTTTCAATCTCGTTTTGGAGTTCAATTTAAGTGTTATCATTCTATCACTTTGTTTTATATTTTTGTTCAAAATTTTATATCATTTTAATCATTTTTTAATCATTTAGGATAAATTAAATTATTATTTTTTGTTATCTTGCTACTTTCAACATGTCTACTCTAATTCTAGAAATTAAACTCAATAGATCTAACTATCATCAATGGAAGACACATGTCTCCTTTTAATTCCATTTTAAATATTTTCTTAAAGTTGCCACAGATGCGACTACTGAACCAGCTGCCTCTGCTACTCAAACTGTCAAAGATGCCTGGCAAGTTAAGAATGATGAAGCATTAGGTTTAATTGGACTCTCCATCAGTCCTGATATTTATGTCTTAATTGGACACTGTACAAAATCCCATCAAGCATGGGACATCTTGAAACAAACCTATGACAACTCCTCTGAATCACGTAAGATTCAGCTCCAAGACAACTTGGAAGACCTAAGGTATACAAATTTTAAATCTATGGATGAATTTTTACTAAAGTTTGATGCTATTAGAACTCAGTTAAATGGTTTAAATGTTACTCTTATAGATATTATATTGATTACTATAATTCATAAGAAATTTCTCCCTAAAGAGTTTCAACAATTTATCACTAATATCCACTCTTAGCTTGATATTTCTACTTTAGCTCCTCTTTTAACTTATCCTATTTTTTAAAATTTGTTGCATCAAGAGGAGGCAAAATTATTGCAATTTGGTACTATTAAATCTTTTGAACATACTTTTGTATCTAAAACTCAAAATCACAATAATAATTCTCATACTAATCATCACAATAATAATCATCATAACAATAACCATTCTAATCACAACTATAATTATCGTAACAATAACAATAATCAACATAATAATGGTTCTTCAATTAATAATTATAATCATTCAAACAATAGGTCTAATTATAGACCATCATACAATAACAATAATTACAATAATCAACAAAATCAGAAACCACATTGTACTTATTGTGGTAAAGATGGTCACCTAACTAATGATTGTTTTAAAAAACAAAATGATAAAAAGCCAATGAATAACAATAATCAAATAAATTTCAAGGTAATCAATCTCATCGTGCTTTTACTCCTTGTTATAAAACTTCTCATGCATTAGAATGGATTATTGATAGTGGTGCTTCTCATCATGTTACATCTCATAGAGAAGTTATTAAATCTTTGCAACCTGATACTACTAATATTCATATTCAATTAGCTAATGATAGTAGTTGCAAAGTTGATGGAGTTGGTGATGTTAATGTTCCCAATGGAAAATTACACAATGTTCTTTATGTTCCTGAATTGAAATCCAATCTTCTTTTAGTTTCTCAATTATGTCAAGATTACAAAGTTGAATTTCATAAGGATATGTACTCTATTATTGATTCTAACATTGATCTTGTTGTTGCTAATGCTAAGATGGATCATGATAACTTGTTTAAATTCTATGAGTTTTTGTCTTCTAGGTACTCTTTGAAAGTGAATATTGATTTCAATAGATGGCATGAAAGGCTTGGCCATTTGAATTCTAATTATATTTCTAGATTGCTAAAATCTAACATGGTTGAAGGATTACCTCCTCTTGTTTCATCTAAAGTTACATGCACAGGGTGCATGAGTGGAAAAATGAAAAGGGATCCCTTTCCTCATAGTACTTCATGGAGGGAATCTCATAAGTTACATCTTATTCATAGTGATCTTTTGGGTCCAATGGACAACAACTCAATACAAGGTTCAAAGTATGCTCTTACCTTTGTGGATGATTTCACCAGAAGAATTTGGATTTATTTCTTGCATACTAAAGATCAAGTTCTTGACACATTTTATCAATTTCATATATTTGTGGAAAGGCAATCTAGTTCTAAACTTAAAATTTTTAGAATAGACAATGGTACTGAATATGTTAACAATGCATTTTGTTCTTACTTAAGATCTTTTGGTATAAAACATGAGCTTACTATTCCTTATACACCAAAAAAAAATGTGTGGTGGAAAGGAAGCATAGAACTATTTTAGAAATGGCTAGATGTATGTTACATGCTAAATATTTGCATTATAAATTTTGGGCTGAAGCAATGGCTTGTGCCACTTATCTTCTTAATAGAACTCTTACTAAAGCTTTGAAAGATATAACTCCCAAGGAAGCATGGTCTGGGAGAAAACCAAATTTACAACATTTGAGAATTTTTGGATCTATTTCATATGTTCACACACCCAAAAAAAAGAGGCACAAATTAGATTCTAAAGCTTCTCCATTTATTTTTGTTGGGTATGATAAATTTACTAAAGGTTATAGAGTTTATGATCCTACTACTAACAAGGTTCATATTGCAAGAGATGTTGTTATTGTAGAAGATGAAGTACATGATTGTTCCAAGGCCAAAGATGATGAATTTTAAGGCGTCTTCTTGACCTCATGGAGTTCCAACCTCCCATTCTAAACCCTACTCCTAATGCACCTATTTCTATTCCTACTAGTATTAACAAAGATGTTGATGATAGTAACAATGTTTCTACTCCTCATACTGATAATTTTTCTCATAATGATGGTGATTATGTTCATAATGATGATGATGAATTTAATCTTCATAGTGATGATGAAAATGATGAATTTACTCCTCATAGTGATATTTCCATTACTTCTAAGAGAAATCCTAAATGGTTTAAAGACTTAATTAATGAAGGTGATAATTATATTTCTAGAATGGGTGGTCTTAGACCTAGGAGACTTAATTATTGTAACTATGCTTTAATGCCTTCTCTTATGCATTCTAATGATCCTCAAACTTTTTCTCAAGCTAAAAATCAACCTCATTGGAAAATTGCTATGCAAGAGGAATATGATAGTTTAATTTCTAATAATACTTGGGATTTAGTTACTTTACCTCATGGCAAAAATCTAGTTTCATGTAAATGGTTATACAAAACTAAGTTGAATGAAAATAATGATATTAGTAAGTTTAAAGCTAGACTAGTAGCAAGAGGTTTTTCTCAAGTTGAAGGAATAGACTATAATGAGACCTTTGCTCCTGTTGCAAAAATGCCTACCATTAAAGTTGTTCTTTTTTTAGCTGCAAAAATGAATTGGCCTATTCACCAAATGGATGTTAAAAGTGCTTTTTTAAATGGTGATTTGCATGAAGAAATCTATATGTCTCAACCTCCCAATTTTATTAAAGGAGGTCATGAACATCTAGTATGCAAACTAAATAAATCTATCTATGGTTTAAAACAATCTCCTAGAGAGTGGTATTCCAAAATTAATGCTTTCTTTATTTCTCAAGGTTTTGAAAGAAGTAAAAATGATCCTGACTTGTCTATCAAGCATAGTGAAGATGACATTATTATTATCATTCTCTATGTTGATGATTTGACTCTTACTTTGAGTTCTAACCATTTAATTTTTGATATTAAGTTCCAACTCAACCAAAAATTTCAAATGAAAAATTTAGGATTTTTACATTATTTCTTAGGAATGCAAATTTGGCAAACCCCTAAGGGTATTTTTATCTCTCAAAGTAAATATGCTAAATATCTTCTAGATAGATTTCATATGAATGATGCTAATCATGTTTCAATTACATGTGATTTAGGAACTAAGTTAATGATAGATATGCAATCTCCATTCATAGATGCTACTCCTTATAGAGAACTTGTAGGTAGTTTAATTTATCTAACCCTCACTAGACCTGATTTATCTTTTAGTGTTGGTTTAGTTTCAAGATTCATGTCCAAACCTCAACAAAATCACTTCAAAATTGCTAAAAGAATATTACGTTACATTAAAGGTACTATTAACTTAGGATTATTTTATGATGCAAATGCTAATTTTTCTTTAAAAGGTTTTACTAATTCAGATTTAGGTGGAGACCCCAATGATGGGAAATCTACTTTTGGGCATTGTTTTTCTCTTGGTTCAGGTGATATATCTTGGAAAAGTAAAAAAGAACAATCTATTTCAAAATTGCTAAAAGAATATGACCACCCTAATGTAAGAAATAAAGTTAACTAGTATAAATTATCATGCATGGAAAACACACATGACCTTCATCTTTAGAATTAGACATATTTTAGATATTGCAACTAATGCCAGTTCAAAACCAGTAGCCTCTGCTCCGCAAGCTGACCAAACTACTTGGTAGACTAAAAATGAGGAAGCACTTGGTTTAATCAAGATCTCTTTAAGTCCCGAATAGTATGTCTTAATTTCTACTTGTACAAAAGCCCATCAAGCTTGGGACATCCTGAAAAATACCTATGACAGTGCAAATGAGACTCAAAAAATCTAGCTTCAAGACCAACTTGAAGACCTCAGGTATACTGACTTCAACTCTGTTGATGATTTCTTCCTCAAGTTCGATTCAATTAAAGTTTTACTAACTGGTTTACAAGTTCCTCTATCTGATTTAAGGATAATCCACATAATTATTCATAAAATGTTTGCCTAGATAGTTCCAACAGTTTATTACAAATATTTACTCTCAGCTAGCTATTCCTTCTTTAGCATCTCAATTAACTTATGTCATCTTTCAAAATATGTTGCGTCAAGAGGAAGCAAAATTGATTCAATTTGGTATAATTAAAATTCATGAACATGCCTATGTCTCTCAAAGTCACAATAACAATAGATCTTATAACACTAATCAAAATAACCAAAATTATCAGAGATCAAACAATACTAATAATTCAAATAATAACTCAGGCCAACAATTTAATGATCATCATAATTCTAGGCCTTCCAATAACTATCATAATAGTAATCATTCAAATAGGCCACATTGCACCTATTGCAGTAAAGATGGTCACTCAATACATAACTATTTTAAGAAACAAAAGGATGATCAACCTAATTCTCAAAACTACTCAATTGGAAAATCTAATGGAAATCAATCTTGTTCTACTTTTACTGTCTGTTTTAATGCTTCTAAACTACTTGAATGGATTATTGATAGTGGTGCATCTCAACATGTTACATCTCATAAGGAAGTCTTTGATTCTTTGCAACCCGATTCTATGAATATTCCTATTTCTTTAGCTGATAATTATTGTTGTCAAGTTGAAGGAACTAGTAATGTTTCTATTCCAAATGGTAAATTACATGATGTGCTTTATGTTCTTGATTTGAAAGCTAACCTTATTTCTATTCCACAATTATGTCAAGATTATAAGGTTGAGTTTCATAAAAATATTTTCCATATCATTGATCCCAATACTGATCAGATAGTTGCTAATGCTAAATTGGATGATGATAATCTCTTTAAATTTTATCAATTTGCCTCTCCTAGATATTCATTACTTACTACTGTTGATTTTCACATTTGGCATGAGAGGCTAGGACATTTAAATTTTGATTATATCTCATTAATGCAAAAATAAAATATGGTAGATGGGCTACCTAAGTTTACTCCTAAGTTTTATTGCAATGGATGTATGAGTGGTAAAATGCAAAGAGAATCTTTTCACCATAAATCATCTTGGAGAGCTAATAATAAGTTAGTTCTCATTCATAGTGATCTTTTAGGTCCTATGGAAAATACTTCTATTTTAGGCTCTAAATATGCTTTAACTTTTGTTGATGATTATTCTCATAGAACTTGGATTTATTTCTTACATAGTAAAGATCAAGTCCTTGATATTTTTGCTGAATTTCATGTTTTTGTGGAAAGACAAAGTGGTTGTAAAATTCAAATTCTTAGGACTAATAATGGTAATAAATATGTTAATCATTCTTTCCATTCTTACTTAAGATCTTTCAGTATCAAACATGAGCTTACCGTTCCTTATACACCATAACAAAATGGTGTGGCAGAATGGAAGCATAGAACAATAGTAGAAATGGCTAGATGTTTTTTACATGCTAGAAATATGGATTATAAATTTTGGGTTGAAGCCATGGCATGTGCCACCTATATTCTTAATAGAACTCCTACTAAGGCCCTTACCAAATAAAACTACTAAAGAAGCTTGGTCAGGAAGAAAACCCAATTTATCTCATTTACCAATTTTTGGCTCCACTGCTTATGTTTACACACCTAAACAAAAAAGGAAAATGTTAGATCCTAAATCCTCACTCATATATTTGTTGGCTATTCTGAGAACACTAAAGGTTATAGAGTTTATGATCCTCTTACTAATAAAGTTCAAATAGCTCGAGATGTTTGCATTGCTGAAAATGGTGTCCATGACTATTCTCAAATTTCAGATTCTAATTTTAGTCACAGCAACATAGTTCTTGTGGAGGACCAACCTCCGTCTCTCAACCCTATTCTTCGCATTTCTTCTCCTAGTGTTTCTGTTCCTCTTTTTTTTGCTCCTAACACTAAGGATAATACTAATTCTCTTCAAAAGGATAATGATGAACATAAAGATAGTAATGATACTCCTAATGATTTTGTTCCTTCTGGTAGTAGCAGTGATGATGATGATGATGGTAATAATCTATTTACTCCTCCTAGTAATATTGCTATTAATTCTAGGAGAAATCCTAAATGGTTTAAAGATTTACTTAATGAAGGTGATGATTACATTTCTAGAATGGGTGGACCTAAACCTAGAAGGATAAACTACTGCAATTATGCTCTTATGACTTCTCTCTCTAATTCTAATGATCCTCAAACTTTTTCTCAAGATAAAAATCAACCTCACTAGAAAATTGCTATGCAAGAGGAATATGATAGTTTAATTTCTAATAATACTTGGGATTTAGTTACTTTACCTCATGGCAAAAATCTAGTTTCCTGCAAATGATTATACAAAACTAAGTTGAATGCAAATAATGATATTATTAAGTTTAAAGATAGACTAGTAGCAAGAGGTTTTTCTCAAGTTGAAGGAATAGATTATAATGAAACCTTTGCTCCTATTGCAAAAATGCCTACCATTAAAGTTGTTCTTGCTTTAGCTGCAAAAATGAATTGGCCTATTCACCAAATGGATGTTAAAAGTACTTTTTTAAATGGTGATTTGCATGAAGAAATCTATATGTCTCAACCTCTTAGTTTTATTAAAGAAGGTCATGAACATCTAGTATGCAAACTAAATAAATCTATCTATGGTTTAAAACAATCTCCTAGAGAGTGGTATTCCAAAATTAATGCTTTCTTTATTTCTCAAGGTTTTGAAAGAAGTAAAAATGATCCTAACTTGTATATCAAGCATAGTGAAGATGACATTATTATTATCATTCTCTATGTTGATGATTTGAATCTTACTTCTAGTTCTAACCATTTAATTTTTGATATTAAGTTCCAACTCAACCAAAAATTTCAAATGACAGATTTAGGATTTTTACATTATTTCTTAGGAATGCAAATTTGGCAAACCCCTAAGGGTATTTTTATCTCTCAAAGTAAATATGCTAAAGATCTTCTAGATAGATTTCATATGAATGATGCTAATCATGTTTCAATTCCATGTGATTTAGGAACTAAGTTAATGATAGCTATGCAATCTCCATTCATAGATGCTACTCCTTATAGAGAACTTGTAGGTAGTTTAATTTATCTAACCCTCACTAGACCTGATTTATCTTTTAGTGTTGGTTTAGTTTCAAGATTCATGTCCAAACCTCAACAAACTCACTTCAAAATTGCTAAAAGAATATTACGTTACATTAAAGGTACTATTAACTTAGGATTAATTTATAATGCAAATTCTAATTTTGCTTTAAAATGTTTTACTGATTCAGTTTTAGGTGGAGACCCCAATCATGGGAAATCTACTTTTGGGCATTGTTTTTCTCTTGGTTCAGGTGATATATCATGGAAAAGTAAAAAGGAACAATCTATTTCTCTATGTTCTACCGAAGATGAATATAAAATTTGTACTCATACCTCTAAAGAAGCTTTATGGCTTAGAAGAATACTTGAAGATTTGGGTCTACCTCAACAAGAACCTACACCATTGTATTGTGACAATCAAAGTGCAATAGCCTTGGCAAAGAATCCAGTTTACCATGCAAAGTCAAAGTACATTTCACTCCACCACCACTTCATTAGAGAGCGCATTGTAGAAAAGAAAGTTTCCCTCATCTATTGCAAAGGTGAAGATCAAGCTGCAGATATTTTGACAAAACCTCTCTCTAGAGAGAAATTTGAATTTCATTGTAACAATTTGGGTTTGATACCCCTTGATGTAATTATCCCAAGTAAAGATTAAAGGGGGGTGTTTGAATTTAATCTTTCCTTGGTAAAATATGTATTTAAAGGATAAACCAAGGTATCCTATTGTATTTGTCCTCTAGTCCAAGTGGGAGGACATGTCATATTTGTAATTCTTTTAATAAGGAAAATAGATATTCCTCCTTAAGAGGAATCTCACATTTGTCCCACACAACATGAATATGGCATTCATCTAAGATGGGAGTTACATGCAAACTCCTCCACTCATCTCTACTTATAGAGATGCCTCTCACACACTTGCATTATAATCTTCTCTATTCTCTCATTCTTTCTCTCCATATTGTAATGAGCTTTTAGCTCCATTCTCTCTTCTTCTTTTGGCTTTGAGCCTCATTCATAATTCACAAGGGCTTTTTCTTTTCTTTTCCCCTTTCGAATCCTTGTGTTCTTGCCTTGGTTCTTGGAGCATTCTTGTGAGTTTGTATTTGATCTCTTGAAGGAAAATCTCTCTATTTCTCTCTCTTAGAGCTTGGTAAATCTCTTCCATTGCATAATCTCTTAGATTCTTTCCTTACCTTTTTCATTTTACTTTATGATTCTAACACACTTGTACATTGGTTTTAGTTGAGTTTAGATTGTTTTTGCAGAGCCTTCGATTTGAAGGATTTTCTATTTATAGCAAGTCTTTTTTTTTTGGTTTCTATTTTTGGCAAGGTTGTGTGGGAATGATGCTATTGTTAGAAGAATTCAAATACATCTCATTATATTTGGAGTTATTAAATTAATCTTGGTTTAACTTAATAACTTATGTTAGTTTATGTTATAATTCAATGATGTGTGGTTGAAGACTCATTAGTGAAATGAGTAGAGATGAAGATTGTCACTTGGTGTATGGGAGAAGCCTCATTTCATTATTATTAATAAAGCCTTGAGGATTTTGAAATCCTCATATCATGGATCATTCATTTTTATGAAAATTTAGAGAAGTAGAAATTTGGGAAGTAAGGAAACAAGGATTTTGAGTTTGGTTGGAGCAATGCCTCTTCTTCAAGAATTCATACACCTTGAGTTGGCCTCAAATTTCCAATGAATCATGTTTGATCTACCTTCCATCTAATATATTAATGAAAGTCATACAAATTATACGAGTTACATTTTTTTTTAAAGAGGGGTACAATTTAATACTTCATCCAGCAAAAGGGGACTATGTTACTGGTTGGCACCTACATTCAAAGGCTTGAGTGACATTTTCTAGAGGCTGCATCACATTTATGGGTGGTTGTGTTTGGTTCTACAGTAGCTACCTAAGGGAAAAAGCTCTTTTCTAAGACATTTTCATTGGAGATAATTGATGGCATCAATCACAAGAGGTAGCAAATTACTAGATATTATTGTTGAGCTTCAAGGTGCGTCATAATTTGAATTTAATAAAAATTTTGAAACTTGCATTATTTATATGTTTTTATAAATAATTGTAGATTTAAGTGTAGTTAAAATTCTAATTGAGAATTTCATTTATGATATCTTTATATTTGAGGAAAAGAGTTCAAAAAATTATATATGATTGAAAAATGCAAAATTTGCAAAGAAATAAATATACAAAAGGTTTTTTACAGTTCAGAGCTAGTCAGGCTCATCACAGTGGTATCAGATCTTTGATCTTTCCAATCTGAAGGTAATGTGGGTCTAACTATGGCAGACATATTTGTACCAAGAATGCATTATACCCACAGGGGTAGAGCTTCACCCCCACCTGAGGGTAGTGAGCAGGGGCCACATGTTGATCATGTAGGTGATCAGAATAGAAATAATATTGGTAATGATGTGCATAGGGAAGCCAGAGATGCTTTTAGAAATTTAGTAGAGGGACAACATCATGTTGCAAATGTTTTTCAACAATTATCTAATACTAAACAGCATATCTCATTACCACATGATTGTACTAGAGATAGAGGTACAGGGAGTTCTTTAGTCATCTTGTATATGTATAGAGCAAAGGACATACAAGATTATAGAGCTGAACCTATAAGCAGTTATGATAGGCCTCTACACCCCACTTTCCTTAGGCCTAAGGTGGAGACAAACCCAAAATAGTTTTTTGATGACATGGTGGCTCACTTTGTAGAGTGGGATGCTCTTCTGGAAGAAATCAAGAAAAATTTGAACTATGACAGGTATTTGACATAGAAAAGAGAGTGTTCCAAATGAAGACCAACTTCTGACATGAGATAGAGGCCTAGACAGAATGATCTTAAGAAGGTAACTAGAAATTTGACCTTGGCTCACTTTGATGGAAGTGGGAAAATGATAGCTAGAGCTTGGGTTCACAAATTGGACACATATTTGTCACTATGTCCTATGTCTAAAGAGGATGCCATACACTTTTCTATGCTAAATTTGGATGGAATAACTCATGACTAGTGGTACCATGGGCTAGTGTCTAGATGACATGATCAGATCATCTATTACTAGGATTTTGTTGACAAATTGATAGAACGGTTTGATAGGAAGGACCCTGAGACTTATTTTAGAGAGTTGGCTCAGTTGAGGTAGATAGGTGGCCTTGAGGCCTTTATCAGTGAGTTTCAACAATTATCTATTATGGTTATGATATTTCTAAGAGGAGATTTAGTCTCTTCATTGAGGGTTTGGTTGAACTATATAGAGGGTGGGTTAAGTCCCTAGATCCACCTACTTTGTAGGAGGATATGAAAAAAGAAAGGAATCTTGAACCTTCTAATCCTTGAGGAAAGTCTGATTCAAATCCTATTACCACTACTACAGAAGAGGTACACCCACTAGTTGATGACAAAATGAAATTAGTCGGTAAGCATGATGAAGCTACTCATGAGGAATTGAGGAGCCAGCTTTGCTACTAGTGCAAAGAGCCTTATGACAAGGAGAAATCTTTTCCTATGAGTCCTAAGGGAAGGAAAAATCATTCTATGTGGGTGTACTCTAGTGAGAGTGAGGCTGAATCTTCACATCAGCCATCTGGTTTAGACTTGGATGAGGCTCAGAAAGTCTCTATAGAGTTTGGTCATGATCCAAAACTATCTCCCATAGTGTTGTCTATTGTTGTACCACTTCCTACTACTTTCAAACTGAGGGGATTAGTGGGAGGGAAACACTGCATTACTATGCTGGATACTGGAGCTACACATAATTTCATACATGAGAGAGCTACTAATTAGTGTGGTCTTCAGAGAGAGGAGTTTTTTGGATATTGAGTCAGGGTGGCAGAATGGCTACACCCTTACCTGTACTAGGAGCATTAGTCATCTCTCATTATTTTTGGTGATTATTAGTTGGAGTCTGATTTTTATGTGATCGATTTGGGAGAGATTGATGTGGTGTCAAGGATGTAATGTTTATAGGAGATCAAGGATTTTTACCTTAACCTAAGCTCAATGGAGATGATTTTTGAGTATTGAGATAGGGAGTATGTGTTACAGGGTCTCACTGAGGGGAGTCTATGCACCATGTATTGTTGTGTAGTAGATAGGAGGGATTTGTAGAGGCATGATTTCATTCAAATATAGTAGGTTACATGTCATGTCCCCCATGATTTATAATTACCTAGCTCAAATCAATAGTCAGGAGCAGTTCACTTTGTGAACAATCCTTTTTTTGATATGGATGTCACTTTTTCTTATGAAAATTCATTGTTTGAGTTTGGTGATGACCCCCTTTAGGTAATGAGTGATGATGATGATGTTTGGGATCCTATCAATACACTAGTTTGTCAATCAATTCTTACAGGATGCTAGAAAAATTTTGTTGAGGAGTTCATAAAGGTTTGTGCTATGAGGAGTGCATACAGTTTTACATTTGATCCTCATGTTTAGGATATCCACCAGGTGTAGAGTTCATCATTACATCAATTTAATGATCAGTATGATAGCTTAGTTGGCATGAAGACAAGGGGTAAGTCCATTTTTTTGGTTGAGTTACCTATGTGTGATGTTCTTATTTTAGTAGGTTTGGTTCAAGTGTTGAGTTCAGTTTCTTAGACTTTGTTGTTTGTATGGTTGATGATGGTATTATCTATACAAGATTTTGATGATGATACAAACATTACAAATATCTTTCTATGGGATCCTGGTGAACTATGTTGTTACATTAGTTTTTGTGATTACTTGAGGACACACAAACTAGGGAAGGGAGGACTATAATGTCCCCATTTCAGGCCCATGGGATTAGCTTTTTTCTGTGACCCTCATAAGATAATTAGGATATTGGAGGGGGTCATGTGGTAGAGCTAGTGGCTAGTTTCCACAATAAGAGATTTGAGATGTCAAGATCGCTCTTCATTGGAGTTAGTTTGATGGACTTACTATTTATGATGCAGGAGCATCTCGGGTCCTTGGCAATCTTGTGTCACCAAAAACATGTTTGTGTTTTCTCTCTGTTTCTTGGTTCCTTCTTTGACCGAGTTGGTTCAGTGTTGCTTGGTTTCCTTTGTTCATCAGTGTTGGTTTTTCATCTCTCTGGTGCTCAGCGAATTTCCTTAGAGCTCGGTGATGCTTGTCTGGCGCTTGGTTATCCTTTCTTAGCGAGTTGTTTGTTTTGGATTTCTGTTGAGGCTGACTTGTGTAATTAATTTTGGTCATAGATTTAATGATGGTATCTATCATTGGGAAGTGTGTGGACCTAGATCTAGTCATTCCTTCCATTGATGATGGATCTAAAGGCCAACTTGATTCGGTAGCCTCTTGTATAAATGTAGTTGTTTGGTTAGAGGTTTTGGGAGTAATTTTTGATAGAATATAGAAGCCAAAAGATTAGAGTTTATTGGAAGATCCTTGCATGTTGGAGGACTTATGTACTTAATTGTAATATCTAGCCTAAACCAGGAAGGCCTTACAGCTCAACATGTATGAATCAATTGAAATAAATATATAAAAGATCTCTGCATTCTCTCTCTTAATGTTGTGTTGTTTCTTCCATGTGTGATCCCTGCAAGGTGGACCTGGTTAGGGTGTGCCTTTGGCCCCTCTCCCTATCCTACCCTTGTGTCAGGTGGTATCAGAGTGAGGTGAGATCTGGATCTAGGTTTGCAAATCTAGGTTTGAGGGTTCCTTCTTGTCAAACCCTAGTTGATTTTTATGGGGTAGCAGATTGCAATCTGACTTGTAATTACAAAGGGTTTCAAGATGGTTTGTGGGAGGTGAGATGCAGATTTAGGATTGGCAGACATGTTGAGACAACTTGCTACTAGATTAGAAGATGTTGAAACAGCCCAAAGAAGAGGAAGACATCTTGAAGATGTTAGTGATGATGAAATTGAGGAAGAACAAGTTGACGTATAACCTGCACCAGTGATGGATCAAGGTGAGAAAAGATTGTTGAAGGCTTTGACAAATCTGAAGTCTACACCACACTTTAATCCTCTTAAGTATAGTGGAAAATTAGATTCTGATGAATTGTTGGACTTGATCACCGAGATGGAAAAGCACTCTGAGTATAAAAATGTACCTAAGGAAAAGAAGGTGAAATTTGCAAGCAAAAAGTTGAAAAGTCATGCATCCTTGTGGTGGGAACATCTGTAGTTAGACAGAAAAAGAAAAGGAAAAGATAAATCTAGGTATGGAATAAAATGGTGAATAAATTGAAAGGAAAGTTCTTACCTTGTGATTATTAGATTAACCTAGTTAGGTGAATGCAAAGTTTGAGGCAGAAAGATAGCTCGGTAAAAGAATATACTAAGGAATTCTATAGATTTGATATCAGATTTGGACATGATGAAGATGATGAGGAAAGAATTGTTAGATACCTGAATGGTTTGAGAGTTTCCATCCAAGAAGAAATCATTTTGGTCAAATTGGAGAACATCAATTTATCAAAATGCTAATTGATTTCTTCTTGTGAAAATAGAAAGAGGTAGAGGTGGTAGGTTCCCTAGAGGAAGAGGTAGATCTTATGGTGAAAATAGTAGATCTAAACCTGAAAAGACAAATATGGATAAAGGCAAGACTGAGTGGAAAGGTGAAATTTCATCTAGAGGTAGAGGCAATAACTATCGAGGTGGTTATAACAGAGGTGGTTTTCGAGGAACTTGTTACAATTGTGGAGAAGAAGGACGTAGATCATTTGAGTGTACACATGCAAGTAAGAAGGTTGGTAATAGTAGAAATACTTTGGTACAAGAAGAGTCATCAAATGAACCTCAAAAGGAAAATAACTTGATGGTAAGGAGAGAACTTTGGAGTGAAAGTAATAAGGAAGATCTGGTAAGGAAAAGTTTGTTCAAGACTAGATCTAGAGTTTTTGATGAAGTTTAGAAGGTAATCATTGACAGTGGTAGCTCAAAGAGCTTGGCATCTGAGGAAATGGTTACAAAGTTACAGTTGAAAAGGTTGGAACATCTGAAGCCCTATCAAATTTCATGGATCAAAGATGAGCATACACTCTTGGTAACTGAACAAAGTTATGTGAATTTGAAAATTAGAAAGTACTATGATAAGGTGTTACGTGATATCATGCCTATGGATTGTTGTCATATTTTGTTGGGTAGACCTTGGCAATATGATATACATGCTATATATGATGGGAGATTGCATAAATATACTAGTTGGGTTGATGGAAGTGTAATACCCCAAAAATGGGCTATAGGTTCATTAACCTCTTACATCCTCAAATCGATCGAAATCGACATCAAAGTCCTAACCTAAGGCACATCTGCACATCAATTTATCAAAATGCTAATTGATTATCCTAATTTTGCATCGGGGAATATTCTTTGAAATATTCCTAATTTATCCTAATTATCTTTGATTTAGTAATTATTTGGCGATGAAGCATATTTATCCTAAAGTTTGATTAATTGAATATTCTGAATATTTAATTAATCAGATTTAAATCTGCCACTTAATTATTTAATTAGATTTAATTAGATTTATTCCTAAATTATATTATTTAATTTTGACAATAAATCAAAAATCTTATGACTAATTGATTAAATTTTTATTTAATTAATTAATGTCAGTTGTCAATATTTAATGATATAGTTTTGAATATCAGTTTGATTTAATAATTTATTAACCCATATATCAATTGTTTTAATTCAAAAATCAGTTAAGTTGAAGATAAATCACTTTATTTATTTAATTAATTCATAATTATCTATGCACATTTGAAGGAGCAATTAAACTTTAAATCAGAAAATCAATTCAAGTTGTTATCTTTTTGGAAACTCAACATCTATTTTGAGTTGAAAGTTGATCTAAACTTCTTATTTAAGTTAAAAGGCTATTTTTGCATGATTTTGCATGATTTTGTGAGTTAATCTATTTCTAATTTCTTGTTGACTCAAAAATCAACTTGAATTTATCAAGAGTGATTTATGGCTTTTCTCAATACATCCTCAAGCCCTAGATTTTTATAAAATCAAGGCTCAGTTCTTCATAATACATCTCTCGAATTTGCACAATTACTCTAGAAAAATTGTAGCTGAAGGATCAAGCTTTCACGAATAGGCGACTTTGCCAGATCATTCATAGTTTTTCATAGCTTTGCATAGTTTTTCATATCAATTCATATCATTATTAGATTAAATCTGTATATCATTTCAATTCAATTCTAGATTAGATTCATATAGTTTTTCATCTAATTGCATACAAAATCCAAAAAAATAGATTAATCTACATTCATACTACATTCATCTTTTAGCATTTTAAATCATTCGTTTAGGTGTTGCATTGTCACTGATCTCAGTCTAATCTGAGAATACCATACGCGCACCTACTAGAAGGTAGTAAATTGCCTAGCTAGCTTAGTTTCATTTATTTACAGATTTATTTGATTCGCTAACCTCTAATGTTTTACTGAAGTGTTGTGTTTGCAACTAGATACAATTTTCACACACACAAGAAGAAGACAAATCTTGTTACCTTTGATTGAAGAACCTGTTAGTAATGTTTGCACATCTATGAAAGTTTGCTTGATGGAAGGAAGAATTTTTGTTAAGGATTTGAAGAAGAATGATGTATGTTTTGTTGTAATTCCTAACAAACCAAGTAAGAAAACAGAGGATAGTGTCCCTGAGGAGATTGATAAGTTACTCACCGATTATAGTGAAATTATTTTTGATAATGTACCTGATGGTTTTCCATCGAAGAGAAGCATTGATCATTGCATGGATCTAATCCCTGGAGGTAGTTTATTGAATAAGGCACCACATTGCTTAACACCTACCGAGAATCAAGAATTGAACCGATAGATTCAAGAATTGTTGCAGAAAGGTTTGATCAGAGAAAGTTTGAGTCCTTGTACAGTACCTATTGTATTGGCACCTAGGAAGTATGGAGAATGGAAAATATGTACTGATTCCATAGAAATCAACAATATAACAGTGAAATATAGGTTTCCTATACTGAGAATGGATGACATAATGGAGATTTTGACTGGAGCAAAGTATTTTACCAAAATTGATTTGAAAAGTGGGTATCATCATATTAGAATCAGAGAAGGTGATGAGCGGAAGACTTCTTTCAAGAAAAAAGAAGGTTTGTATGAGTGGTTGGTTATGCCTTTTTGTTTAACTAATGCACCGAGTACTTTTATGAGGTTGATGAATGAAGTTTTGAAGAAATTATTGGGTAAGTTTGTGATTGTATACCTTGATGATATTATGATATTCAAAAAGACCAGAGAAGAATATTTGTTTCATGTTAAGCAAGTATTGCAGAGATTGAAAGAAGAAAAGTTGTTGATTAACCTGAAAAGGTGTTTCTTCATGAAAGAGGAGATTGTGTAATTGGGATTTGTGATTTCAGCTGATGGTTTGAAGATGGATCCTGAAAAGGTTGAAGCTAGTTTGAATTGGCCTACACCTGATAATGCTAGTGAGGTAAGATCATTTCATGGTTTGGCAAGTTTTTACCGAAAGTTCATGAGGAATTTTAGTTCAATTTGTAATGCTATGACTAAGACTATGAGGGGAGATAAAAGAGAATTCAAGTGGACACATGGAGCTGATAAAATTTTTGAGACTCTGAAGTAGAAGGTTGTTGAATTGTCTATTTTGGCATTGCCTGATTTTAATAAGGTATTTCAAGTAGAGTGTGATGCAAGTGGAAGAACAATTGGAGTTATGTTCAGTCAAGAAGGTAAACATATTACTTTCTTTAGTGAAAATTTGAATGATGAAAAAAGGAAATACTCTGTGTATGATAAAAAATTCTATGCTATTTTTCAAGCACTGAAGAAATGGAGATATTATTTGATACCGAGTGAATTTTTGTTGTATACCGATCATAAGGCTTTACAGTATTTGGGTAGTCAGAATAATTTGAATTAGAGACATGTGAAACGGGTTGAGTATTTGCAGAGCTATACATTTGTGATAAAGCATAAGAGTGGGGTCACTAACCGAGTTATTGATGCATTGAGTAGAAGGAGATCTTTGATGACCAAGATGAAAATTGAAGTTCTTGGCTTTGATGACATGAGAGATTCTTATGAATTTGATCCTGATTTTTTTGAGCCATGGAGAATGTGTAGAGCACCTATTAAAGATCAACCAAGTACTAAATGGGAAGAATATTTCATTCAAGATTGTATGTTGTTTAAAGGTATTCAGTTATGTATACTGAGAGGACCAATGAGAACTAATTTGATAAAAGAGAAATGTAGTAGTGGTTTCGCTGGACATTTTGGTGTTGATAAGATATTGAATTTTCTTAAGGAGAAATGCTTTTGGCCATAGTTGTATAAAGATGTTCAAAAATTTGTGAAAAGTTGTGGAATTTGTCAAGTTGCAAAAGGAGTAAGTCAGAATACTAGATTGTATACACCAATTTTTGTTCCTGAGAAACCTTGGATTGTTATCAGTATGTATTTTGTTCTTGGCCTACCAAAGACAATAAGAGGTAATGATTCTATATTTGTTGTTGTGGATAGATTTTTTAAAATGGCACATTTTATACCTTGTAGAAAGACATCAGATGCAGTACATATAGAAGATCTTTTCTTTAAGGAAATTTTCAAATTGCATGGATTACCGAGGAGTATTATCTCTGACCGAGATGATAAATTTGTTGGATACTTTTGGAAGACCCTTTGGAGAAAGTGTGGTACCGAGTTGAAATATAGTTCTACATTTCACCCACAGACCGATGGACAAATAGAAGTTGTGAATAGAAGCTTGGGAAATCTTTTGAGATGTTTAGTTGGAGACACACTGAGTAATTGGGATTCTATGTTGGCACAACAAGAGTTTTCATACAATAATTTAGTGAATAGGAGTACTGGAAAAACACCTTTTGAGATTTCAAATGGCATACAACAAAGAGGTATATCAGATTTGAGGGATATTATTGATGAAAGAAAGAGAAGTGTTGAAGGAGTAAAGTTTGTTGAGTACATGAAGATATTGCATGAAGATATGAAATATAAGTTGGAGAAAACTAATCAGAAATACAAAGATAGAGCTGATAGATCAAGAAGACATAAGACTTGTGTAGTTGGTGATGAAGTGATGGTTCATTTGAAGAAAGGAAGATTTCCTGTTGGAACATATGGGAAGCTGAAAATGAAGAAGTTTGGACCTTGTAAGATTTTGAAGAAATTTGATAGTGGAAATGCTTATGAGATTGAGTTACCCGTTGACATGGATATATCACCTATTTTTAACATTACTGATTTGTATGAGTATCATGAGTTAGATGAAGAAATGATAGTATCGAATGATTATCCTAAGAAACAGATAGAAGAAGTTGAGCAGATTTTGGTCTAAAGAATTGGCATAAGTACAAGAAGAAAATAGTATATGGAATATCTGGTAAAGTGGAAGAATAGACCGATTGAAGAAATTCATGGATTTCACAATCTGAGTTAGATGTCGCTCAGATCGTACCTATTTCATGATTTGGAGAATCATTTTCAAATAACCCCAGGTGTCTGATGCAAGAACATATTGGGTCCTTGGCAATCCTGTGTCACCAAAAACATGCTTGTATTTTCTTTGTGTTGCTCGGTTCCTGCTTTGACTGAGTTGGTTCAGTGTTTCTTAGTTCCCTTTGTTCACCGGTGTTGGTCGGTCATCTCTCTAGCACTCAGTGAATTTCCCTAGCACTCGGTGATGCTCATCTGGTGCTTGGTTATCCTTGCTTATCGAGTTTTTTGTTTTGGATTTCTGTTGAGGCTAACTTATATAATTAATTTTGGTCATGGATTTAATGATGGTATCTATCATTGGGAAGTGTGTGGACCTAGATCTGGCTGTTCCTTCTATTGATGATGAACCTGAAGGCCGATTTGATTTGGTAGCCTCTTGTTTAAATGTAGTTGTTAGGATAGAGGTTTTGGGAGTAAGTTTTGATAGAAGATAGAAGCTAGAAGATTAGAGATTATTGGAAAATCCTCACATGTTGGAGGACTTCTGTACTTAATTGTAATATCTAGCCTAAACGGGGAAGGCCTTATATCCTAACATGTATGAATCAATTGAAATAAATATATGAAAGATCTCTACATTCTCTCTCACTGTTGTGTTGTTGCTTCCGCATGTGATCTCTGCAAGGTGGACTTGATTAGGGTGTGCCTTTGGCCCCTCTCCCTATCCTTCCCTTGTGTCAATTTATTAAAAGTGTTTATTATTAGTGATCAACATGATTTCTATGTTTAGCCGGGTGCATGTACATTAGTTTCAATTGAGTTGGGATTATTTTTGCAAAGCCTCAAGTTTGAGGGATTTTCTATTTATAGAAAGTCTATTTTTGTCTCGTTTCTATTTCTAGTAGGGTTGTGTGGGCATAGGATGTTGTTGTCAGAAGAATTCAAATACATCTTATTATATTTAGATTTATTAAATTAAGCTTGGTTTAATTTAATAATTTATTCTATTTTATGTTATAATTCAATGGTGTGTAGTTAAAGACTCATTAGTGAAATGAGTAAAGATGAAGATTTTCACTTAGTGTATGGGATAAGCCTCATTTCATATTTTATTAATAAAGCCTTTAGGATTTTGAAATCCTCATATCATGGATCATTTGTTTTTATGGAAATTGAGAGAAGTGGAATTTTGGGAAGTAAGGAAACAAGGGTTCCAAGTTTGGTTGGAGTGCTGCATCTTCTTCAAGAATTCACACACCTTGAGTTGGCCTCAAATTGCCAATGAATCATGTTTGAGTTGGCTTCAATCTAAGATATTAATGAAATTTGTATGGCTTATACAGGGATTTTTGTTTTGTTTCAAAGAGGGGTACGATTCAATACTTGAGGTGCATTTTCTTTGTTGTTGTTGTATCACATCCTTAGCATCCATTTGGAGCATAAGGACTTCATCCATCAAAAGGGGACCATGTTACTAGTTAGCGCCTACATTCAAAGGCTTGAGTGACATCATCTAGACATTGCATCACATTTATGGGTAGTTGCGTTTGGTTCTATAGCAACTACGCAAGGGAAAAAGCTCTTTGCTAAGATGTTTTCATTGGAGATAATTGTTGGCATCAATCACAAGAGGTGGAAAATTACTAGATATTGTCATTGCACTTCAAGGTGCATCACAATTTGAATTTAATAAAAAATTTTAAACTTGCACTATTTATATGTTTGTGATTTGGAGATTCACAAGCATTTTTTCTTGATTGACAAAGGTTATTGTTGTATTCTTGAGGTTTGATTTAGTGATGTTGATGATTTTGGAGATTTCAATTATTTTGGATGTTTTGAGGTTATTCATAATGATTGTGGATGTTTCTAGATTGTATTCCTATTATCTCTCAAAAAATGCACCCTATGCTAAGTTGCATAACTTAGCTTTCTTGAGAAACATGAAAACTTTCTAGGTTTGTGGGTCACATATGATGGAAAGAACCTCTTTATAAGGCCATCTTCCTATGGTACTCACCTATACTAGACTTTTCTAAGAAAGGGGTTAGAAGAATAGCATGTAAAATGAAATCTAACCTACAGGGTGATGCACCAAACTTGACAGGACCATGAAACTCATAAAACTAGACACTTATTAGCAATTATTAAGTTAAAATTGTTAGAATAACTGAGAGGGGGCTGAATCAGTTAGATCAGTTATCTTACAGTCCCAAATACAAAGATGTAATACTTAAAATAATTCCAATAAATTTTGCAGCTTAGTAACATAAACTATTAAACTATCTATGCCTTTCACCGATTACCAGTTAATTAACTCACTATGATTACCAACCAAATAAAATATGTAGTATGTAAAGTATGATAATAAAAAAATCATCATATAAACACATAACACAATGATTTAATGTGGAAACCCTGCTAAGGGAAAAACCACTTGAGACTAGTAATCCAAAATAATTTTCACTCTTCTAAAGTGAGCTCGGTGAAGAGCCAACCCTGTTAAAGGTTACAAACACACTAGTAGGTGTGACCTTGTTAGAGGATTTAAGACTAATAGTTAACCTTTGAACAACATTCACTATGGGGTCAATAAGATAACAATGTACATTCCTTGTGTGACATAGGGGCATAACATAAGACTGTTAAGTCCACTCAGTTAGGAGATTTTTTGTATCAATGCTTAAACTGAAACAGAAGTTGATATGATTACAATACAACTTAACTTGCAGATGTTCAGATCTATTCTAAGCCCATAAAAATCCTTTGATCAAAATTTCAATTTACTTCCTCAACTTACTTTCACTCGGTAATAGCTCTTTAACGCTCGGTACTATTCTGCAGTTTGGTTCTCCTTCAACTAGTTTGATCAAGCATGCATGAAACTGTGTTCACACGAAATCTCTACATTCTTCTTTCTTCCAACATGTTTCAATAAAGAAACTCATATCTCTTATATAGATAGATAAACCATTTTCATATCAACCATCAGATTTTGCCTCTTATCCTTCTTCGTTGATTTTGCCTCTTATCCTTCTTCGTTGATTTTGCCTCTTAAACCTTCCTCGGTAGTTGTGTCAATAACATGTTTCAATTCCATCCTTTAGATCTTCTTTGAATTTTGTTATTCGTGGACCTCATAAAAAACTTTATCTTCAATCTCAAAATCATAACAATTTCCAGCTCATCAAATTATGTCGGCTGAACTAAGCATTTAATACTTTCATCCATACTCGGTTAACAAAGAAATGCATCGGCAAACACAAGCTTGATTAATATTATTTCTCGGTATATTGTTAGCTTGTGGTGACTGATTAGGAAAGTACTATACACTTTTCCTCCTATTTTTGGCTATTTTTTGGGCCGACATGTTGTAACTCATTCTAACCCTAAAGCGGTAAAATATTGTATAATATGGCTTAGGGTTAGGAATTTCAATATGTATGGTTTTAGTACTTGCAGCGGAATTGTGTTGTAAGGGATTACAGATTGTAATCAGGTTGTAATCACTAGATAATAATAATATTGGACTCATTGTTGGTGGATGTAGCCCAAGGACTGGGTGAACCATGTTAAATTTTTGTGTCTTCTATTCTCTTCTGTGTGGTTTATCTTTTTCTGATAATTGCTTATATTTGCATGTAATTGTTATTTATGTCTTGTTACTCCTAACAAGTGGTATCAGGGCGAGGTTGTTTTTCAGTTATCCTTTGTAGGAAGATCTCATGGTTTAGTGGGAGTCTCATGATTGAGTGGGAGAAATGGCAGATGAGGGTAGGCTGCAGGTTGACAAGTTTAATGGGCGGAACTTTCAGTTATGGAAAATGCAAATGGAGGACTATCTCTATCAGAAGGATCTATGGCAGTCGTTGGAAGGAAAAGCCAAGAAACTGGCAAGCATTTCTAATGAGGACTAGGCTATTCTTGATAGAAAGGCCCTTGGTAGTATTCAATTATGCCTAGCAAAATTGGTGGCATTCAATATTACACAAGCAATGACGACTAAAGATTTGATGAAAACCCTAGCGAAGTTGTATGAAAAGCCCTCTGCGTCAAATAAGGTATTTCTCATGAAGTGTTTGTTTAATATGAAAATGGTGGAAGGTGGGTCAGTTGCTGATCATTTAAATGAGTTTAATATAGTTACAAGTTAATTAACCTTAGTTAATGTTATTTTTGATGAAGAAGTTGGGGCTCTCTTGATTTTGTGTTCTTTGCCTGAAAGTTGAAATGGCTTCGTAATGGTTGTTAGTAACTTTGTTTCTGGTTCTAATACCCTAAAATTTGATGATGTTATTGGTGTTATTCTGAGTGATGCAATTCATAGGAAAAGCTCAGGTGGATCCACATCAAGTAGTGTCTTAAACGCACAAAGCAGAAGTAGAACCAATGAGAGAGGAAACAACTCTCAAAATCATGGGAAATCAAGAGGAAAATCAAAGGGAAAGAGGTCTGAATCCAAAGGGCCAAATGATTGATGATACTATGGAAAACTAGGTCATAAGAAGAAAGATTATTGGTCTTAGAAGAATAAAAAAGGAGACAAACAAGAAGGTAACAAGGAGGAAAATGTGGTAAGTAATAAACCCGAAGAGGATGCCTTGCTTCTTTCTTTAGAAAGTATTGATGATTCATGGGTTTTAAATTCTAGGGCTTCATTTCATGCTACACCCCATAGAGGTTACTTTCTTGATTATGTCCAAGGGGATTTTGGGCTAGTTTATTTGGGAGATAATGAACCCTGTTAGATTGTTGGAAAGGGAAAAATTAAGATTAAGTTGTAGAATAGGAATCATTTTCTATTACAAGAGGTAAGACATGTTTCAATGCTGAGTAGGAATTTAATTTCAGCGGGGCAACTGGGTGATGAGGGTTGCATAGTTACTTTTAAGAATATAAATTGGAAGGTTTCAAAAGGTTCCTTAGTAGTAGAAAAAGGTGTGAAAGTAGGCACCTTATATCTTTGTACAAGTCATATTGTTCCTTCTACTTTAATTATTTCAGAAGATAATGAATGTTCAGGAACAGTGGCTGTAGTTGAGCAGGAAGAACATCAAACCATTGTTGTAGATTTTGACATAGCACTCTAGCACAACAGACTCAGGCACATGAGTGAAAAAGGTATCAAATTACTTCATTCAAAGAAAGTTTTACTTGGTCTGAAATGTGTCAATATGGATTTCTGTGAAAGTTGTGTTTCTGGAAAACAAAAGAGAGTTAGTTTTGTAAAGAGTGGGAAGGAAAAGAAAAATAAGAGATTAGAGCTTGTGCATATAGATGTATGGGGACCAGCTCAGGTATCTTCCCTTGGTGGCTATCTATATTATGTTACATTTATAGATGATGCAACAAGAAAAGTATGGATTTATATCCTTAGACATAAATCTGATGTATTTCAAACTTTTAAGAAATGGAAATGCTTGGTAGAGAATGAGACTAGTAAAAGGTTAAAATGTCTCAGATCTGATAATGGTGGTGAGTATTGCAGCACATAATTTGAAGATTATTGTTCCTCAAATGGTATTCATAGGTAGAAAACTATACCAAAGACTCCACAAGAAAATGGAGTGGCTGAACGCATGAACGGGACAATAATGGAATGTGCAAGGAGTATGAGGTTGCATGCTAGGCTGCCCTTAAACATGTAGGAAGAGGCTGTAAACATTGTTGTTTATTTAATCAATATAGGCCCCTCTACTCCTTTGGACTATGGTATTTTAGAGGAAGCATGGAGTGGTAAGAAGGTGAGTTATTATTTTCTCAAAACCTTCAGTTGTGAAGCTTTTGCACTTATAGATTTTGAAAATAGAACCAAGCTGGAAGCCAAGTCAAATAAATGTGTATTTTCTGGATATGACATTGATGAATTTGGTTATAGGCTTTGGGATTTTGAAAATCATAAAATTGTAAGAAGCAGGAATGCCATATTCAATGAGAAAATGTTGTACAAAGATCTGTTGCAGCAGCATGAGAAGAAAGAAAATGACTATGTAGTATTGGATGATACTCCAAAAGATGATGTTCCAGTAGTTCCTTATGCTCTGCAATAAAAGCAACAACAAATACCACACACCCCAATGAATGTTAGACAATCAACAAGGCTAAGTAGACCTCCTAAAATATTTTCTCCCTCTTTGTATTCTATTTTGTTAATAAATGTTGGTGAACCTAAATGTTATAATGAAGCTTTGCAGGTGGATACAAAGATTCAGTGGGAGTCTGCAATGACATAGGAAATGGACTCCTTGTTGAAAAATCACACTTGGGATTTATGAAAGTTACCTGCAGGTAAAAGGGCTTTATAGAATAAATGGGTTTATAGGCTGAAAGAAGAGGATGGAGGTAAGAAAAGATTTAAAGCCAAGTTAGTTGTAAAAGGATTTGCACAAAAAAAGGGCATTGACTTTGATGAGATATTTTCTCCAGTTGTTAAAATGACTTCTATTCGTACTATTTTAAGTATTGTGGTTGCTGAAGATTTGCATTTAGAGTAGCTTGGTGTTAAAACAACTTTTCTTATGGTGATTTGGATGAATAAATATATATGGTACAACCACAAGGATTTGAGGTCAAGGGTAAGGAGAATTTGGTGTGCAAATTGTAGAAAAGTTTATATGGCTTGAAGCAAGCCCCTCGATAATGGTATAATAAATTTGATATTTTTATGAATGATCATGGATACACTCGGTGTCATTCTAACCATTGTGTTTATTTTAAGAGGTTGGATGATGATAGCTACATTATTTTATGCTTATATGTTGATGATATGCTTATAGCTGGGTCTAACATGAATCACATTAAGGGATTGAAATAAAAGTTAGCACATTCATTTTCTATGAAGGATTTGGGGGTAGAAAACTGTATGCAAATTAGCTATCTAATTACTATAAATGATAAATTAACTATTTTTAAGATTAATGAATCTAACTAATTAGCAAACAACAATGAAGAATACACCAAATTGAAGCTAAAATAAGATTTTACCTTCACTTACCATGTAGCTTGTCTCCATTGTCCTCCTATGCTCTGATTTCTTGGATGTGTTGAGCTCTCAGATTTCCAATTTGAATCTCCTTGCCCAAGATGATACCAAAGTGTGGAGATAGAATGTTTGAATGCAAAACTAAATCCTAATTATGCAAATGAGATGATGATAATGTGGATGCTTCACAAAATGATATGTATATGCTTGATAATGAGTGCTTGGATGCTTGATTGCTTGATTGCCTATTGCTTGAATGCTTGATTACAAAAATACCTATTATCTCACAAAGGGGAAATGAGGCTCCTTTTATAGATTTTTGGAGGATCTAGGCCTAGGTGGTACAATCCTATGGTTGAGAATGAAAGGTGGAAGATCCTAGGGCTAGGATTGACTTGGTTGAAGGAGTTGAGAGAAAGGGGGATGTAGTTGGAATGTGAGAGGAAGAATAGGGATGATGTTCCTCTCACATTGACATGAAGGAGAACAAGGTGGAAGGGAAAGACACATGTCAAGTGTCTCACAAAGACCAAAGAGAGAAAGAGGGAGAGACCTTTTCCTCATGAGGACTCTTTGTACAAGTGTTCTATGAGTCACCTTTGACCCTTAGAGGTGGCTTGAGAAGCCCCTTAGGAATAGGGCATGTCTTTTGACTTGGTTTAAGAGAGGACATGTGGTCATGAGACCAAGTCCTATGAGGCCACATAGCCCTTAAGAATAGGACATGTGTGGCTGAGGATAATTACTAATAAATAATTAATAATTATTATTTATTTTAGCCAAAGTGATGTGTCAGGTGACTAGGTAGGTGAGGTGGACTAGGGGATTTAGTCATATTTAGGTGATTGTGTATTTAATTAAATCACTTTAATAAGACTAATTAGAAGACTTAGGATAGAGGAATAAACTATAGTGAATTTATTAAATAAATTGAATAATATATTTAATAAATAGAGGAAATAATTATTAATTAAATAATAAATATTTAATTAATTAACGAAGCCATTTTTAAGTGTATACATTTTGCCCCTCTTTGAAATAATGTGCATGTCATATTGTTTCAAAAAAATTTCAAGTATCTTGCCCCTGCCCCAGACAATGTTTGAGATTCAAAGAAAATTTTAAGTATTTTGCCCCTGCCCCAGACAATGTCTGAGATTCAAAGAAAATTTCAAGTATTTTGCCCCTGCCCCAGACAATGTCTAAGATGACCTAAGCATGCCCCCTCGAGAGATTGATTAATAAAAAAAGATTATTTCATTTTATTTTTATTTTTTATTTTAATAGTTTTTTTGTTTTTTTTTCAAGTTGGATAATCAATCTCACGAAAGAAATAGGAGAAAAGATGGGTGAAAATGGCATGAAACAAAAGAAAAATAGGAGATAGGGTCCACACACCAAGCACATCAGGTCCAAAGGCTATAAATAAGGCAAAGGGGTCTACAATAGGCTCATTGTGCACACGTGTCATTTGGAGATCAAAGCGTGAGAGAGAGAAGAGTAGAGCCACCAGGATGTCATTCTCATTGTCAGATCACCGCTTTGAGAGGGCCAGACGCTTCCAGTGACCACCCAATTTAGGTGAGCCGGTAGGTGATTCGATCCTCTTTGTCAATTTGTGATATCCAGCATGATAGATTAGGATTTAGTATGTGTAGGTTAGGTCTAATTGTAGGTTAGTTGAGATGTAAAATTTTTGTTCTTGCCAGCAAATGAATGTACCATTGCGGCACATGAATGCGTAGCAACTTGCAACGTTTGTGCAGAAAATACAAACTTCTGTGCATTTATTAGGGTAGTTGCGCATGCATGTTAGAAGAAAAATTTTGTGGCACAAATGTGAATTAAAAGTGCACATAGGTACTTGCTACGCATTGGTTGTGAATTTTTGCACAATGTGCAATAAATCTGCGCATGTATGAAAACCTGCGCAAATGTTAAAGGATATGGCGCATGCATTTTTCTATGCGGTGCATTTGTTTTATGGATAGAATTTGGTCAAATTAGAAAGTCAGTTAGGTCAAACTAGATGTCGATAAGTCGATTTGATTCGTCGACTGTTAAATTTGATCGATTAGGTCAAGATAGGCAACATTGTAGCATGGTTGCTAGTTAACTAGTCTTGATACTAGATAATTGATAAAATTATCTGTTAAAACATGTGATGAACATGTTTGTAATTAATATAATAGGATAGATAGATGTTGTAGATTAGTTTATCAAAATCTGATAGCTTGATTTTGTTGATTTGGATAGGAGGATATTACTGATATTCTGATGTCATGGGAGAGATATATCATCACACAAAATCTGAGACCGGCGCTGTCAAAGACTATCAGACTTCTGATTGGTGCGTCTGATTTATATCATGTTATTTAAATGCCTGAGATTAGGGCAAACCAGAGTATGATGATGGCATTGGCAGAGCAATGGCACTCAGAGAGGAGTACCTTCCATCTTCCGACAGGGGAGATGACAGTTACACTAGAGGATGTATATCGCATCCTCTGGCTTCCTATCACAGGGGAGTTAGTGCATTATGATCAACATGGTAGAGTGACCGAGTGCAGAGCCATCTTCAGAGATGATGACATTGAGGATGGAGAGATTAGCTAGGAGGACATGGTGGATTTGTATGAGCCTCTACCAGTGGTACTAGCTGGAGCGATTGGGGGTTTCATTTGCCTTGATCATAGATCACATGGATTTGTAGTTGGATGGGGCCGCACTCTACAATGGATGTTGGATGGGACCCAGTTTGCTTGGGGTGTTTGTTTATTAGCTCACTTATATCATGATCTTCATCAGGTGGTGTATCATAGAGGTGCATCACTATCAACAGGCGTCACCCTACTCCATGTTTGGGCATGGGAGCACATTGCAGTGACATGGCCAGTAGCCATTAGCTTCCATAGCAGGACAGTCATACATACATTTATATTCATCAGTTTTGTCTCAGGCAAAAGTGGGTCATTTGGAGTTTCGACGGTACACCTTTGATACTTTAGATACTGTGACATGGAGACCATACATAGGCTATGAGCCCTGGGATGATAAGCAGTAGCTGAGATTTTTCTTTGAGTCATGATGGCTTATAGGGCAGACACCTTTCATTTTGGAGAGACAGTTAGTTAGCTAGGTTCTGCACCAGTTTGGAAAGATCCAGGGCATGCCCCAAGGAGTTACAGAGTTTGCTAGGACTCATCAGGAGAGATAGGACTGGGGGCCTATGGCTTCTTTTGATCTAGCCTGACAGGAGTTTTTGGACATGCCATTCCAAGTATGGATGATGAGACAGGGTGTTGTGGACCCAAGTATGACTACAGACCTAGAGTAGTTCTTGAGAGATTTTCCTGTTCCTCGATTGATGGATCTAGTAGCTAGGCCACCAAAGAGAGATCCAATAGATAGATGTCATGGGAGATGCCAAGGGAAAGATAGGTGGGGATGAGGGAGAGGAGATGACAGTGGTGATGGAGGAGGTGATGGAGGAGATGGAGGAGATGGAGGGAGAGGGGATAGGGCTGGTCCACAGATGAGAGGAGGTGGTTTGAGGTAGAGGGGATTGATGCCACCCCCAGCTAGATAGGGATGGAGACAACCTCTAGCATAGCTAGCACAACTAGCTGTAGGAGCTCCACTACAGGTACCAGTGGCTCAAGTATAAATACTAGCTGCCCCAGTACAGGGAGTAGCTATACAGGATGATGTAGACATTTTATTATCTTAGGGAAAAGTTGTACAAGGTAGACAGATCCCTAATGATGGACTAGATGGGCAGGATGCACCTATGGAGGATGTGGATGATCAAAAGGAGCCAACAAAGATGGATATCAGGGGACAAGATCCCTATTTATAGAGAGATGCTATGGAGGAGGAGGCTTCTGATATTGACTCATTGGTAGTCCGACTAGCAATGACACAAGTGCAAGAAGACCATGTTCTTGGTCTGGAGAGGTGGATTGAGAGGCTAGAGAGTCAGATGGGACTACTGAGGCATGAGTGGGATGCAATGATTGAGAGACTCACGGATTCAGAGATGTTTTTAGATGAGCTACAGCGCACAAAGGATTTAGGTCCCCATGGAGATAGCTTGAGAGCCATGGTAGGTTCCAAGAAGGAGATATCCTACTGGTGAGAGGCTTACAGACATGTGGTCCCGAGGGATTAGTGGATTGGGAGCTATAGAGAGAGCTCAGTGGCTATTAGGACTGTGATGGATGATAGACAGGCACCAGCTGGTAGTGGAGGTGTTTCATCATGCCCTCTGAGAGCACCGACGGGTTCAGGAGATCAGGGTGGATCCTTAACATTAGGTGATTCACCAGCACGGGGCCTCATTGCATCTCATAGATAGAGACAGACAGATTCTGGAGGTAGCGGATCATAGATCATAGAAACCATTGTATACACTGTTGTATCATGTTAGCATTGTATCATTATATTTTTGACTTGATGGACACTGACTTTGGACATATTGTTAGATTTCTTTATATCATTGGACATTTGGATAGTTTTGTTGTGTTTTTATGGACTCTATATGATGGACTATATATTCAGTGATGCAGTTCTATCATGATTTGCTTTGATGATCTATATACATGTGCGTACTAACATATGCAGGATGTGATGTTTTACTTTAATATGCATAGAATGTATGTCTTAGAATCCAAAATGTGTTATATTATATTTGACATATTTGATGCTTAATGGTTAATCATATGATGTTGATATAAATGCATGTCTCAAATGAGTTTACACTATACAATGCTATGTGATTACTAATGAAATGATGTAAAGAACAATGTGGATAATGGAAAATGAATGGACATTAAATAAATGATGTAAATGAATGATGTAATGGATAATAAATAACTTATATAAAATGCATATAATAGATAATAAATGATAAAGTTAAAATGCATATAATAGATAATAAATGATGTAAAATGCATATAATATGTAATGAATGGAAATGTTCACAAGATGAGTAAAATATACAATGTTCACCCTAATGAAAAGATAATGAGATGTGAATGACAACTATAACAAAATAGCACATGAAACATGCATGTAATATAGATGGATAATATACAAATGAACATAACAAATAAAGATAATGCATGGCCTAAATGAAAAAGGTTAAAGGTTTGTAATATGCAAGGTAAAAACTCAATGTTTTTGTTGTCTAAATGTCCTCAACTGAAATAACAATGTATCTGACACAAGAAGAATGGACTAGGAGCACATATAACCTAATAAGAAAGGTAACCTACAAATCCCTATAAAAGGAGCACTGATATGCAAGTCATGAACTGTTTAAATGAAATGCACTATGAAATGAGTATATCTCCACAACTTCATGGAACATCTTAGAAATTCATAATAATTGGAATTTGATTTTCATCAGTGAGTTCATTATGTTGCAAGGAAATGCAAGCATCATGGTATAATTAAACCAAGATGACCTGAGCACTTCTTGCATGGAGTTTAATGTAGAAAACTTGACAAGCATCTAGGTATAATTGAACTGAGATGACCTGAGTTTTATTTGCATAACAGACAAGGAATATCCCCCCTCCATCGGGGAAAAAATATTTGGAGTCAAGGTATGTGCTAGTGTATCACCATAAATAGCATTTTTAGAACAGCATGATTTGTATGTTGTCAATACTATTAAATTGATGAAGGCACTTATGCACAGACACCCCAACTATTTGTTCCTTCGATTTCATCAGAAAATATCCCACAAATAGAAATCAAAGAAAATACCATGCCCCATCCTGGCTATCCTAATCAATGACATATAGGAGTTTCAAACTCATGTCAAAGATATCATAGAATAGCATAGGAAACATGATAACAATGAAATCCAGATATGAATGCATAATCTACAACAAATCATTCTAACATGCCTGCGATGAATATACATTTCTTTTGCCAAAAGATAGAGTAAGGTATAGTGGTTAGTTCAATTGATGATGTATAGTCAAGAAGCGATAGATAAATAACCATGTTTCAAAGGATAGATCACAGATCACAATTCATCATAAAGATATCATTGTGAAAGAACGTTTGATTATGTTTGCTTGTCTAATGAAAATACTCCATTATGTCCTCTAAGAGTCATGACTATCATAGATCCACTTCCTAAACTAGGTCGAGGACATGCCCCCAGCTAGGTGATGGACTAACTTATTATGGATGAAGAAGGACACAACAAGACTAGGACGAAGATCATGAAAAATGATCAAGCTATGATGGGGTTCTATTATGGGTATATACAATGGATGGTGTATGAACTGGCCATTTTATTATGATATGTACATGGCGAGAATGGGGACTGACTAGCCATTTTATTGTGGATATATACAATAAACGAACACACTAGAAGAATCCTAATAGATAAAGGAGCTAACTTGATACACATGGCATCTGCTTCCAACTTTTCACCACATGCTTTTATTGCAATTTTTCTTTTGATTTTTTTTTTTTAATGAATTTTTATGTGTCTTTTGATTTTTTTGTACATAGCCCTTGCATTGGAATTTCAAGGATATAACTTCTTGAGATGTATGCTGTTAAGAGGTTCATCCAAAGGATCTCCCTCAAGCGTGGACAATTGGTAAGCCCTGGAACCATAAACTACTGTAACTACAAAAGGACCTAACCAATTGGGTTCGAACTTGCCCTTCTTCTCACGATGCAATTGATTCTTTGGATTTTCTCTAAGAACTAGGTCACCCAATTGAAAGTCTCTGATCTTTACCTTACTATTATACTGACAAGACATACACTGCTAATACACTTTCAAATGATCATAAGCTCTTTGATGGCGTTCATCCAACAGTTCTAGTTCAGTTAATCGTGCAACTCTATAGTCTTCATCAAGAATCAAATCTTTGAGAGTGACATGAAGTGAAGGAAACTCAACCTCGAGGGGCAGGACTGCTTCGAATGCATAGACAAGGGAATATGGGGTGGCTCCAGTAGGAGTATGGATGGAGGTATGGTAAGCCCATAAGGCTGGATTCAGTTGGATATGCCAGTCATGACTAGCGTCATTGATAGTCTTTTGTAGGATTTTAACAATTGTTTTATTTGATGCCTCAGCTTGGCCGTTTCCTTGGGGATAGTATATGGTGGAATAGTTATGGGTGATATGGAATTTTGTGCATAGTTCATTCATGTCCTAATTTTGAAACTATTTCCCATGATCAGTAATGAGATACATAGGTATACCATATTTGCAAATGATATAATTTAGGATAAACATGGATATTTTTTCTCTATGGTGGTAATCAATGGAACGGCCTCAATCCATTTAGTAAAATACTTTGTTGTAGTAAGAATCCATTTGTGACCGTTGGAAGATGGAGGGTTGATAGCACTCATGAGGTTGAGTCCCCACCAACTGAATGGCAAGGTAGTTGTAAAAGAATGTAACTCTTGTGCTGGAGCATGAATAAGGTTTCCATGTATCTGACATTTCTTGCATGCTCTAGCAAAATGAAAGGAATCTGTGTCCATGGTAGGCCAATAATAACCCATATGCATGAGTTTATTAGCCAAAGAGGGACCTCTTGAATGTGTCCCACAAATACCCTCATGTACATCTCACAAGGAAGTTTGAGCTTCATCATGCTAGAGACATCGGAGGAGAGTACCATCAAGACCTCACCGATAAAGGGTGTCGGATATTAGGACATAGCAAGAGGCTTGGTGAAGAAAAGTTCATTTTTGATTTCGGGATAAGTCAGGAGGTAGGATGTCATTTTTTAGATAGGAATAAATTTTTCCATAGATTAGGGAGTCATGTCCAATAAGATGACATATAATACTCATATCAAGATCATCATATGCAAGACAAGTCAGGGACTCCACCAAGAACTCAAAATGGACCTTGGTATCTTCTGTATCAAACAAAGAAGTAATCATTGCCATTGCATCAGCAGCCTTGTTATCATGCCAAGGAATCTGCTCAAATGTGATGACTGAGAAATATTGTTTGAATTCATCAACCATACATTTATATGGTAATAACTTATCATCTTTAGTCTGATAATCATCATTAATCTAGTTTATAATCAACTGAGAATCCCCATAGACATTTATTTTAGTTACTTTCCAATGCAAAGCCATCTTTAACCCAATCAAAAAAGCTTCATATTCTGCTATATTATTGGTGCAAGGAAAGAGCAGCTTGTAAGATTTTGGAATTGTGTATCCTTGCGGTGCGACAAAGACAATACCAGCTCCTAAACCCTATTGAGTATATGATCCATCAAAATATAGTTGCCATGTTTGTGTGGATAAAGCTAAGATGTGTGCATCAGGAAACTCTGTGTGTATAGGTTGGTCATCCATTAATGGAGCATCTACTAGCTGATCTGCTATCACTTGACCTTTGATAGCCTTCCTGTCTACATATTCAATATCAAATTCACTAAGTAGCATGACCCACTTAGCCAATCTACTTGTCAATGCTATCTTGCTTAATAGATACTTTAAAGGATCAATATTTGCAATGAGTTGGATTGAATGTGACAACATGTAATTTCACCACTTCTATGAAGCAAAAACAATGACCAGACATGCTCTTTCTACAGGAGAATAATTGAGCTCATACCCCACTAGAGTGCGACTGATATAGTAGATGGCTTTTGATTTTCCTTCATGATCTTGCTGAGCCAGAAGAGAACCTAGTGAGACTACCATAGCTAAAATGTAGAGAAAGAGTGGCTTGCCTGGAATTGGTGACATCAGAGTTGGAGGATTCGCCAGATATTGCTTGATTTTGTTGAAAGCTTCTTCACACTTATCATCCCATTGGAATAAGATATTTTTATGCAACAAATGTTGAAAGGGATGACTGCGATCTGCTAGTTGAGAAAAAAAACTTTGGATGGATTGGAGATGTCCCTGTAAAGATCTTAGCTGACTGATGTTAGTGGGGGAAGCCATCTCCATTATTGCTTTAACTTTTTCTGGATCTACTTCGATTCCTTTGGCTGAGACAATGTACCCTAACAGCTTACCAAATGTGACTGCAAATTCATATTTCTTTGGATTGAGTCGAATCTGATACTTTTCTATTTGGGTGAATATTTTATCCAACACTCTCAAATGACCAGCTCTGTCTTTGGATTTTGCTAAAATGTCGTCAACATAATCTTCCATAATGGTATGCATCATATCATGAAAGATTATGGTCATTGCTCTTTGGTAAGTTTCTCCAGCATTTTTGAGGCCAAAAGGCATCACATTCCAATAGTATGTACCCCACGGACAAGTAAAAGCTATCTTTTCTTGGTCTTCTGGTGCTATCTTGATTTGGTTATAGCCAGAAAATCCATCCATTAATGATAACATCTCATGCCTAGCTGTCAGATCAACAATGATGTCAATATTTGGCAGAGGAAAGTCATCTTTTGGACAAGCCTTATTAAGATCTTGAAAATCAATACAAATCCTGATAGACTTGTCTGGTTTTGAGATGGGGACAATATTTGAAATCCACTCAGCATAATCAATAGCATGAATGAATTTAACATCTAGGAGCTTCTTCAATTCTTCTTTAACCATTAGTGCAATGTTGGGGTGCATCTTGCGGAGCTTCTGCTTAACTAGTTTTACACCTGGTCTGATAGATAAATGATGCATAATGAGATTGGGATCCATCCCAAGCATATCAGCATAGGACCAAGCAAAGTTGATTTGTCTTTCTTTGAAATTTTTTGCAAAAGCTTCTTTCTCTGATTCTATCAAGGATGCTACTACTTTGAGGATGCCCGGAGACTCATCTATTCCAATGTTAAGAGGTACTATTGGTTCTATAAGAATAGAAGATTTCTCTTGATACAGATAATTAGGAAGAGTGTCAATCCTTCCATCATCAAGCACCTCAGAGAGGTTTTCACCATCAGATGTGTCATTTCTTTTTACTATTTTTGGATCTAATACTGCCACTGAGTGGTTTTCACCATTAGATCTATTAATTATTTTTATATTTTTATGACTGAAAGGATTGACACTCTCTCCAAAGTAGGCCATGTCATTGAGTTCTATCAGAAATCTTGACTTGTGATCTCCTGGTGGTAAATGATCTCTGATTCCAAGATAGTCAATGATTGCATCATCATTATGGAATACATCAAGTTCTGGATGATCAGGAGAATCCCAATCGATAAGCTCAGGATGTACAAGGGGCATTGGATCATTTAGGTTAGTTTCAAAGGCAAAGATGGTATTGATGGAAAAGTTTTCAAGGTTTATGATGGTATCAGGGAGGTCTATTTCCATACTCTCATCTGATTCATCTATCGCAAGATAAAGGTCACTTTCCTCACAATCAACAAAAGTAATATCATGTGGGACCAATCCTAGTGAGACAATCTTTGAACTCTTTCCCTCACGGTAATCGTTACTATGGTGGTGGACAACATCAACTCCTATCTCTTCAATACAATCAGATAATGAATCCCATTCATAATCATTTGATTCAGAATCATCATTATCCCCAAGTCTATCAATCATTCTCTATGCTATCCTTTATTTCACTGGATCGACATACATACCATTCTTTCTGAATTGTAAGGCAAGAGATTTAGATATCTCATGAAAAGGTGTGATCTTTGCTTTTCCTTTTAGTTCTTTTGGTCCTTCTCCTTTGTACCCTAATCCTATTGTATCTCTTTGATAGTTTGGATTTTGCAAAATTGGTTTGATAACACTTTCTCTTTGTAACCCTATAGGTCCAGCACCTTGGTATCCCATCTTTTGTAGAAAAGTATACCCTTTACCATAGACATCAGGTGATATATATTCATGTTTGATATCCTCTTCATTCTTCTATGACTTAAGCAAATGATTAGCATTACGCTCAGCTACCTCTTTGGATATAGTGCCCCCACTTATAAATGTGTCATAAACAAGTGTTGAAGGGGGTTCTGATTGTTGTTTAGTGATCAAAGATCTACCATATGATCTAGGAGATAAAGGTAACTCTCTGATGGAAAGAGCTTGACCTAAAGTGTATTCTCCCATACTTCTTTCTTTTATGTCTATCTTGATCCCATTGGATTTAGAAGTTGATGCTATATTACTAGGATCACTAGGTGTAGTTGTAGAAGATCTAGTATGATTATAAGGTATCAAAGAATCAGATGTCTTCATAGAGTTGCAATACTGGAATGGATTAGTGTCTCCTTTAATAGTGACTTTTTGACCATTATGAGGGAATTTCAAGCATTGATGATAAGTTGATGGTATAGCTTGCATGGAATGAATCCATGGTCTTCCCAAGAGAACGTTATAAGCAAGATCCATGTCTAGAACTTGGCAAGGTACATCTTTGATTATAGGACCTACTCTTATTGGTAGAACAACAGATCCCTTGGATGACCACTCTTCCTCATCATAAGCTTTTATCATGATTTTCTTCTTGGGATCAACAACATTTTCAGAAAATCCCAATGCAAGGACTAGTTTCAATGTACAGATATTTAAGCAAGCTCCTCCATCTATTAATACTCATTTGATTTTATGACTCTAGACAAAGACTTCGATATGTAGGGGAGCATTATGAGGTTGGGTAATAGCTAAGTCATCATTTTTAGTGAAGGATAAGTAATGTGGGGTTGTTAAATGACCCACCATAGCTTGAAATTGATCATGATCTAGATTTGTGAGGACCTAGGTCTCTAAGAGAGCTTTTTCAAGGATATCTTTGTGAGATGGGGATAGACAGAAAAGATCTAAGATGGATATCTGGGCAGGTGTTTTCTTGAGTTGTTCCAAAATATTATACTGGTTGGAAATATTTCATGTAGACTTTGGGACATAAACAGACTTGTTTTGAGGCGCATTTGGTTTAGATGGGACTCCTTGGAGAGTAACCTTGAATTGAGCATGAGTAGTAACATGGACTAGTTGACTCTCTAATTTTCCTTTGATGGTGATGACATTGGCATAATACTTAGAAGGATGACATGCAGAAATGTTACCAACATATCAATAGGGTGTAGAATTATAATTGGCTTGATTGTCACTCTTAGTGTTGGAAGAACCTCCTTTTTCATGCTCAAGAAGTGGATCTTTGAAAGCCGTATGTGATTCATTTGAGGTATGTCCATCAACACCAATTTCACCACTTTCAATTAAGTCTTGAACTACATTTTTGAGTCTTAGGCAGTCAACTATTTTATGTCCTTTTCCTCTATGAAACTCGCAATAATCATTCACATTCCACCAAGAAGGTTTTACTCTAGGCTCAAAGTCTTTCATTTCAAGAAGCGTAATGAGTTTCTTTGTGATTAACTTCCATAATGTTGATTCGAGGGATTCCCCTAAAGGAGTAAAATTTCTTCGAGGTGACATAAAAGGCAATCTTGGTTTAGATGAATCTTTGTTGGTGTTTTCATTTGATGATTTATTGTTGTAGGTACCTTGAGTAGCATTGGCCTGAATTGTGAGATTGAGAAGGGGTTGTGTTGGTTTGACATTATGATTATCAACAATCCCATCATTGACAATGTTTTTGTTTTTATTCCAAAATTTTGATTTGTCATTGTTTTAGTTGTTGGGATTGGAATTTGAGGATCCAGCATTGTCTTTGGAATAAAGTTTTATCTCACCTTTTCAGACCATGGCTTCCTCAATCTTGAAACCATTTTCTATGAGCTTATTGAAGTTTGGTGGACATTGCAATTGTAACCTATAACTCATTTTTGGTGTAAGGTTATGCACAAAGATATCCATCTTTTCTTGTTCAGGAATCGTTCATGGATATTTGGCAAACAATTGATGCCATCTTTGCAAAAAAGTAAGGAAGGGTTCTCCATTCTTTTGATGTGCATTGCAAAGATCAAGCATAGTGACTTCATGTTTGATGTTATATGAATAATGAGTCACAAATTTGTCAAGAAGCTCATTGAAAGATTTGATGTCTGGGGGTAGTTTGGAGAACCATTCCATGGCTTGTCCTCCTAAACTTCATGGAAATAGTCACATAAGATAAGTTTCATTGTGAGTGACTTCAATACAAGCAGCACAAAACTCATGAATGTGGTCTTGTGGATCCGAATTCCCTTTGTATTTGTCAAATTTTGGTACCTCAAAATGAGGAGGGAATGGAATCATTGCTAAATTCTTATCAAAAGGATAAGGACATATATCATCCAAGGAATACTTCTTAGTTGATGATCTAGTTTGGATGTCACAGATTTTTTGTTGAAGCATCTGGATTTGTTGTAGAATGGGATCCAAAGATAATGTGTTTCCTTGAGTGTTTTGGGAAACATTGTTGTGGGAAGCATTGTTTTGGGAAGCATGGTTTTGTTGATCATTTTGAGAAGCATCGGATGGCTGCTTGGTTTCTTTTGGTCCATGAGTATCTTGAGAACTATTAGGAATTTTTTGATTGGTTACAATAGTCAGTTCTCTAAGATGAGAAATATCAAAATCACTTGGTAGTTTGGCTCCTTGTTGAGTAAGCATGAGGAAATACATCTCTCTATCTAGGTCTAGGAGTCTTTCCATGACACGATAAAATCTAGGATCTTATGTAGCATCCCTAAGTTCTTGATTTGTGGGTTCCTCTTCAGATGTAAAAAGTGAAGTTTTCTTAGGAGCTTTAGGCCAAGGATTCTTGTCATTACTTTTATTTCCTTCCATTTTGTCTAGGGATTTTAAATCAACAGGTTGTTTTAGTTTCTGAGATCGAGTTTGAACCATAAAATGTGAAAATTGATTTTTGTGATGAAAGATGTTTGATGAAAAGATATGGAAAAGAGTGGTTGATAGAAAAGATAGTGAAAAGGTGTTGAAAAATGATGAGACAACTTGATAAAATCTAAGTCAATAGGAAGTATAGATTTCACTATGATATGAAAAAGAAAATCAAGAGATAGTAACCTAGGTAAGTTTGACTTAGGATGATAGATCCTGATAGGATAAACTCAAAAAGATCAAAATCTGACAGATAGGGTAATGTTTCAACACTAGATTTGGAATTTCAGATGATTTGGTGATTTTTGGTGAAGAAAGGTTGATGAAAATTGATGAAGAGGGATGAAAATGGTCAAACTAATGATCAGAGGTCTATGTAGCTCAAATTTTTTTCCAGAATCTGAATAAGGATGAAAATGGGTATCTGAAAAAGTGATTTTGAAATTTTCAAAGTTTGTGGAAATGCTCACTATTGTAAATGCACAAGACAGATTGATAAATGCGCAACAAAATGAAACAAATGCGTAGCAAGTTTGAAACAATGCGTGGGAAAATTATCAAATGTGCAGAATAGTTTAATGTATGGACAATAGATTGTGATGAATGTGCAGGTTTGTATTTCTAAAAAAAATTGGAAATTTGTTTGATTTTTTTTATGTTTTATGGTTTTTGGCAAATGGAAAATGCATAAACACACACACGCAAGACATAAATAATTTAATCTAACTATTCTAGTATGAATGCATGAACACACTTACAATCCTAAGGTTGGCAAAGACAATATCTGTTGAATCCCCACTGGGATAATAAAATCCAGCCACGCAAATCCACAACAGATAGCCTAGGAACTTGGAGGCATGGGCTCCTCCTTACAGTGCACTCACTTCTCAGGCACACCAAGTTCTAAATTCAATGGGTCATTACTTCCCAAAGAACTGCTATCTCTACTATGAACCGTGAGTAATGTGGGGTTTCTTCACGGGCTTGGGTGACCCCTTGAGCCAGCAAATAGAAGGTTTTTCGCCACTAAACAAAAGTTTTTAGTAAGGACATCCATTCAGGTGGTTGTGATCAAGTCATTTTCCTAATTAAGGGGGATCTCCCAATCCTTTCAAAGCAAGGCTTTCACCTCTACTAAGTAGGACTTTAATGCACCACTGGGGTACTGGAGGAGATTTTGGTTGCCACAACAAATTCACACCTGTCTAATGTGAGATTAATCACAGTAGCATTTTTTATATACCGGTTTGAAATGGCTTGGCTTTAACCTGTTACCAGTTGGGTCGTTCGTTGGGGTGAGTACCTCTTTTCCCACCAAAGACTGCCCTCTAAAAATTATAACAGTTTCTCTTACACCCAAGATCCACAAATGGTGAGGGGAGAGGATACGTTGTTATAATTTTGGGATTATAGATATGCTACTAAGAAAAACACAATAGACACTCAAATCTATGCTAAAGAAGACACACAAAGCAAAAATATGTCATATTTTAAGCCCAAACGAGATTTTAGTTTCTTTTGCAAACCCCTTGGAAATCTGCAAACAAACCGTTAAAAATTTTCTTAGCAATGGGGTCTTCAAAATAACGTTGTGCAAAAACAACCTAAAATACTACCAGAACAAATAGAAACTTGTTAAAAAGTTAGCTAAAATGAAATCTAATAGAAAACTGAATTTTACCACAGAAATGAACAAATGTGCAGGATAGTTAAATAAATGCTCAGCAATGATGGATATATGCACAAAATGTATGTATGTGCAACAAAATGAAATGGATGCACCAGGTGATGGTATTAATGCACCATTTTTACAAATGCACAGCAGAGTATGATGTAAGTGCAAGACAGTGAGATGAATGTACAGTTGTTTACCAGTAAGCTAAAACATAGAAACTAAAAAAATGACAATTTAATAGATAATTAATGCGCAGCATAGAGTGATGAATGCACAACAATTGTGGATGAATGCGCAAAATTTTTTTGGAAATGTCTGCTCACGAAAAACTGCAAAATAAAATGTTAAAAACATGGGGGGGCCCATAGTGGGCGCCAAAAATGTAATGCAAATTAGCTGTCTAATTACTATAAATGATAAATTAACTATTTTTAAGATTAATGAATCTAACTAATTAGCAAACAACAATGAAGAATACACCAAATTGAAGCTAAAATAAGATTTTACCTTCACTTACCATGTAGCTTGTCTCCATTGTCCTCCTATGCTCTGATTTCTTGGATGTGTTGAGCTCTTAGATTTCCAATTTGAAGCTCCTTACCCAAGATGATACCAAAGTGTGGAGATAGAATGTTTGAATGCAAAACTAAATCCTAATTATGCAAATGAGATGATGATAATGTGGATGCTTCACAAAATGATATGAATATGCTTGATAATGAGTGCTTGGATGCTTGATTTCTTGATTGCCTATTGCTTGAATGCTTGATTACAAAAATACCTATTATCTCACAAAGGGGAAATGAGGCTCCTTTTATGGATTTTTGGAGGATCTAGGCCTAGGTGGTACAATCCTACGGTTGAAAATGAAAGGTGGAAGATCCTAGGGCTCAGATTGACTTGGTTGAAAGAGTTGAGAGAAAGGGGGATGTAGTCGGAATGTGAGAGGAAGAATAGGGATGATGCTCCTCTCACATTAACATGGATGAGAACAAGGTGGAAGGGAAAGACACATGTCAAGTGTCTCACAAAGACCAAAGAGAGAAAGAGGGAGAGACCTTTTCCTCATGAGGACTCTTTGTACAAGTGTCCCATGAGTCACCTTTGACCCTTAGAGGTGGCTTGAGAAGCCCCTTAGGAATAGGGCATGTCTCTTGACTTGGTTTAAGAGAGGACATGTGGTCATGAGACCAAGTCCTATGAGGCCACATAGCCCTTAAGAATAGGACATGTTTGGGTGAGGATAATTACTAATAAATAATTAATAATAATTATTTATTTTAGCCAAAGTGATGTGTCAGGTGACTAGGTAGGTGAGGTGGACTAGGGAACTTAGTCATATTTAGGTGATTGTGTATTTAATTAAATCACTTTAATAAGACTAATTAGAAGACTTAGGATAGAGGAATAAACTATAGTGAATTTACTAAAAAAATTGAATAATCTATTTAATAAATAGAGGAAATAATTATTAATTAAATAATAAATATTTAATTAATTTATCAAGTCAATATTAATTAAATAATAAATATTTAATTAATTAACGAAGCCATTTTTAAGTGTATACAAAAACCAAATCCTTGGTATGAAAATTTATAGAGATAGAAAAAATAGGAAGTTGACTTTATCTTAGGCTGATTATATTAAGGTGTTGCAACGTTTCTCTATGGAGAATGCCAAAGTTGTCAGCACACCTTTGCCTAGTCATTTGAAATTGACAAAGGTGATGTGTTCTAAAACATCAGCAGAGGAGGCTAAAATGTCTAACGTACCTTATGCTTCAGCTGTAGGGAGCTTAATGTATGCTATGGTATATACTAGGCCATATATTGCATACACAGTGGGAGTTGGTAGCTAATCTTTGAGTCACCATAGTATTAAGCATTGGAATGAAATCAAATGGATTCTCAGATATTTGAGAGGTACATCTAGTAAGTGTTTAGACTTTGGGGGATCTACTACTACTATACAAGGCTATGTTGACTCATATTTGGCAGGAGATATAGATAGCAAGTGGAGTACTACAGGCTATGTCTTTACTGTTGGTGGGGCAGTAGTGAGTTGGATTTCTTGACTACAAAAGGTGGTTGCTTTATCCACTACAGAGGCATAGTATGTTGTTGTTAAAGAGGCAGCCAAGGAGATGATATGGCTTCAATTCTTCATGGAAGAATTGGGACATCCATAGACGGATAATTTTCTGCATACAGATAACAAAAGTGTCATTCATCTTGTTGGTGTTCAAAAATGCTTACACCACTTAGGGCTACCAATATGCCTTGAGACTGATGTTAGGAGTGGTTAGTTCCAAGTGTGGGAGCTCTGCAAGGCAACTGGACCAACTATAGGGACTTAATATGCGCTCTTCTACTTCTGGCTTTGCAAAACCAAGGTGGGTGCACCTAATCCAAAAAAAATTCAAACTCACTACATGCCTTGTACATCTGGATTCATAAAGAAGATCATAGTAAAGGACTACTGAATACTAACCAGGTATCCATTGAGTCAACTCTACTATGCAAGGTAAAATGGACTTGTGAAAGGCATTACTTGAAATAGTATTGATATATAGAGATGCAGGAAATAACCAAAACCCATCAAACATTGGACTCAACTGAATGTACTAATCCTTGATCAGTGCCATTATCTATTGGGAAAATTATCAAATGCAAATATAGAAGCATGAACCAACTACTTTCAAAGATTCAAAGCCATAAATACAACTATCCCAGCCCACCCACTGCTTATACGATCCTTCTGTAGACAGCCAAAATGAATCTATGCCCTATCTGAAGTATATTTCACTTGATCCTAGATCAGGAACTAAAGACTAGAACATATGCAGAGGCAACCCAATGCAATGGATCAGAAAATCTAAAACTCACAAGACTAACACCAAGGAGAGACATGAAAGCATGAGAGTAATTGTATTAAGTTTGATGAATCATGTACATGTCTATACCAGAAATGAGACAACCACTTCAATAACCTGCAAAAGATATTAGAAAGTTCTATTCAGCCTCCTACAATGCGATAGAATTCACTACTTCCCATAGGAACCAAATAGAGTGGAACCCTGAACAAGTCAAAATTTTGACCCTTTATACCAGGTTTACAAAGCAAGCATAATGATTTTGAAATCCAAAATCCACCTAACCCCACTGAGAAATAAACACTGACATGACAAGGGTCAAGCCACAGCAATGCAAGCTCAAAACAGTCCAAAAATAATAGCTAGCTAGCCCTTCTTGAGCTCAAAACCACACAGTACCAGGTACAAAATCACCTCTGCAAACAACCGCCAAGCACCCTGGACCACACTGCAAACAGCCTCCCACCAAACAAGGTCAAATCTGGCATTCAATTCTGCAAACAATGGTACCCCCTGTCGCTGGAAATTCACAAAAAATTCAAACTTGAAACTGCAATGGCTATCATGCATTTGGCAGGATCCATGTTCTCAAGCCTTTGCCCCAGTCGCGCAATCGCGCAGTCATAACTCACCGCTACGGGAAACGGGCTTAAAATTTGCATGGTCACATGATCGCAAGGCACCCAATTCACCCTCGTGATCATGTGACCGTAGACCCTTAGCCGCAGTCAACAATCAGTCCCAAATCCTCCGCAAAGCCTTTCACCACATCACCCACAGCGACCAATCAAACTTGAGCATGAAACAAGACTGGCACTGTGGGCCCACTTTAGAACCCCGCAACCACAACACCTGGTAGTTAGTCGCATGATCGCATAGCCCAGAGACGGGCTATGCGAACATGCGACAATTGGAAAACTGTTATCCTGCCGCAACTGTATAACGCCAAGAAATTAACAGTGCACCAGCGATCAAACTAAGATCAACGTTAAGTCCCCATCATAAAACCTCCTATCTTCCCGGGCTTCACAATTCTAACCCATCCAGGCACCTCAGGTTTCATTCAGTGAACTAGTGACAAAGCATTTCTTAGTCGTGGAATGAAAGGCTTAACTCCAGTTGAATTCCGTGAACACACGACTACACGTGTTAAAATAGCCCACTAAATCATCTGGCAAACTGGCGACAAAAGCATTCCGCCAGTTCGCGGAAAACATCCTGCCTTCGCTAAAGAATCTAGTGACCTCACGACCGTTGTTCGCTAAATCACCAAATGAATTGGGGAACCACCAAATTGTGATGAAGGGTGCTCCCCTTAATACCACAGACACATAACAGAAATAGAGAAACAACAAGAATATGCAAAAACAGAAAATTGGCTTCTTATTATCTCCACAAATGTGGAATTACAAACTTTCAGAATTACAATATGCAAAGCCACATGGGCATTCCCTTACAATATTCTGTAGGACAAAGCCTCGAACTATTACGTAGATTTACTACCCAGAACTATTCTGAACTGCCTAAGACAATAATACAACCTTCCTTATATAGTCAATTTTCCACCGCCTGGAAGGTTCCAGAATTTTAGCCAATAAGGCCGACCAAACTTAGAATTATTTTATTTTACATTTTATTACATCATAGTCGGCTCAAGATAACCTTTGAAACCCAAACATAAATTTTGAAGAAAATTATTTTCCGCCATTTCGGGTGGCCCAACTTCCGAAGACCATAAGTCATCACCAGTTGACCCGATCGGCTATTATAACCCCATTTCAAAAATGCCACGAAGCGCTCTACAGGCTTGACCTGCGCAAGCGCCCATCACCCAAATTTTTGACCTCATCCGGAGCCTCTAAAGCCTTCAAAACTGAGTTCAAAGTTTCTGTACCCTGCTGCCAATACCGAAAATCTTCAATATCTTCCAATATACACTTGATCTGGCAATGAAACTTTACTGGCAGGCTTATATGACCAAAATGAACCTCCAAGAAAGAAATCAGATCATTCTGAGCACATATAAAAATTACCAAAAATAGTAACTTTCCATAAATAGTAGCTCTGCACAAAATAGCCCTTATTGAATATAAAAAATAGAAATATTTTTGGGTGATGCAAGATTGCTCTTACACCCAGGATGCTCCTGCATCAAACACCCAGGGTAATTTGAGAAGTGACCCTGTCACAACTCAGGTGTGCAGAGGAAAACCAAGACGGCTAACCTCCTCCTTTGTCAACCATGATGAATCTTCAACAGGTCATCCTTTCCACTTGACCAGATATTCTTCATATGTCATGTTCCTTGTACTTCTACCAACACGACTGTCCAGTATATCTTCGATCTCCTTAGTGTCTGAACTAGTTGCTGGAATACTCCACTGTGCTGCTATGATCTCATCTTCAACACCTCCTTCATGATACTCTGTCAGATCTGAAATGTTAAACACTGGTGAAATATTTAGCTCAGTAGGCAATTCTACCTCATATGCATTTCCTGAATCATGTTTCTTCAGTATCCTACATGGTCCAAACTTCTTCATTTTCAGCTTGTTATATGTACCAACTGGAAACCGCTCCTTCCGCAAATGAACCATGACTTCATCACCAACTTGAAATTCTTTATACCTCATTTTCTCATCTGCCTTAGCCTTATACTGTGCATTCATCTTGGCAATATGCTTCCTCGCCTCCTCATGGATGTTCTTCAAGTGTTCTGCAAAATCCTCAGCTTCAGCACTACTTATTTCTCCTTTATCTATCTTCCTCAATTCAGATGCATTTCTTGGACTACTTCCATATACAATCTGGAATGGTGATTTACCAGTGCTCCTGTTGACAGAATTATTGTATGCAAATTCTGCCTGTGGTAAAATCAAATCCCATCCTGTTGGCTTATCTCCAACCAAACATCTCAGCAAATTTCCCAGACTCCTATTCACCACCTCTGTCTGTCCATCAGTCTGTGGATGATGTGATGAACTAAACTTCAAATCTGTCTTCAACTTCTTCCACAATGTACGCCAGAAATATCCAACAAATTTAGTATCTCGATCTGAAACTATGGTCTTTGGCAAACCATGTAGTCTCACCACTTCTCTGAAAAACAATTCTGCTACATGAACAGCATCATTAGTCTTCTTGCAGGGAATGAAATGTGCCATCTTTGAAAATCTGTCAACCACCACAAAAATTAAATCATGTCCCCGCTGTGTCCTCGGTAAACCAAGAATAAAGTCCATACTGATATCCTCCCAAGGCTTCTCTGGTATAGGTAATGGCTGATACAACCCTGTATTCTGCTTCACTCCTTTCACCATCTGACATACTCTGCAACTCTTTACAAACTTCTTCACATCTTGCTGCAATTGTGGCCAATAATAATTCTCACCAACCAAAGCAAGGGTTTTATCACGACCAAAATGTCCAGCCAATCCTCCACTATGCTTCTCCTTGATGAGATTCTCCCTCATAGAACTTCATGGAATGCACAACTGACTCCCTCTGAATAGCATATCATCCTAGATGATGAAATCCAACCATTTCGTCCTGTCTAGAGTAACAGGTTTTGTACAAGCTTTCCAAACTTCACCAAAATCAGGATCCTCTGGATACAAATTCTTGAGTTCCTTGAACCCAACCACTTCAATCTGCAATTCTGTCAGCAATAGTTGCCTTCTGCTAAGAGCATCTGCAACCCTATTAGACTTTCCACTCCTGTGTTTCAAAACAAATGTATAACTCTGCAAAGACTCAACCCATTTCAAATGTCTCTGATTCAACTTTCCTTGACTATTCAAATATTGCAAAGCTTGATGATCAGTATACAAAACAAACTCCTTAGGAAGCAGATAATGTCTCCACTTCTTTAATGCCTGAACTATAGCATAAAATTTCTGATCATAAACAGAATATTTTCTCTTGGCATCATTTAACTTCTAACTGAAATAAGCAACAGGTTTACCTTCTTGGCTCATAACAGCTCCTATTGTAGTACCACTAGCATCACAATCTACTTGAAACACCTTATTGAAATCTGGAAGTGCTAAAACAGGTTGTTCTGTAACTTTTTGTTTCAATAATTGAAAACTCTTTTCTGCTCCTTTAGTCCACTTAAACTCTTTTCTATCCCCTCTCATTGTTTCAGTCAAGGGTCCACAAATACTACTAAAATTTTTGATAAACTTTTTGTAAAAGCTAGCCAAACCATGAAAAGATCTTACCTCAGTAGCACTCCTCGGAGTAGGCCATTCAAGGATAGCCTGTACCTTCTCTGGGTCCATTTTTAGACCTTCTGCTGAAACTACAAATCTCAAATACACTAACTCTTTCTTCACAAAACTGCACTTCTTCAAATTAATCAACAATTTCTCTTCTCTCAACTTCTCAAATACCATACGAATATGCATCATATGCTCATCCAATGTTTTACTAAAGATCAAAATATCATCTAGGTAAACAATTACAAACTTACCCAGAAATTCTTTCAGAACCTCGTTCATGAGCCGCATGAAAGTGCTCGGTGCATTGGTTAGCCCAAAAGGCATGACTAACCACTCATACAATCCTTCCTTTATCTTGAAGGCAGTCTTCCATTCATCTCCTTCTCTGATCTAAATCTGATGATATCCACTCTTTAGATCTATCTTTGAGAAATACATAGCTCCACTCAAACAGTCCATAATATCATCCATTCGTGGCAATGGAAACCTGCACTTGATTGTGATCTTGTTTATTGCTCTGGAATCTGTACACATCCTCCATTCTCCATTCTTCTTTGGTGCTAATACTGCTGGTACAGCACAGGGATTCAGACTCTCACGGATCAATCCTTTCTATAACAGTTCATGTACTTATCTGTTCAACTCCTCACTTTCTGCAGGTGTCATTCTGTGTGCTGCCTTATTCGGTAAACTCACTCCTGGGATCAAGTCCATCTAATGACTGATCTTCCTGACTGGTGGTAATCCATCAGGCACGTTATCGGATACAATATCCTGAAACTCATTCAACAAATCTGCAACTTCTACAGGAACATCTTCTACTTCCTCTTTACCAGCTTTTGGAATTAAAGCAAAACATACATGCTCATGCCTCATACCATCTAGGAAATTTCTTCCATCAACAAAAGTTATCCTTGCATTACCACATACCTTTTCTTCAATCTCCTTCAATAGTTTTAGCTTATGTTGCACTCCATCCTTTGTCATGGAATAGGTATTCGCACGACCATCATGTACAGCACATCTATCAAACTGCCATGGTCTACCCAACAACATATGACATGCATCCATAGATATGATATCACACAATACCTCATCTTGGTATCCGCCAATCTTGAACTTCACCAGGCATTGTTCATTAACCATGACCTTGTGGTCATCCTGTACCCAGGCAATCTGATATGGATGTGGGTGTTTCTATCTCTTGAGCTTCAACTTTGTCACCATCTCTTCTGACACCAAATTGTCAGTGCTTCCACTATCAATAATCACATCACAACATTTACCTTCACACTTGCACCTGGTGCGAAACAGGCTCCTCCTTTGCTCAGGTTCATTCTCACCACTCAACAGGACTCTTCTGTTAATCAACGTTTCTCCTCTTTCAGCATCTTCAGAATTTGATGATCTGGCATCTTCATCTACATGTGCAACTCTGGCCTGGCCTTCATTTCTCCTGTCTATTCTACCTTGGCGCTGAGGACATTCAAATTCCCTATGACCTTCTTCTCCACAGTGAAAACATGTTCCACGGAAGCCACCTCTTCTAGATCCTTGTCCTCTTCCTCTTCCTCTCTGATCTCTATTATTCTGATCCTGGAAGCGATTGGAATTATTTCCTCGCTGATTCTGACTACTACTGGCCTCATCCTTCTTTTTCGAATCTTCATTTCGGCCACCATATGACCGTCCACCAGATCGTCCACCGCGACCTCTTCCGTTTTGTCTGCTCTCAAACTTCTTGTTCAGCTTTTCCTCTACTTTTAGGGCAAACTGGTATGCCTCTTCAATACTGTTCATTCGAACCAGATTCAGCTCCTCCTGAATGCTTGGCCTTAACCCATTAAGGTATCGGGAAACTTTCTCTTTATCAGCTTCTACATGGCCTGTTCTGATGAGAAGTCGATAGAACTCCTCTGTATACTCCTGAACAGATCTTCCTACTTGCTTCAAACTTTGCATTTTCTTTAGTAGATCAAGCTCATAATCAACAGGAATGAACTGTCGCTTCAATTTATCCACCATCTGATCCCATCTTGTGATTTTATTTTTCCCTCTTCTATTTCGCTCCAATTGAATTTCTTGCCACCAGATCTTCGCATGACCTTTCAATCTGGCCTTCGCAAATTTGACCCTATCAGGATCCTCAACATCTTCATACTCAAAATATTCCTCACATTCATTGATCCAGTCGATCAATTCCTCTGGGGTAAGAATTCTAGAAAATGTAGGAACCTCAATCTTAGGTCTTTTCCCAATCTTGGAAATCGCCCGAAAAAGTCTTTCTTCCTCCTGGTTCACAATTTCAGCTTCTCCTTCTTGATATTCTTCTTCGGCTTCATCCTCGCTTTCCTCTCTGACATTAAGATTCATTCCTCTATGAATCTCTTCTTGTAATGCTCGCACTTGTCTCTACAGCTCTCTAACCTCAGGTGTTACAACACCAGCTCTTCCGCCATGTTCCCTTCGTGGAGTCATTTTCGTGATGCGCGCTGAAACCCTAGCCACGGTCCTTGTGCAAACTACCTCACAGTCAGTGATCTGTTTACACACTCAAGAACTCCTGCTCTGATACCACTTGATGAAGGGTGCTCCCCTTAATACCACAGACACATAACAGAAATAGAGAAACAACAACAATATACAAGAACAGAAAATTGGCTTCTTATTATCTCCACAAATGTGGAATTACAAACTTTCAGAATTACAATATGCAAAGCCACATGGGCATTCCCTTACAATATTCTGTAGGACAAAGCGTCAAACTATTACGTAGATCTACTACCCAGAACTATTCTAAACTGCCTAAGACAATAATACAGCCTTCCTTATATAGGCAATTTTCCACCGCCTGGAAGGTTCCAGAATTTTAGCCAATAAGGCCGACCAAACTTAGAATTATTTTATTTTACATTTTATTACATCATAGTCGGCTCAAGATAACCTTTGAAACCCGAACATAAATTTTGAAGAAAATTATTTTCTGCCATTTCGGGTGGCCCAACTTCTGAAGACCATAAGTCATCACTAGTTGACCCGATCGGCTATTATAACCCCATTTCAGAAACACCACGAAGCGCTCTACAGGCTTGACCTATGCAAGCACCCGTCACCCAAATTTTTGACCTCATCTGGGGCCTCTAAAGCCTTCAAAACTGAGTTCAAAGTTTTTGTACCCTGCTGCCAATACCGAAAATCTTCAATATCTTCCAATATACACTTGATCTGGCAATGAAACTTTACTGGCAGGCTTCTATGACCAAAATGAACCTCCAAGAAAGAAATTAGATCATTCTGAGCACATACGAAAATTACCAAAAATAGTAACTTTCCATAAATAGCAGCTCTGCACAAAATAGCCCTTATTGAATATAAAAAAATAGAAATATTTTTGGGTGATGTAAGATTGCTCTTACACCTAGGATGCTCCTGCATCAAATTGTCACGTGAACCGGTGACAGGAAGAAAACCCTACCGAGCCACCAAATATTTATCCATACCGCCAAAAGAAAACCTGACCTAGGCCCGCATTCCAAATCCACCATCCCGTCAGCCTGGATGAATCAGAAAATGCCACGATCTCAAGACTACGGGACCACCAAACAACATGCGACAGCCCGCAAACATTAACTGTCATCGTTATCGCCAGCCAAAAGAAAATTGCCACTGCAACCACCATGAAAATCATCACCGAAACCTGCCACGGACACGTGTCAGCCGGTCGTATGATTGCATAGCCAAGAGAAAGGCTATGCGATCATGCGACAGCCAATAGGAAGCTGCCATATCATCACCCCCGAGACCATGGAGCACCGCCACTGCACAACTCTGCAACGATGAACAAGGACACGTGTTAGTCAGTCACATGATCACATAGCCAAATAATGGGCTATGCAATCATGCGACAGCCAACCAAAGGCTGCCACATCATCACATCCGCCAACAGGCCCAAAGTGAACAAACTATTAGCATCAAATCGGATGGTGGGCGCATGATCACATGGGTAAGGAATATTCCATGTGATCATACGCTGATTTTAGATCTTCAATCTCTAGCCCCACAACGTTGCACTTGCACTGTTAGAAAAGTAAACCGCTAAGCAGCTGCACAGGACTAGGACCCACACGGCCACGTGGCAAGCGGTCGCATGATCACATGTCAGAAAAGTCTGACATGCAGCCATGCAACAGCCAATAGGGAAGAAGCTGGACCCACCACATGGTCGGACTTACGCAGTTAAACATAGGTTGAAAACACATAAAGTTTTCGGCACCAAAGACAAGTGCATAAAACTTGAACGCAAAGGGTCGAAAACAACGCAGGTTTTCGGCAAAAGATTGAAAACACACAGGAATTTTTAACAGACCGAAAGGCAAACAAGGAAGCCGAAAACACATAGAGTTTCTCGTGGGCCAAAAAGGTCGAAAACAATGTGGATTTTTAAAAATACTGTGGGTTTTCAACACTGTGGTAGAATTTTTTAAACTAATTCTCGCGGACCTCAAAATCTTAAAAAATTTCTGGGTTTGCACATTTGGAGATGTAGATCGGACCAGAGCTTGGTGACAACACAAGGAACATAGGGGCAGGACATTTGACAAACACATTGCAAAGAACAGGACAATTTCACAAGATTTGCAATGACAGAAAATTGGCCTAACAGTGGCTTTGGTTGGAGATGCATGTCTCTTGTAAGCATGACAAGAATTCAGAATCACTAGGAGAGCAGACCAACCACTGGACAAAAATAGGGAACACAAAAAATGCAGGGAATAGGAAGGAAAAGCAACACACAACAGGGAAGAACTTTACACAGATTTACAATATTTACAAAAGGCTCAAGGCCCCAAAACTATGATCAATACTTGCCTTTGTCAAACAAGAAATTTTCATCTCCAAAAATCAGAGACAAACTGAAAATTCTGCTTCCATGTGACTGATCAGACTTATATCCATCCTTCCACAATCTGAAACAAATTTTTTTAGCACATACCTTCTCAGGGCTGGAAAAGTAATCATACCAATTCTGAAAATGTTGTGGCACATGCATGTTGCAGTCAAGAAAGGAAATGCTGAAGGAGCTGCAAGATGAACCATCCTCAATCCTGTCAACAAACCCAGGAATTCTATTGTCCACATGGAAAGAAAAATACTCCAGCTCCATCAAACTATCAATGCAATCGCTACTGGATCCATTCATACCATAAATTTGCATCTCCAAGGAGAAGATACACTGATCTTCATGCAAACACTAAGGGGATTCATCACATGGGGCATGATCATTGAACATAGGAGCACTCTGCATCATGTCAACATCTGACAAAACCAAAAATTGTTGATAGGTGGGAGGAGAAACATCAACCTGGTTTCCATCTAGTGGTGTTGGGGTAGAAAAAGAATCAAAGGCACACATGTCAAAGTCAAATCCTATTGACTCATGCTCCATATCAAAATCAATGTGTGCTGGATGTAAGAACTCAGAACCATCACCCCCTGAATACCTAAGATACTCACAAGACAATAAATCTAAAATTTGTTCACTGTGAAGTGAACAATTGTCCTCAAGAACATCATCTTTTGCCATACAATCATTAGCAATACTTTCATCTATCCAATCCTCTTCTTCACCTGACTGATTGCACAAACTTTCTATCCCATACTGAGAAAAGGCATCACTTTCCTGACTACAAGAAAGAGTGTCAACACCTGACACATCTCCTTCATAAATTTCATCACTCTCAATATCAGCACTACTGGACAAAGCCCCAAGTGCATCCTCAAGTTCAAGATCATCATCACCAAGTACCCAATCCCTGATACATCCATAATGCTCTTCCCACAAGGAATCTGACCAACTGGTTGACTCAGGAAAACAAAGTTCCAGGAATAAACCAATGAAGTCAAATTCAGGAAACTCAACACCCTCAGGAAGCTCATCATATACTTCACAGAATCTATCATAGAACAAGGATATGGATAAATCCTTTCTACACCCCACCTTCAAACTGACTAATCTTATGCAATCCCTAAGAATGCCCTGGTCTAATAATGCAAGCTCCTCCTCAAACTTACCCATTACAACTTACTGCAATACCTCCACATAATTTTGCCAAACTGCAACCAAAAACTTGAAGTATGCTAACCTCTTCTTACACCTTATCCTTCTTTTAGTGCTTGACCACTTTATAAGGAACATTTAAAACTTGGAAAATACTTGGAAAGATCCTGCAGCAGAAGACCTTTAGCTAGAAGGCAAGGCAGATCTTGGGTTCACCTTGAAACTCCATCAGATAACTTTGTCATGCAGAGCTGCCACCTCCTTGAGAGGAAAATGTTTCACTGTTTCTTCTTCCAACCAGCACAAAGCTACACTAGGTACACACTGTTTATCAGGAGGAACACTGATCAAACAGAGAAAATCAGAGCCGCCACTCACAACTAGGTGAGAAAATTTTGCAAATACTAATGCTTTGTATTTCTGACTCTTTGATCTTTTAACCAGACTCTGGGATGATCCAGCCAAGCAGAAAAACTTGTTGTCCTTTACTTCCTCCCCAGCAAAGTCACCATCTTTTTGGTGACTCGAATGGGCCAAACCAATCTGGTCAAAAACTTTTGACTACTTCAATATAGCTACAACCAGAGCTCCTTAATAGGTTTTTCTTCATGTTCTTCCCCAGTAGAGTCACCATCTTGTTGGTGTTTTAATATGCTTATGCCACTTAGGGCTACCAATATGCCTTGAGACTGATGTTAGGAGTGGTTAGTTCCAAGTGTGGGAGCTCTGCAAGGCAACTGGACCAACTATAGGGACTTAATATGCCCTCTTCTGCTTCTGGCTCTACAAAATCAAGGCGGGTGCACCTAACCCAAACAAAATTCAAACTCACTACATGCCTTGTACATCTAGATTCATAAAGCAGATCATAGTAAAGGACTACTAAATACTAACCAGGTATCCATTGAGTCAACTCTACTATGCAAGGTAAAATGGACTTGTGAAAGGCATTACTAGAAATGGTATTGATATATAGAGATGCGGGAAATAACCAAAACCCATCAAACATTGGACTCAACTGAATGTACTAATCCTTGATCAGTGTCATTATCCATTGGGAAAATTATCAAATGCAAATATAGAAGCATGAACCAACTACTGTCAAAGATTCAAAGCCATAAATACAACTATCCCAGCCCACCCACTGCTTATACGATCCTTCTGTAGACAGCCAAAATGAATCTATGCCCTATCTGAAGTATATTTTACTTGATCCTAGATCAGGAACTAAAGACTAGAACATATGCAGAGGCAACCCAATGCAATGGATCAGAAAATCTAAAACTCACAAGACTAACACCAAGGAGAGACATGAAAGCATGAGAGTAATTATATTAAGTTTGATGAATCATGTACATGTCTATACTAGAAATGAGACAACCACTTCAATAACCTGCAAAAGATATCAGAAAGTTCTATTCAGCCTCCTACAATGCGACAGAATTCACTACTTCCCATAGGAACCAAACAAAGTGGAACCCTGAACAAGTCAAAATTTTGACCCTTTATACCAGGGTTACAAAGAAAGCATAATGATTTTGAAATCCAAAATCCACCTAACCCCACTGAGAAATAAACACTGACATGACAGGGGTCAAGCCACAGCAATGCAAGCTCAAAACAGTCCAAAAATAATAGCTAGCTAGCCCTTCTCGAGCTCAAAACCACATGGTACCAGGTACAAAATCACCTCTGCAAACAACCACCAAGCACCCTGGACCACACTACAAATAGCCTCCCACCAAACAGGGTCAAATCTGGCATTCAATTCTGCAAACAATGGTACCCTCTGTCGTTGGAAATTCATAGAAAATTCAAACTTGAAACTGCAACGGTTATCACGCATTTGGTAGGATCCATGTTCTCAAGCCATTGCCCCAGTCGCGCAACCGCGCAGTCATAGCTCACCGCTATGGGAAATGGGCTCAAAATTTGCATGGTTGCATGATCGCAAGGCACCCAATTCACCCTCGTGATCATGCAACCGCAGACCCTTAGCCGCAGTCGACAATCGGTCCCAAATCCTCCACAAAGCCTTTCACCACATCACCCACAGTGACCAATCGAACTCGAGCATGAAACAAGACTGGCACTATGGGCCCACTTTAGAACCCCACAACCGCAACACCCGACGGTTAGTCGCATGATCGCATAGCCCAGAAACAGGCTATGTGAACATGCGACAACTGGAAAACTGTTATCCTAGCGCAACCGCATAACCGCCGAGAAATTAACAGCACACCGGTGATCAAACTGAGATCAACGTTAAGTCCCTGTCGTAAAACCTCCTATCTTCCTAGGCTTTGCAATTCTAACCCATCCAGGCACCTTGGGTTGCATTCAGCGAACTGTCGACAAAGCATTTCTTAGTCGCGGAATGAAAGGTTTAACTCCAGTTGAATTTCGCGAACACACGACTGCACGTGTTAAAATAGCCCACTAAATCATCTGGCGAACTGGCGATAAAAGCATTCCGCCAGTTTGTGGAAAACATCCTGCCTCCGCTAAAGAATCTAGTGACCTCGCAACCATTGTTCACCAAATCACCAAATGAATTGGGGAACCACCAAATTGTCACGCGAACCAGTGACAGGAAGAAAACCCTGTCGGGCTGCCAAATATTTATCCATACTGCCAAAAGAAAACCTGACCTGGGCCTGCATTCCAAATCCACCATCCCATCAGCCTAGATGAATCAGAAAATGCCACGATCTCAAGACTACGGGACCACCAAACAACATGTGACAGCCCGCAAACACTAACCGCCACCGTTACCACCAGCCAAAAGAAAATTTCCACTGCAACCACCATGAAAATCATCACCAGAACCTACCATGGACACGTGTCAGCCAGTTGTATGATCACATAGCCAAGAGAAAGGCTATGCGATCATGCGACAGCCAATAGGAAGCTACCACATCATCACCCCCAGGACCACGGAGCACCGCCACAGCACAACTCCGCAACCACAAACAAGGACACGCGTCGGCCGGTCGCATGATCACATAGCCAAATAATGGGTTGTGCGATCTTGTGACAGCCAACCAAAGGCTGCCACATCATCACATCTGCCAGCAGGCTCAAAGGGAACAAACCATTAGCATCAAATCAGATAATGGGCGCATGATTGCATGGGTAAGGAATATTCCATGCGATCATACACCGACCGTAGATCTTCAATCTCTGGCCCCACAATGTCGCACTTGCACTGTTAGAAAAGTAAACCGCTAAGCAGCTGCACAGGACTGGGACCCACACAGCCTCGTGGCAAGTGATCGCATGATTGCATGTTAGAAAAGTCTGACATGCGGCCATGCGACAACCAATAGGGAAGAAGTTGGACCCACCACACGGTCGAACTTGCGTAGTTAAACATAGGTCGAAAACACACAAAGTTTTCGGCACCAAAGATAAGTGCATAAAACTTGAATGCAAAGGGTCGAAAACAACACAGGTTTTTGGAAAAAGATCGAAAACACACAGGAATTTTCAACAGACCGAAAGGAAAATAAGGAACCGAAAACACACAGAGTTTCTAGGCGGGCCAAAAAGGTCAAAAATAACATGGATTTTTTAAAATACTGTGGGTTTTCGACACTGTGGCAGAATTTTTAAAACTGTTTCCCGCAGACCTCAAAATCTTAAAAACTTTCTGGGTTTGCACATTTGGAGATGCAGATCGGACCAAAGCTTGGTGACGACACAAGGAACATAGGGGCAAGACATTTGACAAACACATTGCAAAGAACGGGCCAATTTCACAAGATTTGCAATGACAGAAAATTGGCCTAACACATCTTGCGAAGAATTTTTCTTTGCACTCAAAGACAAAACACATATAGTTGTGGTACCATTTCATTTGGTTAGTTTTGGATGATGGGCAGTTAAAGCTAGAAAAGATACATATAGATGATAATCCAGTAGATATGTTTACAAAGGTAGTAACAAGGGATAATTTGAACTCATATTTAGCTTCTTTTGGTCTTCTAAACTGAACAAAATAAAGGAATAGCTGAGTCAAGGGTGGTTCGATCTAGTGGGAGCCTCATATGGTAGCAGTATTGTTACAGGATCAGTCTCCAAGTGGGAGGTTTTTTTAGTGTGGAACTAATCAGTCACCAAGTGGGAGATTGTTAGCTTGTGGTGACTGATCTGGAAAGTACTGTACACTTTTCCTCCTATTTTTGGATATTTTTTGGGCCAACATGTTGTAACTCATTCTAACCCTAAAGAGGAAAAATATTGTATAATATGGCTTAGGGTTAGGAATTTCAATATGTATGGTTTTAGTACTTGTGACAGAATTGATCTATAAGGGATTATCGATTGTAACCAGGTTGTAATCACTAGATAATAATAATATTGGACTCCTTGTTGGTGGATGTAGCCCAGGGACTGGGTGAACCACGTTAAATCTTTGTGTCTTCTGTTCTCTTCTGTGTGGTTTATGTTTTTCTAATAATTGGTTATATTTTCATGTAATTGTTATTTATGTCTTGTTATTCCTAACATATACACTACACTAGCTCGATGTATACTAAAGTGCTTCATTTACCAACCACATTGCCTTGTACAATTTTACTTCCTTCTACATAATAGATTAATGCAACATAGTCAAGTCAATAATATGAGATCATAGACTCATCAATAAGTTATCCCAAAGTATTCCTTATCCTCATCTGTCATATCCATCTCTCACCATGTAGATATCTCAGTTCTTCATCTTTTCTCTCCTTTTTATAGATGTTTAGATGTTTGTAACTAACATGATAAGTACTGTCAAAACTAGTTGACATCAATGAAAACATAATGACCGATTTAATTATCTTACATAACATTTCAGCAACTTGGTATCTCTAATGACTGATTTTCAAGTCATTCAAGTATTCAATCAGTTGTAGTTCATCAATCTCTCTCTTTGGCATTGATGGCAACACAAGCAATATGAAATATGCCATGCACATACCAACCATGTATTCTACAACTATGAAAGTAAATTTTGTAGCTAGGTAAGCTCTCCCTAGCTTGATTTTTAGTATGTTTAATCACTACGTTACATAGCAACATTACAAGTGCAGACTCTCCTCTGTGAATTTGATCTTTTTAGGTCTCATATTCCTTCTGTTCTCAACAAAAAATCTTTAAATCTCTCCCTGAATTTCTCAGATTATCTCTCCCTTAAATGGATATTTCATATTTGAGCCTTCTCTCCTCACTATTTATCTCTCCCTTTGAAAAAAATGCCAAATAAAAACATAAAACATACAGCTCTGCAATAGCCAAGTAACTCTCTATTGTTCGGTGCAGACAATATATATCTATATACTGATATGCAAATCTCTGTTCTAGCTCCTCAAATCTTTCACAACCTTAGACATAATCCAAAGTGTGAGCTATGTTGTATCAACATGATTGATATTATGATAAGAATAGGCTGATGCAACCTCCAGATCACATTAGTGACTAGTAGATAGGGGATAGACCCCAAGTCTAGTCCTCAAGTATTCAAAAGTGTCCTTCGGTAGAGGCTTGGTAAAAATATCAGCAAGTTTCTCCTTTGATGTAACATATTCCAGTTTGACTTACTTCTCCTATACTTGTTCTCTTAAGTAGTGATACTTAATTTAAATATTCTTTGTCTTCGAATGCATTATAGGATTCTTAGAAATATTTATTGCACTAATGTTGTCACAATATATAATCACCGGCTCAGTGATTACCTCATTCATCCCTTCCAACACTTGTTTGATATAAGAAACATTTGAACAGTTTGTGGCAGCAGCAACATACTCTACTTCGGTAGTAGACTTAAAAATACAAGGTTGTTTCCTACTTATCCAAGTTACTAGTCTTTCACCAAAGAAAAATGCTCCTCCAGTTGTACTCTTTTTGTCATCTATATTTCCAGCCCAATCTGCATTGGTGTAAACTCTTAGTTCAAATTTACCTTTCTTAGGATACCATAAACCATAATCCTCTATTTTCTTCAGGTATCTCAAGATTCTTTTCACTGCAACCATATGTGAATCCTCTAGATTGGTGGATAATCTATCCATAATTCCCACTGCATGTGCAATATCAGGCCTACTATGTACTACATACATCAGTTTACCAATCATAGATCGGTACAATGTCTGATTTACCTCTGTAGATTTATCATCTTTTGTTAATTTGTAGTCTATGACCATTGGTGTTCCTACTAGTTTAGCATCTTCCATGCCAAATGTTCTCAATACTTCCTTTATGTACTTTGATTATGTGATGAAAATTTCATCATTCTGCTAAATAACCTGCAAGCCTAGAAAGAATTTAATCTCTCCAAACATAGACATTTCAAATTCATTTTTTATCTCACTAGTAAATGTTTTACAAATATGATCCTATCCTCCAAAGATTACATCATCCACAAATATTTCAGCAATCAAAATAATATCATCACATCCTCCTTTCATGTACAAATTGTTGTTTTCACTAGTTCTTACAAAACCAATACTTAAAAGATATGTATGTAACCTTTCATACCATGCTCTTGGTACTTGCTTTAATCTATATAAAGCTTTGTGTAGTCTACATACCATGTCTTTTTGATTTGGATCAACAAATCCTTCTGGTTATTCTATGTAGACCTCCTCTTCTAGTATTCCATTCAGAAAAGATGACTTAACATCTATTTGATAGACTTTGAATTTCTTATGTGCAACATATGCAAGTATCATGCAGACTCCTAGTCTAGCAACAAGTGAAAAAGTTTCACCATAATCAATACCTTCTTCTTCTGCATATCCCTTGCAAACAAGTCTAGCTTTGTTCCTAGTAACTTCTCTATTCTCATTCAGCTTATTTCTAAAAATCCATTTAGTGCTGATAATTTTTATCTTTCGGTCTAGGTACTAAAGTCCATGTCTTATTTTTCTCAATTTGTTCAATCTCCTCATTCATAACATTGATCCATTCATCATTCTCAAGTGTGACCTTAACATTCTTCGATTAAAAATCACAAACTAAGAATGCATTTTGTCTTAACTTACTTCTTGTCAACATCCCATCTTGCTTGTCTCCAATGATTTGGTTCTCAAGATGATGTCTTTTGAAAAATCTCGCTAGCACTTGATCTCTTCTTTGTTCTTCATTCTATTCAGGTTCATTTTCTTGCTCAGTAGCTTCTTCCTGATCCTCAATTTATCTTTGCTATTCCTTGGTGTTATTTTCCTGATGCTCGGTTGACTCAGCCTGTGGCTTCAGTAGGTACTCTAGATGTTCAACATAAACAAATCTACCATAGTCTTCTGACTCCTTGTTGCTTTCTTCATCATTTTTGTCAACAAATTCATCAACTCTAACATTAGCACTTTCAATCATCTTATTAGTAACTTTATTCAGACACTTGTAAGATTTACTTTTAGTAGAATATCCAAGAAATATTCCCTCATCCCCTTTAGATTCAAATTTCTCATTCTTATCATCTTTCAGAATAAAACATTTTCTACCAAAAATTTTGAAGTAACTTACACTCAGTTTGTAACCAAACCATAACTTGTAGGGTGTCTTATTTGTGTCTTTCTTTAGCTGTACTCGATTCAGGACATATACAGTTGTGCTGACTGCTTCTCTCCAATACATCTGTGCAACATTTTTCTCTATCATCAGTGTTCTTACACAATCAATAATGGATTTGTTTCTTCTTTTAGCTATCCCATTCTGCTGCGGTGTTCTAGGTGCAGAAACCTGTCTTTTGATGCCATGCTCATTATAATAGTTAGTGAATTCATTAGAAATAAACTCACCACCTCTATCAGACCTCAAGTATTTTAGTTCTTTTCTAGTTTCTTTTTCTACTTTAGCCTTGTACCATTTAAACATCTTAAATGCCTTAGATTTCTCTTTTAAAAACATAATAGTCCTCAATCTAGTATAGTCATCAACAAATATAATAAAGTATCTATCACCATAGTAGCTCTGAGTTCTCATGGGACCACATAGGTTGGTGTGAACTAACTCCAAAATTCTTTTTGTTGAATAGTCTTTACTTTTAAAACTAGATTTTTTCATCTTCCCTTTCTGACATTGATGACACATAACATGATCCGGTTTAGTTATGCTAGGCAGTCATCTAACTTTTCTCTTTCTACTGATCTTAATCATGTTATCAAAATTTACATGATATAACCTTTAATTCCATAACCATGCATCCTCATTTTTTACCAGTAAACAAGAAGTCTCAATATTGTCAAGATAAAATAAGTTACCTTTTGATTGTCCTCATGTCCTGACAAGCTTTCCACTCTCATCATATATATTCACCTTCTTTCTTTCAAATGCCACTTGGTGACCTGATTTGTTAAGTTGTGCTACACTTAGCAAATTATAATTCAGTCCTTTTACCCAATAAGCATTATCACATTTGATTTTATCATTTATCAATAAAGATCCTTTTCATTTAACCATGCAAGGTGTATCATTACCCATTTTTACTAATCCTCCATTATAGTGCTCAAGATGATCAAACTTATCTTCATCACTAGTCATGTGATGTGTACAGCCAGTATCTATGATCCAAGTATCATTTTTACTAACTTTAGAAATGAGTGTTGTTTCTACATACCTTTCCTCTTCCTCAGAATTATCTTTCATCGCAACAAATACTACCTCAACATCATCATCGGTGTCGATGTCTGTATCATTCTCCTCAGCAAAGTAACATACCTTTTTATCTTTATCTTTGTGATATCAGTTATCTCTATTGTACTGTCAATTATCTCTATTATTCCTTCTACCATAGCTTCCACCTCTGGATCTATCTCTCTCATTCTCATCTTCTTTCCTATTCGTGCATCTAGCAGCAATATGACCAACTTCTTTGCAATTAAAACAAGCTAAAGGTAATTTACCCTTATATCTACCTTTACCTTTAGGCAGTCTCTGGGCCATAAGTGCTTCTAGTTCATCAAGCTCATTATCGGTATTGCTATCACTTTCATTCCTTATATTGTGCTTACTACTAGATTTACCAATCTTAAGAGAAGACATAAAAGAAGACTCAACAGTTGGTACAACACTGTTATCATAATTGTTTAGCTCAAAAGTGGTTAACTTTCCAATTAGACTATCAAGAGTAAGTGTGTTATTAGGTGTAGACCTCATTTCATGAATTGTAGATATTTTGATTGCATAGACAGGAAAAAGTGTTCTCAAAATTTTACTTACCACAATATCCTCATCAATGGTACCACTAGCTCCATGAATAGCATTGAAAACCTCTTTAATTTTTTTTGATTACTATACTATGTTTTCTCCTTCCTTCATTTTCATATCATCAAATCTGCCTCTCAAGTTTTCAGCTCTGGCTCTCATCACATTTGCATCACCACCATGTACTAGGGCAAGTTTCTCCCACATTTCCTTTGAAGTAATGCAGTCTTTGATGTCTTGAAATTCAACATCAGTAAGACCAGCCGCTATCTCTATCATAGTGATGTTATGTTCATGTCTGTCTCTTAACTGATCAAGAGTCAAAGGACCAGGTGGTTGTAAGTAGCTATTCTATAGTAAAGGTATAGCAGATTCTCCAATTCCAGATAGATGAAGTTTCATCTGACTTTTCCATGTACTAAAGTTGTCCCTATTCAGCTTCGGCACTTCCCTCTTATACATCTTGTAATCTTTATGTTGAAGTCCTTAAAACTCTGTTCCAAGAAACCAACGCTTTGATACCAATTGTTAGAATAACTAAGGGGGGTGGATTAGTTAGATCAGTTATCCTACAGTCCCAAATACAAAGATGTAATACTTAAAACAATTCCAATAAATTTTGCATCTCAATAACATAAACTATTAAACTGTCTGTGCCTTTTATCGACTACCAGTTAATTAACTCATTGTGATTACCGACCAAATCAAATATGCAGTATGTAAAGTATGACAATAAAAAAATCATCACAGAAACACATGACACAATGATTTATCATAGAAACCCTGCTAAGGGAAAAACCACCTGGGACGGATAACCCAAAATAATTTTCACTCTTCTGAAGTGAGCTCGGTGAAGAGCCAACCCTGTTAAAAGTTACAAACACACTATTAGGTGTGACCTTGTTAGAGGATTTAAGACTAATAGTTAACTTTTGACCAGCATTCACTATGGGGTCAATAAGATAACAATGTGCATTCCTTGAATGACATAGGGGCATAACATAAGACAGTTAAGTCCACTCAGTTAGGAGATTTTTTGTATCAATGATTAAACTAAAACAGTAGTTGATCTGATTACAATACAACTTAACTTGTAGATGTTCAAATCTATTCTAAGCCCATACAAATCCTCTGATCAATATTTCAATTTACGTCCTCAACTTACTTTCACTCGGTAATAGCTCTCTAACGCTCGGTACTGTTCTACAATTTGGTTCTCCTTCAACCAGTCTAATTAGGCATGCATGAAACTGTGTTCACATGAAATCTCCGCAGGCTTCTTTCTTCTAGCATGTTTCAATAAAGAAACTCATATCTCTTATATAGAAAGATAAACCATTTTCATATCAACCATCAATTTTTGCCTCTTATCCTTCTTCGTTGATTTTGCCTCTTAAACCTTCCTCGGCAGTTGTGTCAATAACACATTTAATTCCATCCTTTAGATCTTTTTCAAATTTTGTCAGTCGTGGATCTCATAACAAACTTTATCCTCAATCTCAAAATCATAACAGTTTCCAACTCATCAAATTTTGTCAGCTGAACTAAGCATTTAATACTTTCATCCATACTTGGTTAACAAAGAAATGCGTTGGTGAACACAAGCTCGGTTACTACTGTCACTCGGTATACACTACACTAGCTCGGTGTATACTGAAGTGCTTCATTTACCAACCACATGGCCTTGTACAATTTTGCTTCCTTCTACATAATAGATTAATGCAACATAATCAAGTCAACAATATAAGATCATAGACTCGTCAATAAGTTACCCCAAAGTATTCCTTATCCTCATCTGTCATATCCATCTCTCACCATGTAGATATCTCAGTTTTTCATTTTTTCTCTCTTTTTTACATATGTTTAAATGTTTGTAACTAACATGATAAGTACTGTCAAAACTAGTTGACATCAATGACAACATATGACTAATTTAATTATCTTACATAAAATTTTAGTAACTCGATGATCTCTAATCACTGATTTTCAAGTCATTCAAGTATTCAATCAGTTGTAGTTCATCAAAAACTACACAACCCACTCATGTATATCTATGCATAATTATTTTATAACAAGTTCCTAATACTATAATCTTAGGAGGAAGAAAAACTTCACACCTAAAAGTACAAACCTATGTCACACTTTTATAAAGGAAAAGGTGAACATATCCAAACTATTCAATTTTAATGATATAAAAGTAGCATTTATGTTTAGAGTTTGAAGATGACGTAAACTGATGAAATGTGTAAAAGTGGATTAATTTTATGCCTACAATTTTTTTTAAAAAAAATTCAACAAGAATTGACATAGTTTTTTAATTTTGAAAAATGTTGGAAAACTAGGATCTAGTTCCCACCAAAAAAATATGCAAATAATCTTTTTTTCCTCTGATTTTAAAATATATTATAGATGACATGTATAGCTAGTGAAAAAAAGAATAAATATTGGTTTCCTATGTATATGTTCTCCATTATAACTACTCAAAGTTAAACTTATCCGAAATCGACAGTTTTCATCTCCCGTCAAATTTTCCCTATCAAATCTACACAATTCAGAAAAAAAAATTACACATTCTTGAAGAGGACTCTCTCCTCTAGTGTTAAATATAAATTTTAAATTTTTCTAATATGTTTTACTATTTTTTTTCTTTTTTGAAGCAAATTCTTCTCAAATGTTAAAATACCTACTTGCAGTATTTTGAAATTATAATATATTAAATCTAATCAAAATACAATAAAACTTATATGATGATAATCTTTATTCTAAGCTCTAAAAAATGGTATTTTTATATTTTTTTAAAAATATCATTAAAAAGAGTAGGAGTTATTGAAACATCTCTTTTCTGAAATAATTTTATTTCTTTGGTAATTGGACCCAAATTAGTATAAAACATGCATTTAATAGACATTTACAATTGAAAAAGTTGAAGCACTTATCTAACTTAGCTAGAATGAATCTAGCTAGACCATGTGTTTGATGAAAATTAATTTTTAGTTAGAAATACTCAAATTTAGTTGTGCTGATAAGTTAGCCTAGAAGGTGACACAGCTTTGTGCTTGAGACAGTTCAAAAATTCACACCTAAAATGACTTGTACTTGAGACACAAATCATAACCTGCAAGCAATATACTTTTTTGCAAAGGGTGCTTAACATGAGACAAAATTACAAGGAAGACAAATAAAACTTCACTAATAATTTGATCAATCATTTGGATGCACACAATAAAATAGAATAAGAAAGAAGGCACAGAACCCAATCTATGATTCCAAGGTAGCTATTGATATTCATGTCCCAATATGAGTTAATGATAATGTAAAAACCATCAAAGGACTCAAAAATTCACTAAGCTTAAAATTTCATAATGAGAACTAACTCCAACAAATTGAAGTTTACAATATTTATGCTTCTCCAAGAAGTAGTCACGTGAAAATAGGCCATAAACCCTCTTGGTCGGATTAAACAGAAAGGTCTATTTTTTAGCCTCCCAAAAGACTCTAACAAGGCTCCACAAAGAAAAAGAAAAAAGTCACTCTTTGACCCTTTTCACCATTAAGGCCCCTCAAAATGCTCCAACCTTTCCTAAGTTGACTCCAAATGCCTAGATTCCCTGCTTTTCTCCTCAAGCTGATCAAACCAAGTCAAATAACCTCCCCTAAATACTTGGTCTTCCTCCTAAATGCATAGTTATTGCCTTTTTGACGTGGTTCTTGTCATCAATTAGAGTCTACCCTCTTTGACTTCATAAATAAAGAATATTTATTTTTTCTTCATAAAAAATATTAAATAAAGTGATTTATAATTATATCACTTTATTAATATGTTTACATTTAAATTAATGCCAATAAAATATACAACCTTATTTCTAAAACCACAAATTGTTTATTTATGCATTACAAGAAGTGCATATTTATTAAGAGATTTATTAAAAATCATTTAATAAATATATTGCTCTTAAGCACAAATGCATAAAATAATACAATTATTAAGACAATAAGCTTATTATTTTGATAGTTAAAAATAAAGGAAAAAAATACCTATCTTCGACTATTAGGGTAGAGAACAAACCCTAAATCAAAAATACTTCTCTTTTTCTCATTTGCATCTTTTACTTTCAATGTTGTGAGGCCACCAACCTAAGGGTTTCTGAATGAGTATATTACTTGTGATTTAGATGAAGCTTTCTGCAATGAATCTCTTTTATAAGTACATCCCCGATTTCCTGTTGATGTTCTCTAATAATGAATAGCTCCATTTTATTGAAAATTTCTTTGAATATGAATTAATGAGCCCTTCCTCTTTTTTCCAATCTAAACCAAAATGCTCATATCTTCTTTGGTGGTCATGACTTTACCTGAAAAATCTAATAACTCTTAAAAGAAAAAAACATATTATTTGCTACGTATATGTCATTGTTGATGAAGGCTTTTTTGAACATTATCGTGGCTGAATTCTTCTGGGTAAAAACAACTCATGCTTTCTTTATTTTGTAAAATGTTGTGGTTGTGGCTCTTGAAGATCTGAGAATTTCTGAGCGTTTTTGGCAATGTATTCTGTAGCCTTCTCTTATGCTCACTATTTTAATAAATCATTACCATATACATTTCACTGTATTGACCATTGTATATTATTATAAGATACATATTTATGTCATTGTAACCCTTAAACTATTTGTAATAACACCTCCATCACTGTATATTATTTTATAGTTTACGCTATTTGTTTTACTCGGTGATATCTCATTTTGAACCTTTTAAAACTATGAGCATCATTTATTTGTTCAATGATTCAATATGAGAATCACTAGTATTGTATATGCCACTTTATCCTCTCTCTGATCTTGGATACATTTTTTTTTGTCCTGGTTGCTTTCTCGTAACATGACTTCCCTTAATCATCTTGAGGCTTATACTTTTCCAGTAGATGCTCGATATAAGCTTCTGAAAATGTAATTTAGATGTGTGTCCTCTAGATTTCATTGGTATGTTTTCTTTTCTTGTTTTCATAAAGCATTGAATATCTCATTGTGATCTTGTGTAACTCATTGTCTGATACATTTGTATGAGCACTATTTCACAACCTATAAATCATTGTGAATTTGTTTTCTCTTTGATGTCAAGGTAGAATCATTGATGTTCTTTCTCATTTGGATATGGTGCCTTTAAATTTCATTATCTTTGAAACAGTTATATCAATAACCGCTCTTTCTATGGATGATTTGTGTTGTTCTATTAATTGTTGTTCTGAATTCAATGTCTTAATGCCTCTTCAATTGTTGTTGCAGCAATGTAGTAATGTTGTAATTGTGCATACTTGATCATTACTTGATGATTCTCTTCTTCTTTATACCTTAAGAACACTCATCTTTTGTTATGGCATTTTCTTATTTGTGTCTTGTAGCTATAGCACTAAATATAATGAAACATCCAACATCAATGCATATCTAATTTTATTCATGTGTGCTATATTTAAGATTCTTGGAGTTTTCAAGTTTATTGTTGTTATGACTGCTTAATATGAGAAAGGATTTCATCTTCAAAACCTTCACTTTTCCACTACTTCCTTTACTTGATCAAGGTTGTGACAACAATTTGGAATCAATGACAAAACTATTTTACTCCCCCTTATCTCTATACTTGTGAATTGATAACCGCTATCATAAACTTTATATATGAGCTTTCAATCTGAGGTACTCCCTTGTTATGATGTAATCACTTATTTACAACATTATATTAAGTCTCGGTTCTAATAAATCTTTAAAATGCATACCTTCATTGAGGTACTTGACCTTTTGTGACTATTACCCATTGAATTATTTGTAGATTTTACATGATCTCTCCTTGTGCATTTATGACCAATAGCTCCTCCTATGTTGTTCCTCAAGCCTTACTAATAATATCAATGTCTATGTACCACTGACTGTCATTACTGATTCTTTCATTAGCTCCACATTGTAATTTCATTCTATCTTGGACTTCAACAGTATTGTTCACTATGTTCCTATCATTTATTGATCTAGTTATCATACTTGGGAGCTTTGACTACAAACTTGTTACAAATTTAAATTCTCTTAAAACCTGTGCTCATTCATTGGTTTCCACTTCATATAAAATCACATTGAAGCACTTCTAAAATCTTCTTTTAAACTCATTTCTTATGATCTCCTTTGGACAATTATATGTCACCTATGGCAATGACATATACCTCAATATCATAGATCATGTTTTCTTATCAAAATAGACCATAGGAGATGATGAGCCTTCTCTTTGTCCTTATAATCACAACATGTTGAGATTCTATTCATTCTTCATGGAAATGTTGTTATGATCTCTTTATGTGACATGATTTGAGACTCTCATAGTACTATCTTAAAGCATGTTGAGCTCAACCCTTGTTGGATCCCATTTGACCCCACATGCTATAGGATAGACACCTGTATATGCACATGAATCAAACAAGTTAGATAAAAACTAGCATATGCATCTTGCTTTGATACTTCTTATTTTCTCAAACATATATGACACTAGTTGTTATTATGCATATGATACTTAGATTCTATGCTTGCAGATACATATATATGTAGTGTGTGATGACCTAGCATTTCTTAGATCATGAATCTAAACATATATTTTCTCATTTTCAAGCACTTTAGGAGTAGCAAGGAGGAAAAAGTTAGATGTGATGCAAACGAGAAGATTAGAGATAAGACATAGAAACTCGGGATGAGTTCGTCAACCAATGAAGAGTCGCCCTTCACTTCCTATGCATTTATTTTTAACATCTTCAAATGTACAATGTACTTTTTCATCTACATAGTAATGGTTAGTCTCACAGCTTGTGTGAGACATTATTCATTTGCATTATTAATAAATATTACTTTTCTAAAAATTATTTGCACTCTCTCCTATGTCATATGCATCTACATAATGCACTGTAACATTTGTACCCTTTTGTTCTTTTAATTATACATATGAATATGATTCATTAGAACTAAAATGTACCTTAATTCATTCTCAAACATAAAATATATACCTGATTTGAGCTTAAGTGAAAATTGGTAACAGTTACTATTATGTTCCTAGTTCACATTGATTGATGTGATCATGTTTAGTTATTTTCTATTGGTGAGTTCATATTCTTTATGTTCTTGGCCAACTTGGTGTTTTAATATGTTGTGGATGTTTGAGGCATGATTTTTGGATTCTTATCATGTTTGAGAATGTAGTTAATCATCCAAGCTATTTCTTAGCCAACATTCTTGGTTTGCATTATAAATTTGTAATTAAGAGGATATATTTTTAATGTTGAGGTGGTGAGAGTCTATTTGACCTTATTTATCCTTTCAAGGTTGATGAATTGTATAAATATTATTGTATCCCTTTTTAGATTGTGTGTGAGTGGATGTTTATGTGTGGATGCAAGTGAATCTATAATTGAGATAGAGATATGTTGTGGATACAAAATTTGTATTTGTACTTCAATGGAACTAACCAAAGCATGTTGAAGATGTTATTATCTAGTTTATGATTTATGGATTGTTGTCCACTATGGGTTGTAGTCCATGGATTTTGTGTAAGGAAGTGAGCCTTCCTTACTATATTTGAGCAGTGAGATCTAGGTAATGTGCCTCAGTGCATGTGAGTTCCCATTGTAATACTCCTAACAGGGTATAGTGCTTTTAACAAGGTACATCATCTTGTGGGTTCCATCCCCTCCCCTAACAGGTTTGCCATGCAACAAATTCTTGGTGTTATGTGTTCTTGATGTGTTGTGGGTCTATACTTTACTATTTATTATTCAAATCTAAAGTTTAAGGTTAAAGGTTGTTAATACATCAAGTGTTGGACACAATGGATTCATCCCCCCAATTGTGTGATACCTTAAATCTATCAATTACATCTTTAAATAGGGTTTTAAATGGATCATTTTGCAAAACATATTTGTGTTTCCACAAACCATAGCTGACATTTCTAGGATACAACATGGACAACTTCTATGGTAGTTTGTTTTATTTGAGCTGGAAATAGTGACATGGTTGAGACTATGGCAGTTTCTTGGAAATAGAAGTTACAAATTCTAGTTCTTCTATTCGAGACATTTATTAGGTATTTTTGTTTTGGTTCTTCTATCTTTAAGTTTTGGTTCTTCTATCTTTAAGTTTTGGTAATCAAATATAGTTTTTTGTTTAAAGATTTAGTTGAATTAGTGATGATTATGATTGATAGTTATTCTTCAAACAATATGGAAATTTGTAGAAAAAATAGGATTCAATTTTTTATTGAATGTGGTGCAAATATTTATATTTCTAAAAGGGGTAACTTAGTTATTTGTGAGCATATATATACAGTTTTCTTTTATAATAGAGTGGTGCAGATGGTATGAAAAGATAGATATGCTTGTTATAGAGTTGTGAAAGGGTTTTAGTTATGATTCTTGTGTAAAAAGGAAGCAATTTATGTTTATTGTGAAATACATTTTTTGTTGAAGGGTTTTATTATTTCCTTAAGTTTTTATGCACTACTCTGCCTATAAAATTTGGGCATATTCTTGTATAGTAGTATGTCATATGTACAATATGTTCATGTTGGTTGGATAGAGTCTTGTATAGAGTTAAATGCATACTTTTTTGGTTTTGAATCTCAAGCAATGAGATATTCAGAGAATTCTATATATAAGATGAAACTTTGTACTTGTATAAATTCAACAATATTGTAAGTTGTGATAAGTTTTTTCCAATAAGGCATTCTTGTCAATGAGACATATTTATTAGTCAATGTGAAAAATTAAAGCGAGTGAGGCATTTTTGAGTGGTTATTCATCCCTATGAAGGTTTTCCATTCATGAAAATCATTATGTTAATTGATCTTGCATGAGCTCTTTGTGATCTTATTCAGTTTATCTTACTGTATTACTCTTTGAAGTGGTTTATACTATTTTTAAGATTCATTCTATAAGCATTATTTTTTTTAAAGAAGTAAAATTTAGGATGTACAGTGATTTAATGATTTAAAATAAATTACATTCAAGGATCATAATAGAAACTCAATTACTACCACAACTATCTAATAATAGATTTATAGTAAATTATACCAAGAGAGCATTCCCATGATCTTTTGTTCATTAGTATACTATGGAAAAATAGGGATAGAGGTGTTATAGTAATCAAAATAGTGGGACGATCATTGTAATAACAATAAACAAGTCATTACAGTTATCTTTAAAGTCTCACAGTGCCACAAGATATTAAGAGGATAATGTATTGTTACACAAGATACATCCAAGCATCATATCCATGGTTAAAGAAAAGTGCCAAATAGTGATATGAACCATTTCATAACTTTAGATTCAAAAGATAGCATGGACAACTATAGGTACAAAATCAGTGTTTAGAATCAAGGAGCTGAAGCATACATCTCTACAGTTTAAACAATGAAAGGGTTCATTCATAGTTTACAAATAACTTACAGTAAAGAAGGTACAAGAACAACTGTAAACTCATAGAGAAGAATCATATAAAGCTGCAAGAATCCAATTTTTTGTTGTTATTATGCATAATGGAAGGATACTAAGTTTCTTGTCATTCTTCATAAGAAAACCCTCATTTAAGAGTAGTGAGAAGCTAATGTGAAGATAATATGATTGTGTGCTAAAATGTTGTCACACTTCTATGAGTCATTATATCCAAGATTGCTCAAGAATGAGGTCTCAAATGGTGACTCATATCTCTCTATTCATGGAGTTCAAGGGTTTATGATGAAGGCCCTCATATTAGACCTAGTTTGTGCCCATGCAAATACACCATAAAATGAGAGATTCAAAGAGGAAAAGCAAGAATGCTAGTCTCCAAGATCATCAAGTATGCATGCAAATGAAAATGAAACCTATTCTATATGATAACAATGCATGAAAGAAAACTAATCTATGAAAGGAAATGTTTATGCAAGATTAATCTATGAAAGGAAATGTGAATCTAATCTAATATGCAAGTGCGAGCTTAATCTAAATGGATTGCCATGGGGCAAGAAAGAAGAAGACAAGAAAAGAGAAGTTTCAATATCTAAGCTCAAGTGCTCAAGAATCTTATCCAAAATCACTCTCCAAACCTGCAACATAACAATACACAAAATCTAGATCCTCAAAATGAAAAGGAGAGGGCTCCTTTTAAAGGAAAGCAGACGGTCAAGATTAAGAGGCAAAAAGAAATGAGCAATGGTGGAGATTAAATCTTGGTTGATCCATGTGCTCAAAGATTCTTTAAGAGGCAAAAGGATGAAAAAGGCCCACCACTTAAAAGTATGTGCATTCAAAGTGGAGAGAAAAAGAAAATTTTATTTATTTTTTTATTTATTTCCTTTTTCAACACAAAGAGATATTTAAGTGGGGATTTTATTTAAATAAGATGATTTTATTTAATTAAAAGGGAAGTTTTCTTTTAATTAAATGAGGCTTAGGATAAAATGATCAAACCTTAGGAAATATTAAAATAATTAGATTAATTACGATTTGATCAAGGAAATTGATTTGAAAATATTGCAAGGCATTGATTCAGAAAATTGATAAATCGATTCCATCATTTGATAAATTGAAGAGTGGGGCCCAAAGTCTACGCGACCATTTTAGGGTGCATACATTTGCCCCTCTTTGGGTAATATGTGATCTTCATGGGAACACATGTAGACAAAGAATGAATTTGAAGTGTGAGATCGATTTGGGATCATAAAAGAACCCAGACATGTGATCGACGGAGGGGAACACATCAGGAGAAAGATAAGCTGATTGAAAAAGACAAGGCCAACACCCCTATAAATAGGTAATTGTCAAGTCTAAAGCAAGGTTTGATTGATAGGTTTGATAAAGCTGAATCAAGGATTGTAGTTTGATAGGTACTGCCCCCTCATGATTGAAATTGAAATGAGATAGAGGAGAAATAGTAAATTGATAAATTTGATCAAATCGAACTAAAGATAAGGTTCTTGATGTAAGATGAAAGATATAAAGATCATAGAACCAAGGTAGATCATCAAGAAAGATTATGCCCCAAGGATAAATTAGAATAAAAGAAGTGGGGTGAAAGCGAATGGAAGATCAAAGTTTGGAAAAGGTGGAAAGAAATGGAGAGAAGAAAGAGAATTTGCCTCAAGAAATAGAATGCCCCAAAATCAATCAACTATTTAAGATAGAAATTTTTGATTAAGATCACAAAAGAAGATAAGGAAATGAAGATCAAAACGTGATCACAGTTGATTAAAGGTCCAAAAGAAAGATGAAGGAAAACCCTCTCCAACTCATAATGCAGACTAAAAATGCAAATTAATATGAAGTCTAACAATGCAAGCTACATGAAAATGCAAAGATGTACTTGCAAAAGAGAAACTATAACATAGGATTTTGTGTTCATCATTCATTAGAGAATGTTAAGGAACTTATTTTCATCATTGGGCCATTATTAACGGACATCAAAAAATCACACAATCATCACTAGTCACAAGCGCAACTATGAAGATATGAATGTGATTGATATCGGATTGGAATGTGGAAAGATTCTAACATAAGCATCAAAGACATAAAGGTCGAGATGACTTTGATGTTATCTTACCCAATTTAATGTAGCAAAACCACGCTCGCATCAAGGCATAGATATCGGGATGACCACAAGAACGGTTGTCCAAAAATAGTCAAGGATGATGTCCCAAATCTCCTAAGTGTTTCAAGGGAACAACAAGAGACACTAAAGAGGTTCAAGACCACACCCACAAGCAAAAAGCAAATAAAAACATGCCCCATGCCCCAAGTCTTCTAGCTATGCATCCCAAAGAGACTTATTAGACAAGGACACTCAATGAAAATCAATAACAGTCAGCACATAAAGAAAAGATCATGACATAGCTCAAGCATTAAGTGTTGTGTTTAAAAATTTAAGTGTGTTAACTGATACTGATTTTCGAGGATAAGGATCGAATGCTTGCAAGCAGGTAAGATCACATGACAAAACTGGGTAACACCAAGCCAATAAGTGTTGAAAAACACTCAATGCCAGGGGTTGTGTTGAAAAACACAGTTGGGGAGGTGTCCTAAGACTAACACATCCAAGAGACCAAAGCTAACATAGTTATGCCCCCTAGACAAAGACAAAGACCAATTCCAAACCAAGGCAACAAGGACAAGGCATGATGGAGAAAGGCTAAGTGTCAAGGAGGCGTGCTAAGAAACAAGGGTGCAAAGGACTTAAGTAGCGCTTGTTTCCAGGTTTTCACCACTTTGATTTTATTGCAATTTTTTTTTTCGGGACTTTTTATAAAAAAATTTGTATTTTTGCTACCAAGGCGCCTATTTCCAAGTTTTCACCAAGGCACTTTTTCTATTTATTTTTTTTATTTTTTTGAATTTGAATTTGAATTTGAATTTGAATTTGAAAAAAATTAAAAAAATTTTGATATTTTTGGAATATATAATTTTTTTTAGATACATCAAAGTGCCTATTGCTAGGTTTTCACTAAGATGATCATTTTTTTAGGACATTTTCAGATTTTTAGAATTTTTGACAATATACCATTTTTTTTTGGATTTTTTCAGGATCAATAAGTATGTACAAAGGATGCCCCTAGACAAAATAGGCATCATGGATAGAACTTCTTCAGGTGCAAGACATTGATAGGATCACGGAGTTGCTCTCCCTCTTCAGTAGATAATAAATAAGCACCTATCCCAAAAGCTGTTGTAATGATGTAAGGTCCAAGCCAATTAGGTTCAAATTTTCCCTTTTGATCTCTATGTTGTTGATTCTTAGGATTTTCACATAGGACAAGATCTCCCACTTGGAACTCTCTAGGGCGAACCTTTTTGTTGAAGGCTTTGGACATACGCTTTTGATAAACCCTCATATGGTCAAATGATGCTTGTCGTTTCTCATCTAGAAGTTCTAACTCTTGAAGTCTCATGGCGCGGTAGTCTTCATCTGTAACTAGACCTTTGAGGGAAACTCTAAGTGAAGGAATCTCAACCTCTAAAGGTAACACTACTTCAGCACCATATGTAAGGGCAAAAGGAGTGGCCCCAGTAGGAGTACGAATACTTGTTCTATAGGCCCACAAAGCTAGATTTATCTGTAAATGTCAATCTCTACCATTCTTATGAACTGTTCTATGTAGGATTTTAAGAATGGTTTTGTTTGATGCCTTTGCTTGACCATTTCCTTGCGGGAAGTAAATGGAGGACCAGTGTTGTTTAATCTTGAATTTCATGCATAGTTGCACCTTAAGGTCCTTATTTTTGAACTGACCTCCATTGTCAATGATAATCTCAAAAGGTACTCCATATCGACAAATGATATGGTTCAGAATGAATAGAGAGATTGTCTTACCCAAGGCAACAGAAAGTGGGACAACTTCTACCCATTTAGTTAAGTAATTAGTAGCAGTGATAATAAATTTGTGTCCACCTGATGAGTTGGGATGAATCTGCCCAACAAGATAAAAGGCCTGGTGCTGAAATGGCCAATGAGATATAGAAGGAATGAGCTCCCTGCCTAGAGCATGTATCAGCTTACCATGTTTTTGACACTTTCACATGACTTCACAAAAGCTATTGCATCGTAGGCCAATAGTATCCCACCCTATGCAACCTTTGGGTCACGGCAAGACCATTGGAATGTCCCCCACAGATGCCCTCGTGAATGTCAACTAGCGCTTGGTTGGATTCTTCCTTTTCTAAGCATCTAAGAAGTGTTCCATCTAGACCCCTCCTATACAAATCACCAGAGATAAGGGTTTGGTGAGAGGCACTTTGGGTAAGGTTTCTTCATTTAGATCGGTTAAAGGTTTTAGGGATAATGCCATCATGAAGGTATGAGTAAATGGCACCATAACGGGATGACTCGCGACCAACAAGAGTACAAATAACATGGCTTTCTTGGGAGTCATAGATAGGGTAATGTAGCTCTTCCACCAGGAATTAAAATCTTGATTCATGTTGCTCTAATTGAAGGAGTGAAGCAAGTATGGCCATAGCATCAGCTGCTTTGTTTTCTACTCTAGGGATTTGCTGAAATGTGACAAATGTGAAGTATCATTTCAAGGAATCAACCATTTTCTTGTAAGGTACCAGTTTCTCATCTTTTGTTTGATATTCTTCATTGAATTAGTTGATTATCAACTATGAATCCCCATAAATATGTAACTCTATGATTCTCCATTCTATGGCCATCTTAAGTCCATTTGTTAAAGCTTCATATTCAGCAATGTTGTTTGTACATGGGAACAATAATTTGTAAGACTTAGGAATTGTGTACCCATGAGGAGAAACAAACAACACACCAACTCTTGAACCATTTTGCATAAAAGATCCATGAAAGAACATCTTCCATGTTCTTGCAGTCATCTACATGAGGTGCTCATCTGGGAAGTCAACTTGAATAGGTGTACTATCTTGAATTGGGAAATCAGCCAATTGATCTACTATAGTCTATCTTTTTATGGCTTTGTGTTCAATGTACTCTATGTCAAAGTCTGAAAGAATCATCATCCATTTAGCAAGTCTACCTGTGAGAGCAGCCTTACTGAGTAAATACTTGAGTGGATCAATTTTTTCTATGAGGTGTATTGTGTGCACAAGCATGTAATTTCGCAACTTTTGGGAAGCAAACATAACTGCAAGGCAAGCTTTCTCAATGCTGGTTTAGTTAACCTCATATGAAACAAGAGTACGACTAATGTAGTATATTGCTCTTTCTTTCCCATGTTCATCAAGTTGAGCTAGTAATGCCCCAAAGGAAGATTTTGTCGCCAAAACATATAGAATAAGTGGTTTCCCTAGGATGGGAGGCATTAAAATAGGAGGATTTTCTAAGTACTTCTTGATTTGATCTATGCTCTTTTGACAATCCTCATTCCAAACACATTTGACTCCTTTGTGTAAGTTCTTGTTAAAAGGTTGAGCTCTATCTTCCATTTGTGAAATGAACCTCCTTATGGATTGAAGACTCCTCATTTGACTAATGTCTTTAGGAGGTGGCATATCTATGATTGCTTGGACTTTTTTAGGGTCTACCTCGTTCCTTTTGCTGAAATTATGAATCCTAGAAGTTTTCCAGAGGTGACACCAAATGCACACTTTTTAGGATTTAACCTTAATTGAAATTGTTCCATGTGATCTATAATGACTTCTAAATCATCTAAGTGTGTGTCTCTTTTCTTAGACTTGGCCAAGGTGTCATCCACATAATCTTCCATGTTTTTATGCATCATGTCATGAAAAATAGTTGTCATAGCTCATTGATAGGTGGCTCCTGCATTTCTTAATCCAAAAGGCATAACGTTCCAACAATAGGTACCCCATGTACAAGTGAATGCAGTCTTTTCTTGATCTTCGGGAGCTATCTTAATCTGATTGTATCCATAAAAACCATCCATAAAGGAATAAATCTCATAACCCATGGTCATGTCCACTATCATGTCTATATTGGGGAGTGGAAAATCATCCTTTGGGCATGCTCTATTGAGATCTCTAAAGTCTGTGAAAATTCAAATGGACTTGTCATGTTTGGAAACTAGTACAATGTTTGATATCCATTCAACATAGTCAATAGCTCTTATGAATCCTACATCAAGGAGTTTCTCTAATTCTGCTTTGACTAGAAGAGCTATGTGAGGATGCATCTTTCTCAATTTTTGTTTGACTGGTTTTACACCTGGAGCTATGGATAAGTGATGCATGATAAGATTAGTGTCCAACCCTGGCATATCTGAATAAGTCCAAGCAAAATTGATCTTCTTTTTCTGTAAGAACTTAGTGTAGGCTTTTCTTTCTTGTGGTGACAAGGACTGAGCCAAGTGTACTATCTAGGGAGCCTCATTTGTACCCAAATTAACTTCTTATGTCAATTACCTCATCCTCAGGCACCTCGGAGAGGTTTTCACCCTTGGATACGTCATTTATTTTTACTATTTTTGGTTCTGACACTACCACACACTGGTTTTTGCCATCAGAACTCTTTTTCTTTTTTTCTTTTCTTTTTATTTTTTGACTAAGGTACTTGATGTCT